>JAZHRO010000062.1:41120000-41720000 GCA_037157565.1 Thalassia testudinum
CCTTAAGTTGTAAGGATGGAACATATTGATGTACGCTGTCATTTACTTTGGGATAATGTTTTAAAATGTGAAATTAGTTTTAGAATTTATTAATACAGAAGATCAATTAGTCAATATTCTCATTAAACCTTTAGCTAGAGATAAATTCATTCACATTAGAAGAAGACTTGGAATTTGCATTTTAAAAGATATTGGTTGTCTTTAAAGAGGAGGAACACAAAAAGCAGCTTAATTGTAAGCAAGACTTACCAAGGCATGGAAGTGAAGTACCAACCCATCAAGAAGCTTAGCATAATATTAGTCAACAATGGCAGAAAATTGTAGCCATACTTCCATGCGAATACCATAAGGATCTTGGCAGACCAGCCCTGAGGAAGATGTTGCATCGATTGTCCAACTCCCCTTGCCAAACACGGTTGACCTTGGAACTAGTGGAATATGACATTAGATACTAGTCCCGCCAAACACGGTTGCCTTCAAAGGTTAGGTGCTAGTCGACTTTGTGACAGATTTTACCCCCTTCTCCCTAACAATTGGAGGAATGTGGTAGCTTTATGTAGATGGTGCTTCTAACAAAAGTGATGTTGGAGTAGGATTAGTACTCACCTCGCTTGACAATTTCATTTGAAAGTATGCTGTCTAGCTGCTATTCAAAGTGATAAACGTGACGGAGTACAAAGCACTCCTAGCTAGCCTTTAACTCACCAAAATGATGGGGACCACCAGCATCGAGATTTTCATCGATTCACAACTAGTGGCCTACTAGGTGCAAGGGGAGTTTCAGGCAGAGGACCCACTAATGGCCCTTTAGGTTTATGAAGCCAAGATGGCTCTAGCAAACTTCTACCTCGTCAACATCAATCAGGTCCTACGAGCGGAAAACCCCATAGCGGACGCCCTCACCAAGCTGTCCTTGGCCATCTCAACTGGTGAGGATGACAGGATCAATGTTGAGGAGCAGAGTAGCCCCTCCATTTGAGCAGACCTTGTTATGGCCATTAACCTAGGTGGAGCCTCTTGGATTGACCTAGTACTTGGCTACCTTCAGCACAGGGAGATCCACACTGAGGTGACGAACCAAAGGGCATTCTACCTTAAGTCAACGCAGTACATGCTCCTAGGTGGCATCCTATACAAACGAGGGCACTGAACCCCTTTCATTAGATGCCATAGCTTGGCAAAGGCATAGCAAGCGTTGGAGGACCTTTATGTGGACAATTGTGGTAATCATGCAGGCCCAAAACCCTTGGCTTCTAGAATCCTTTGCTATGGGATTTTTGGTCCCAGATAATAAGAGACACGAAGAAATTCATGCAGAGGTGTGATAAGTGCTAGAGGTTCTCCAATGTCCCTATTGTTCCACCCAAGGAGTTGGTACTGATAGAGTCCATCCCATTAGCTAGATAGGGAATGGGCTTCACTGGTCCTTTCTTAATGGCCCACACGCATAAGAAGTTTGTGATCATAGCGGTCGATTACTTCCCCAAATGGGTTGAAGTAGAGGCCATGGTTAGTCCGAATGCAAAGCAGATGTTGACCTTTCTCCACAAAGACATCATATTCCACTACGGCATACCCCAGGTCATTATCATAGACAATGAAACATAGTTCATCTCTAAACAATTCCAAGACATTTATGCATAGTGAGGCATCCACCTAAACTTCTTAGTTTCACACCCTTAGGTAAACGAACAAGCAAAAGTGACCAACTGAACAATCATCTCAGCCCTAAAAAGAAAGTTAGATGGAGTAGGGGAAAATGGGCAGAAGAATTGCCCTATTTGATATGGAGCTATTGAATTAGCTAGTGGACCACCAGTAGTGAAACCCCCTTCAAGATGGTTTACGGGGTGGAAGCTCAGGTCTCGCTAGAAGTAGAACTCCCTTCTTATTGAGTGCAATTCTACGATCCAAATAGGAATGAGGAATAAATCCATTTGGCCCTAGACTTATTGGAGGCTAGTCAAGATGAAGTAGTTGACAAACAAGATGCCTACGAGGAGACAACATAGTGAAATATTACAATTAGCAAATCAAGCGAAGGCGTTTTAAAGAAGGGGACCTAGTTCTCTGACGGACTGTGGTGTCCAACCCATTCAAGTTGGGTAGCAGGCTAGCCTCAAACTGGGAGGGCCCTTACCGGAGCACGACCTCCAACTTGATAGGCTTTCAAGAGTTAGCAACCTTGGATGAGTGCTTGATTCCTTGATCTTGGCATGCTAGTAACTTAAGCTTGTATTATACTTAAAATGGGCATAAAAAATCAATTCAAACCAAACATGTTCATCCAACAAAAGACTATGCCACGTCAGCGTTGTTTACAGAAGGGGGGGTAGTTGCCTTAACAATTGGGTGAGGCAAGCTGTCCAGTACAGCAAAAACAAAGAATCAACAAAAAGGGAACAAACAGAGAGAGGATTGACTCAGACGAGCTGCCTTACTTAGGCATCAGGCAGTCGCTCGGGAAAGGACTTAGAGTTAGACAAAGTCTCCTTAGAAGAGCTCGATCTATCCTCCGTAGGTAACAGATCAATTGAGGGATGATCCTCGATTAGGCCTAACTGGATTTATTGACCATGGACTTGGAAAAGATCATTTGTTGACCATGAGAGAAAATCCTCCTTTGAGGAGTGACACCCTAGCAAGATGGATTGGACAATAGCTAGGGTTTGCTTCCCCAACTCCTTGGTGAGTGCGAATTGAGAGTTTATAAAATGCATCGTATTATAGTCGAAAGTGCTTAAACCACTTTTAAATTTATATTCTTGAAGTTAGTATTCGAGGTCATTTGCTGAGAGCAAAATAAATAAGTGAATACCACTATCAAAGGTTCTAAGCTTCGGAGCTAGAAGTGATTGGTTGATTTTTTGATTGTAAGCTTCTAGTTCAAAAAGTGTAAAAGGAAACTAGGTGTTAGGGCAACCCATGTTAAAAAAAAAGAGTTTGCATCATTTTAACACTTAGAATTTTTTTGATTTTCAATGCAAAACCCGACCTTCACTAGGCCCAATGCCCTATTGGGCCACCTCAGTGGACTTCTCTCTCTCTCTCTCCAAATCTCTCTAATCAATTCTCAATATTGGGCTTATATATGCCAAATAGGGAGCCATTCCCTATTAAGAGCTAACAAGCCTCTGGACACAAATCCTGATATATTGCACGAGCACTTCACTATCCCATGATGTGGGACTAACTTTGCCAAGTAAATTTTAAGAATTGCAGCTATTCCTCTTTGTCTTTCCTTCCTTTCCTCTTCTTGTCACGCAACTCTTTCTTCTTTCCTTCTTGTTTTCTCTCTAAGTCCACTTCTTTCTTTTCTCTTTGTATTTTCCTTCTTAACAAAAAGGGTTTGGCACGAGTGAATTAATAGTCCGACCCAATAAGCCCAGCTGGGCCTCTCTCTCTATGGGCTACCCCTCAACGGGCCTAATCTATTAAATAGTCAACGCTTATATATGCCTTCGGGGAGCCATTCCCTATTAGGTTGACGAGCTAAGAGGAATGATTCGTTATAAGGCGTCGCTTGTAGCAACAAATCCACAAGGTGGGACTAAAAGCGCAGGCCAAAATTTAAAAAATTGAATCGCGATTTAACGCTAACAGTTGAAAACGAGCGTAATTATCTAATGCATAATTAATAGTAATCAAGGATTGTTAAACATGATTAAGTATTAAATAATCTAATGTTTAATCAAAATATTGCAAATAAACCCCTAAAGATTTAGAGATAATATATAGCCCCTTGACAGTTCAAGAAAAATTGTAAGAAAGACCCAAAAAATAAATGAAAGTTTGCTCAAAGGTCCTTGAGCTCTCTTCCTTCAAAGATCGTTCTTCAACGTTGAGGGCTCATCAACAGAAGGTCAGGAAGTGAATTCGACTGTCAGATGTCTCTGTTAAAGGGCGGAGGGTGGTCGCTAGATTCTCACTGAGGTGATGGTGGCATTTAATTGGAGATGGAAGCAATAGATTGCAGCGATGTTGGTCGCTGGAGTTGGAGAAGACGGTAGACTTTGACGATGTCCTGCACACTCAAATAGGGGTCATTCAACCCAAATCAGTTGCCAAAAAGCTTCAAGGCGAGGCCCTAAAGCAAAACCCTAGGTCTATTGCGTGTGGGCGTGCATGGATGGGTTTGACGAAGAAGCTTCTTGGAGCTTCCAATGGTGGAAGTCGTGGATGATGGAAACAACGATGGATTTCAAATTAAACTAGTCTAAAGCTACACTTAAGTATGCTAATCAAAAGTCCTAATCTAATTTGAGACGAAAGTGAGGGAGAACTTGGGGCGGTGGCAAGCCTCCAAGTGAAGAAAGGAGTTGGTTGGAGCTAAAGAAGGAGAATTAGACCGTGCTCATTGGTAGGTAGCACGATGAGGAAGGTTGGAAGAGTTCTGCAGCCTTAGTTGGCAGCGAGGAGCAACAATGAAGGAGATCGAGAAAGCTCCAAGGTCCTTTAATGGTGAAGCCTTAGGAAGAAGAGGTGGACATTTGCGCTAGAAATCTAGATGAAATGTACCAGTAAAGGTTGGCGAAGCTTTATAGATGATTTGCACCAGCAATTAATGCAAGAAATCACCTCAATTTGATTGATTTAGCCAAGTGATTTCACATGATTTCTGGGCGAGAATGTGAGCTCCAAAGATGGCATCTCTAGCTGGAAATCGCACCATGATGCTTGACTTTGATCAAGGAGCAATTTTACCAAGTTATGCAGGATTCCGTCGAGGTAATCAAGGGAACTTGATCCCTGAAACAAAGGGACATGTGCACGAAGAAGCTTCTTTGGGCTGCCTAAGAAGATGATGGAGGTGTTGATGTCATCGTGATGTCAGCAAAGGACCTAAATGCAAAGTAGGTCAAAATGAAGTCAAATAGGTCTCAAGTTTTTCAGGTAACCTAACTAGGATCTAGGGAATCTAATGATAACTTCAATTTTCGATTTTAATGAAGTTTTCTTAGTCAATTTGCAATTTAACCAAAAAATATATTAAATGTTAACCCTAGTCTTTGACTTTGGTTAATTTGGATTTGTTTTATAAAATTGATCATTCTAAACCTTAGAAAATATTTTGCAATGATTTTTAGAAGGTTTATTTTATATTTATTTAGATAAGAACCCTTTGAATTTAAGTGGGGCTAAAGTTAGAATTTTTATTTGAGAATTATCTTTCAACCTTAATAGAAACCTTAAACCAGTCAATGCAAGCATACTTATTAAAATTTTCAACTCAATTGATCATCAATTAAGTGTAGATTTATCCCTTAGTTAATCTACACCTATATTTTTGTATTAAAATAACAAAATTAACCAATTTCAAAGTAGTTCCTCTTGATTCAGCCAAGATTGGATTATACCATTTAATATATCAAGTTAGTGAATTTAGCATTGGAAATTAGTCAATTTGAGTAAGATATAGAGGATGATGGTGTCACCATCACTCCCTACCTGGTGGTCAGGAGGATTTCAGTTTAACAAGATGATAAAAATAATATGTCGTATTTCATGTGGTGGAAAAACTCCGATGAAAGATACAAATTAATATTCAATTCAACACAGGAATTAAGTTGTCTCTGTTGATACCCTTGTTTTGATGTAACAAAATCATGTTTATTATGGTCTAACCATTTCAGGTTACTTTAAGACTGTTTATCAAGAATTGATTATGTACCAAGGACGTTTAGGCTCAAGAAGTTTTTATGGCCTAGAGTTGTCTCTTTTTACTTTTATTGAGTCTAGAAATTTGTAAAAGACCTCAATTATATCAATCGATCCATTTGAGCCTCAAAAGACATCAAACTTAAGTTAAACTCTAAGTTTCCAATGCTGTTGACTGACCAACCTTCTTATACTCGACTAGAGAAGAAGGAAGGCACAGTTGGTACGTTAGATCAGAAGAAGATGGCCACCCATAATGCCAAGGCTAAGAAGGCCATCTTTAATTGTCTAAGCAGGAGTTCAACAGAGTCTCTGCTTGCAAGACGACATATGAAATCTGGAACGCCTTTGAAGTTACACGTAAAGGCAATTCAAAGCTGAAGGAAACCAGGATCAATCTCTTAAAAATATGAGCTCTTCCGTATGAGGAAAGGAGAAACTATCAAGGAGATATACAAGAGATTCAATGACATTATAAACTCCTTAAGAAATATTGATTAGGGGATTGCAAATGAAGCCTTAGTACAGAAGATTCTTCGATCTCTCACGAATGTCTGGAAGACAAAGACAACTACAATTCAAGAATCCAAGGATCTTTCTCAACTATAGTTGGAAGATCTCATAGGTAGCTTGATAGCCTATGAAGTTTAGCTAGAGCATATGAAAGAGCACGAAGGTGAAAGAAAGAAAAAGAAAGACATTGCCTTGAAAGCCAACACTAATTCAGAGGAATCAGATGAAGATGAGGACATAACACTGCTCTCAAGGAGGTTCAGAAGATTCCTGAAGAACAAGAAGAGCTAGAGAAAGAGGAAAGAAGAACCAAATGATGGTCAAGTAATTTGCTATAATTGCAAGAAAAAGGGTCACATGAGAAAGGAATGTCCTCAATTAAAGAAAGAAGCTCAAAAGAAGGTCAGGAGACAACCCAGGTGTGAAGTGAAGAAGAAAGCCCTGCAAATCACCTGGGATGACAGCGAATCAAGCTCATCAGAAGAACAGGAAGACACGTCAAGTAAGGAAGCCCTTTACGGACTCATGGCAATAGAAGATGAGGTTCAAAACAAAAGATGGGTTATAGACAGTGGATGCTCCAAGCACATGACAGGAGAAAAAGACTTGTTTCTTAAGCTAGACCAAGGAAGGTGGTACTGTCACCTTTGGCAACAACCACAAGGGTCATATTATTCGTACTGACCTAATTGGTAACTCTAAGAGCTCTTTGATAATGTTTATCTTGTTGAGGGTTTAAAATACAACTTGCTTAGTGTAAGCTAAGTCTGTGATAAAGGTTATAAAGTAAATTTCTCTTCAAAAGATTTTAAAATTAAGGATAAAAAGGCTCAAGGAATTCTTTTGACTAGAAATAGATCAAAAGATATTTACACTATCTCAAGAAATTCTTTTGACTAGAAATAAATCAAAAGATATTTACACTAATTGACTTTGACAACTACAACTTGAATTATTTGGTTGCATCGGCTGATAAGTCAATATTGTGGCATTATCATCTGATACGAAAAATCATGTGATTTATAAAAGAGGATTTTAGTTGTAACATGCAATTTCGCGATCGCTTTTGAAATTTATAATACCTAGCTAGATAGTGGGGTATTTAGGGTCGTCCAATGAGGTAGTTTTAGTTAATAAATCAATTCTCTCTCTTGCTCTCTCAAATCTTCATTCTTTTTGTATTTTTATTTTGTTATTTTTAGGGCTTTGGAATAATCGAGATGGAGATGCAAAAAAAGAACTATGCCTAAGTGAGAAAAATATCCTCTCTTCTAAGCTCATCGTAGGCAAGTGTGCTAATGATAATTAGAAGAGAAGAGTATAGTGCACTAAGAGATTAAAGGAAATACTTGAAATTAAAACACATGAAATTGAAAGGAAAACTTGCTTTTGTATTGCTAAAATATGTAGTGCGACAAGTAGATGAAAGGTTGCAATTATAAGAATGAAAGCTAATACAAAAGCGATAAAATAGAGATGAAGAAAAGAAAATTCTCCAGTTGAAGCTTGGAAGGGCCTTCGCTCCAAACACGGCTGCACCCGTATTTGAAGAAGAACCTCCTTTGCTTCTTCACTTGATGCTCCTCTTAGATGTTCCAAGGGTGGATGTTCACCCTAAGCTTCCTTCTCTATGCCTGGCCGTCCTTTACTAGGTTTGATCGTTGGCTTGGACCAAGGAAGAAGGAAGAAGAAGAAGGCACCAAGGAGGCAAGGGATCCTCCTTAATCTTCTTGTCTTCTCTTCTTCCTTTGGCCAAATATATGGTGTCTCTAGGTAGTGAATTATGTAAGCCAAAGATGGGATTATGTGGTGGTTGTGGGGTGTATTTATAGGATGGTGAATATGGTGGTTAAGGCCAAAAGTGGCTCCAACTATGGTGGTTAAGGACCATGTGTTGGTGCCAAAAATGGAGAGCTAGGGTTAAGGGTTGGCGTGGATACTTGTAGGGCTAGGATGTGGTGTTGTGTTGGTGGTTAAGGAATGGATGGTGGAGGTGTTTTGGTGCCATAGGAAAGGGTCTAGGGAAGTAGGGTTTAAGAAGGGTTGGCGCCAATTCTTGGTGGGGTTAGGGTTAAGGTTGGCATGGATACTTGTATGGTTAGGATGGGCCTATAATGTGGTGGTTATGTGATGGAGGGAAATGGGTTGTTGGCGCCACATGAAGGGTTGCCTTAGATAAAGTTGGTGCCAACTTTAGGGTAGTTATTGTGGTGGTTGTGGGTGAAAAGATGCTTCATGTTGGCGCCAACATGAGGGGATGCCGTAGGTGGTGGTGGTTATTCTCTTTTGGCACCAAAAGAAGGAAGGAGAAGGTGATGTTTAGGTGGTCGGCCATGAGGTGGAGAGGAGCTATGGTTAGCCTAGCTAGCTAAGCTAGCTCAGCTAGTAGATGAGTAGAGAAAGAGCTAGGGTTTAGCTGAGAGGAGGTTAGAAGAAGAAGCAGACACATCAAGTGAAGAATCACTTTGTGGTTTAATGGAAATTGAAGATGAGGTATCTTCTTTCACTTTTGATGAACTATTAGAAGCCTTTTGTGAGTTGCATGATTTAGCTAAAGAACTTAAGTAGCCAATATGAAATTAACAAAAGATCTAAATGAAGAAACATAATTAAAACACAAAGCTGAATATCTAAATCAACAACTTTCTCAAGAGATCATTACTTTTAAAGCTCATGTTGATTCAATTCAAATAGAATTAGGAAAACTAAAACAAAAGTCTATTACTCTTATAAATGACCTAAAAAAAATTACTAAAGGTAGGGCTAGCCTAGAAAAATTATTATGCACACCAACCCAAACTACTACTAGATTTGGGTTAGGTTATATTCCTAATAACGATTATGATGCATCCACTTCACAAACTGACATACAAATTTCCTCTAGCCTTAAGGTTGAAAGTAGGTCCACGCCTAAACAGACACCTGCTAACAAATCTGAACCCAAAAGAAAATAGGTACCCAAAAGACTCTTGGAATCCTATTTTGTAGGACACTCTAAGGAAGGACAAATAAAGTTTTCTGAATGGACCTTCCACCAACAAAAAGATAGATATCTTATAGCTGTAAGAAGAAATACAGGACCTCACAGGCGTAAACCAATGACAGGCCCAAGGAAAAGGAAGATGGGTTATGGACAACGGTTGTTCGAAGCACATGACAGGAGAAGAAAACTTGTTTCTCCACCTCAACTGCAAGGAAGGTGATTCAGTGATTTTTTGCAACAACCACAAGGGCCATATTATTGGTACTGATCAAATTGGTAACTTCAAAACCTCCTTTAATAATGTTCATCTTATTAATGGCTTAAAACATAACCAACTTAGTGTAAGTCAGATCTGTGATAAAGGTTAAAAAGTTACCTTTACCACAAAAGGTTTTGCAATTAAGTATAAGAAATCAAAGGAAATCCTTTTGATCGGAGACAGATCAAAATATATCTACACAATTAACTTTGATAAATGCAATAATCTTAATTGCGTAGTTGCATCAAATGATGAGTCAATACTGTGGTATCGTCGACTCGGTCATGTTCACGCAGAATATGAACAAGCTTTTGAAACATAATTTAGTATGAGGCTTGCCTAAGATTTCCTTTAGAAAGAAAACTCTTCGCACATCTTGTGAACTTGGAAACTTCATAAAACTTCAAATCGAAAAACATGCTTAGTACTTCCAAGCTACTTGAGTTGATTCACTTAGATATCTTTGGACGAACCAAATCCGAAAGTCTAAATGGGTGCAGATATTGTCTTGTCATTGTTGATGACTTTTCCCGATTCACTTGGGCATTATTCTTAAGGTCTAAAGATTCTACTTTGATGAATTTAGAAAATTAGCCAAAAGGGTTCAAACTGAAATTGGCCTATCCATCACTAGGATTATGAATGATCATGGAGGAGAATTTGAAAATCAAAGCTTCCAAGATTTTTGCTCTACTTACGAAATAAAACAAGAGTTTGCCCTTCTAAAAGCAACTCTTCAAAATTGTGTTGTAGAAAAAAAGAATAGAACCCTGCAAGAGTGTGCCTGCACAATGCTTTATGAGTCAAAACTACCTTGGTATTTTTGGGCTGCGGCTATAAATACTGCTTACTATATTCAGAATAAGGCATCCATCAGACCTATCCTTAAGAAAACACCTTTTGAACTTTACTTTGATAAGACTCTTAAGACTTCTTACTTCAAGGTATTTGGTTGCAAATGTTTCATATTGAATACAAAGGAAAACTTGGATAAGTTTAATACAAAAGGGAATTTTCATGAGATACTCGTCTAGAAGTAAAGCCTATAGAGTTTTCAATAAGAAAATTTGGTGGTTGAAGAAACTTTGTATGTTTCCTTTGATGAAACATATCAAGCAGAAAAAGCATCAACCATAGATGATGATCAAACACTAGTTGATCCCTTAAATATTTTTGAAGAAACCATCACTAGTGACCTACCGAAAGATCTAACCTACATCAAGGATCGTCTTAAAGAATTGGTGATTGGTGAAGTCACAAAAGCATTTTAAACCAGATCATCTCTAAATAACCTTGCACGTAGTGTTTTTGTGTCCCAACTAGAAACTAAATCTGTGAAAGAAGCATTCACTGATGATTGTTGGATTATTGCAATGCAAGAAGAATTGAACCAATTTGAGAGAAATATTTGGGAATTAGTTCCTAAGTCAGAATCTCAACCAATCATTAGAATAAAATGTGTTTTTCGAAATAAGCTTGATGAATTAGGAAAGGTCGTAAGGAACAAAGCTAGACTTATGGCTCAAGACTACAATTAGGAAGAAGGAATCGATTTTGATGAAACCTATGCATCTGCAACTGGACTAGAATCTATTAAAGTGTTACTAGCTTTTGCTCTCATATGGGATTCAAGCTATTTCAAATGGATGTCAAAAGTGCATTTCTCAATGGATTTTTAAAATAAGTTTATGTGAAATAACCTCCTGGCTTTGAAAGCACATAAAATCCTGATCATGTTTTCAAACTAAACAAAGCCTTATACAGACTAAAGCAAGCTCCTCGAGCTTGGTATGAAAGACTAAGAAACTACTTAATAGAAAATGAGTTCAAAATTGACTTAATTGATTTAACTTTATTCAATAAAAGAAAAGATAACCAACTAATTCTAATCCAAATTTATGTTGACATAATATTTGATGCTACTAACGATCTTCTATGCCAAGAGTTTGTGAAGGTTATGTAGGATCAATTTGACATGAGCCTGATGGGAGAATTAAAGTTGTTCCTAGGGTTGCAGATTGATCAACTGGAAGATGGAATCTTTATTTTGGAAACCAAATACACAAAGGAGATTTTGAAGATGTTCAGAATGGATAAAACCAAAGGAAAAAGCACACCAATGGCTACCACTACACAACTCAATGAAGATGAGACAGGTAAGTGTATAGATCAAAAGTTGTATAGAAGCATGATAGGATCTTTGTTGTACTTGACTGCTAGTAGACCTGATATACTTTTCAGTACTTGTCCCTATGCTAGATTTCAAGTAAACCTTAAGGAATCACACCTTAATGCCATAAAACGGATACTTAGGTACCTTCTTAACATAGTAGATCTTGGTTTGTTCTATCCCAAATCAATCACACTTGATTTACTCTCCTACTGTGATGCTGATTATGCAGGTAGTCAGACAGATCGCAAAAGTACTATTGGAACTTGTCAATTTCTCAAAAATTCCCTAGTCTCTTGGGTTAGTAAGAAACAAAATAGTGTTTCTCTATCCACAACTAAAGCTGAATATATCGTTGCCTCATTAGGATGTTCATAGATTTTATGGATGAAGTAAGCACTTAGAGATTTTGGACTAAACTTTGAAAATACTAGGATCCTCTATGACAATACTAGTGTTATAAGCTTGTCCAAAAATCTTATTCACCATTCTAGAACAAAACATATAGATATCAGACATCATTTCCTTAGATATTATTCCCTAAAGAGGAAATAACCCTAGAATTCATTCAAATAGAGAAACAACTAACTGATATCCTCACAAATCCTTTAGCAAAAGACATATTTATAACAATAAGAAGAGAATTAGGCTTAACAAGACTTACTAAACTTTAATTGTTTGTTGTTTTGTCTTACAAGCTGTTGGTCGATCAAACAATTGCCTTGATCAATCAATCGTTGATCGATCAAACATACACTTTGATCGATCAAGTTTTGAAAGTTTGGCTGAGAAAATTTCCTCCAAAGTTTTCAACTTTTGATCGACCAAATGATCTTTTTGATCAATCAAATTCTGGGTAAGAAATTTTCCTCCACTGGAAATTCAGTTTTATTGATCAACTCCTCTTTTTGATAAACCAAAATTGAATTTGGTCGACTGAAATGTACTTTGATCGATCAAATTTGGGTAGATTTCATCTTGCCGAGATTCTTGTTTAGTGAATCAAATCACTTGATTTGATTACTAATCTTCTTGTAATCTTTGATTTTGGTCATTTATTACTCCCTACCTTATTTGGTTTACCCATTCCCTATAAAAATAATTTTTTACCACAACAAAACTCCCTCCTCCTCCACCCATCAATTAAAACCACCTCACCATCAACAAAGGACCCCACACTTCATTCAAGGGTCCCCACAAGTCCATCGTGGTCCACCCTCCATCGACCACCTCCTTCCACGGACCAAGTCACCACTGTTGTCCTCAACCACGCATTGGTTGACCACCCACGGCTGCACCTACTCTCCGGCGATCTCTCCTCGCTGCCAATGGCCGTCCTCACCGTCGGACATCCACCATCCTCCAAAGCGCTACCATTTCAGAATTGATCCTTGTTGATCCTTAGTATATCCCACTCCTCTCCTTGTCATTTTGATTATATCTTGATAATTTGGATCTTTTCTTTATGTGATTCGTTGTTGTTTTTGTGATTTCTGGCCACTGTTCATCCATGTTTATCTCCGTTCATCACATATTCTTTGTGTTCATGTTGTTTGATCCATTTTGCTCTTTTTTCTTTTGCCACGGTCTATTTTTGATCGATCAAAATTTCTTCCTTGAACGACCAAAATTTATCATATTCAATCACTTCTATTTTGTTGTTGATCGACCAACTCATGATTGACCAAAATAAATCCTTATCGATCAACACAACTTTGAAATTTTAACTTGCTCCCTGTCCACCCTCTAATCGATCAAATTTGAGTCATTAATCGACTAAACTAACCTTTTGATCGATCAAATGCATATGATTAATCGACCAATACTTGTTTTGATCGATCAACCTATTCTCTTTGATTTACCAAAACTGTAACAGACTGGTGATTATGGCACCTAAATTCTCTTGTGCTTCCACCTCCACTCGTGATGACGCCTTTGACTGATTTTTCATTAGCAATGAGGCACAGAATAATTTCTCTCTACTGCCACCTTTCTCCTTACGTGGGTCGCCCTATTGACCTCGACTACTTTGAGTGAATTTTTTTGGGTCTTAGAGACTGACTTGCCTACTGTTGTAAAGGCCAGATAGGAGTTTATAAGTTTCGTTGTAACAAAGCCTCCTAAATAGCTCAATCAATAGATAAAATTTATTACTCGAAATCTAAATAGAAGCTCGAGGTCGAACACAGGGAGCAAGTATGGAATTCACGCGCTAATCACATTTAGAATAAATGAGCACAAGTAATTAAGCATTCAAATAGATATTTAATGAATAATAACATGTCATATTAGTTATTCAATGCAATCCAATGTATCTAGAGATAAAAAGAATGGAGAGAATATAAAATGTGGTGATTTAAATCACTAATTAAATCCTCTAATTAATAAGCATGCATCTCATAATCAATTTAACCATATTACTTAAATATTGCAACAACAATTCTCAAACAATGCTCAATTAGACGACAGATTTGTTAATCAGACGACTTAAAGTGCACAAGACTTAAGGCTCCTCAAAGCCTTTCTCTTCTTCTCCTGCTTTAGCTTTCCTTCTTCAGCATGAGCCTTCTCTCTTCTTCTTCTTTCACGAGCCTTCTCCTTTTCTTTCTCCTTTGCAAGCACAAGGGGCCTTCAGCGACTAAGTGTCGCACAGGGCACAACAGTAGAGAGAAAAACCCTCCCCCGCTCTCTCACAAATTCCTCTCCTCTTCCTCAAATAACCAGGCAACCAATCGGGTAGTTAAGGATCCGGGTTAAGAAGTATCGGGTCCAAGCCTGTGTGCGTGGTGTCGCAGGCAAGGAGTGAGGCTTAGGCAGGTTAGCGGATGTGAAGGGGTATGAGGGACTTACCCCTCATGTGCTTGGGTGAATAGCCTAAAGCACAAAATCAATATATGGGTAGGCGCACGTTCTTATCCCACCGATGTGGGACTATCCAAAATGTGGTTTTCCTTGCGTGCAATTGCTGTGGCTGCTTCGTTCAAGTCGCACATGCCCGTAGCTGGAATCCTCAATTAACGATCTGGGCGTGATCCTGGAGTCAAACTGCATGACCTGGAGGTGGAGATTTGGTTGAAGACAGTCGGAGTACTGCGTTTGTGGTTGGAGATGGAGGCAGCGATGGTGACGAATGGCGTATACTTGAAACATGAAAGATGGCCTCACGGCCACATTAAATTATCTCAGAATGGTTGCCGAAGGACGGAGAAGGTGATGACGGTGTCCTTGTGTTGTCTCGTGCGTGGATGAGGGCAGACAGTGACGGAGAAGGTGGTCGGTGATGGGTGTGTTCGGGGGGTTGCGTGAGTGGATGGAATGGCAAATAAAGATGGAGGTTTGGTTTGTGGAGGTGACGCAATGCTTGTGAGGGAGTTGACGAGGCTTGTGGTGTGGTGGAGCAACGGGGTGACCTCGCCGGAGGTGCGGCTGGAGATGGAGATGATGGTGGCATATGGTGGAGTCAAGGGGTCGAAACAAAGGTTTAGAAGTCCTAAGATAACCTATGGAGCGAGTGGAACCAAACTAACCTAAATCTAATGGACGAAAGGGGAGAAAGGTCCTTATCGGTGGTACACCAGACTTAGAGGAGATGAAGCCTTTGGTAGGGGAGATGCGGCGAGGAAGACGAGGAAGAAGACTCTCGCTAGTATTGCGAGCGGCGGAGGAAGATGAGGAAGAAGAACTGATTGCCTATTGTACGTGGCGGCCGGTGAAGAATGTGGATGGAAGAGCTCGTCGGAGCTTGCGGAGGAATTGGTGGAAGAGAGGAGAAGAAAAGGGTATTCTGGTCCAAACCAAGCTAAGGATGTAAGGTTTGTCTCATGGGATCTTTTATAGGCCTCAAGGGGTGCTCCCAAGCAAGGAAAGAAGCTTTCCAAGCTTCAGCTACTTTGCGCACAAGGGATACCCACATCTCCCATGTGTTAGCATGGGAGATTGGGAAGGAAATAGGATTCATGGCTGGTCTTAATTGTAAGAGAATTCCTCAAGAAATCTGTCTTTCCATTTTGGGACTGATTGATTGAGAATTAAGTGAGAAAATCTCACTCAAATCTCAATGGTGAGCTGCAGCTTACTCCTAATGGCGTTAGGGGCCTCTTTGTGAAGGTGATGACAAAGTTAGGGGGTCTTTGCAATAGATTTTGAAAGTTGAGGGGCTATGTGAGAGAGAAAAGAATTTGATTAGACTAAAATGCAAACTAGGTCAAGATGTTCTCTAATTGAGCCCAAATTTTGGTACAAACCTAATTTGAACCCAAAGAAGCTGATGGTGAAGTCAAATTTTCGTTTTGATTAAGTTTGACTTGGTAATTTATGTAGAAATGCATATTAGGGTAACTTCCTGTTTGAGACTCTATTTTAGGTCAAAATGGGGTTCAATGGTCAAATCATGGATACCAAACCATATAGAATATTTTTTCATAATTTTTAGAAGGTTTAGGTAAATTTTATCCTGACCAAAACCTCAGTTAATTAAGCGAGTCTGAAATTAGGGTTTCGGATGTCCATTAATTGTTGAAATGGGCGAAAATCCGTTTCTATCTGCACAGACCCTCTTATTAGACATTTATGATCATTTAACCTTTATTTAACCCCTAGAAAAGCCCATGATTGTTCTACATTTAGGATATGATGTTAAAACTGCAAATTTAACCTTGATTTAATGCATTCTTTTCAGAAAGGATATGCAATGAATTATGACTCTCCAGCAGTTATGTAGGAGCATCTGTCTTTTGATTTTGACTAATTAAAGTTAGTTATGACTGATGATGACGTTATTATCATACCCCATGCCTAACTTTTGCTAGTCCTTTAGCAAAATCCTATCGAATGAACTCGAATTCTAGACCATGCATTGATGCTTAGAGTCCTGATTTATTCTTCTATGTAGAAATTATGTCAGAATGCTAATAGTAGGTCTAGAGGTACTCAAGTATCAATCAAGATCCAAACCTGACCAACTTCAGTTTCAGTCTACTGTGAAGGTTTCTAATGCTCGCAAAAACTACCTAGAAGTTCGTTGAGCTTAGCGGTTAAAGCATTCGTACTTAGAATGTAGCATGTCTAGGTTTAGTTTGCCAGTGCATTTTTTTGTAAGAGAGGGGGATAGAAGTAGATTTTTCATTTGGAGAGTTTTCTTTCTCTTTTCTTTTTAGATTACCCAAGATCCAACCTCGAATTGTCCCTAAACACGGTCTGTATTGGATTCCTTGTCCCTATTATCAATTCTCGAAGGGTCCCTTGCTTTCGATGCTTCCGGATAGCACCGCCCATGGCAACTCGCAGAACCCTAGCTTTCGACACTTCGAGATAGTTTCACCCATGGCATTCTGTAGCTAAATTTAGTCTCTGGCAATCGACATTTCAGGATAATCTTTCCTATGGCTCCTGAACCAGCATAAGTTGCTTACATGCCCTCGGTAGGATATTTAGATATCCTAGAAGACAAGCACCGAGGAGATGATATGTTATTATGCATTTTCGAGGGAGATTTCCTACCTCTTTGCACCGGGAACTTGTCCAATTAACTTGTGTTGTCTAGTTGCTCCTAAGCTTAGATCTTTGAGATAACTTTTTAGAATAGAACACTTTTGGCAGATGTTTCTTTGTTAAGCGCACTGAACTAGACTAAGTGTGTGATTTTTGGGTGCTTAGGTTACCAAGTCCTGCAAACCAAAGGGTAGGCAACGGGGCCAAATAATCCCTAGGCCTTAGACTTAATACATTAGCCTCGCACTTTCCTCAACCTCTTGAGGATTAATCTGGATCTTAATGGATACATGAATGTTTAAGCCCTAAAACAAGCCCAAGAGGCCTAAGATCACCACTCATATTAATCTCCATGTCTCTCTGTTATTTCAAGCCTTAATTGTTTTCTTTTGATTAGGTCTACAACTTAGTAACTTTCATAATCAAGTGCTAATGACTATCATTTTTGTTCTTGATTGTTTGCTCCTTTTTGACATTTAAACTTTCTCCTCTTTTCCTCGTCATGAATGATATGCAATCAATTCTCAAAATTTTCCTCACCTTTTCATTTTTTGTTCTTTTTCAATTTTTTATTTTTATCATTTTTTAAATATGTATTTTTTTGTGAGAACTATTCAAAGCTTGTTTCACGAATTAAAATTAGGGGTTCGGAGGATTTGTTGTCGTAGCTTGCAAAATGCATCTATCAAATGAAATTTATAACTGAAACTCAAAAAGTGAGTCCTGGGTCGAACACGGGGAGGCAAACGTTTGGTTTTGAAAAATTCGCGTTTCGCTTTTATTTCTTTTTGTCGTTTTTATCTTTTCTAATTTTTTTGATATTTTTTTATCAAGCAAGCGATTGGTCGATGAAATTTTATCTAACTAATCTACTTGCGAAAATATAAGAAAGTGAGAAATAATCATGGATTTCTAATCAAATATTTTTTTTTTTTGCAATTAAGAAAGCAGGAAAGATTACACTAGGAAAGCAATAAAAATAGAAAGAGGTGAGAGAATCCCTCTCGACGGTTGCTCGGAGGATGACTCGCTCTGACGTCGCCTGGAGGAAGGTGGTGAGGAGCGGGACGAACGAGGATGGAGTAGGAGGACAGAGGGCGGGGCAGGACAACGTCGCGACGAGGATCTTCTTCTCGAAGGGTGGAGAGAGGACGGCCATGCGATGCTCCATGAATGGGGAAGAGAGTTGGGAAAGCTATTTTCTTTTCTACTCTAGAGGAGCATTCTGGGCTTGGGACAAGCTCTCTCTAGAGCCTTGGAGGTGGTGAGAGGAAGAAAGGAAGAGATGGTTTGGAATGGAGGTGGGTAGGTCCTTTTATAGTGGAGAGACAAAATCGTCTAAGGGAAATTAGTGATGGATGTAATCGTCGTTGAAGATCTGTCCAATTGTCGCTGAAGATCTGCACCCTTCAATTCCTTTGCTGGTGCTCGCATAGCGTAGGCCATTAGTGACAGCTACAAGCATCACTAAAGGCCCACCCAACTGTCGCTGAAGATACGCACTCTTCAATTCCTTTGCTGGCGTGGCACTCAATTGGCCAATTGGGGGGGTTGCAGGGATTTGAACCCGCGCCTCTCCGTTGAGAGCCCATGCCTCCACCATTGCGCTAGATCGTCTGGATGGTCGCGCAGATGTCTTAAGGCGCGTGGTGGAGGAGAGCTCTCAGCCATTTGATTAAGATCCAACGACTGAGAATTGATGAAGAAGATGATGAGGGGGCACCTCCCAGTTGTTGCTAACCGATGTTGGGCGGCTTGGAGGCACCACGTGGAGCTATCTATGCTGTCCATCTTCTGTCTATTGTAGAGGGTGCCATGGTGCTCAGATCAAGATGATTCCTGCATTGCCGGGTTGCGATTGTCACTCCGGATCCATCCTTATAGTCGGATTTTCCATTTGAAACCTGTAAGAATGTTGCATTGCCCTCCTGGCCGTTGATATTCCTCAGACCGCATAAGGTACTACGGGACTTCGATCTAGACGATCTCGGAGGCGTTAGACTCTGATCGTCGTGCTGATCAGATCTGTATGGTCCAATAGTCCATCCGAGGTCCTGAAATAAATCTTCTTCTCTCCTGACCATAAAAAGGACCTAATTAACCTAAAATATATACAACTACTCAAATTACAGGATAATGCATGCTATGCAATATTTATAATATGAGATGCAGATCTAAGCTTAGGCACATGCATGATTAGGCATTTTAACCTAAATAGATGTTTCTATATCAACAACCTCTCAGAAAATTTGAATTTCCATGTGTTTGCACTTTAACACTCTCCCATGCTTAAGTTTTGCAATGTCCTCATTGTAAATGGAGGGTATGAAATCAGCTTTGTTCATTGGTTAGAATAGGTTCAAAGGGTGTGTGAACGGGTCAGGATGACTGTTGTTGACGATTTCAAGCTTTGATATGAATACCAAAGGTGGAGTCGGCTGTTCTAAAACTGAACTCTTAATGCAGTAGGAGTGTAGCTCAAAAGGATGATTAGAATGGTCTCGATTTTTTGGAAGGATAGGTTGCCTCTCGTTAAGCGCTAAATTCAATGCCTTTAGCTGGGCAGAAGGTGATCATGGAGAGGGAGTGGTCAAATCGGATGAGTTTTGTAGAACAAGCACCTTGATTAAAGGCCTAGTTGGTCCAACCAAGTGCTTGTTATGATCTATAGGCTGATGATGCAGCCCAAACCCAATCAGTCTGGTGGGTTGATAGATGTGAATCAAAAGATGCGGAGCCTACCAGATATTTTGTGGCTCAAATAGATATGGTAGTGCTAATCGTGGGTTTGGATGAGTCTGATCAGCTTGGTTAGAGTAGGGATCCTCAAAAGAAAATGGATCTATGGTGGATATAGGAACCCTACAGGTGTGATCAGAGAAGGATAGGATGTGATTATTGGTCTGATCATTGTTTGAAACCCGATTGAGAGATGGAGGTGAATCATATGTGACCGGATTAGAAAGAGGTGAATCAAAGTAGAAGTTGATTCTGGTGGCGGGTCAGGGTTGAGAATGGGTTTTGTTAAGCTCTGTATGCGGATCAAAAGGTGTGGCTTCTTTAGGATCTGTGTGTGTTGAGAGCTCCTCCAGAAAAGATTCAAAGGCAGGTTCGTCTATAGAGTCTTTATGAAGCACATCAAAATCAAAGGTAAATGATTGGAGAGTGCTTATAGGATCATGAAAATCTAAGTAAAGAAAATATTTGAACTCTGGATTGTAGACACTCTTGGCACTTGTTTTTGATTCTTGAAGATAAAAAAGGAATGATTCCATCTCAATGGAACACGATTTTGAATTGATGATCTCAGGATCAAGGACCTTTGAGTCAAAGTCAAAGAATGGATCATGGATACTCAGGTCGTAATTCGGTTCATAGTCAGGAAACAAAGGTTTTTCGAAATCAGAGTAAGATTTGAAATCATTGGAGAATTTGTAGGAATGAGTTTCGGATCTAATTCTATATCGGGAGTTCCACCACAGAGAGAATCAAGTTGCGAAGAATCAACAACCCGACTTGGATTTAACCTAATTTTAGATTTCGATCTCAAAAAGGTATCCTTATTAAGCATAGGCTCTGGTTCTTGGCTCTTAAGGTAGACCCAATCGATTCCCAACTCTTCCAACTCCTTGATTTTTGTATCATAGATCAGCATGACTTTCAAAAAATTAATTCGTATCTCAGAGGAGTCTGGAGAGGTCTATTCATCAAATACAAGCCTAGAATCATAGTCTAGATTCAAAATCTGATTCTCATCACATTGGGTCTCATAATTATCCCACATAGGCTCGAATCTAGATTCTACGTTAAATATAAGGATTGGATCACTAGAATCTAAGCTGAGCTCTATTAGGATGCCAGAGTCGCTCTCGAGAGTTACTTTAACAGGATAAGGCTCAAGATTTACACTCTCGAGAGGTTTTGTTTTAAGCTTATCATTATAGGTGTTTGGGAATTCAAGGCTTGGTGAACCAGGTTCATGATTTTCTAGGGCTGGTTCGCAATTGTGAATACCTACAATCGGATCCTCCCAACCCATCTCAAGATCGGGTGTATCACTCAGCACATAATTTAATTTGACTTCCATTTGGGTTGAGGGTCCACAATAATTCTGATTTTCTAACCCAGGTTCTGTGGAATCATGTTGATCATCAGTGTTGTTCCAAGGTGTCTCATTATCTTCTGAAGGGATGTAGGGGCATTCTCGATCAATGGTTTTATACAATGTATTTAGCAATTTTCCTCGTCCCTCCATGAGATCTTGGTGCTTCTCCAAAAGTGAAGGATATGACCAACATTGCAGACACTCGTTGCTATGTAGTTTCATCAATTCAATGTATTCTGTTAAGAGATCATCCTAGGTTGAACTGTGTTTCATTGGTGTCCATATTATTTCGATACGGTTTAGAATGTGGTTTGTTGTTTTTCCAAATTTATCTTGATGTCCCTATCTAAGGTTCTATAATATTCTTCATGGTGTCTATAAGCAGCCTCAATCATCTTATCTTTGATAGTCATTTGGGACACAGGTTTCCTAATTGCTTTTCCTAAAATGTCAGGTTGCATTTTCGAATTAGGTGGTGGAATCAAGATGTAGAATCAAACTCAGGTTCAGATTGACATAATCAGATCAGATCAGAAATCCCTGTAGAAGATCTAATGAGGCCTCTTAGGTTAACAACCTAATGACCTTCCTGTGTATGTGCTATATAGAAGGGATGGGGGACTAGATATGAATTGGATCAAATCAAGACACCCAAAGATTTTTGGAAGACTAAGGTTTGTTTTGAGGCGGATGATACCTCTGAGTCAAAAATCCGCACACCCAAGAATTACTTGGGTAGCCAGGAAGGGAGAGCCTCGCAAAGACCTCTATACGGTAGAGTGTCCCCACTGGTTACAAGGTTTCCCCTACCCAACCTTCCTTGTCACTGTGGTTCCAAGTAGATTGGAATGTACGAATTGAGACCTTAAGTCTACTAATTTTAGCCTAATTTGTGTCTTGGATTTCACTTTATTTAGTAATTGATTCGATTATGGCCTAATTTGGAGGTTAATTGGCCCACAAAGTAGACCAACTTCATCTGACCTATCCTAAAAGATGAAGAATGAAATCAAGGTCAAGACCCAGAAATCACCCTAAATTGACTCTCAGGTTATTAGGTCCACAATTTTTAAGGTTCAAGTGAAATTGGAGCCTGATTTTATGGTTCTTTTAGTTAGATCTTTTCAAGCACGGGTTTGGGTAGCACACAAATGTGGGAGGGTAAATTTTCTTTTATGCAGGGAAAATGTGAGCTAATACTTCAAAACCCTAGAATAGAAACTCTAGTTGATTTTATTTCAAGTCCAATTAAATCTCAAGATGTACACCTTGGACTCAAACAAGAAGGTGAGTTGTCCAAGATGATCATAAATTAAGCATAAATCCCTAGTAGGTACAAACAATTTGGGTAGGGATCTCTAAACAGAATCGTCTCAACTTTAATCAAATATTGCTTTTGAATCGCAAATTAGGAACTTGCCTTTTAAGTGGTGATTATTATGAAAATAAGGCAAGTGGTTCTTAATTGATTTGTTTTCTTTTTTTATCTTCCCAAGATTAAGAGATTGATTAGGGAAGAAAAGAGATTACCTGTCTCGGGAGTGGCTGATTTGCATGGAAGATCGCCTCGTGATGTACCACACAAAATCACAAGAAAACAAATAAGGCAAGTTAATGCTCAAATAGAATCAAGTAAAACAAGAATAGTGGTGAATTGCATGTTGCTCCCTGGCAACGGCACCAAATGTTGTATGGGCTAGATAGGAGTTTATAAGTTTCATTGTAGCAAAGCCTCCTAAATAGTTCAATCAACAGATGAAATTTATTACTCGAAATCTAAATTGAAGTCCGAGGTCGAACACAGTGAGCAAATATGGAATTCACGTGCTAATCACATTCAGAATAAATGAGCATAAGTAATTAAGCATTTAAATAGATATTCAATGAATAATAACCTGTCGCATTAGTTATTCAATGAAATCAAATGTATATAGAAATAAAAAGAATGGAGAGAATCTAAAAAGTGATGATTTGAATCACCAATTAAATCCTCTAATTAATAAGCATGCATCTTATAATCAATTTAACCATAGTACTTAAATAATGCAACAACAATTCTCAAACAATGCTCTATCAGACAATAGATTGGTTAATTAGATGGCTTTGGTTAATTAGATGGCTTAAAGTACACAAGACTTAAGGCTTCTTAAAGCCTCTTTTCTTCTCCTACTTCAGCTTTCCTTCTTCTCAAGGCTTTCTTCTTCAGCATGAGCCTTCTCTCTTCTTCTTTCACGAGCCTTCTCCTTCTTTTCTTTCTCCTTCACAAGCACAAGGGGCCTTCAGCGACTAAGTGTTGCACAAGGCACAGTAGCAGAGAGCAAAACCCTCCCCCGCTCTCTCACAAATTCCTCTCCTCTTCCTTAGATAACTGGGCAGCCAATCGGGTAATCGGGGATCCAGGTTAAGGAGTATCGGGCCCAGGCCTACGTGCGTGATGTTGCAAGCGAGGAGTGAGGCTTAGGCGGGTTAGCAGATGTGAAGGGGTAAGAGGAACTTGACCCCTCATGTGCTTGGGTGAATAGCCTAAAGCACAAAATCAATATATGGGTAGGCGCACGTTCTTTTCCCACCGATGTGGGACTACCCAAAATGTGGTTTTCCTTGCATGCAACTGCTGTGGCTGCTTCATTCAAGTGGCACATGCCCACAGCTAGAATCCTCAATTGATGATCTGGGCGTGATCTTGGAGTCGAACCACGCGACCTGGAGGTGGAGATTTGGTTGAAGACGGCCGGAGTACTGCGTTTGTGGCCAGAGATGAAGGCGGCGACGGCGATGAACGATTTATAGCTGAAACATGAAAGGTGGCCTCATGGTCACATTAAATTATCTTAGGATGGTCGCCAGAGGATGGCGAAGGTGATGGCGGTGTCCTCGTGGTGTCTCATGCACAGATGAGGGCGGACGATGACGGAGAATGGTCGGTGATGTGTGTGTTCGGGGGGTTGTGTGAGTGGATGGAATGGCAAATAAAGATGGGGGTTTGGTTCGTGCAGGTGAGGCGATGCTTGTGAGGGGGTTGGCTAGGCTTGTGGTGTGGTGGAGCGACGAGGAGACCTCACCAGAGGTGCGGCCGAAGATGGAGACGAAGGTGGCGTATGGTGGAGTCGAGGGGTCGATATAAGGGTTTAGAAGTCTTAGGCTAACCTATGGAGCGAGAGAAACCTAACTAACCTAAATCTAATGGATGGAAGGGGAGAAAGGTCCTTGCTGGTGGTACGTTGAACTTAGAGGAGATGTAGCCTCTGGTAGGGGAGATGCGGCGAGGAAGACGAGGAAGAAGACCCTCGCTAGTATTACGAGCGGCGGGGGAAGATGAGGAAGAAGAACCGACCACCTATTGTACGTGGTGGCCGGCGAAGAATGTGGACGAAAGAGCTCATCAGAGCTTGAGGAGGAATTGGCCGGAGAGAGGAGAAGGGGTATTCTGGTCCAAACTAAGCTAAGGAGGTAAGGATCATCTCATGGGATCTTTTATAGGCCTCAGGGGGTGCTCCTAGGCAAGGAAAGAAGCTTTCCAAGCTTTGGCTACTTTGCGCACAAGGGATACCCACATCTTCCATGCATTCGCATGGGAGATTGGGAAGGAAATAAGATTCATGGTCGGTCTCAATTGGAAGAGAATTCCTCAAGGAATCTCTCTTTCAATTTTGGGACTGATTGATTGAGAATTGAGCGAGAAAATCTTGCTCAAATCTAAATGATGTGTTGCAGCTTACTCGTAATGGTGGCAGGGGCCTCTTTGTGAAGGTGATGACAAAGTTAGGGGGTCTTTGCAATAGATTTCGAAAGCTGAGGGGCTTTGTGAGATAGAAAAGAGTTTGACCGGACTAAAATGCAAACAAAGTTAAGATGATCTCTGATTGGGCCCAAATTTTGATATAGAACTAATTTAGACCCAAGAAATCTGTTGGTGAAGTCAGATTTTGGTTTTGACTAAGTTTGATAGGGTAATTTACGTAGAAGCCAAAATTAGGGCAACTTTTTGTCTGAGACTCTATTTATGTCAAAATGGGTTTCAATGGTTAAATCAAAGATGCCAAACCTTATAGAATATTTTTCCATAATTTTTAGAAGATTTAGGTGAAATTTATCTTGACCAGAACCTCAGTTAATTAAGCGGGTCTAAAATTAGGGTTTTGGATGTGCATTAATTCTTGAAATGCGTGAAAACCCATTTCTGTTTGCACGGATCCTCTTATTAGACATTTATGACTATTTGACCTTTATTTAACCCCTAAAAAATCCCATGATTGTTCTGTATTTAGGCGATGATGTTAAAACTGTAGATTTAACCCTGATTTAATACATTCATCTCAGAAAGGATATGCACTGAATTATTACTCTCCGGCGGTTATGTAGGAGCATTTTGTCGTTTGATTTTGATTAATTAACGCTAGTTATAGCTGATGATGATGTTATCATCACTTGCCATAGGATAGGTCACCTCTTTGATTCGACTTTTATGCGGGTGCGAAGGGTAGTCGCATCAAGGGTGTTGACCTTATGGCATGTCATCTCTTTTACTCCAACCTTCACAACATAGGTGAAGGTTTTGATATTCAGTTGACTTCTAATGTCTACGGCATCAAGGTTCTCGTCAATGTCGATGTGTTTTAGGTTCTTGGTTACCTGTCCTCTGGTCCTACCTATCTAAAGCTTCACCATGACACCTCCTCCGAGGACATCAGGGAGACCTTGATGACTAAGGAATCCTTTGACTTGGGGAAGCCCACCAAGTTGCCTTACATCCGTCCTTTTCCATGGTTCCTAAACTACGTATTTCTTTATAACTTCATGTCCAAATCCACCTCCTTCGAGAATTGTCTAGGTCCAATGCTCATGGCCCTCTATGCCTTCATGATCAATAAGATGTTTAATTGAAACCATTTCATCCTCACCTTCATGGAGAGGAAACCCACGAGCATCTTTCCTTTTAGCACCCTTCTTTCCCACATCTTCCTGCAGTTTAGTGTCCCCATGGACATTAACCATAAGCAGTTTCTCTCTTGTGTTTCCATTTTTGGAGAGCTCATCTACTCCAAAATGGAATAGGAGTGTCAACAGGCTCATCAGGATCCCCTTTAGGCAGTAGCTTCCTTATAATTAAAATTGCCTCCTTGCATGACCCTAGATACTCTCCTATATAGGAATATAAATTTAAAAGTTGATTAGATTTATGCATTTCAATGACTTAATTCACATCCTTTATAAAATCACGTATTTCCACTACCAAGCATGTTCACATGCAAAATATAACTAAGTTTGTAAAGCATGACTTAGTACGAGGATTGCCAAAGATATCTTTTAAAAAGAAAAACCCTTATGATTCTTGTAAACTAGGTAAAGTTTATAAAGCATCCTTCAAATCTAAAAATGTGATTAGCACCTCCAAATCACTTTAATTGATTCACCTAAACTTCTTTAGACCAACTAAGTTTGAAAGCCTAAATGGGTGTAGATATTGCCTTGTCATTGTTGATGATTTTTCCCAATTTACTTGGGTAATGTTTTTAAGAATTAAAGATTTTACATTTGAGGGGTTAAAAAGAAGTAGCCAAAAGAATTCAGACTGAGAAAGGTTATTCCATCACTAGAATAAAAAGTGATCATGGAGAAGAATTTGAGAATCAAAATCTTCAAGACTTCTGCTCAACTTATGGGATTAAACAAGAATTTGATTTTCCTAGAGTATCTTGATATACATTATCTTTGGCTTGTTAATTAGGTTGTTATCCTAATCAATAGTGCCAAAAATGATGTTTAAGTTACTCTGCAATTGTAATTAGCATTGTTGTGTTGTCGTAGTATAGGGTGCAAAAAATAACCTACTCATTTACTAATTTTTACTAGGTTTGAGTCCAGGTCGTTCGCTGGGAGGCTTATTTTAGCTTAAATTCACCAATTATTCTTAGTTATTCTTTATTCTCTTAATTAGGTTAATTATAATTAATAATACTTAAAAGCTATTAACTAATAAGTTATACTTAATACCTAACTTATAATAAGTACATAAGCTTATATTATAGTGTACAATATATAACTAGCTTAGGTTGAATTACATAATTTATCATAATTACTATACATATATAATTTACTCTACATAACTATTTATTAATAACTTAGTGTTTTAAATTAGCTGCTTAACTTATCTACTTAATCTTAGACTTAACTTAGATATTACGCATATACTTAATATACTACCTTAACTTAAATACTTACTAAGTACTCACTTATAACTTAATACAATATTTAATAAGTTATATATTACTTTTTTTTGAAACAATAAGGAAGGCTATTGTGCAACGATAGCAATTCGGGAGAGCATTTTATTGATTAAGATAAAGATAGGGTTACAGAATAGATCCCCACAAATGTATGAGAGACCAGCATACATTTACAATTTGCTTCACACATACTAGCCTTTTCTGAAACAAAAAATCATTTCTCGCTCTCCACACACACCACATAACAGCTGCAATATGATCGGGCAATTTGTCATGCAGTAAAATTTTTTTCCACAAATCATCCTAAATGGGAAGCGGTTCCCTGCAAACTCTTCTCCACATAGCATTTGTGACCATGCATGAAGAAAAGATATGAGTGGAGCTATCAGTGGGCAAGCCACATAACAGGCACGATTGTAAGGAAGCACCCATTCTTTTATGTCTAAGATCACCTGTCACCAATCCATCTTTCCTGCATAGCCATAAAAAAATCTAGACTTTAACTGGGATCTTTAATAGCCATAATTTTTTCCCTACCGCATCTGCCTCCATAGAATTGGAATGCCTCATGATCTTTTCATATGCTCTAGCAGGAGTGAAAATTCCATCCCACCTATATTTATCTTCAATGCCAGTTGATGGCCTAAAGGCCATCGAATCATGTTCCAGGCATGTCCTTTCCTCCCATGTTCTCGTGCCTTCTCTGCGATAGTCGCCTCCATCAAGCAGCCAGGCATCTTCCCCATTAGACCAAAACCTGCATACCAGGTCCCCTTTATTCATATCAGCCGCAAAAGCTCTTGGGTAGACTTCCTTCAGTTGGCCCAACGACGACCACTCCTCCTGCCAGAACTTGAAGGAACATCCATCACTTAAGATAGGTTGAAACATCTGCCAGTTGTTCTTCATGGCTTGAATCACTGATTTCCAGAAAGGGGACAGTTTAAGTGGTTGGAGCCGGTTCAGAGAGCTATGCGAGCTGCCATAGTTCTCTTTAATAAGAGCAACCCAATTCTTATTCTCATCATTAAGCAATTTGATGGCCCACTTAAATAACAAGGCATCATTGAACTCCTTAAGGGATTTTATTCCCATACCACCCTATTCCTTTGGCATACATAGACTGTCCCACTTCAAGGGTTGTAAAAATTTACCTTCATGAGTTGCTCCCTTCCAGAAGAACCTCTTCCGGATCACATCAATGCGTTTCCAGATTGACTTGGGTGCTTTAAACATAGAAAAAAAGAATACAGGGATGGAAGTTATCATCGAATTCAAAAGAATAAGTCTGCCTCCTTTGGATAGATATCTGTTGCTCCACCCTTGTAACTTGACAGAGATTTTGTCAAATAGAGCATTCCAGTCACTCTTCTTTAATTTAGTACATTTCAGTGGAAGACCCAAGTATCTAATCGGGAGGGTAACCAGGGGAGTACCTAACATGGAGGAGATGGCCGTTTGTTCATCACCAGTTAGACCAAAACACACCAATGAAGATTTACCACCATTCAATTTCAAGCCAGATATTTCCCCAAATATCTCTACCATGTGGAGCAATGCTTCTGCTTCTTGTTCATTCCCCTCTACAAAAAAAACTGTATCGTCAACATATTGCAAGACAGGAGCCAGGGCACTCCTGTTAGAGATGGAGTATCCTCTGATGATATCGGCCTCCGACAATCTGCAAGAATACCTCACCAAAGTGTCCACTGCAAGGTTAAACACAAGTGGTGCAAGTGGGCATCCTTGTCTAACACCACATTGTGGTTTGATCCACTTCTCACAAGGCCTACCATTAATCAAGGGTGAGAAATAAGTGGTG
The DNA here is from genome assembly GCA_037157565.1 of Thalassia testudinum. Taxonomy (NCBI): domain Eukaryota; kingdom Viridiplantae; phylum Streptophyta; class Magnoliopsida; order Alismatales; family Hydrocharitaceae; genus Thalassia; species Thalassia testudinum. The sequence continues at coordinate 41,149,228 of JAZHRO010000062.1, forward strand.
GTGATGCATCTTTTCATCCATTGTAGCCATATAGGTGGAAACCCCCTTCTCTTGAATATTTCCCATAGGTACTGCCACGACACCAAATCGTATGCCTTTCGAAAGTCTACCTTCCAAAGAAAAGCTTTACACTTTCTCCTGTGCCAACCCATCACCATCTCTTGTGCCATAATGAAGGATTCATGCAATGATCTATTGGAGAGGAAAGCAGACTGCACTGGGAGTATGTGGTCTTGTAGAACCTTCCTTAATCTGTTCGCCAGAACTTTACTCACCAATAAGTATATGGAATTAGACAATGCGATTAACTACTTAACTTGATTAACTATAAATATATAACTTACTTAACTTACCCTAACTACTACTAAGTTATGTAATTACTTAACTTAATTAGATTACTAATTTAGTTGACTTAATTACATTGTATAAATACTTAGCTTAATTAGAGTACGTAAGTTATAATAGATTAATTACTTAATTATTTACATAATTAGAATGCATTAGATGCATGAATTAATTGCAAGAGAATCAGACAATATAACATGGCAACTAATTCCATTAGAAAGAGAATCAAGGATTACAAAAATTAAATTGATGAACAATTATTGCAAAAAGCATTATTTTAGAACAACTAATGAAGTTCCTAATCTCTCAATTAAGCATAAATGTAGCTTAGTATAACTTAGACTTCTTTCTCGCTAAATGTTAAGTATAACACCTAGAATTTTTCTCACAACACAAGTGTACACCATTCAAAGATGTGCTATTACTCAAATGGGCCGCCAAGCTGTTTGAAGGGGAGGATAAGCTTTGGTTGAAATCAATTGTTCCTGCTCATGGGGAGTCCCATGCCGTGGCAAACCGCCTTAACCCCCAGAAGCCCTCACCTTTTTGGGCGTCAGTGACCAAGGCTTTGGCTGAGAACTGGGAGGTAATGAAACTGAAGCTCGGAGATAGGAAGCCTTTTTTGTTCTGGCATGAACTCTGGTCCCCTTCTGGCTTGCTCAAAGATAAATTCCCACGTGCTTATGGGGGGGCAGTTGACAAAATGGCAATAGTAGCTGGTTGCTGGGATGAACAGATGGAGGCTTGGTTTGTGAACGGGTAGGAGAATAGCAAGGAGAGTTCTAGAGCGCATGAGGAGTATGCCCGCTTGCACATGGATTTGGTTGCTTTTGCACCAGCAGCTGGCCCTGATAGATATGTCTGGGATGACCGGTTCTCCTCAGCAAATGCCTACTGATGGTTGATCACCAATGCTAGAAGGGAGGAAGTGGAGGATGTGATCAGTGTAAAGTTCTGCAAGCTTAAAATCCCTCTTAAAGTACAAATCTTTCTTTGGTCGTGCTGACGTGATGGTCTTATCACTAAGGACCTTAGACATAGAAGAATGGAGACGTCGACCCTACCTTCCCAGTTGTGTGGGTTTAATATAGATGGCACCAGGCACTTTTTCTCTTGTGTGGTGATTGATTATGTTTGGAGGGAGATTTGTGGTGAGTCGATCCTAGTGTGGGTTAGGATGTGGGAAAACTTTTTGTTACAGGGGAAGCCAGGGGTGGCCATCTTGTGGTGTGTTTGGAGAGCTTGAAATGAGCATCTCTTTCAGGAGAAGCCCATGTGTGGGAAGAAAATTATGGAGGAATGCTGGGCTCTCGTACTTTTTTGGGTGAAGATGATGTAAAGCTGATACAATTTTGTCTTAATTAATACCATTTTGGATGGTTATTGTCCTCGACAACCTTCCTTTTTGTTTCAAAAAAAAACACAAGTGTACACCTTCCCTCACAAAAGAATTGGTTTTGTGACACCTCGAACTGAATCAACCACCCAATGGGCCAGACCACAGTTATATTGATGCCACATGTCAACATATAGTGCATCCACGCTTGCAGGACACCCCTTTAGGGCCGCTCAATTGGGCTGCCTCTAGTGGGCCGCACACTGTAGCGCCTAACCTATTTCGCTCTACTTAGGATCTCTCTCTCTTTCTCTCTCTCTCATCATGATTATCTGGGGATCCCACTCCCATGCGGGCGAAGAGCTATTGGCATGATTCAATTTATACAGCCTCGTTTGCTTTTCAACTAACAAGGTGGGACTAAAGAGTCCCCCTCCATCTAATCGCACACAACAAAGCATCATTAGTAGCTTTCCTCCTTCGATTCTTCTCCAATTAGTTGCTATCTTCACCAATTGAACTCTACATCAGCTTTAGCAGCTCCTACCTGATCCAATTCATCAGTTGTATCCATCAATTGTTTGATTGGGCTCCATGAAATAGCTTGAATCATCAGCTCTCATGGTTGCTCAGAAACAACTCTCTCACAAATACAACACTTGTAGATCTTGTGCCTAAAAACCTTAAACTCTCTCACACTCATTCCTATTAAATATCACAGTGCCTAAAAGATTTCAAAACACTCTTCATGTGTATGCATCTAAGTAGCCTAAAATGTCTATTTATGCATGTTCTTAGTGTCGTAAAAGCATCATGCATTGTAAATATTGCATAACATGCATCCTCATGCATTTAGGTCAAATTGTACAAATTGTATAGTAATTTGCTCTTTTTGGTGGGCAGGGTCAGAGCGATATTTAATCGGGGCCTTGGATTGAAGATCTAACTGTACGGATCTAATCAGGGCGACGATTGGAGTTCAACGACTCCAAGATCGCTTTGATCATACTTCCATAGCATCATATGCAATCCGAGAAAGATCTGAGATCAAGGGACTAGGTGGTGTAAATCTATACTTTAGATGATAAATCCGATCGCTCGAATGGGTTCCGATTGACAATCATAGCCCAACGACATGAAAATCAGGCCAATTCGATGTCGTGGCACCATATACAAGTCAGAGAAGATGGACGGCCAAGATGGCGCCATCTCAGTTACCTAAACTGACCAAAGATCGCCGCTGCGCTTTCTCTCCTCAACTAGCCACCAGATCTTGGCCATTGGATCTTGATTCAACGGCCATGAGTGCGCATGACTTGGATCAAAATGCGCCTCAAAGGGCAGCTTGGCGTGTTGGTCGAACGCTAAGGCAGAGGTCACAGGGTTGAGCCCCCGCTGCGCCTCAATTTTGACCGTGCGATGAAGATTGTACGGCCGATGATGAGGCGACGTGGTGGCACGGATGAGCGCAGCATGTGCACGAGCGATTTGACGTGTCGTTGGATGTGCGATCGCACGTGTGGGAATTATGTCGCGATGAAGGCGTGCGTGCGGATGCATCCTAAGCCGTCCGATCACTGAGGATGAGTGTACGTGGGAGGAGTGTTCAACGGCTGAAGATGAAGGGGCGAGGGTATGCGTGCATATTTGGTGACGTAGGGGCTTTAGTGACAATTTTATCCGTCAATAAAGACCCCTACATTAATGTTTTAATGTTGAAATGACCTATTTGCCCCCCTATTCTTCACTTATAAAAAGCCCTACGATCCCCACATTGCCTTCCTCGTGTTCGACCCGGGACTCCTTCTGAGTTTCGGTAAACATTATTTGATAGGATTTTCTTACAAATTACACTACAATGACAGGTTTTCAAAACTTAAATCTTTTTGCGACGAATTTTCGATACAACATTTTGGCGCGTTGCCGGGGAGGCGACGCTCTTTGATTTCTTGCATTTTCCCGCCTTACTTATCTTTTACCTCACTTCTCTCCTTTCCTATTGTGATTGCAGGTACTCTCTCGAGGCAGGCAAAAGCAGAAGATTGGAGTAAAGTACTGTTGAAGGGTCTGTAAGTAACCTTACCTCCCCAGCCCATCCTTTTCATTTCATCATCTAATAACACAAACCCTAATTAACCAAGAGCTTGTATAAACCCTAAGGTTAGTTCTGATTGTTTGTTTATCACTTTCACCTACCCCACCCTCCGCTTATAAAAATAAAAATCTAAAAAAATTCCATAGAGGTACACAACCCCCTATGATTCTTCATACTCAATCGGTAACCCGATCTTTGGAACCGGAATACTTATCAACACATAATTGAGTAGAAATCAGATTAGGTAATCACTTGTGTGCTTAATTAAGTGGTGCATCAGGCTAATTGTTTGAGTTGTTTAGGCTGCACCAATTCAACTAAAAATAACTCATTAAGTAGCTGCCACATAGGTTCAACTTTGAGGGCTGTCGGTGTCTTGTGCGGCCAGGTTGGTTTCCTCGTAGGTCATGGCTACCTCAACCACTCGTGAGAAGGTGGGTGTTGGACGATTTACGAAGCTACGCTAACGTGTTCGGTTTTGGAAAACCTGTCGTTGTAGTTCGAAAGCGAAGGATTCGTATTCAACAAATAAAATTTATACCGAAATTAAAATTCCGGGTCGAACACAGGGAGTCGGACGTTTGATTTAAAAACTTCGCGTTTCTTTTTATTTTGTCACAAAGAAATTCAATTTAAACTATCTAAGTATCTACAGCAAATAAAAGAGACAGAGGGAGTAAGAGAGAGAGAAAGAATACTATACATGGAAATCAAAATGAGATGTAGAATAGACAAGGAATTTATCATAAAAGAGTTCTTTCGTTACAACTAGAAAACATAAAACAATTACTCTAGAAAGCATTAAAAGAATGGAGGGAGAAATGTCCTCCTCGACGATCGCTCGAAGGACGAATAGACTACTCTAGAAAGCAGTAAATCTATACTAGAAAGCAGTAAAAAGAATAGGGAGAGAGAATCCTCCTCGACGGTCGCTTGGAGGACGAGCTGGACGGGACGACGCCTGGACGAAGGAGAACGAAGCGGGACGAAGGAGGACGAAGCAGAAGAACGGGAACGAAGCAGCACGCCGTCGTCGTCGCGGGATCCACTTCCGAAGGGGGACGAAAATTTGGACTTTATCTCGTGAGAAGCATCCCGGGTGTGGGACAAGCTTCTCTTGAGCTTTGGAGAGGTAGAGGGGAGAAGGGATGAAAATTTCGTATGGAGGGGGTCTCCTTTTATAGTTGCAAGGAGTGGGGGAAAAATGGACATTACATCTTCAAAATAATAAATAAGGGGTCTTTAGTGACGGATAAAACCGTTGCTAAAGCCCTCAACGTGGGCGTAGCCGCCGCGCCCACGCGCGCCCGCTCGGCTGCCCGCGCGTAACGCCTATGCACGTCGCTTGATTTTCAGCCGTCCGATCGCGAGATCGGACGGCTTAGATCGCGTCCGCGCCCGCTGCGTAGCGCACCGCCCGCGTGTGATCGCGCGTTACGCCCGGCGTCCAATCGCGCGTCGTCCTGATTGAGCGCGCGCAGCCGTTGGATCTTCATCTGACGCTCGTCCGCGCCCGCTCGCCTGCGCCTTCCACCCCCTCACCGCGGCTCGAACCCGCGACCTCCGCTTCGCCCGCAGCTGCGTCGCTGCTGCGCTACGCGGGCGAAATGGTCGCGCGGACGCTTTTAAGCGCGAGCGACCGCAGCCGTTGGATCGAGATCCAACGGCGGAGAGGAGACGGTGCGCGGTCTTCACAAGATGCATGCGGCCGATTGGGCGGCTGAGATGGCGCCACGTGGCGCCATCTTGGCCGTCCATCTTCTGGAAGTTGTAGATGGTGGCACGGATGTCGGATTGACTCGATTTTTGTGTCCTTGGGCTGCGATCGTCGATCCGAATTCATCCGTGCGGTCGGATTTATCATCTGAAGTGTGGATTTACACCATCCTGACCCTTGATCTTCTAGGGTTCCCCGGTCTCTATCTGATGCTACGGATGCCTGATTAGGGCGATCTTGGAGTCGTTGAACTCCAATCGTCGCCCTGATCACATCCATACGGTTGGATCTTTGATCCGAGGCCCCGATAAAATATTTGCCCTGTCCAAGCACATAAAAGGAGACAATTAACCTCCATTTTATTCAAACTACTCTAAATGCAAGATGATGCATGTAATGCAATATTTATGTCATGAAATGCAATCCTATGCTTAAGAACATGCATAAATAGACATTTTAAGTAGTGTAAATGTGTTTACATCAGTGGGCAGCTTCAGGGGCTTTACATACCCCTGAATAGCTAGTCGGAGCCCCTCAGTAAACCTCCACAGGCGCTCCTCCTCTGTAGCCACGGCTGTCGAAGCAAAACGTGATAGCTCCAGGAACCGTGTGCGATACCCAATAACAGTTAGCGTCCCTTGGCGGAGAGTGTGGAACTCTCACCTCCTTTAGTCTTGCCAAGTCTACGGGAAGTACTGCTCGCAGAAGAGGGTCACAAACTGGTCCCACATCTGCTCTCCCCTCTCCTGGCCTCTGACTGCCCTCCACCACCTGTGTGTCGCACTCTCTAGCTGGTATGTGGCAAAGGCCATGCGGCACTCCATAGGAGGGTGAAGAGTGTCGAACACCTTTTCTATCTGCTCCAGCCAGTCCTCTACCTCAGACGGGTCCTCATCCCCTTGAAGGAGGGGGGCTTCAGCTTCCGGAATTGCCCGAAAAGCTCATGGTGCAGCTGCAGTGGGGGAACGGGCACGCCTCCAGACAAGGAGGGCTCGTGCTCGGAAGTGTCAGAGTGCGGTGGGGGCAGTGGAGGTCCAGCCTCTCCCCCTCCTGCTTTTCCAGCGCTACGGCGGTCTCTCTGTCCCACCAAGGACTCCCCCTCCACGTCCTCAGGGAGAGGTGCCCATGGAGACTGGTGGAGCTCCTCTCACACAATAATCCCCGATCAGCTGGGCGAGATACCGGGCCTGAATGCTCAGGAGAAGAGGTGGGTCAACTGGCACCTCAGGCCTGGCACGTCCGTCCCTTCGACCTCGTCCACGACCGCAACCACAATCCACCTTGAGAACTCCCCAACGAGGCATCTCCTACAAGAAGACACAGAAGACTGACAAAAGGGTCAACGATATCGAATTTCTTCGAAAAAGGACTCAAAACGGATATCGAGGCGATATGTTGTGGTGGCTACCTGTAACGACCCGGTTCCCGAGCCCCTACGAGACACGAGAACCGGACCGACTCAACTAATCCTAAGACCTAGTCGTCCAACGAGGAAGTAACCAAAAGAGCAATAAAATAAACTACATTCAACATGAATATAATTAACAGTAAGAAAATACAGCAGCAAGGAAAGAAACTACTACAGTATATACCACCACAACAGTAGAACAACATTCATAACTAAATATGAACTGCAGGTAAAGAAAAGTATAGCGGAAACAAGAACTACTCACTATAACGGAACAAAAAGAGGTACAAGAAACAGTGGTAACTCTACTGGACCCTACTCGGCCCAGCGTCCTCTGTAGCCGCTGGCCCTGGCTGCTCAACACCTGGTCCTGAAAGGTAACGAGTGTAACACGTCAGCAAAACGCTGAGTAGAGTGGCAGCTAAACTAAAGAAATAGTAAAGTGTACAGTAGCTGTTTTAAATTTTCTTTCTTCCTTTATTTACGTCTTTCTATTGTTTCACAATTTATCTATTTCTCAGATCCTTCACTTGATCTCGAATGTTCCTCGTGGGAATGATCTTGATTGCAGTCTTTTCCGAACAGTAGAAGTAGCACGTGGTGCTCTCCTGGCCGGGAGAGTCCCCCGTGGTGATCCTACTCTCAGTCAACCACCCCAAGGTCACTGACAGACGTAACGGTGACTACAGCACGCGTGGTGAACTCACGGGTAGCTAACTTGCACTGGCACGCGGTCAGTTGTTTCCGTTAACAGGTGCGCCCAAAGCACAGCACGGAACCAGTACAGGGCAGAGCCCTCTCAGTAACAGGGGTCCAACCCCTCCACAGTAACCAAACAGGGGCCTTGCCCCTCCATAGTCCGCGCACCCTTGCCTGACTACCCTGGTTTGCCCCAGTGGGCCTAACAAGTCGGTGTGGGAGGCTAGCAGAACCCCGGGGCCCGTGGGGTAGCTAGTACCTCCCTACACTAGTAGCTCTCCTCGGTACTACGTACACAAGGGCCAGCAAGTTGGTACAGAGTGGCCAGTCCTAACCCCGGGTCCTTGGGGCGACTGGCTCCGCTCTGCACTAAACAGGGGGACAGTCGCTCTCCTTGGTACTCCGTACTCAAGGGCCAGCTCACTTCCCCAATTCTATTCCATTCACTTTCCAGGAGTTCTACTCCTAATTCCTCGTAGGGTTCCAGCTCTTTAACTCAGAACATTCCAGTTTCACCATTCCAGTTTCACGTTCATACAACCCATATTCTTAATCATGTTCATTTATTCATAACAGGCAGCTGTTTAAACGAATTTACAGGCAGCTATTATTTCCTTTCCACATTTTCCAAGACTGCAGTATTCATACATTCCATTAGTTTTCCCATCCTAGGATTCATGCCATATCCTAGGATCTATCATACAATCTAGTTTTCCAGCCCTAGGATTCATGCAACACCCTATGATCTACCATTCAATCTATTTCTCATTCCTAGGATTCATGCAATGTCCTAGGTTCTATTATGGTTTCATAATTTAACAGATTATACTTAAAGCCACTCTACCAGGTACGACGGGAGTAATGGAGGCGTGATCGGGAATCCCGCGTGCCTCCGCGACCCTCAAGATTGCAACGGAACGAGGTCCTATCACAAGGATCAAACACAAGGAGTGTCTCAAAACAGTGTATAGCTACTGTAGACAGGTAGAGGATTTAATTCCGGAAAGAACGCAACTCGAAATGCGGAAAACGGAACCCGAACGGGCCCTCAACGGGTCAAAAACGACGACACTGTGCAAAATCAGACGTCTGGAACTTCTTCCAGACGTCTTAAAAAGTGGATCAGAGAATTACCTTGTTCTGCATGGTTTCTCAGACGTCCAGAAGCCTGCGGGGGCGTCTGGCCTAGTTCGCAGATGTCCGATGGTCACCCTGGACGTCTGGAAGTCGTTCCCGCCGTCTGGCACTGGAGCCAGACGTCTGATTCGCGTTGGATGGCGAATCATCGAACCTGCGCTCACCCAACTCTCTCTCTCAGTACGGTCAGTCGACAGGAAGGAAGAAGACAGAAGAACTCACCTTTCAGACGTCTGGATGGTCCTCCAGACGTCGTGCCAGTCGTCTGGCTACAACCACAGACGTCTGATTCTGGAAATTTTTCCAGAACCAGGGCGCGACTCGCCCTCCGCTCGCGACGCCGTGCCTCGTCGCACCTCGTGCGCCTGCTGCTCGGACCGCAGCAGTCCCCCCTGCGTCGTCCCGCGCCCGCTGCGCTCCCCGCCGGCCGGCCCTGGCATCTCCGGCATGCTCGCCCTCACGGCTGAGCGCTGTTCTCGCACGCAGCACCTCCTCCGTGCTCACTGCGGCTGCCGCTGCAGCTGCAACCTCGTGCTCGCTCTCGCACTCGTTCTCGTGCTCATTGGCTGAAGGAGAAGAGGAAGGAGGCGGTGGTGACGGAAGAGTGCGTGGCCTTTTAAGGCTGCGCGAGGAGGAGAGAGAAGGAGCGCGGCAGGGGAGTCTCCAGCCGCAGAGGGAATAAGCGAATATGCGGGTCTGCGCGCTTAGGCGTGCAGACGACCCGCGCGTGTCAAAGATAATCGATTTTCAGACGTCTGGAAACGATCCCAGATGTCTGGTCAGACGTCTGGAAGTGACCCCAGACGTCTGGTCCGACGTCTGGGCCACCTCCCAGACGTCTTAAAAGACGTCTGGGGCGTGCGTTCGTTACACTACCCTTATTTTATGCACGTGAACAGTTATTCTCAAGCCAATTGGTTCATTTCTCGGGATGACCTTACTCTGATACCATCTTGTTATGACCTGGTTCCCGGATCCTTACAGGACCCGAAACTGGCTTGCCTCGAGTAATCCCAAGACCCTGTTGTCCAACTAGAAATAACCAAAAAGCAGGAAAGTAAACCACATTCACATATGCAATATAACTAAGCAGTAAAAACGTATAAAGCTGTAAAGGAAAATAAAACTGCTATTCCATTACATACCACCACAACAACAGAACAATGGAAACGAAAATAAACAGTAATGACAACAGTAGCTAAAGGTCTGAAACTCACTACAATAGTAAAGGGAACAACGAGAAAGTGCTAAAACTACGGTTTGGCTCAACTGGGCCCAGCACCCTCTAGAGCCGGAAGCTCGGGCTGCTCAACTCCTGGTCTTTAACAATGTTATGAAAAGACAGAGTCAGCGAATGCTGAGTAGAGTGGTATCTACACTATCTAAAATAGTAAAAGCAGCAGGTTTAATTCTCTTTTCTATTTATTTGTTTTATGTGTATTTCCTTTTCACCCATTTTTCTAGACTTTCAGATATTCTTGATCTTGCATGTTCCTCGTGGGAACGATCTTGATTGCAGTCTTTTCCGAAGGGTAGAAGGTACACGTGGTGCTCTCCTGGCCGGGAGAGTCCCCCGTGGTAGTCCTACACCCAATCAACTACCCTGAGATCACTGTCAAGACGTAGCGGTGACTATGGAACGCGTGATAAGTGCACGGGTAGCTACCCTGCACTGTCATGCGGTTAGTCATTTCCGCTAGCGGGTACACCCATAGTACACCACGGAACAATATAGGGCCTAGCCCTCTCAGAAACAGGGGTCTTGCCCCTCAGAACCAAACCGGGGTTCGCCCCTCCACAATTTGCGCACCCTCGTTTGACTACCCCGGTTTGTCCAGCGGGCCTAACAAGTTGGTGTAGGGTGGCTAGCTGAACCCCGGGTCCCGTGGGGTGGTTAGCTCTCTCCCTACACTAGTAGCTCACCTTGGTACCGCGTACACGAGGGCCAACAGGAGTCAATGTAGAGTGGCCAATCCTAACCCTGAGTCTCAACCCAAGGGCAGCTAGCTCTGCTCTACACGAAAAGGGGACAATCACTCTCCTTGGTACCACGTACTCAAGGGCCAGCACAGTTCCCGTCTACATTCTAGGTTTCCAACCAACCACAGGAGTTCTACTCCTAATTCCCCGTAGGGTTCATGCTCATATTCACCACATTTATTCCGATCTAGATTCCACTATTCACAATTCAATTCTCATTTATATGCAGGCAGTTCATGTTTCCATATTTCAATACATGCAACTGATGGTTTCACAGGTAATTGTTCCTTTATCTCAGGCAACTCATATTCTAACAGGCAGCTCACAGCTATATTACAGGCAATTGCTAGCAGTTTAACTTAATCATGCATACAAATACAATCATGCAGTACAAATGGTTCATTCATTTCCCTGTCCTACGGTTCGTGCCACAACCTAGGGTTCCATTTAGCTAATTCCACAAGCACATTCTTATTTAATATTATTAACAGAAGTAGACCACTCTACCAGACAATTCGGGAGTACTGGGGGCTTGAACCGCAGACCCAGGGGTCTCTGCGAGCCCCAAACACACAGCAGGCTGAAACCCCTCTACAAGGGATTACATCACAAAAGGAGGATTCAAAATGGTGTATAAAGGTTTTTAGTACCAAGAGAAACTCGCAAGGAAACTACAGGTACTTGGTTTGTGTAAAACGGATCCTGATTGGACCCCAAATGGGTCAAAAATGTGTCTACTGTCCAAAATCAGACGTCTGGGAATAAACCCAAACATCTTAAAAGATACAGAACTTTACCTCAAGTCCCTGCGGTGTCCTCAGACGTTCAAGCCTCCTCTATGATCGTCTGAAGGCAGTTCCAGACGTCGGACCACTCCTCCAGTCGTCTGGTGAGCTGATAAGGTGTTCGAAAGTGTGTGGGAGAGAGTTTCGCGCTCCTTCCCAAAGCTGCTCCTGCATACGACAGTCGCAGCCACCAAATTAGGCCCAACAAATCCTTCTGCGGTGTGGCCTGCATGGCTGTAACCGCGAAAAGAATGTACCTTTACGATAAACGAGGATTCAGACATCTGGTCTTAACTCCAGACGTCCAGATGCTCCGCCAGCCATCTGGACTCCTCTCCAGACGTCTGATACTGGAAATTTCTAGTACTAGAACCCGCTCTCAGTGCTCTCAGCCGTGCTTCTCCTCGCTCTGCCATTGCTCCAGCTGCTGTAGGTGGTCGAGGCCACCTCTCCAGACTCTCTCCTCCTGCACACGCCCACGGTAGCCGTGTGAGCTCCACCGAGCTTCTTCCGAAGCTCTCCGACCTTGGCCTCCTCCTCCTCCTCCTCGTCCCACACTCTCCTCCTTCTCGCCCTCTCGCTCTCCCTCGCTCACCTCCTCTCGCCACTCCCACAGCTCTGAAGGTGGAGATGGTGGTGTGTGGAGTGGAGAGGAGAGGAGGGGAGGGGGGCATTTTATAGATGGCTGGGGTTTAGGGTTCGGTAGGAAGGGAGGAAAGGAGAGAGAGAAAGAAGATGTTCTGCGCGTCGCCCGCACGCAGAGTGCAGAGCGCGTACGAAAATTTCATTTTCAAACATCTGGGAAAGGGTCCAGACGTCTGACTGAGACTCCAGATGTCTTAAAAGGCTAAAAGTGGGACGGGTCTTTACACATTTGTATTCACATCTTCTAACTCATTTTGCTCTCTCCACTTGATTGGTTGCAGGAACTCAACTCTTAGGCGATGGAGGAGCACAATCCAAGATAGTGGACCAAGAGTGAAGTGTTGTGAAGACAATTGTGAGTATTGCTCTGTGATCACAAGGGTTTTGCGTGTTTGAAATCGGGGTTACGAGTAAACCGTCGTCGTAGCTGCAGAACTCGTGATGAAATATAATTTATACCGAAACTCCAAGGGAGTCCCAGGTCGAACACAGGGAGGCGATGTTTACTTTGTATGAAAACCGCACTTCGATTTGTTTCTTTTTGGTGTTTTGTGGGTTTGTTATTGTTTTATTTATTTTTGAAATACAATGACAAGCAATCACAAGAGAGAGATGGAATCGAATATGATATATTGCATGAATGTCAATTACAATAATCTAGAAAACATAAAAAGAGGGGGAGGTGAGAAGAAATCTCCCGAAACGGTTGTTTAGTGAGACGATGGTGCCTGGTGGAAGCTCAGATGGAGTTGGGAAGCAGGACGATGAAGGTGAGAAGCGGGAGGACGTTGGGTAGAGGAAAGCTTCAGCGTAGCTCTGGAATGGAGGTGAGAAGGCGGAGATGATCTACTACCAGAATGGAGGTAGGAGGATGGCTCCAAGGTAACCTATGATTGGGGATGGGAAGATGGAGGAGTATTTGGTGGGATAGAGTTTTGTTACACTAATAGGCACCTTGGGAGCTTGAGAGTAAGCTCTAACAGAGCGTTGGTAGGCTTGCTAGAGCTTTGGAGTAGGTGAGAGTAGAGTAGGTAGAGATGGCTTGGAAGGGAGGGGGTGTAGTTCCTTTTATAGTGGAAGAGAAGAGGCTAGAATAGGCATGGGACCATAGGGACCTCCAGGTTGTCGCTGCAAGTGTCGTTGTAGGCAGCTTACACCCGCTTACGCACGCAGTTGGCCTTGCTGGCGTGCGAACAATTAGCGACGGCTATAAGCGTCGTTGTATGTCTGCCAGGCTATCGTTGAAGGTTGGCGCCAACCAAGTACGCATCCACTTACGCCCGTAGCTGGTCCGCACATCATGCGCCTTTGGTCGCATGTGCGTGCTCGTGCGTTGGTGCTGCATTGGTGTTACGCTAGCTGTGCACACCTCCAATTTTTGATTGGGGGTCTGCGGGTCTCGAACCCACGCCCCTTGATCCGCAAAGAGCGCTTAACCTCTGTGCTGGGCTCTCCCTTACGTCGCAAAGAGGTGTACGATGCAGAGGCTTCTCAGCCGTCAGATCAAGATCCAACAGCTAGGAATGAAAGTCACGAACGATGGAGAAGTGGGAGTGGGCATTGCTGGTCGATGTTGGGTGGCCTAGATGGTGCCACGTGGCACCATCTGGGTCATCCATTTTGCTTTCTTTTGTAGAGGGTGCCACGGTGCTTAGATCGAGATGATTCTCGCGTTGCTGGAATTCGATCGTTGCTCCAGATCCATCTACACGGTTGGATTTTCCATTCGAAACCCATATGGATTTCACATTGCCCCCCTGGCCGTTGATCTTCCTCAGACATCATAAGATGCCATGGGACTCTGATCTAGACGATTTTGGAGGCGTTAGACTTCAATCGTCGTCCTGATCAGATCCGTACAGTCTGATTGTCCATCCAAGGCCCTGAAATAAGTCTTCTTTCCAGACCAAAAAAAGGACCTAATTAACCCAAAATATTTACAACTATTCTAAATGCAGAATGATGCATGCTATGCAATATTTATAACATGAAATGCAAATCTAAGCCTAGGAACATGCATGAATAGGGATTTTAACTTAAATAGATGTGCTTACATCATACCCCCATGCCTATTTTTTGCTAGTCCCTAGCAAAATTAAACTACATGCTATGTATAAAAGCAGAATTAGGATTAGATTGCTTAGGCCAAAGCCTTTTGTTAACAATAGAAAATTTCATCTAAGGTCCTAAATAATGAAAACTCAACAGTACCCGGGTGTTTGCCAGAATGTAGACCGCCCAAGTCCTTGCCTTAATTGAAAAGGGAAGATACATTTTTTTTTCTTATTTTTCTTCTTTTCTAATTTTTTTGTACTTTTGGAGTTTGAGAGTTTCAGGATAACTTTTTATGGTTACCTGATTAGCCCAGATTTGTGGGCTATTTAAGTACCTAGACATTAAGCTAATTTTAACATTTAGATAGCATACATTAGGATGTAAATAAATTAATTCATATTTCTAGCTTATTTGCATAATTCATGTGTGGCATTCATATCTATATGCATTTAGAATTAACTTAGAATTGCATGCATTTGATTAGTTAACTAATTAGGTGCATTACATACATTGTTTTAATTAACATAGAAGTTAAGGAGTTATGTATAAATAATCCTAATTATTTTATTATTATTATTATTCTTTTTCTTCTACGGGTAACCGCTTTGCCTCCTCCTCCTGCTCCCATTCATTCCTTACAGTTGCTAGCATTTACGAGGATATGCTCTCGCCTCCTGTGATTTCAAATGTATTGGCTGTAGCTACAAGAGGGGGGAGGAGACGACCGTGTCTAGGAGGCCTTTATTTTTATTCCCTTTCCTCACTGTGCAGAGAGTGCACCACTCTCGTCCGCTCCACCACCATCGGCCTCAACTGTGGCGACAAGCCTCCACCACCGTCGGTGTGTGGCGTGATAGGTCACACCGCCATCTGGAGCTTGTTTGCATTACTGTGAGCACCTCAGCGTGCAATACCCTCATCGCCATCACCAGCAACCACCACTGCAGCCGCTGCAACTCCACGTCCTGCATCTTCATCTCCCCCGTCAGTTAAGATGTCCAGGAAGTTTCCTGGACGTCTGAAGCCGACCTCCGTCTTCTTCTTCGTCTTCTCCTCCAACAGACCGAAGGAAACCCAAAGTCATTGTGGTCCTCCTCTGCGCAGCCATTTCATCTAGCCTTAAAGATTCGTGCCATCAACGTCAACGAACTCGCCTCGACCTCACGAGCTCGGCCACACCCTTTGAAGGTCAACAGTAGCCTGCCCGCGCTAGCGAGCCGCCGCTACCATTGCCAGCCTTCCTCACCGCTGGCGAGACCACCAGTGGCTGTTCGACGCACCGTCACATCCCATGCGTAGCCCTCATCGTGGCCAACCACCTTCGAGCCCTGCACACCAGACAACGGCCTCCTCTTTGCGCACGAACAAAGGAAGCAAATGCTCTGTTTCATGTTATATTAATATTTACATTCACATGCCATTGCCACCCTTTTCATTTTGAATTTTTTAATTAAATATTATGGCTAATTTATGCAAGTGACCTCTCTCTTTCTTATAAATGCCATTTCAGCAAGATCTCTTGTTGTTTCTTAATCTGAAGGTGGATTTGGCTCGATTTCTTGATGAAATTAATAATGAACATCGATTTTGGACCCTTGCGAGTTTGTAATAGCCATTGCCACTTTGTGGACATGACCTGCTATCTTCTGAGTGGTTTAATTTTAATTCTAATTATTTTGATTAATCGATTTCCCACCACTTAGAAATACAACGACAAATCATCTTAATCATCATTTTCAAAAGCGAAAATCGAGTCGTCAATTAGCACCGTTTTTTGGGGAGGCAACAGGCGTAATTAAATCGCATTCGTTCATTTGTTCACATTGATTTAAATTTTGGAAGCATATTTAACTCTGGATCTTTATGTTCTGGTGCGAGTTTCGACGTTCTGACACACATTCTATGACTCTCCATCACACCAGCCATAGTGGGAGGTGTCTCTTGACATCACCAAAGGAGAAATTGTTCGAGCCATTTTGCAAGGAACCAGATTGGCAGGAGGGGAAGGACGAGGACGTGACGATCATCTTCGCACATTTAGTCTCTGATTTGATTAAAGTAGGATTAAGACTTTAGACTTAATTTTCCTTGCACATTTTGGTTGAGACCCTTATTCCGGGGTATAGTTGAGGGGTTTGTTCCCCGACTTTCTTTTAGGCCCATGTTGGGTAACTTTTTGGGAGCATGTTCCCTTTTCTTTAGATTTTTACTTTCTTTTGTGGATTGATTTTATTTTTCTTGCTTGTGCATAAGTAGCTAAAAAAAAAAAAAATAAAAAAAACACAAGCTGCCTGCTGGAAGCTATCTGCCTTAGGATGACCATTTAGGTGTGAATGAGCAACCTTTAGATTTTATTTTGCATTTGCATGCATCTCATTGAAGATTGCGGGAGGCAAGGTGCATTCACTTTTACTTTGCATCCATATATTGTTCATGCATTTGGATCTGGATGTAAAGACAAGACCACCTAAATTATTTTGAAAGATCTAACAAGTGGTCACATATTTTCTGGAAAAAGGACTTTAATTTAAGGAGGAACACTAAAAGCCAAGGACTTGAAATGAGACATTATGCTGTGGTTCAAAATTCAAAACTCAAAATTTTTATAGTGTATGCACACTTGTATCTCTTGCACCACGGCACACATTTAGACATTCTTAGGTCTTGGAACTACTAGGATAAGAGACTTCCTACCGTTGGATTTTGAAGTGTTAAGAACTTGAGATCAAAGGTTTTGTAACTCCAAAGAGGGGGATACCCTGTCACGGATTTTTGGGGGTAGTAAGAAGCACCGCGAAAGCATAGCTTCAAAGGAAGGCTTAGGCCTACTTGCATCCCTCGATCTTCCATCTTTGGAGTTGCTCTACCATTTGAGATTTATGGAAGAACACTTAAGCTCCAACTAGGTATTTTTAGGCATTTCGTAGGTTGACAATAGACGCATAATTGATTGGGCAACCTGCTTTGTCACCTACAATTTGAATTAAAGTCAAAAGCCTAAATTTGTAAAGACCTAGCAAGTCCTTTTGAATTGTATTTGTAGTGCATGCTTGGTAGGTGATCTCTTAGGAGACAACTTGTGTTTGATCCTGAACCTGAAAGAATCCTAAGAAGGGACCACCCAAGGGAAGAAATGGCTGGTGATGAGAGCCCCATCATGAGCCCTAACTAGCTCATTTTGACCCAAGAAAGAGAATAAAAGCTCTTACATAACCTAGAGAAGGGCTTAATTGAAGGAATAAGTGTTCTGAGAAGAAAACATGAAATAAAGGGTAAAACTGTAATTTTACCATTGCAGTACATAAATGGGATTTCTCAGAGGCAAAACATAGGTCAAATGGTTTGAATAAGATAAAAAGTGGGCTGGTTCAATCAGAAATGGGTTCATATGCAATCCACGAATTAAATGACATTTTGTAACCCTAAAACAGATCCACTTAATTCAACAAGGTTCTGGTCAGGATAAAAATCAATTAACCTCCCTAAAATTCATGGAAAAATATCCTCTAGGGTATAGAACATTCAATTTGGCCTTTGGAACCTAGTTTGACCTAGATTGGGGTCCTAACCCATCAATTGACCTAATTTGGGTTTTTATGCAAAAAGTCAAGTCAAACGTGGTCAAACCTAAAATCCAACTTCACCATTGGATTTCTTAGGCCCAAATTAGGTTTGTACCAAAATTTGGACCTAAGGAAAGGTCATCTTGACCTACTTTGCAAATTAGTACACCCAATTGCATTTTGGCCCCTATCTTTTGAAAATCATTACACAAACCCCCTACCTTCCTCGCCACTCTTACAAAAAGGTCTCTACGCCATTAATGGGGAGGAATCCTTCTCCGGCGAGGAAGGGAGGGGGAATACCCCCTGATCCCTCAGAGATCCCCTCCCAGATTTGGAAGGGAGATTCTATGAGGAATCCCCTTCCATCTTAGCCCTATCACAATCTTTGATATCCATCTAATCTCTCGTGCGAACGCACGAGAGATTTGGAACCCCAACTACCTTCCTTCTCCAGCGAGACGTCGGTGGCAGAAGGCTTGCCCTCCATGCACCATAAGCTCGGCCAACACTTATAAAAGGACCCCCGGCCCTCTGCGAATCTCTCAGACTTGTTTTGGCCACAGAATCCCCCAGATTTCATCTCCCCTCTCTCTGGCCAAGTAGCCCGTAAGCTCTAGTGATTCTTCCTCCTCCCTCTAGTTGCTCTGCAGCCATACCAGTAGCAGGGTTCACTCCGCCTCGTCCTCCCGCATCGTGCCGCACCATCGCACGCCTTCCTGTCCTTCTCCTCGTCGCCGTTATCTCCCTCAGGGCCATCTTCTTCGACGACGGCACAAACAAGCCATCTGTCTCTGCTGCCCCCCTTCTCTCCCAATAATCCAAATAAGCTCCCCGTCTTCCACTCTTTCATTTTCCTCATTCTATTTCACACAACACCCCTCGACGGCCACTGTCCGGCCATCTCTTCCCAATCTCCAGCCACCCTCCGGCGAGATGCTTTCGTCACTCCGCAACTTCACACGTCTCGCCACCCACCTCACAACCTTTGCCACATTCCACTGAACACCGTCCACCCATCCACAGGACACCACACGCACTCCACGCTTCCCTCGACCTAACCCACAACTCTGGCCACAGAGCGACCTAGGCACGCATGCCTAGGTCACCCCGCGGCCTGCCACCTATCACCTCACCTTCGCCGTGACACGACGAAGGTCCTCCTGTGGTCTGATAGAGCTGTAAGCTTCCTTTTGTGCCGTGCAGGGTTTGAGCTCCAGCCGCCATTAGCGACGGCTTGAGGAGGTTGAAAGCTCGCTCCAAGGTAAGGTGCTTCATTGTTTCAGGTCTAGTAGATTCGGGGAGGTCTCACGCAGTCAGTTGTTCCAGCAAGTGGCGCTGCGAGGCCTGCAGTTGCTGCAATTGGAGGAACGATCTCCTGTGGGCGCGCGAGCAAAAAGCAGTGGAACATTAGTCCCACCTCGGTAAGCAGTGACCTCTTTGAGTACTTTAAATTGATTTTGTGATATCGACAGGTTGCCTCCAACTCACTGGGGTGAGGTCCCTCCTCACCTATGCACGCCTTGTCCGTGAACTAGCCCGCGGACCTGGTAACCCGACCCGATTATCCTCTTGTGCACTCGCGCACCACACCCACGTCGGTGCTCCTGGACCTGGGCACGCAATCCGACCCGGTAACCTGGCTCTGGGAGAGCGTACCAAAGAGAGATTCAGTGAGAGAGAGACGCATGGGAAGGGTAGGGGAATAGGTTTTGTTGCATGGTGCTTGTGCTGGAAGAGGACGCTAAGGAGGAAGTAGCAAAAGAAGGAAGCAGGGTCTTAGTCGCTGCAGAAGAAGAAGAAGAAGGACACCCTGTAGTAGAGGTGCGTCAGACCAAGAGAAAGAAGAAGAGAGAGATCAAGGGGCAGACAAAGAGGAGAAGCAAGAAAGCAAAGGAAGAAGAGGAAGAAAAAGAAGAAGGCAACCTAAGAAGAAGAAAGATAGAACTTAGTTGCAAGAAGAGAATCAAGAAGAGAAGGGAAAAGAAAAGGAGCAGGAGCGGCTAGGGAAGAAAAAGAAAAGGAGAAACCACAGCTCTAAGAGATAATTTTAAGACGTCTGATGCAATTTCAGACGTCCAATTCTTTTTGAGCAATTTCTTTCCATAACATTATCCTGTCACTTCTACTGAACTAGTCATTTCTTTTTATTAAAAAGTTGTATTCTCAAGTTTTGGAATACTCAGATTGCTCCCTGTGTTCGACCTCGAATACTTTGATTTTTGAGTGATAAATTTTTATTTTTTTTCGTAGAAGGTTCATCTATATTACAACGAGATATCTGTTAAAACACGATCTAGCTGCATGAGCAGCTGGTCAAAGGAGCCTTAGGGAATATTTCATTTCGACCAATCAAAATGGCCCTACACTATGAAGACCTGGAGGGGACAATCCTTATGAGATCAAATGCAGTACCATATCCTTGTTGCCCTTCTTTTATGGTACTGCTAGGGAAGACCCTTATAGGCATATAGAGGAATTCACTGAGGTCTGTTCCACAGTGAAGCTACAGGGCGTTACTGATGACGCTCAAATACGGACCCTCTTTTCTTTCTCCCTCAAGGACAAAGCCAAGTATCTGTATCATACCCTTGATGATGTTAACACTTGGGATGCCCTAAAGAAGGAGTTTCTGAAGAAGTACTTCCCCATGAGCAAAAGAAATCACTTTAGGAGGGAAATTATTAGTTTCGTTCAAAAGGATGGGGAAGCTTTCCATGATGCGTGGGAGCACTTTAACGACCTTTTGAGACTTTGCCCACATCACCAGGTGCCCAAGTGGAAATTGGTTGAAAGGTTTTACATCGGACTTAATGATTCGCACAGGTAGACTGTGGATGGTGCTTGTGCAGGAACCTTTCTATCTAAGATTGAGGATGAAGCTTGGAACCTTTTTGATACTTTGAGTGAGAATTCTATTCACTTGAATTCTATCTAGATGGATAGAAAACCCACTCTCATGCAAAGAAAGTTGGAGGCGAATGAGGCAAGGGACACCCAGAATTTTGCCTATCAGATTCAATTGTTGAATAAAAACATGGAAATGCTTATGTCGAGCCTGGGCCAATTCATATCTAGCACCTCCACATCCCAAGCTTCAGAATGCTCCATTTGTCAAGGCAATATGCACGCCACTGTGGATTGCCATTTGGCCTCCCAATTCCCTGAGCTTGTACAAGCGGATCTGAATGTCGCTCAAGGGTTCCGTCCTAGACCTCATAATGACCCTCTTTCCAACACGTATAATGAAGGATGGCGGAATCACCCAAACTTTTCCCGGAGACAAGAGAATGTTTCAAATTCAGGGAATTATAAACCACAACCCTTTCAAAATCAACAAATGAACCAACCTCAAACCTTTGCCCAACCTAAGACCTCTGAGATGGATGAATTGAAGGCAATGTTGAGAACTATGCAAGAAAGTCCAAGTGCCATCATCCAATCTTATGACAAGGCTATGAAATGAAATAGCAGATAGGACACCTTGTTGAGGCTGTTGGATAGAGGGAAACTGGGAAGCTTCCCAGTGCTACTAAGGAGAATCCTAAAGGAAAAGGGATTGTCTTTAGGGAGCATGCCCAGGCGGTGACTATTCTGAGGAGTGGGAAAGAAATTTCCAAACCTGATGCTCCTATAGTCTCACCCTCTGAAAAATTATCCACCCCGACTTTCACCCCCATCGAAGAAGAATTGCCCAAATCTCCTTCGTTTGAAATCACCTCATCGGAAGAAGTTGCCCCCGTTCCACCCATTACTCGACATGACAACCCTTCCATCTAGAAATCGAGAGTGCCCTTTCCAGAGCGCTTATCCACCTCTGGGCAGATTTCTACTGGCTCATCTTTAACCAAAGATAAGACGGATGAGATCATGGAAACTTTCAAGCAAGTGCAGATTAACCTGCCTTTGCTTGAGGCTATCAGGCAGATTCTATCTTATGCCCACTTCCCAAAGGAACTGTGCACGAAAAAGCGACAATCTAGAAAACAGGTCCAATCAAAAGTTGTCATGCCTGATTTTGTTAGCTCAATTGTTCAACATGGCATACCGCCGAAACTTAAGGACCCATGAGCCCCGTACATCTCGGTGGTTATTGGTGACTTACAGATTGATGAGGCTCTACTTGATCTAGGTGCGGGGGTGAACATCCTTCCGAGCTACGTGTATGAACAACTTGGGGGAGGTAATCTGAAGCCTAGCTCGAAATCCTCCAAGTTGCTGATCGATCACTCAAGACACCGTGGGGAATTCTAGAAGATGTTCTTGTAAGAGTAGAGGATTTCTTCTTCCCCGTTGACTTCTTAGTTTTGGACACTGACCCTACCAACATGCCAACCAAGCCCTCCATCATTTTGGGCCACCCCTTCCTTGCAACTTTGCATGCTTCAATCAATTGCAATACTAGGACATTAAAAATGGACTTTGGGAATAGGAAAATCTGGCTTAATGTGTTTGATGCTTATAAACAAGCTGGGCTTGAGGATTGTTCTCAAGTTGAGGTTATAGATGACCTGATTAAAGAGACAACCCCTGCAATGTTATGTGACGACCCCCTTCAGCATGTCATGCTAAATGAGCATTCCCATCATTTGGAGGAATGTGAAGGGGATATTTTAGAATTTGTGGAGTTGCTGGGTGCTTCTGTTGAGTCTCTTTCCCTGTCATCTCTACCCAAATTAGATCTACTACCTGAGATGGGGACATCTATTATGAAACCCTCAACCATACAAGCCCCTGACCTTGAGTTGAAACCCCTCCTGGACACTCTCAAGTACATCTTCCTGGGTGCCCATGATATGCTCCCCATTATCATTTTAGCTGTGCTATATGAAGCACAGGAGGAAGCCCTGATTGAATGTTTGTCTAGGCACAAGGAAGCTATTGTTTGGAGCATTGTCGACATTAAGGGTATAGACTCTACACTCTGCATGCACCACATTTATACTGATGATTCCATCAAGCCATTTAGGGACATGCAGAGATGTCTTAACCCTAATATGAGGGAGGTGGTTAAAAAGGAAATTCTGAAGTGGTTGGATGCTGAGATCATATATCCCATTGCAGATAGTAAATGGGTAAGTCCTATTCATGTGGTGCCAAAGAAGGTAGGCTTTACTGTGGAATTTAATGACCAAGGTGAATAAGTTGTGACTAGACCCTCAACTAGATGGAGGGTCTGTATTGATTACCGCAAGCTGAACACCTCTACCCAGAAGAATCACTTTCCCTTGCCTTTTATTGATCAAATTCTCAAGAAATTGGCGGGGAATAAGTACTATTGCTTTCTTGATGGATATTTTTGGTATAACCAGGTTGCAGTCTTCCTTGATGACCAGAAGAAGATGACTTTCACGAGTCCTTATGGTACCTTTGCATTCAGGCGTATGCCGTTTGGACTATGTAATGCACCTGCAACCTTCCAGCGGTGTATGATGTCCATTTTCTTGGACATGATTGACGAGTGTGTTGAAGTGTTTATGGATGACTTCTCCATTTACGGCTTGTCTTTCCACCTGTGTGCACCTAGAGAATGTGCTGAAGCGATGTAAGGAGACTGGTTTAGTCCTCAGTTGGAAGACAAGCCAATTCATGGTATAAAAAGGAATTGTACTTGGGCATGTTGTGTCTGAGCGAGGCTTGGAAGTAGATAAAGCCAAGGTTGATTCTATTTCCAAACTTCCATTGCCCACGAATGTCAAACAGATTAGATCCTTTCTGAGCCATGCCGACTTTTATAGGCACTTTATTAAAAATTTTAGTAAAATTTCTAGGCCACTTTGTGACCTGTTGGCGAAGGAATCTTCCTTCAATTTTATTCAAAGTGTGCCGAGGCCTTTCAAACTCTGAAGGAGGACTTGATCTCTGCACCTATTCTCTGAGCTCCTGATTGGACACTCCCATTTGAGCTGATGTGTGATGCTTCGGATTATGTAGTGGGAGTAGTCCTTGGACAAAGGGTTGAGGGAAGACCTTATGTGCTGCACTATGCCAGCAGGATTTTACCCGAACCATAGCAAAACTACACCATCACTGAAAAGGAATTACTTGCTGTAGTTTTTTCTCTGGAGAAGTTTAGGTCTTGTCTTCTTGGGTCTAAGGTGGTTATTTTCACTGATCATGGCAGTGAAGCATCTCATTGCTAAGAAGTATTCTAAGCCATGTCTGATTAGGTGGATCCTACTCCTTCAAGAATTTGACTTGGAGATACGTGAAAAGAAAAGAGTAGAAAATGTTGTGGCTGACCACTTGTCTCGCCTTCCACTTGATGACTCTCCATCTGGAGACATAAGCGAGACATTTCTTGAAGAAACCCTTATGGCGGTAACACCAACTTCACCTTGGTATGATGATACCGTCAATTACTTGGTCACTGGAGAAACTCCTGGCTCTTGGGATGAGCAGAAAAGAAAGAGATTCATTTCCCAAGCTAGATACTTTTATTGGGAAGAGTCTGAATTATTTAGAATTGGACAAGACTAAATATTGAGACAATGTGTGCCTGAAGAGGAGCAACAAAGTGTGTTGAGTTTTTTCCACGAACTTCATTGTGGAGGACACTTTGGTGCTAAGAAAACTGCTTTTAAGGTTCTCCAGTTTGATTTTTGGTGGCCTTCGTTATTTAAGCGCATCGTGCGGTTCAGGTACCATGGGCGGCTCTATCTCGAAGTGCCGATTACCATAGGCCTGAATTCGCTTAAGAAATCCATGGGCGATACTATCTTGAAGTGTCGATTGCCAGGAGTTCTTAGGGTTGCTATGGGCGGTGCTATCTCGAAGCATCGAAAGCCAAGCACCCTTCGAGGTTCGGTGATGGGAACAATGAATCCGACACAGATCGTGTTGATCGCTAATTGAAGGTTAAACTTAGAGGAATCAAACAAAAATATATATATTACAAAAAAAAAATATATTCGCTTTCTAGGTTGGCAATCATACCAACCTCAAATAACTCAGACCAATGCACATGCACAGATGCTTTAATCTCTAGGACAAATAACCCCTAGGGTAGAGTTAGAAATCAAGGAAACTTGTGCCTGCAACTCGTCTTTAGTTGAACTAGTCTGTAACTTAGCAACTACTTGGGAACCTTAGGTCTAAAGTCTGAACTTAACATGTTTCTAAAGGAAGACCGATTGGGTTGGCTAGTCTACTTGAAGTGCTAGGTTATTGCTTGGATTTGCTAGGGACTAGCAAAAACTAGGCATGGGGGTATTTGATTAGCCCATATTTGTGGGCTATTTAAGTATTTAAGTGCCTAGACATTAAGTTAATTTTAACATTTAGATAGCATACATTAGGATGTAAATAAATTAATTCATATTTTTAGCTTAATTGCATAATTCATGTGTGACATTCATATCTAAATGCATTTAGAATTAACTTAGAATTGCATGCATTTGATTAGTTAACCAATTAGGTGCATTACATACATTATTTTAATTAACATAGAAGTTAAGGAGTTATGTATAAATAATCCTAATTATTTTATTATTATTATTCTTCTTCTTCTACAAGTAATTGCTCTGCCTCCTCCTCCTGCACCCATTCATTCCTCACAGTTGCTAGCATTTACGAGGATATGCTCCCGCCTCCTGTGATTTCAAATGTATTGGCTGCAGCTACAAGAGGGGGTAGGAGATGACTGTGTCCAGGAGGCCATTATTCCCTTTCCTTACTGTGCAGAGAGTGCACCACTCTCATTCGCTCCACCACCACCGTGGGCGTGTGGCGTGATAGGCCACATTGCCATCTAGAGCTTGTTTGCATTACCGTGAGCGCCTCAACGTGCAATACCCTCATCGCCATCACCAACAACTACCACCGCTACCACCGCAACTCCATGTCCTGCATCTTCATCTCCCCCATTAGTTAAGACGTCCGGGAAGTTTCCCGGATGTCTGAAGCCAGCCTCTGTCTTCTTCTTCTTCGTCTTCTCCAACAGATCGAAGGAAACCCAAAGTCATCATGGTCCTTCTCTACGCAGTCACCTCTTCTAGCCTCGAAGCTTCGTGTCATCAACGTCAACGAACTCGCCTCGACCTCATGAGCTCGGCCACACCCTTCGAAGGCCAATATCAGACCGCTCGTGTTGGCGAGCTACCGCCACCATTGCCAGCCTTCCTCGTCGCCAGCGAGACCACTGGCGGCTGTTCGACGTGCCGTCACCGCCCACGCGTAGCCCTTGTCGTGGCTAACCACCTCCGAGCTCCTCACACCTGACAACGGCCTCCTCTTCACGCACGCACAAAGGAAGCAAATGCTCTATTTCAGGTTATATTAATATTTACATTCACATGCCATTGCCACCCTTTTTATTTTGAATTTACTAATTAAATATTATGGCTAATTTATGCAAGTGACCTCCCTCTTTCTCATAAATGCCATTTTAGCAAGATCTCTTGTTGTTTCTTAATTTGAAGGCGGATTTGGCTCGATTTCTTGACGAAATTAATAGTGAACATTGATTTTTGACCCTTGTGAGTTTGTAATAACCATTGCCTCCTTGTGGACATGACCTGCTTTCTTTTGAGTGTATTAATTTTAATTCTAATTGTTTTGATTAGTCGATTTTCCACCACTTAGAAATACAATGACAAATCATCTTAATCATCATTTTCGAAAGCGAAAATCGGGTCGTCACTACCCAACCCACCCAAGACTCGACAAGGACTCTAAGTGCAACCTAAGCACAAATTCATTGAATATCTTTTTGATCTCAATTTTTCTGTTATCCAACTTTTTGGACTTAGGTTGCATCCTCACAAATCGTAGGCTTGAGTCTACTTGCATAGTGATCTTAGGTTCTGGGTAATTTTTATCCAGAACCTTAGATACACTCGACCATGGGGCATGGGTCTGCACCACAACCGCATCCACATTTGTGGACATCTTCTCCGGGTTGGTACAAAAATAGATTTTCTTATCTTGATTCAGACCTATACTTATGAATTCTTGATTTCTTCTTTTGTAAAGTGTGCCTAGCTGAAGGCACTAAATTCAGCACAAATACAGTTTGTTTTTATCTCAGAGTTGACCGGGTAATCATGAAATTCAGGTGCTTTCTATTGTACTCTACTTTGTTTCTTGTCTTTTTAATACAATGAGGTCATTGCATTAGATAGGCATGGGGGGGTGGATATTCATCTCGTAATCATCTTGTTAGCTTTGTTGATTCTTTTTATTTTCTCTCTCTTTTTTTTTTAAAATTTGAATTAGGAAAAGAGAGCTTGGGCTTTAGAAATTTTTAACTTTAGGAAATAGTACAATAGGACCTGAACACTTAGACACTTCCGATCTTAGGGCTTAATCAGCTCGGGTGTCCACTAAAATGTGGATTTGTTTCTGAAGCCCTCGCCATTTAAAATTTTTTTTCAAATTGATTAAATAAGTTGGGGTGATAAGTACACGACTTATGAACTCGCCCTCTGATTTAAGGGGTTTTAAGTCTAAGCATCTACACACTACTTGCATTGACTCACTTTTCGGCGATTTTTACGGAAATTGGGTAGGTAATGAATCTTCTAGGGTGATATGGTTAAGAAGTTATCGTTGGTAACAACCCATTGGTTGGTTGTCTAGAGCTCAGTCACATGACCAGTCTTTTCTTGCTACCTTTAGGTAAATCTTAGATCAGGGAAGCCACCTACTTAAAAAAAGAAAGAAAAAAAATTATCCAAAAAGAGTAAAAGAAAAAGAAATAGAAAAGAAGAAAAGAAGAAAGAAATAAGCCATGCTTCACCGCACAGGTATGGTTGGCAAGTTATCGTGGGTAACAACCCATTGGTCGGTTGTCTAGAACCCAGCTCACAAAAAACGCACGTTTAATTCTAAACACTTAGGAAGAAGTGGAGAAGTAGAATAAGCTAGGGAGATATACACTGGGTTCGCCCTTGTGTTGACTTCATAAAAATAAAAGTAGAGAGAAAGCTACCGATCATATAGATACACCTTTAGGCAGAATTCCTTTTCAAGTTCACTTAGGGGTATAGAAACCTGAATTCCGTTATAGTTATCGATCAGCGAGTCTATCACATTTCACACATGAAGATGCTTAGTACATAGAGTTCTCTTTGAGTCTTGGGTAGGTTGGGTAGCCGTAGAAAGTTTCCTCGAAATCCTAAACTTAAAAATTTAAAAAAAAATTAGAAAAGAAGAAAAGGAAAAAAAGATGCTTCTACTTTTGAATAAGGCGAGGGCTTGGGCGATCTGTATTTTGGCAGACACCCAGGCGCTGTTGTGTCTCTATAGTTTAGGTCCTTAGCAAAAGTTTCCTAGTGTTGAAGAATAAGTCTTGCCCAAGAAATCTAATCCTAATTCTTTTATAAATAGCATATAGCTTTTGCTAAGGACTAGCAAAAGATAGGCATGGGGGTGTGATGTGTATGCATCTAAGTAGCCTAAAATATCTATTTATGCTTGTTCTTAGTGTCGTAGAAGCATCATGCATTGTAAATATTGCATAACATACATCATCATGCATTTAGGTCAAATTGTACAAATTGTATAGTAATTTGCTCTTTTTGGTGACCAGGGTGAGGGCGATATTTGATCCGAGCCTCGGATTGAAGATCCAACCATACTGATCTGATTAGGGTGATGATTGGAGCTTAACGACTCTAAGATCGCTCTGATCGAACTTTTGTAGCATCATAAGCAGTCCGAGAAGATCTGAGATTAAGGGGCTAGGTGGTGTAAATCTGTACTTCAGATGACAAATCCGACCACTCGGATGGGTTTAGATCGACGATCGTAGCCCAACGACGTGAAAATTGGTCCAATCCGATGTTCGTGGCGCCATCTACAAGGCAGAGAAGATGGACGGCCAAGATGGTGCCATCTCAGCTGCTCAAACTGCCCAAGGATCGTCGCTGCACTCTCTCCTCAACCTGCCATCAGATCTGGGCCGTTGGATCAAGATCCAATGGCCATGAGCGCGTGCTCCTTGGATCAAAACGCACCTCAAAGGGCGGCTTGGCGTGTTGGTTGAATGCCTCTTCGCGAGGTAGAGGTCGCGGGGTCGAGCTGCCGTGCGCCTTATATTGAATGTGCGGGTAGGGCACAGTCAATTTTGACCATGCGATGAAGAATGTATGGCCGATGATGAGGCGACGTGGTGGCACAGATGAGTGCGGCTTGTGCACGCACGATCTGATGCACGATGGCACGCGCGGGCGTTGGGCGCGCGATGAAGGCATGCGTGTGGATGCATCCTAAGCCGTCCGATCTCGTGATTGGACGACTGAGGATGCGCGTATGTGGGAGGAACGTTCAGCGGCTGAAGATGAAGGGGTGAGGGTGCGTGCGCACGTTTAGCGATGTAGGGGTTTAGTGACGATTTTATCTGTCACTAATGACCCCTACATTAATGTTTTAATGTTGAAATGACCTATTTGCCCCCTTATTCTTCACCTATAAAATGCCCTACGACCCCCACATTCTTCTCATCTCTTCCTCTCTTCTCTCACTCCCTCCAAAGCTCTAAGAGCTTGTCCTAAACCTAGGATGCTCCATTAGAGTTTAAAATAGAATTTTTCCACTTTCTCATCTCCATTCGTGGAGCGCCCACAGTTGTCTTCTCATCGCCGTTCAGGAAGCAGATCCCACTACGATGTCACCCTGCCCCGTCCTCCATATTCCGTCTTCCTTCTCCCTTGTCCGTCATCTCGCCACCCTCGTTCGGACGCTCCATCAACGTGCTTCGTCCTCCAAGCAATCGTCGAGGAGGATAACCTCTCTCTACCTTCTCTTTTATCGCTTTCTAATATAGATTTTCCGCTTTCTAGTGTAGCGAATAGTTGTAATGAACATTAATTTGTGGCTATGAAATACTTGGTCATTCTCTCTATTTTGTGTTTATTTGTGTTATTATCTCCCTGTCTTCTATTAATTATTCTTTAGGTAGATAGCTAGCATATATTTAATTGAACCAGCTAATCTACTTCGTGACAACAAATATAAACGCGATTTTTGATCAATCGTACTCCTCCTCGTGTTCGACTCGGGACTCCTTCTGAGTTTGGTAAAAATTATTTGATTGTTTGGATTTTCTTGCAAATTACACTATGACAACGGGTTTCCAAAACTCAAATCCTTTTGTGACGAATTTTTGATACAACTCTCAAAGCATAGATGAATGCTTCCTAAACTAATAAACCATCCGGTCATTAGTATAGCAGAAATAGCATAGCAGAGGATGATAATTGGAAGTTAAAACAACTCAGATCTCGGTTCTTAGCTCCTAGACTTATTCGCAATACCTTCAAGAGATTCAAATGCTAACATTCAGCTACAGGAAGCCTTGGAATCTTATCTAGAGCTTTAAGGAACTCTCTTGGTACTCTTGTAAACCCAACATACATAGAGAATCATAACAACTCAAATCAACTTAAAACCTTCCTAAAATCAATTCTAACAAATCTCTAACAACCTCTAGGACAGATTGTGACTTGTAATCATATGCTTAGGAGCTTCAAACTGCTATGGCTATTGCTGTTTGACTAAAGTCTGGTGAAGGTTTGACTTTTGGTTCCAGACCAATTACAATCAAGCTAATGGTCCAAATATACTCTAAATGATTGAAGGAATTCAATTGAGTCCTCAGACAAGGAAATTGATCAATTTCCTAAAGATACTAAGGTCCTTGCCTGAGTATGAAGTAGGAATTGATCGATAGAACAATCTATGACTCTAACAAGCTTTCTGAAGGTTGTTTTGAGTTCAATAGGTCCTACTGTTGGTTGTAGATCTGATTCGAAGCTCATAGGATGAAAGATTATATCTACATAGCTCTACTGGTGCTGAAGTAGTCAAAGTTGGCCAGAGATGATTAATCAATAAAAATAAGATGTGAGTGGTGGAAATTAATGATTATAAACTTATGAGATGATTTCAAATCATTGAGAGATGTTTTAAACACTAAAGCTTGGATTTGATATCGATGGAGCTCATCAGAGCTTCGGTGACTGACAGCTTTGATTGTCAGGCCTCAGAACTCAATGAACTAGCATGTGAAGTAGCTTAAAAGAATCCTATAGTCCTCAATAAGCTCAACAACTACTCAATTTGATCAATGAAGACTTAGGGAAACTCTGCGAACTCGAATTAATCCAAAGGAAACTGTAAGTTTGATAGAACACTTAAGTGGATGAAAGGATCAATTGATTGAGGCATATTGTTTCTTGAGATGAGACGAGGGTGATGACATGGTCAATTTCACTGGATAAACTCCTCTGACCTCCACCGTAGACAATGAAGGTCCACAGGTTGGAGTGAACTAGGCGTTTGGTGATTTTAGGTTAATCAGACTAGGGAGAAGGTGGAGGATGGTCGTGGAAGGTTGAGAAAGATGGAAAGGTGGTTGATTTGATGAATTGAAAGTTGGAGAAGGTCGGATTGACCTTGCTAGAGTCAGAGAAGGAGGTGAGAAGCTTGGAGTTACGCTATGGCTAATTTATCTAATTAACTACCTAAAACTACTCTAAGCAACTAGATAAGGAGTTAGAGCTACTTACTTGGAGGAAATGGTGAGAATGGCTCCAGTGATTGCTCGTTGGAGTAGAGAGAGATAATTGAGGTGAGAGGAGACACTGGCGGATTGAAGGTGAAATTAGAGAGAGAATCGACGCTCCTCCACTGTTGGCAAGGTGGAGCAGAGGGAGAGGGGGTGAAAGAGGCAACATTTGCACTAGGAGAACATTCGTGAAGAGGGTGAGAAGACATCGATGTTGTAGAAGAAGCCTACTGACCGACTACGACGGGGGAAGAGGGAAGGGAGTCGATAGGAGTGATCGAATGTCAAGAGGAGGTATTTATAGGTGTAGTGAAACTCGGGGACCTTGTATCTGGATGGGAAGAAGGGTGGATTCATCGAAACGATGATCGTCGCCTCCAACGATGGCGAAGGATGCCACATCGGAGTAGGTTGTTAAGGACTCATCCAAACCATTGGATGACTGGAGGTTGTTGTAAGGTAGCTTGCCGGCAAAGGAAACTCTAGATAGTTGTCTGATAAATGCTCATCGGAGAAGGGAAATAATGGTGGTCGTCGACTATTGATGGAAAAGACGAGAAGACAATGGATAGACATATTTGTAAATATTGAAGGACCTAGGTGAAATAAAAGGGACTTATTTGAAATGATTTCTAGGGACCAAAATGCAAAACTCAAATTTAAATATATATTTAATTTATTTCTTTTCCAACTTGTTAATATAGGTTAAATATATGTTAAATAATATATTTATGGCTTGAAATTACACTTTTGCCCTTTTATGCATTATTTAATTTAATGATTAAATTATTGTTAATATTATTAACTGAAGCTATATAATCTTCCTAAAAAAAACTTAAGTTATATAATACATATAAGCTTAATTTAATTTAATTTAATTATAAATAAACAAATGCTATTGCTTATTATACAATAATTAGGCTATTTTAACATGTAATTAAGGTTCTTATGCAATATTAACTTATTTAATAATTAACCATGTTTTAATGATATTACTAATTAATTAACTAGGTAAACATGCTTATTTAGGTGAATTAGGAGCCATGATGAGTTCCTCATCACAGCTCCTCAAAATGGTGTAGTAGAAAGGAAGAATAGGACCTTCTAAGAGTGTGCCTGCATAATGTTGTGTGAGTCAAAGATACCTTAGTATTTCTAGGTTGAGGTAGTAAACATTGCTCACTACATTTAGAATAGAACCTCCATTAAACCAATCCTTATGAAAATACCTTTTGAGTTATGCTATGATAGAATCTCTACTTTACTTAACTGCTAGTTGACCAGATATTGTGCTTAGCACTTGCCTTTGTGCTAGTCTTCAAGTAAACCCTAAGGACTCACACTACAATGCTGTAAAACGAATACTTAGATACCTTCAAAACATTGTAGATCTTGACTCTTCTATCCTAAGTCAATTATGCTTGACTTACTTTCCTTTTGTGATGCTAACTATGCATGTAGCCAGACAGATCGCAAGAGTACTACTGAAACTTGTCACTTTCTTGGAAATTCACTAGTCTCTTAGGTCAGCAAGAAACAAAACCGTGTTTTGCTATTCACAACTGAAGTTGAATACATTGCCACTTCATTAGAGTGTTTGCAGATTTTGTGGAAGAAGCAAACACTTAAGGATTTTGGGCTTAGTTTTGAAAACACTAGGATTCTTTGTGACAATACTAATGCCATTAACCTTTCCAAAAATCCTATTCAACACTCTAGAACTAAGCACATAGATATCAGACATCACTTTTTAAGCGATTATGCACTGAAAAAGGAAATAACCTTAGAGTTTGTGCAAACTGAAAAATAACTGGATGAAATCTTCATAAACCCCTATCAAAAGAAAGATTTATCACTATTAGAAGAGAATTAGGTCTAACAAGACTTAACGAACTTTAACTTCCTTTCAATTGTTTGTTTTGTTGACTGTTGGTCGATCAATTGGTTCTTTTGATCGATCAACATACTTTAACTGATCAAAACACCATTTTGACCTATCAAGTTTTGAGTGGGAAAATTCCCTTCAAAACTTTCAAAGGTTGTTTAACTAACCCAAAATTTTGATTGATCAATGTTTAGGCGGGAAATTTCCATCCACCAGAAATTCAAATTTATTGATCAATCTTCTTTTTTGGTCGATCAAGTTTGAATTTAGTCAACCAAACACAATATTTGATTGACCAAATCTGGGCGAAATCACCTCACTGTGATTTGTGTTTTTCTAACCAAAGCAGTTGGATTTGATTGTTAATCTTAATCAAATCTATGATTACCGTTCCTTATTAGTTCCTAGCTTATTTGGTTGACCTATGCTCTATAAAAACAAAATTTTTTTACTATCTTCCATCAACCAAATTCTTTTCCACACTTCTTCACCCCTTCAAAACCACCACCACCTCAAAATTAAACCACCACTGCCGTCCCCACCCTCTCCACCGTCCCCACCACCATCACCAACCAAGAACCCTTACCATCATCGAGCAAACACCCCCACTCGCCACTGCTCGTCCACCCCCTTTCCAGGGACCATCCTTGCCACTACTCGTCCACCACTGTCCAGCCGTCCTCCCTTTTCCCTTGAGCTGCCACCTCCTTGGATTGATCTTAGTCGATCTTGGTATAGCTCCTCTCTATTCTATTTCTCTTGCTTTAATCTCCTTTTCCATGTATTCTTATCCTATTTTGATGTTTGTTTCATGTCTTGTGGATGTATGTTTGATATATACCACATATGCACTCAATTGTTCTACACGTTCTTGATTTCAACTTCATTTTGATCCATTTAACATAATTTTTTTTCGCAACTGTCTATTTTTGATCGACCAATCCATTTTCCTTCATTGTCCAAAAATCATGAATTTCAAGCTTGTTCTATCCCTTTTTTGATTGACCAACTGCTATGTCCCAATTGACCAATTTCCTCTTTTCATCGATCAACCGGACTTTTTTGATCGACCAAAATAGAATAATACCTTCAAAATGGCACCAAAACGCTCTCGTCACGCCGCTTCCTCCATCCCTTGAGATGATACTTTTGATCGCTATTTTATAAATGACGATGTGAGGCACAATTTCTCTCTATTCAAAATTCTCTCCACAGATGGGTCGCCTTATCGACCTAAACTACTTTGAGCGCATATTCCCTAACCTTGGGGATAAGCTCGTATTTCATAAAATCGGGCGTTTCTTTGATCTAAATTTCTAAGTGGTTGCTAGAGGTAGTTGGATTAAGAGTGTCGACCCTATGGCTTGTCACCTATTCTATGCGAACCTTCACAACATCGGCGAAGGATTCAATAGTCAGCTTCCATCTAATGTATATGGTATTGAGGTCATGGTTAATGTCGATGTTCTTATATAGGGTCTTGGTTGTCCTTCTACTGGTCCCACATACCTCGAGCTCCACCATGATACCTCCGCTGAGACTATTTGGGAGACCATGATGTCTCTTGAATTCTTTGACTTGGGCAACCCAATCGAGTCTCCTTACTTTCATGCTCTCTTGTGATTTCTTAACCATGTATTTTTGTGGAATTTCACGTCCAAATCCACGTCTTTTGAGAACTACCATGGTCTCATGTTTGTGGCTCTCTATGCCTTCATGATAAATAAGGTGTTTAATTAGAACCACTTCTTCCTCACTTTTATGGAGAGAAAATCTACTAGCATCTACCTCTTTGGCACTCTCCCCTATCATATTTTCTATCATTTTAGTGTGCCAATGGATATTTTATTAGTTCATCACATGGGTCAGTATTTTTGGAGAGTTCACCTACCCCAAAATGGAGGACTGACCAGGATGGCAGGATCCCCCTCCCCCTCAGGCAGCTTCTACCAATTTTGCTTCTACTCCTTCCTAGCCTCCACCTCCTTAGGATGGACCCTCTACTGGTCCACCCTCATACACCCCCTATCAGCACTTCAAGGCCTACTGCCCTCCTCTAGTGGGACCCACTCCATCCTTCTTTGACCACGAGTAGACATACCTTGACAAGCAATTCACTAGGCATGACTCTCAGGGTGAATAGGATGTCACCGATGGCATCTCTCTCATGATGCACAGATAAAGAGAGACAACCATGATGATGATGGAGCACGGGACTCGGGTATCTGACTAGCTAAGTAGGCAGGGACAATTTCTAGATCAGCTAGGAGAGTAGATCCACAGCTTGCAGTTTTGCCACCAGTGGCCTCCCAGAACCAGACGAGTAGCAGTACCACCTCCTTATGACTAGACGAGAGACTCTATACCTCCATAATGGCAATAGATAGGCACTCTTGTCACTCTGCCTTGCTTAACATCGGTGATGAGCCAACTTTCAACTCAGTCAGGACATCAATTATGTTTTCATGCACTTTCCCTCGCAGGACCCAACACTTCTAGCCATCCACTAGATGGTTTTGATATGGATACAGAGTTTCCCTCTAATATAGAGGCTTTTCTTAGCTTCTTCTAGTTTTCTTAGTTCCGGCACTTTGGTTTATAGCGCATTATATTATGCGGTTTGACTGTTATTGATTTCTATTTCTGATTATATCTACAGCTCTATATTACTTATGCTAGACTTTGATTATCTTAATATTGATTGATGCTATCCAATTTCAACTGTCTCATTATTTCTGTAAGCAGCATGATTACGATGGCTTCGAGAGATAACCGGGTTTTATTGTTATGTCGTTGTAATATAGCCAGTTGTTGCCATCATTTCAAATATATAAATTTTTTTACTCGGAAAAGAGTTCCCGAGGTCGAACTCAGGGAGCAAGTTGTATTCTAGAGATATACATGTTTCTTTTACAAAAATAAACAAAGAGAGAGAAAGAATTTGGTGTCTTTTTTTTCTTTGTTTCTCCTCGTCTCAGATCTTCTTCTTCTTTGTCTGCAGAGGTGATGTTCTTCTTCTGCAGTGGTGATGCTCTTCTTCTTGTTCCAGCTGTTCCTGCTCTTCCTTTTTCTTCTGTCTTTCTTCAGATCTTCTTCTTTCTTCTTTGTTTTTCTTCTTTCAGATCTTCCCTTGTTCTTTTGTGTTCTCCTCTGCCTCGCCTTCTTCTGATGTTCTTCAGATTTTCTTTTTCCAGTCAGGACGTCGCCCCTCCTTCTTTCTCTTTTTTTTTTCTTCAGAACGTCGTCTAATTTCCAAATCAGACGACTTAAACTGCCTGTTGCTACAGTGTCTCCCTCAGCTTCCTTCTTCTTCCGCGGTCCTTCTTCTTCACCTGTGCCTGCACACTTCAGAGTTTTACGTCAGAGGCAAAACCTACTCTACCCTCTCCCCCCGCGTCTCTCTCTTTCTGAAACCACTCTTGGGAAAGCTCTCCCATAGCTGCCGGGTAGTCGGGTACGGGTCGCGCCCGGGTCCAGGCCCACCGGCGTGCGTGGTGGGCGAGGAGTGCAGGTCAGTCTAAGTCGGGTCGGGTCGGGTCAGGTCCGCGGGGCGTGAGCGCAGACGAGACCGGGTAACCGGGCGGGTGAAGGGGACCTCACCCCGTGTGCTGAGGCAGTAAGCCTCCAGCACTTTTGCGTCTTATATCGCTACGCCTCTTCAGACTTTTCCGAGGTGGGACTAAATGTCCCACCTCAATTGCGCGCCCGCAGCGGGGAAAGCAGCGGGCGATCGCGGCATCACGAGAAGCCTTCTGCCTTAGCTGCGAGCCTGGTGTTTTGTCGAAACGCCTCGCAAGGCCTGGGAGTCGAATCTGGGCGTGGCGCTGAGCGTGGCGCACCTGTAGCTGCAGGCGGAAGCAGCTCCTTCTGCACGGCAATGGCGGCGGAGGGCGGGTGGCCTGTTCACAGAAAATGGCCTCTCGGCCTAATCAGAAGGTGCCGGGAGCTTCGCCAGGGTGCGGCGAAGCTCGTGTGGGTGGTGGCGAGGCGTGGGGCGGCGTGCAAGGGCTGCCCTAGGTCGGACTGTGGGTCGGAGGATGGGTTTGTTGGGGGAAGCGTTACGGAGGTGTGGAGTGGCAATGAAGGGGTGGGGGGTGCTCAGTGTGATGAGGCGGAGGTTCGGTGAGGGTCGGCGAGGTGT
Source organism: Thalassia testudinum (assembly GCA_037157565.1). Taxonomy (NCBI): domain Eukaryota; kingdom Viridiplantae; phylum Streptophyta; class Magnoliopsida; order Alismatales; family Hydrocharitaceae; genus Thalassia; species Thalassia testudinum. Next base: position 41,186,529 of record JAZHRO010000062.1, read on the forward strand.
GTGAGGCTGTGGAGCGATGGGAGCATCTCGCCGGAGGGTGGCCGGAGACGAAGGGGGTGACGATGGTCAGGGTCGGTCGAGGGCTTAATTGAATAAATTGAAAGCGGGGAAAGAAAGAGGAGAAGAAGGGGAGTAGTTCTAGCTTACTTGCAGGGACGAAGGGGGAGTAGCAGGGTGACAGTCGTATCGACTGTCGCCGGAGAAGAAGATGCTCAGGGAAAGGGACGGCGGCGAGCAGAGAGCCGGAGAGGTGCCAGCTGGGTGCGGCGTGGCGTGGGAAGAGCAGGGGAGGAAGTCTCTGCTGCTGGTATTGCGGCAGAGCGAAGAGGAGGAGGGGGAGGAACCGCCGGAGCTGGTGAGCGTCTGCCGGAGAGAGAAGAGAGGAAAGTTGGGGGCTTTCTCCGTCAGACCCGAGCTACCCCGGTCGGTGGAGCAATGGGGGGTATTTATAGGGATCAAAACAGGGAGGAAGGCGGAGGGAGACGACGTGTCTCCCTCGCCGGAGGATGGCCGGAAACAAAAACCCATACCGTCCGTGCGTTCGCACGGCCGGTATGGTGGGCTACAGCGACCAGGGGGGTGTCCCTGCGACGGCTGACGACGCAGGGCACCCCTGGTTTACTTGCCAGGCTTCCCCCCTCACCCTGCGCGGCGCCATGCTCCGCGCAAGGTCGCCGGAGCATGGTGCTGGCAGGTTTTGCAAGGGGACCTGAATGCGAAGAACGAAGGAGAGTTAGGGGCCAAAATGCGATGGTTCAGAAGTTGAGGGCCAAAAAGTAAATATATGAGGACCAAAGTGTAAAGTCGGTCAAGGAGGTTTCTTCTTAGGCTCAAGTTTTTATACATGATTAATTAGGACCTAAGGAATCTGATGGTGAATTTCATTTCTATATTAAACCTTGTTTGACCGGTCAATTTATACAAAAATCCAAATTAAGTTATTAATTGGGCATGGTTCTCAATGTAGGTCAAAATGGGTTCTGAAGGCCAAATTGAAGGTTCTAAACCCTAGAGATTATTTTTCTATGAATTTTAGAGGGTTTATTCTATTTTTACTTTGCCTCGAACCTCGTGAATTGAAGTGGGTTGTTTTAGGGTTACAGATTATCATTTAGTTTCTTGGAAGTGCTGTAGCCCTTGCTAGATCATCTCATCCCACTTTTATTCTTATTAAGCTGCTTTGACCTATGTTTGGGCCCTGAATTACCTTGTATGCAGATTATACTGGTAAAGTTGCATTTTTACCCCTTATGACTTGTTTTCTTCTCAAACTCAGAATCCTCTGAGTTAAGCCTTTCCTTGAGATATGTAGGAGCTTTTATCCTTTGTATTAGGTCAAAATGAGCTAGTTATGGCTCATGATGAGGTTCTCATCATACCCCCATGCCTAGCTTTTGCTAGTCCCTTAGCAAAAACTTAAGGTTTCAGCCCTTGTTCTAGACCATGAAGTTTTTTAATAGTTTTAGATAAGTGCCTTTTTTTTATTTGAGCATAGATTAGGTTAGAATGCTGACCATAGGCCTAAGAGGTACTCTAGTACCAATCAAGATCCAAATCTGTCTAGCCTTAGCCTCAGTCTTTTAGCAAAGGTTTTTAAGGTCCACAAGAACTAACCTAAGGTTTATTGGACTTCGTGGTTAAAGCACCCGTGCGTGAAATGATTTTAGCCCTGGCTCAGTTCGCAGTGCGTTTTGTAAGAGAGAGATAGAAAGTTTTTCTGTTTGGAGAGTTTTCTCTCTCTTTTTCTTTTTAGTTCTAGCCTAGGATTGGCTTTTCAACACGGTCTGTATCAGATTCCTTGCTCCCATCATCAATCCTCAAGGGTTCCTGGCGATCGATGCTTCGAGATAGCACCGCCCATGGCAACCCCCGGAACCCTGGCTATTGAGATTTCGAGATAATCCCATCCATGGTGTTCCGTGGCCGAATCCAGACCCTGGCAATTGACACTTCGAGATAATGCCATCCATGGAATATGAACCAGCAGAGTGCTTACATGCCCCCAGTATGATATGTAAATATCCTAAGAGACAAGCACCGAGGAGATGATATTTTGTTACGCATCTTCGAGGGGATTTCCCGCCTCTCCGCGCTGGGAACTCGTCCAAATCAACTTGTGTTGATCGGCCACTCCTATTCTAGGTGTTCTTTTCAGAATTTTGCTACGCTTCTGCGTGATTCTGATTTTTACGCTTACTGAACCAGGCTGTGTGTGAGGTTAGGGTGCTTAGGTTACTGAGTCTCGTAAACCAAAAATTAGTTAACGAGGCCGAATACTCCCTAAGCCTTAGACCTAATACTTCAGCTTTTCATTTTCCTCAACCTCTTGAGGAGTGTCCAGATCTTAATGGGTACTAAGAGTCTATTCAAGAATGCCTAAGGTTTGCATTCTTATTAATCTCATTGTGCACTTTTCAGTTATTTTCTTGAATGAGGTCTAGAACTTAGGTTAATTCCTTAGTTCCTTACTAATGACTATCACCTTTTCTCATAATTTTGTGCTCCTTTTTCATTTTGTTTCTTTTCTCCTTCACAAAATTTCCTTCTCCTCTTTTCCTCTTATTCTTTTTCGAAAATTTTTTAATTTTTATGGTGTTTTTGGCATATGTGAATTTTTTTGTTTGAAACCTTTTCTTACAAGTTTTGCACTTTCATACCCCCCCATGCCTAAGATTTGCAATGTCCTCATTGTAACCTAGGGGTTTTTATTCAACTAAGTTCATACATTAGGATAGCTGTTTTGATGAGTGAATGGGTCGGGGTGACTGTTGCGGACGATTTCTAATCTCAGATGCAAGCACCTGAGGTGGAGTCGGCTATCCTAAAGTGTGAGCTTTAAGTGCAAAAAGGTGTCAGAACAAGTTTCAGGTTTTCAAAGAGAATGACGGGCTGCCTCCCGTTGAGCGCTAAATTTGATGCCTTCAGCCAAGCGGGAAATGCGATGGAGAGGGGATGGTCAAATCAGCAGAGTTTTGTAAGACAAGCACCTCGATTAAGAGCCTGGTTGGTCCAACCAGGTGCTTGTTCAGATCAACAGGCTGCTGATGCAGCCCAAACCCAATCAATCTGGTGGGTTGATAGATGTGGATAAAAAGGTGTGGAACCCACCATAAACTATGAAGCTCAGATGGATGTGGAAGTGTAAACGCAGGGTTTGGCTGAGTCGAATTAGCCTGGTCAGAGTAGGGACCCGTAGAATAATCAATGAATGACACGGAAACCCTACAGGGGTGATCAGAGAATGATAGAGCATGGTATGTAGTCTGATCAATGTTCGAAACCCGATGTGGAAATGCAATCGGCTCGGTGAGAGGTGAATCTGAATAGAAATTGAGTCCGGTTGCGGGTCGGGGTTGGGAAGAGGTTTTGATTAGTTCTGTGTGTGCAGACGAGGTGGCAACTGTGTGTGAGGGTTCTTCTAGAAAGGAATGACAAGTGATTTTCTGTAAAGAGTCCTCTAGGTAACTATCAAATGCCTGAAGAGTGTCTGTAGGATGAAAGAAATCTAATTTGAGCAAAGATTTGAATTCTGGGTTGCAATCACTCTTGGCATTTTCTATTTTTGGTTCCTGAGGATCGAAAAGGAATGATTCTATGTTATCAGTGATCTCGGGAATCAGGACCTCAGAGTCGGAGTCAGAGTCATGTGAACTGAGGTCGTAGATAGGCCTGCCGTGTTCAGGAAGGGGAATCTCTCCGCAATTATAATCAGATTTGAAATTGTTGGAGAGTTGGCGAAAATGAAATTCATGATCATGAATTCCACCACAGCAAAAATCATCAGATGTGGAATCAGCAGCCTGATTGGGGTCTAGCCTATATGTAAATTCTGGGCTCGAAAAGGTATTCTGTCTAGGCTCAAGCTCCAAGCTGGTAGGATAGACCCAATTAAAATCCAACTCATCCAACTCCTCAGTTTCTGTATCATAAATTGGCATGTTCTCTGGAAAATCGATCAGATTTTCTGAAGATGTTGGAGAGGGATATTCATCAAATAGAGGCCCGGAATCATATTCTGTAAAATTTTGATCTTTCTCATAAGGGGCCTCATAATCTTCCCAATAAGTTTCAGATCTAGGTTCTAGGCTTAGGATGTGGGTAGAATTATTAGAACCTAAGTCCGAATATCCTTCGAGGGCCACCTTATCAAAATAAGGGGCGGAATTTATACCCTCAGAAGGTTCAGTTCTGATCTCATTATTGCAGGAGTTTTGAAATTCTAGGCTTGGCAATTCATGGTCTAAGTTTGGTTCATCATTGTGTTCTCCTGCAATATCCCACCCTAATTCAACATTGTCTTCTATCTGGGTTGGGATTTTATAACCACTTTGTGCCTCAATCCCGAGATCTGGGAAACTGGATTGTTCCTTAATACTGTTCCAAGATGGTTCATCCTCTGTTTCTGGTATATACGGGTATTTCTGGTTGATAATTTGTTCTACTGATTTCATCATTTCTACCCGTTTCATAAGGGCATCTTGGTGTTGTTCCCAAAGTACAGGATTTGTCAAGCATTGAAGGTATTCAGATTGGTGTAATTTTTCCATCTCAATGTATCCTGTCATGAGCATATCTCGGGTTGATCCTTTTGAAATTTCAGTCAATAGAATTTGGGCACAGTTTATGATGAAAGCTGTGGTTGTTAGGACATCAACCTGAATGTTTTCTACTGGTGTTGAGGGTTTGATTTCATAGGTTTCAAGGGCATCCTCAATCATCTTATCTTTCATGGATCTCAGATATTCAGGTTTTTTGAATGGTAGTCTTGCTAGGTAATTAGGCTGCATAATTGGATCAGGTGGTGGAATCAAGAGATAGAATCAAAGTTTGAATCAAGATGGAAGAAGGGGATTTTGTTCAGAATCAGAGGAAAGAGGGGCTATGTGAATGATTTCTGCAAAAACAAAGGAGCCGAGGCTTAGCCTCGGGGAGAGTGAATTTCTATAGGAGGTTTCAAGGACCTCCTGAAAAAATACTGAAGGGCTGGATGAGATAAGCAGGTGCTGGACCCAATCAAGACACCCAAAAATTGTTGGGTGACTATAGAGGTTCGGGGCAGATGGACCCCTTGATCAGAAAGATCGTCCACCTGAGAATTACCTGGGCAGCCAGAGAGGGAGAGTCCCGCGAAGACCCCTACACGGTAGAGCGTCCCCACGGGTTACAGGGTTTCCCCCACCCGACCTCTCTTGTCACTGCGGGTCCAGGTAGACCAGAATGGGGATCTTGACCTCTTAAGTCTACCAATTTTAGCTTAAGATCAGGGTGCTTAAAGTTACACTTGAACTCTTAGGTATTTTGAGTGAGAAAGTGACCTAATTTTAAGGTTGGTTGACCCAAGGAGTCAACTTTACCTCTTGTTCCTTTGAGAGATTTTTGGGTCCTTTCTTTTAGGGTTCAAGTGTTTAGAGAGCCAATTGTTTTAGGTTTTCTTTGAATAGGTATTTTCAGACAAGGGCTTGGGCACACTTCATTTGGTTTTCTCAATTCTTGCTTAAGGAGTGTGTCTCTAAATCCCTAGTGTTGGATCCTAGGTTGGCTCTACTTGGTCTAGTTAATTCTTTGTTGGGTAATTAGGGCTCAAGCAAGAATGTGTTAGCCCTTAAATACCCTTAATAGTGTGCAGGAATAATGAGTTGAAAACATGCAACTTTTATGGTTACTAAGTATGGAAGACAGGTTAGCCCTATATTGCTTGTTCTTTTCTTTCTTTTGAGTTTTAGGGGTTAATAGCGAGAGGAAAAATTTACCTGTCCTCGGAGTGGTTGTTGTGCGGTTGCTTGTCTTCTTGATTTCCTGTAGTTTTCTGCACAAAAGAGAGGAGATTATCAGAAATTAAAAAGAAACAGGAATGTTTACCTCTAGAATAGCCGTTGCTCCCCGGCAGCGGCGCCAATTGATTACGATGGCTTCGAGAGATAATCGGGTTTTATTGTTATGTCGTTGTAATATAGCCAGTTGTTGCCATCATTTCAAATATATAAATTTTTTTACTCGGAAAAGAGTTCCCGAGGTCGAACTCAGGGAGCAAGTTGTATTCTAGAGATATACATGTTTCTTTTACAAAAATAAACAAAGAGAGAGAAAGAATTTGGTGTCTTTTTTTTCTTTGTTTCTCCTCGTCTCAGATCTTCTTCTTCTTTGTCTGCAGAGGTGATGTTCTTCTTCTGCAGTGGTGATGCTCTTCTTCTTGTTCCAGCTGTTCCTGCTCTTCCTTTTTCTTCTGTCTTTCTTCAGATCTTCTTCTTTCTTCTTTGTTTTTCTTCTTTCAGATCTTCCCTTGTTCTTTTGTGTTCTCCTCTGCCTCGCCTTCTTCTGATGTTCTTCAGATTTTCTTTTTCCAGTCAGGACGTCGCCCCTCCTTCTTTCTCTTTTTTTTTTCTTCAGGACGTCGTCTAATTTCCAAATCAGACGACTTAAACTGCCTGTTGCTACAGTGTCTCCCTCAGCTTCCTTCTTCTTCCGCGGTCCTTCTTCTTCACCTGTGCCTGCACACTTCAGAGTTTTACGTCAGAGGCAAAACCTACTCTACCCTCTCCCCCCGCGTCTCTCTCTTTCTGAAACCACTCTTGGGAAAGCTCTCCCATAGCTGCCGGGTAGTCGGGTACGGGTCGTGCCCGGGTCCAGGCCCACCGGCGTGCGTGGTGGGCGAGGAGTGCAGGTCAGTCTAAGTCGGGTCGGGTCGGGTCAGGTCCGCGGGGCGTGAGCGCGGACGAGACCGGGTAACCGGGCGGGTGAAGGGGACCTCACCCCGTGTGCTGAGGCAGTAAGCCTCCAGCACTTTTGCGTCTTATATCGCTGCGCCTCTTCAGACTTTTTCGAGGTGGGACTAAATGTCCCACCTCAATTGCGCGCCCGCAGCGGGGAAAGCAGCGGGCGATCGCGGCGTCACGCGAAGCCTTCTGCCTTAGCTGCGAGCCTGGTGTTTTGTCGAAACGCCTCGCAAGGCCTGGGAGTCGAATCTGGGCGTGGCGCTGAGCGTGGCGTGCCTGTAGCTGCAGGCGGAAGCAGCTCCTTCTGCACGGCAATGGCGGCGGAGGGCGGGTGGCCTGTTCACAGAAAACGGCCTCTCGGCCTAATCAGAAGGTGCCAGGAGCTTCGCCAGGGTGCGGCGAAGCTCGTGTGGGTGGTGGCGAGGCGTGGGGCGACGTGCAAGGGCTGCCCTAGGTCGGACTGTGGGTCGGAGGATGGGTTTGTTGGGGGAAGCGTTACGGAGGTGTGGAGTGGCAGTGAAGGGGTGGGGGGTGCTCAGTGTGATGAGGCGGAGGTTCGGTGAGGGTCGGCGAGGTGTTTGAGGCTGTGGAGCAATGGGAGCATCTCGCCGGAGGGTGGCCGGAGACGAAGGGGGTGACGATGGTCAGGGTCGGTCGAGGGCTTAATTGAATAAATTGAAAGCGGGGAAAGAAAGAGGAGAAGAAGGGGAGTAGTTCTAGCTTACTTGCAGGGACGAAGGGGGAGTAGCAGGGCGACAGTCGTATCGACTGTCGCCGGAGAAGAAGATGCTCAGGGAAAGGGACGGCGGCGAGCAGAGAGCCGGAGAGGCGCCAGCTGGGTGCGGCGTGGCGCGGGAAGAGCAGGGGAGGAAGTCTCTGCTGCTGGTATTGCGGCAGAGCGAAGAGGAGGAGGGGGAGGAACCGCCGGAGCTGGTGAGCGTCTGCCGGAGAGAGAAGAGAGGAAAGTTGGGGGTTTTCTCCGTCAGACTCGAGCTACCCCGGTTGGTGGAGCAACGGGGGGTATTTATAGGGATCAAAACAGGGAGGAAGGCGGAGGGAGACGACGTGTCTCCCTCGCCGGAGGATGGCCGGAAACAAAAACCCATACCGTCCGTGCGTTCGCACGGCCGGTATGGTAGGCTACAGCGACCAGGGGGGTGTCCCTGCGACGGCTGACGACGCAGGGCACCCCTGGTTTACTTGCCAGGCTTCCCCCCTCACCCTGCGCGGCGCCATGCTCCGCGCAAGGTCGCCGGAGCATGGTGCTGGCAGGTTTTGCAGGGGGGACCTGAATGCGAAGAACGAAGGAGAGTTAGGGGCCAAAATGCGATGGTTCAGAAGTTGAGGGCCAAAAAGTAAATATATGAGGACCAAAGTGTAAAGTCGGTCAAGGAGGTTTCTTCTTAGGCTCAAATTTTTATACATGATTAATTAGGACCTAAGGAATCTGATGGTGAATTTCATTTCTATATTAAACCTTGTTTGACCGGTCAATTTATGCAAAAATCCAAATTAAGTTATTAATTGGGCATGGTTCTCAATGTAGGTCAAAATGGGTTCTGAAGGCCAAATTGAAGGTTCTAAACCCTAGAGATTATTTTTCTATGAATTTTAGAGGGTTTATTCTATTTTTACTTTGCCTCGAACCTCGTGAATTGAAGTGGGTTGTTTTAGGGTTACAGATTATCATTTAGTTTCTTGGAAGTGCTGTAGCCCTTGCTAGATCATCTCATCCCACTTTTATTCTTATTAAGCTGCTTTGACCTATGTTTGGGCCCTGAATTACCTTGTATGCAGATTATACTGGTAAAGTTGCATTTTTACCCCTTATGACTTGTTTTCTTCTCAAACTCAGAATCCTCTGAGTTAAGCCTTTCCTTGAGATATGTAGGAGCTTTTATCCTTTGTATTAGGTCAAAATGAGCTAGTTATGGCTCATGATGAGGTTCTCATCACAGCATGTCATGAATTTCATTACACATATAAAAAGGGGGAGCTCATGTTATAACCTAGGCTTTTAAAGTTTTTTGTTAATAACAAAAGGGGATAAAAATTATTCTATATGCACTTAATTAGAAGAGTAGCATGAGTCATGTGTATATAATTATAATTTTGTTATCAAGAATTGCTTTTGTACAAAGGATGTTTGGGCTCAAAAAGAAGTTTTTGTGTTTCAGAGTTGTCTCTTTTTACTTTCATTCAGTCAAGAAATTTGTAAGGAACCTCAATTATATCAATCGATCTATTTTGAACCTTGATAGACACCAAACTTAGGTTAAACTCTAAGTTTCCAATATTGTTGATCGATCGACCTTCTCAACTTGATTGACCAAATCAATGTGATCGACTAGACCTATATTTTTAATTGATCAAAAAATCTTAACGGTCATATTCTGAAAGTCGATCAAATTTCTAGTTTAATCGATAAACCTAAAATCGATCAAAATTTTATTTTAATCGACCAAACTTTACTTTGATCAACCAATGCTTAATTTTGATCGACCAATGTCATATTTATATGCTTTCTAAATCAAGCCTAAAAACAACTATAAATAGGACCCCTCGAGCCACACTTCAAAGCACACCTTCAAGATCTTTTAAAAAGCACAATTCTCTCTTTCTCTAGTGCTTTCGTGGCTCTAGGCCTGTGATCAACTCTTTCTGAAGCATGCTTTTATGCAACCATGAAAATATTTGATTTGCATATTTATTTGAGGTTCCATAGGAAGTATTATTATTTTATATTCCTGGTATTTTTATTTGGGACCCAAGTTCTTGGGAGTCCCATTATTCTTCTCTTGTTCAGGTGTAAAAGAGAAGAAAGGTTTTGTAAAGACGTTGTGCCACCCTTGTTGAAGTGGTGCATTAGTGGATTTGACTAGCATCGACTAATTGTAAAATCTTAAATTGGGAGGCTTATGTAGTGGTTTTTACCTGGAAGGGTTTCCACTCAAAAATTTAGGTGTGATCTCTTTGGTTGATTGTGATTGCTTCATATTTCTGTTGGTTTGTGGTAAATGCTCTTTAAATCTTATATTTTTCTATAAGTACACTATCCACTCCCCTTAGTGTAAACGTTAGAACCTACAAGTCCGTATGCACTCACAGTTTCCACTGGGAGGATTGAGCCAAATAAACCTACAAATATTTAGCATTAATGTTCACAAATATAGAAAATTATTGCATAGAGATATTTGATTGTGCAGCAATTCATGTCATTAATTATGCCCGCTTATGCTATTTCCTAGCTATTCGCATTTAGATTAGGTAGTTATGCATGCATTTTGTAAATATTTGCATTTGTGCATTTTATGGAGAGGAAGATAGAGAGATTGAGCTCCCCATTTCCACCTCATTCCCATTTCATTTTCTCCACCTAATACCACCTAACACAACACCCCCTATTCACCACTTACAATAATTACCTAACACCCTAAGTGCCTACCTATAAAAATCCCAAAATATCCCCACTAAAAAAATCTCCTAACAACACTCATCCTCACTCGTCACCCTCACCCCCTCACCTATATAACTACCCTCACCCCCCTCCATGCAGGTGGTTGGCACCCACCTCCTACCACATCCAAACCACTACACACCTGCAGTGCCTCACCCACGCACACACAACCACTCCTGCAGTAGCTGGCCATTGACCTCACTGACCTCTCCTTTCTCCCTCTCTTCCCCTCCTCCACTTTGAGTACCCTCTCACAAGTTGAAAGGTAGCATTGTAGAATAGAGGAGTCCCTACTATGGTCGCAACCACCACGGTGAGAGTACACCACGTCTAGCTCCTCGTAAGCAGGTAGATGTGGTGTTTTCCTTTTCATGTTTGTTTTTATTTTATTTCATTTCCATCTCCATTGGTGTAGGAGCAAGCTGTGAAGCTTGTTCTGTTTTTCGTAGCTACTGTACATCTGCAATTGCGACTCATTTCCTTCTCCCACTGAAAAAATTTCTCAGTTATCTAGTGAAAGGAGCCTCGCACATGTCCCTCCACTCAACTCAACCAGTTCAACTCACTCCACCAGCCACCTGCCTTGCCTTTCTCTCTCTTCAACCAATGTCTAACTGAGAAACACAGTCTATGGTTTCATGGGTTAGTCGATGGCTACTTTGCCCCCACGCTCTCTCATGCACATGCGCGGGTGATCGGGCACTCCTCATTTTGTCGGTCACCCTACCCTCTCTGTCCTCCTCGAAACTAGTTGTAGCTGGTGTCGCTTCGTCAACCTCCACTCTCTCACTGCTCCCTTACACGTGCCTCATGCCTTTCCTATAGATTCGCTAATGGAGGGGGTGAGATGTGTGTGATGCAAAAAAAAAATTATGCGAAAAAATATCACAATCACAAAATAAACAAACTCACAAAGCACACAAAATTTTTTTGGTGGAAACCCAAATTCGGGTAAAAACCACCACCTAGGCCTCTTGACTTAGGATTTCCTAATCGATCGAGTTGATTAAATCCACTATTCGAGTCACTTAAACGAGGTTGACTCAACCTTAATACAACCACACTACTTTGAACGAGGGTAGCGTACCTCAAATCCCCTTTTCTTCACGAGGAATATTTTGTCTCTCAAAGGAGACGAGAATTCGCAAAGCGAATACCCAACCACAAAAGAAAATTACAAATATCTTATAGAGCGCAAATAGGTATAAATCTAACTAGCTCTTATAGGAAACAAATACTTTCCTTAGATGGAAGTTGAAGTGTGTGAACCACGCAAGGGTACAATGATGCTCTCGTATGAGAAGACAGGAGAGCAGATGTGCAGTGATGATGATGCTCTCAAGTGTGTAGGATGATCTTGGAAAGCAACAATACTTTTAGCTGATTTTCTTCTTCACTTGGACACAATATAATGTAGAATTAGTATGTCAAGGTATACTTGGCTTAGAAAGGGTGCTCTTCTATTTATAAAGGTCTTAAGAAGGCTTTGGAAGATTTTGGAAGCCTCTTGTAGCCGTTGGGAACAAGGCTCAAGAGAGTGGTCCAAAATTCCACCGAAATCAGGGTCATTTATGATTTTGACAGAGTTATCAGACGTCTAGATTTAAGGTCAGATGTCTGGGTCTTGGTCTGATCTAAAGGTCGGTCGTCTGATCTAGAAGGATTGATGATCTGAACTGGGTTGGATCAAAATGGACGTCTAAGAATCACTTTTAAGATGTTTGGGATAGAAATCAGACGTCTAATTCTAGACGGCTTCCTTCCTATTTTCACCAGACCTAAACAGAGTTTTAGGATCTAATTGCTCAGACAACAGGTCAGACGTCTGTCAATAAGTATAGATGTCTGGAAAGAGGATTCTCTGTGTAAATTGATTTCCCGAGGCTTAAATGGCTATTAGGCCTTACAAAAGGTGATTTGGGTCAAATCTTAGCGTAACGTTTATTTATCAGACGTCTTGGATGATCTACGGACGTCTGAAAGTAGATGTAAGTTTGATTAAGAGTTAATGTTCTAAGATTATGCCTGATAAGCCAATGGTTCTCTAGTTGAAAGTCTAGTTTGGTCTTCAGACGTCTTCTAAGATTTCTGGACTATGAGTTGGTTATTTGAAACTAATGGACAAAACGTACTAAGTCTAGCCTAAGTGTTTGGACATCTGGATGAAGGTCAGACTTCTTAAAAGTCAAGATCAGATGTCTTAGGTCCAGATTGGATGTCTGATCGGGCTGTTTGATTATTGTTTTGGTTTTCTAAGTGATTTCTAAGATTGTCTAAGTATCCTAGGGATAGTGTAAGTGTTCTTAGGACTAATATAAGGAACTTTGGGCTCTTTACGTGAATCTATGAAAATAAAAGATGAAAGTACAATAAGATAAACACAAAATACATGAAAGATAAATATCCATCATATTTTGCTTTTCTTCAAACTTTCGCTCTACGTGAAGGTCCATCTCTTCTTCCTCCATCAAGCTCTTCCAATCCATCATGGATGCGAGCTTAAATTCCTTCACACTTATATCCATTTGCATTCATCCTGAAACTTATAAACTCAAATGCAAATGTTAAATCACAAGTATTTTGTTATTATCAAAATCAACGATCGTGATGCCCTTACACCAACATTTCCCTCTCCGCAGCTCAGTCGCTCACACATCCACTTTGCGTTAGACACACACATACATACACACACAGACACTCACACACCCACATACATATATACATACATGCACCCCAGTGCACACATGCACACACACATACACGCACACAGTTACACACACACATATATATAGTTACATACATATATGTATACTAATATATATATATATATATATATATTACTCCCTCACATCCACTTATACATCCTCCGATTGACAATACCGCATATTTTCATTTTTGTGCATTACATCGCGGGTATATTCGCACCAGTTGTGCATATATTCCAAATATTCACACACATCAACACATTCCACATGCACTCCCACATGTCAGCTCCACATCCGTACACAACACATAGCTAGGTTAATCGCATCTCTTTAGACGACGGTTAACCTACCGTGTTGCTACATTTCCATTGAATCTTTGATTCAATATTCCCCCCTCTTATTATATATTATATAGTTATATATATACCTATATTATATATCTATATCTTATATATATACATATCTATAAATAAGCTAGGTATTTCAATTCATTTCCTTTTCACATTTCAATTCTGCATTTTCTTTTCTTTATTTTATATTCTCTTTTATTTTGTTGACTAAGAAAAGATAAAAAAGTATAAAATAGAAAAGATAATTCTTAACCTGCAGGTACACGGTCTAGCATGTGGTGAGATAATTTTTGAATTGATTTTTGGCGTGTAGCCAAGGACAATTTTGAGGGTGTACCTCAAGGACAAGACTATCCAAAAAAAATCTCTAAAATTAAGAAAAACAAAAAATATAATAAGCGAAAGGAATTGATCCGTTATTAGGAATCGTGTAGAAACTGACTAATCCAAAACTCGCCTCCCTGTGTTCGACTCTAGGCCTAAAAGTGGCTATTTTAAAATCTAATTTAGTCTAGGTTAATAAATTTTGATAAACTAGTGTTGATTTGCATGTAGGTAATCACTCCCACTATAGATATTTCAACATTAATTCCACCTAATTAAATAACCCTACTTGTGTTTTGTCACAAGTTTTCTGGTGCCGTTGCTGGGAAGGCACCATCTGGAGTCGATTTCTACTTTTTTTTCCTTTGATTATCTCCTCTCAACCATCTCTTCATAGGTGTTTTTGTTTGTTTTTGTGCAAGGGGACCTATTGCGAGGAGGAGGCACACAGAGGAGGTCGGATACATGGGCAAGTCCAAGGCGGGAGCAAGAGCGTGAAGTCACTGGTGCTGCTTGGACCTTCGCACACATTGCTGAGGAGGTAGGTGTTCTTCCTCTTAGCAATTTAGGTTCTCTTGTCACAGTAAAGATAAAAAGATAAAAAAATCAAAAAAATAAAAAAAACCCTAAAAAAAATCTTCTTAGGATTTCTGGGGCCAGTGGATTAAAATCCACTATTTGATTCTTTTTATCACCTCCATCACCCTTGATTTCCCACTTATTTGCATGTGTAGAATATGAAAATCTTGATTCATGGATTTTTTCCAATGCATGATTCTATTTGAGGTGAATTAAAATTTGATTGTTTGCCATATTCGTTAGCCTCATTTATCATATTTGGGATCCACATTTTGGTTGGGGAGTGTTGGAATCGATTTGACTCCAACCCCACCATGATCTTAGATTTGATCTCGAATTATAATCGCAACATATTTATCTTCATTTTTCATATCTTGGTGTTTGAGCCTTTGTGTGGATTATTATTTTGGTGATTGGGAGCACTTGGAGTGCATTGTTTGGCTCCCATTCATATTAAATTAAAAGTGATTTGTGCGTCCACACTTAGAAACTTCCATTTAGGGGGCCCATTGCATTATAGCATGCATTAACCAATTCAAGTTGAAGAAGGGTTGTTTGGACACAAAGGACTTATATTCTTGAAAACCTGGAGATTAGTTGAATTGGTAATTCATTAGAATCTTAAAATCCATACTACTTGAGAGCATAATTTTAAAAGCCATTTATCATCTAAAACTTCAACTTGGGGAGATTTTCCCAATACATGCTTGTTTGACACACAAATCAACACACTTGGGCATTTATTAAGAGTTTTTGCTTGGAGGAAATATTATGTTAGAAAATATGTCGTCGCAGTATGAATCGCGTGTTGGAAAAATCCTAGATCAAAAATATTTATCATTAAAAACTAACTAGGAAAAGTTAGAGTGTCACATCCATGGGGAGGAATAAACCAATAAACTTACAAATATTTTCGGTGCATTATTTAAGTACTTGATACGAGGCTAATATGATGCAAAATAGATTTATAAATATGCGGTAGCATCAAATAAGAGATAGGGTAACTTGAATGAGTAGAGTGAGAATAAGAGAAAATTAGGAGGGGATCAGAGCAATTGTCACATAATATAATATTTAAATAAAAAATCACTCGTTTGCAATGACATTGAATGTAATTTTTAATTTCACCTAAAAAAGAGGATATTTTCCTCTTGGTCGTGCGCGCGTGTGGAGCTGCGGCGGGTGGTGAGGCTTTCGGTGGAGGCTGGCTAGAGCGAGGGGGTTTTGATGGTGGTTGCAGCTCGGACGATGGTGGTTGGTGGAAGTCGGACGGAGAGAAAATCACCGGTGGTGGGAGGTAGTCGTGGAGGTCAAGGAGGTCGTACATTGTCTGTTTGCATGGTCACCATTGTTGTGTGCGAGGAAGGTAGACGCATGGTCATGGTGGTCATCGTGGAGGTCACTGGCGGTAGGGAGGGCACCGTGGAGGTCACTGGCGGTGGGGAGGTCACCATGGAGGTCATCGGTGCATGGTGTGTTGTGTTTTGCTGGAAGCGAAAGAGGAGGATGGTCGTGAACGAGGAGGGTGGCGCCCGATGGTGCGAGGAGGAAGTTGGTACGGTTGCTGGCTCGCTATGTCGGTAGCGCGAGGAGGAGGTTGCTCTGTTACTGTTGAGGGCGGAGCGAAGGTCAGGAGCGAGGAGGGCGTGGCTTGCTGGTGGAGTAGCGGAGAGGAGATGAACGGGGGGGGGATGGCGGTTTTGATGGGTGGACCTTTTGAAGAAGAAATAAAGGAAGAGGATGAAGGAAGAAGAGGCCATGCGTGGGGCCTCTGTTGGGTGGAGGAGATGTTGGGTTTCAAGGTGGTGTTTTGCTGTCGAGGGCACGATGGAGCACGGTGGTCACGCCTGAGAGGGTCTGCGCGGTCGTGGCGGAGGCTTGCGGTCTAAGAGGATGGAGGTGATACTTGCTGTCGTGGAGCCGGTGTCGAGGATGGAGGCTCGCGGTAGTGGGAATGTCGGACGGAGCACGGTGGTGATGAACTCGCGGTGAGGATAGCGCAGTCATGGTAATGATGTCAACGTTGTCACCCCTGGCCATAGTGATGATTTTGTCGTGGGTGAGATGCGGTGGTGGTCGTGGCTGTGGTCGGGTCTGTGCTTGGAGAGAGAGGGCTCTATTCCTTCGTGGAGGAAGATGATGTGGAGAGTCTCATCCTCTCGTGCAGGAGGTACCACTTTTTAATTCTGCATGGAAAGACAAAAAAAGGAAGAATCGAGAGAGAGATATGGCAAGAGAGGAAGGTGAGAGGTGATTTCTTTGAGGGAGATTTAATGGGAAAGAGAGATTTGGAGGGAAAATAAATAAGGGAATGCAATTGATCAAAAATTGATTTTCATGTTAGAGTAAAATCTCAACATTATCATGATATCTCAACTTGATATTTGATGTGATGTTTTTGCCTCTAAAATGAATAATTAATTCATTTATATAAAGATTAATGCAATTAATGGATAAAATGATAAATTTAAAGTTCACATAATTTTTTCAATATCATGCATGCTTTAAATTAATCTCTTATTTCAATAACAATATTCTTATGCTCTAATTTAGTCCACTAAAGTGGACCTATCAGGCATTACCCATATACGATGCCCTTCACATTCCAAAGCACTTGTTTCCTAAGCCTCTTAAACTAAAATTGGTAGTAACTTGACCCTATTAAGGTTTGGAGGTCTAACTACCTGCATGTAGCGCCTATGTGTTGGTGGGGGATCCCACGTGCTATCGGATGTCTAAGACTAGGGCAAACGACCTTTCAATCTGGTCTAGTGGTTCCGCGGTGGTCGCATTCGGTTCTGTAGGTTGAGATAGTAGGTAATGTAGATCATTAGGTCTTAGGTCACATTTAGAGGTTAGGACCTTGATTGAATTGATTTATCATCAAGTGCACTTATTCGACGTCATCTCTCTCATCCCCTTCTCTCTTCTCATCACCCCAATTCTTCTTTCAACAGTGCATGTTTGGGAGGAGGTCACAAAACCCTGAACTTGTTGAATTGTTTGATAACTTTAGAAGGAAAGAATCTGGTGAATCGTCCTCCTCCATAAACATGGCTGCTCGCCCCAACCCTAAATCCAAAGGGGGGAAATCATCCCCCTCCCAATCCACCAGGTGGTGGTGGAGCCATCGACCCATTAACTCACCTCCAAGCCCAAATGGCATTGTATACCGAGCATATTGAGGCCATTAGGGAAACATTGAAGGAAATGCAAAACCCTCCTGAACGAGAGGAGGCCAGGTCTCTTAGTTCATATCAGAATCCCACTACTACAGAGACCCTTGGGCAGATTCGCGCCCCATGGATGGGGAAGATTTTGAGCTAAAATTGAACGTAATTGGCCTAATCAACTTTCATATTCATGGACTTGCCAGTGACGACCCTTTTCTTCACTTGGAAGATTTAACCCATTTAGTTGAAATGATTAAACCAAGAAATATTGGGTTACACATTGTCCTCATGAAAATGTTCCCATTTTTGTTGCGGGATAAAGCCATGCAATGGTTGTCCACCATTGGGAAACCCATCCATTTCTGGGAAGAGATGCGTATAGCGTTTCTCAAGAAAGTCTTCCCAATCGGGCGCACCAATCTGCTTCGCTGTGCTATAACTTCTTTCACGCAATAAAACAGCGAATAATTTCATGAGGCCTGGAAGAGGTATAATGACCTCCTCAGGAAATGTCCACACCACAATTTGCCTAAGTGGCATGTAGCCTAGATTTTCTATTATGGGCTAAATGAAACTTTAAGGCAGATTGCGGATGCTTCCTGCAGAGGTAATTTCATGAATAAAGATGAAGATGGAGCATTTGAACTGTTTGAAAACATAAGTGAGAATTCTATGAACAACGCTTCCATTGTCATCTTTAATCGGACCAGTGCACCTCGTAACAGAGCACATGAGGTTGTCACGGGACCCTCCCATTCATCTACTGACTTAAACTTAATTGCACAAAAATTAGATGAAGTCTCCGTCGTGCACAAGAAGTTGGATGAATCTTGGCCAACCTCGCCCGTTCTGTGACTCACACTTTGTCTCCATTACGTCACAAACCCAATCCTTCCCAAGTCAGGCTTATTTCTAAAAATCCTACACGACCAGCACCATCCTTGCCGAGTATCGTGTCGAGCGACTCGGTAGGTAATGTGGACCTGGCTTCTGCTAGCCAGTATTACGACATGGAGGAGCAAGCCTCCATGTACTCGGACGCATTAACATATGCAAACTTGTCTTTTGAATTTGAAGACATGTGTGCCTTGGGGAACAACCCATATTCTGCTACTTATAACGCAGGGTGGTGCAACCATCCAAACTTCACATGGTCTAACAACCCTCAGTGCCAAAACCCTGCTGGTGGACCAGTGCTCTTGTTCACTCCCGTCATCCCAAGGATCCAATATAATCCTTTGGCAAATCCACCATCGGGCCCTTGCGCACCTCAAATGGACTACACATCAAACCTACTTGATAAATTGATGCGAATGATGACAGAAATGTCAAAGTGCCATGAAGAGAATGACTTCTCTTCAACACCAATTGATGCAGCAGAATGTTGAGATCAGTCAACTATGCATGACGATTCGATCTCAGGGCACTCTTCCTAGCCAGCCTGTCCCAAACTTGCAAAATTTTGTACCTCATGGTCTGAAACCATAGGTACGACATTCTCAGGGGTAGGTTCGCCAGATTCTGCAAGCTTTGAGTACTCCACCAGGATTTTAGGCTAAACCTATAGTAGCACATCAACACTATGTTCTTATTGTGAACCCTCCTCTGCCTTATGTCCCACTGGACCTGCAACCTCCAATGCAATTACTACGAGGAGTGGTAAACAAACCATTGATTCACCTTGACCTGATCTTGGCCCATCTTCTTCATCATCATCTCATTCGAGTTGCGCACCGCATTCTTGTGAGGATGACACACCTAAACTGGTGCCAGAATTGGTCCCATTTCCTAAGACTCTGCTAAGGGAACCAAAAGGTAAGAAAAAGAATACACAGACCTTTGATAATCTGTGTGATTTATTCAAGGATGTTGAGATCAAGGTTCCCTTGCTAGAGGCGATCTACCACATCCTGACTGTCGCCTGTTTCTTTAAGGACTACACTACACCTAGGCGACAACAAAAGAAAACCAAGAGCCCGGTGGTTCTCTTGCCCCATGCGAGTTGTGTTATACTGAAAAAATTACCATCGAAGCAGCAAGACCTAGGAAGCCCTCTCATTTCATGCAGCATCAAAGGTTGCAATTTTGATCATGCGTTGTTGGATTTAGGATCTTCCATTAACGTTGTACTGACCATCATGTCTCAGAAATTTGCATTGGGAAATCTGAAACCCACCCCTATTACATTGTAGTTGGCAAATCACTCTGTCAAAATCCTACAGGGTGTGGTGGAAGACGTGGTGGTTAGGGTCAACAGTCTCTGTTTTCCTGTTGACTTTCTTGCATTAGACATGGAAGTTCCTGATTCACTTTCTGATTACTCAATCATCCTTGATAGACCTTTCTTGGCCACAGCCCATGCCCATTTTGATTGTGAATCAGGCTGTATTGAGATTGTCGTGGGCTTTGAAAAGCTCAAACTTAATATTTTTAAGGCTGCCAAGAATTTTGATTGCAATCTTATCGAGAATGACATGTCTGACGATGACATGGCTGTCGATGCATGTATCGGGTTGGTAGGGACCTATTCACATTATTGTGGCGTACCCTAGAAAATCATCAAGACCTGATTGACCTTTACTGTGACATTTCCCCACCCCTCCCCATATCCTTATCTCTTCCTGACTAGACCCTTGATGAGGTCCACTTTGCTTCTTACGCCTCATGGTCTGAGTCATTTCTAGGCTGCTCACCTCCGATCTACCCCCTTGAAGACCGGAGTGCCTTTTCTTTCCCACTAAATCAGGCAAAAATGACATTCCACCCTGGGACCTTGTTCCTAAAATTCTAAGCACTAGGGCTATCCTTTCTTGGATCCATTAATCCAAGATGTTCCTATCCTTAGCCAACCTGAGGGCTGATGAGAACACCATCATGAGCCATAAACTGGCCCATTTTGATCTAATTAAGTCAGTAAATGCTCCTACATAACTGCCAGAGAGCTATATTTCTCTACAAATTCATTCTGAGGGAAAGACAAGAAACTAGGGTTAAAACTACAATTTTACCATCCTATCATGAATGCAGTACAACCACGGGTTTTCTCATGGGTTAATTAAAGGTCAAATGGTCCTAAAAGGCTAACAAGTGGTTAGAACAGACAGGAAAGGGTTCTCGCGTGTTTTGAGAATTAAATAACTTCTAAAATCCTAAAAACAGACCCGCTTAATTAACTGAGCTTCTAGTAAGAATAAAATCCACCTAAACCTTCTAAAATTCATATAAAAATATTCTCTAAGGTTTGGTACCTTCAAATTGACCATCAGAACCTGTCTTGACCCAAAATAGAGTCTCAGACAGACATTTGCCCTAATTTGGGATTTTGCATAAATTACCTTGTCAAACGTGATCAAAATCAAAATCCAACTTCACCATTAGATTTCTTAGGTCCAAATTATGTTTGTACCAAAATTTGGACCCAATCTGAGATTGTCTTGACCTAGTTTGCAACTTGGTCCTATCTGATACATATATGCCCTTAACTTTCAAAATCCTTACAAAAAGGTCCCTAACCTTGTCATCATTTTCACAAATACATCCCTACCGCCATTAATCCTATTCCTACAAGCTCCAGCGACCTAAACTTGGCAAGACCTCCTTGATTCCTGGACGAATCCCTTTTAATTTGAAAGGGAAGTTTGTCAAGGATTTCTCTTCCTTTTGAGCTAATTCCCACACCCCAAAACCTTCCCAATCTCTCATGCGAATAGGGATTACAGTATCAAAAAATACCAACTTTGATGAAGCTTTCCAAGCCCAAAATGCCTTCTAAAGGCCTATAAAGAGACCTCAAGATCAAACCAATCTTCCCAAGCTCGATTTCGACTGGATCTACCCTAAATTCCTCTCTCCTAATCTGGCTGAAAGGCTCCTTGAGCTCCGGCGATCCCCTCTGACCTCCCTTGTCATCCGTCTGCAATACCAGCGGCAGATTCATCTTCCACCACGTCATGTCATACCAGCGGGTGTCTCTCCCTCCATTTTCTCGCCGTTTGCTTCTCACCAGAGTTGCCTTTGTCTCCGGCGTCGGCCATACCGCAACCGACATCTCTTCTGCTCCTCTTCGTCCGCCAATCACCTAGATAAGTTCCCTAGCTCCTCTACTCCCTTCACACACCAACCACACTTCATTTTGACCGTCGTATCACACTGACCATGTTACGAACGCATGGCTTCAGATGTCTTTTAAGACGTCTGGGAGGTGGCCCAGACGTCGGACTAGACGTCTGGAACCCCTCCCAGACGTCTGGGATTCGGTTACGGCGGCACGCGCGGTCGCGTCTGCGCGCGCAGACCTGCCGGTGCCCTTTTTCCCTCTCCTCCGCAGGCGCTTCCCCCCTGTTCCGCTCTCTCTCTCCTCCACGCGAGGCTTTAAAAAGCCTCGCCCTCTCCCTCACTCTCACCACCTCCGCTTCTCCTTCTTCTTCCAGCGAGTGCGAGCGCGAGCGAGCGGCGGCGGTGGCAGCCACGGCGAGTGCGGGAGGTGCTGCGCGAGAAGAGGAGGCGCTCGGTCGTGAGGGCGAGCTTACCGGGGCTGCTAGGGCTGGCCGGTGGGGGGAGCAGCAAACGCGGGGTGACGCGGGAGGCCTGTTGCAGCTCGAGTAGCAGGCGGACGAGTCGCGGCGCGGCCGAGCGTCGCAAGCGGAGGGCGAGGCCCGCCCTGATTCTGGAATTTTCTCCAGAATCAGACGTCTGGGCTTCCAACCAGACGGCAGGGAGGACGTCTGGAGGACTGTCCAGACGTTTGAAAGGTGAGTTATTTCCATCTTTCTTCCTCTTCTTCGATTGACCGTGCTAAGAGAGAGAGGAAATGGGTACACGCAGGTTCGAATTCGCCATCCAGTGCGAATTAGACGTCTGGACGTCTGAGAGACCACGCAGAGCAAAGGTAACCTCTGATCCACTTTTTAAGACGTCTGGAACCTCTTCCAGACGTCTGATTTTGCACTGTTTCGTCGTTTTCGACCCGTTTAGGGCCCGTTCGGAGTCCGTTTTTCACGTTTTGAGTTGCGTGCTTTTTGGAATTAAATCCTCTACCCGTCTATAGTAGCTATATACTGTTTTGAGAAACTCCTTGTGTTTGATCCTTGTGATAGGACCCCATTCCGTTGCAGTCTCGGGGGTTGCGGAGGCACGCGGGATTCTCGACCACGCCCCCAGTACTCCTGTTGTAACCGGTAGAGTAGCTTTTAAGTTTATTGGTATAATATGTTAAATTATGGAACCATAAATAGAACCTAGGACATTGCATGAATCTTAGGAATGAGAAACTAGAATGAATGGTAGATCCTAGGGTGTTGCATGAATCCTAGGGCTGGAAAACTAGATTGTATGATAGATCCTAGGGTATGGCATGAATTCTAGGATGGGAAGAACTAGTGGAATATATGAATATTGCAGTCTTGGAAAATATGGAAAGGAAATAATAGCTACCTGTAAATTGGTTTAACAGCTGCCTGTTATGAATAAATGAGCATGTCTGAGAATATGGGATGTATGAATGTGAAACTGGAAAGGTGAAACCTGAATGTGCTGAGTTAAAAGAACTGGAACCTTACGGGGAATTAGGAGTGGAACTCCTGGAAAGAGAAAGGAATGGAACTGAGAAAGAAAGACGTGGTAGTGTGCTGTCTCTTGGGTACGTAGTACCAAGGGAAGTACCTGTACCTGTTTAGTGCATAGCGAAGCCAGCCGCCCCAGGGACCTGGGGTTAGGACTGGCCACTTTGTACCGACTTGCTGGCCCTCACGTACGTAGTACCGAGGAAAGCTACTAGTGTAGGGAGGGCACTAGCTACCCCACGGGCCCCGGGGTTCTGCTAGCCTCCTACATCGACTTGTTAGGCCTACTGGGCAAACCAGGGTAGTCAGGAGAGGGTGCGCGGACTGTGGAGGGGCAAGGCCCCTGTTTGGTTACTGTGGAGGGGTTGGACCCCTGTTACTGAGAGGGCTCTGCCCTGTACTGGTTCCGTGCTTTGCTTTGGGCGCACCCGTTAACGGAAACAACTGACCGCGTGCCAGTGCGGGTTAGCTACCTGTGCGTTTATCGCACGTGCCGTAGTCACCGTTACGTCTGTCCGTGACCTTGGGGTGGTTGACTGAGAGTAGGATCACCACGGGGGACTCTCCCAGCCAGGAGAGCACCACGTGCTACTTCTACTGTTCGGAAAAGACTGCAATCAAGATCGTTCCCACGAGGAACATTCGAGATCAAGTAAAGGATCTGAGAAATAAATGAAATCGTGAGACAATTGAAAGACGTAAATAAAGAAAGTAACAGAGCATAACAGCTACTGTACACTCTACTGTTTCTTTTGTTTTAGTTGCCACTCTACTCAGTGTTTTGCTGACGTGTTACACTCGTTACCTTTCAGGACCAGGTGTTGAGCAGCCAGGGTCGGCGGCTGCAGAGGATGCTGGGCCGAGTAGGGTCTAGTAGAGTTACCACTGTTCTCTTGTACCTCTTTTTGTTCCACTGTAGTGAGTAGTTCTTGTTACCACTGTACTTTTCTTTACCTGCAGTTCATATTATGTTATAAATGTTGTTCTACTGTTGCGGTGGTATATACTGTAGTGGCTTCTTTCCTTACTGCTGTATTTCCTTACTGTTAGTTATATTCATGCTGAATGTGGTTTATTTTACTGCTCTTTTGGTTACTTCCTCGTTGGACGACTAGGTCTTGGGATTAGTCGAGTCGGTCTGGTTCTCGTGTCTCATAGGGACTCAAGAATCGGGTCGTTACAGACCACCTTCACCTTCCTCCGCTTCGACCAGACCTCCAGCGAGGCTCCCCGCTCATCCCACTACTCCAAACGCCTCGCCAACCACCTTACGACCTTCACCACACCACCCTCTTCAAAACCCCCATCCTACTTCACTCTATTACGTCTCCAAACCATCTGCCAAACAACCCACCTCCAGACCTTCCCTTCCGCCTTTGCCAGCCACCTACGACCGCCTTCGCAGCTTGCCACTGCCACCCACACCCTCGCCACATCCCTGCGAAGCTCCTGAACCTATTTAAGTTGGCTACAAGGTCGTATTCTTGTTTTCAGGTCTTCACTGCCTCGGCCACCATTAACGAAGCTTCGAGTGAAGCTTGAAAGCTCACTCCAGCACTTGTAGGCTCCAGACAAAACCCCAGGTGCAGCAGAACCTACCCAGGAGCATAACCAAGGAGCCAATTTGGCTCTTTGACTAAGCCGTTGATCGCAATCACGTGAAGAAGTAGCAGTGCAGCGTACACAAAAGAAGGGAGGTGGGATTAGTCCCACCTCGGATGCTGAAGAGTGCTTGCACATGCATAAATTGAATTTGTTGCATTAGCTGTTCACCTCAGCACGCATAGGGGGTGAGGTCCCTGCACGCGCCCCTCACGCGCCTCGCCCGTGACACCTCACACGTAGGTCTGGCCGACCCGATAACCTGCCTAACTTAAGCACTCAGCTGTGACCCACGCCCGCAACCTTGAACCCGGGTGCACTCTAGGTCCAAAAACCTGATAACTTGGTATTGTTAGAGGCTTTGGGAGAGCATGACCCAAGGAGAGAAAGAGAGGATAGTGCACAGGGGCAGGGGAGTTTTGCTCTCTGGGAAGTTGGCTAACACTTGGCCAAATCTACAACCCCTTCCCCAAAGCAGAGAAAGAAGAAGAAGAAGAAGGGCAGAGGCAGAAGAAGAAGAGAGAAAGCCAGAGATAGAGAAGGAGAAGAATAAAAAGAAGAAGAATTCGAGCACTGTAGAATCAAACGTTTAAGACATCTGATCCTGCCATCAGACAGTTGATTTGAGTTTATTTCATATATAACTATTGAGTTCGATTTTCCATTATTGTAGGGAGTAATTGGTGATTCAAATCACCATTTGAGTCCATTCTTTTTGCAGTCTGATACTTGATCTTATTGCCACATTATTCTGAATCAATTTCTGATTATAATTTCTTATCTCTATTATTTAAATTGCAATCTTGAGAATTTGAATTCCTACTTGCTCCCAGTGAACGACCTTGGACTTTTTCGAGTATAAATTTTACCTATTTTTCATGAGATTTCAACTATACCACAACGCAATGATTTAAAACCTGATTTCGAGTTAGCAACATTTTAGCACCGTTGCCGAGGAGCAATGCACAATTCAGATCTCTTGATTGCAATATCAGATTGGATTCTAACTTGCTACATCTCTTTTGATTGTGATATGTTTCAGGGACTCATTGAAAGAAGATTAGACACACATCAGCCACTCTAAGGGCAGGTAAACTCCATTCACCTTCCTCTAAGCCCCTGAATTTGTAAAAGCTAAAAAAAAAGGAAAAAATCAATTAGGGTTACTTGCATTCTATTATTAGACAAATCATTAAGTTGCCTGATTTGATACATTCTAGAGAACAAGCAAACCCTGATTTGTGCACCTACTTAAGATCTTAAGGTATCTAGGGCTATCACCTTGTTTGAAGCCCTAGGTACCACATTTGGAAAAATTAAATTAGACCAAACCAGAGCCAGTTAAGGATTCCAGTTTAAGGTTTTAGAGACACACTTGCCTAATCAAGAATTGATCTTTCCAGCAATGTGTGCCTAAGCCTTGATTGAATTGATCTATTCAAGCAAAATCCTAAAATCAGGCTCTTAAATTCATTTGAACACTAAAAGAGGGACCTAAATTTCTTAAAAGGATAATATAGGTGAAGTTGGCCCACCTTGTTGGGTTAACAAATCTTCAAATTAGGTCACTTTTCAAAAAAATATCTTAAAAGTTCAAGTGAAATCATAAAGCACCCTTGCTCTTAATTAAAAACTGGAAGACTTAAGAGGTCAAGTCCCCATTCTGGTCTACCTGGATCATCAGTGACAAGAGAGGTCAGGTGGGGGAAACCCTGTAACCCGTGGGGACGCTCTACCATGTAGGGGTCTTTGCGGGACTCTCTCTTTCTGGCTACCCAGGTAATTCTCAGGTGGATGGCTTTCTGACTAAGGGATATCATCTGCCCCAAACCTCTATAGTCATCCAAAACTTTTGGGTGTCTTGATTGGGTCCATCACATTCTTTCTCTCATCTAATTGATCGGTGCATGTTTGGGAGGTGGTCCTTAAGACCATCTTTGAGGCCTCCATTAGATATTCACTCTCGTCGAGGTCGAGCCTCAACTTCCGTGTTTGTGCAACAACCTGATCACATTGACATATCCTCTGATTCAGAACCCACTTCCCCTTCATCAGCTATGGATCACCAAGAAGAACAACCTAATCTTGAGCAACAATTCCATGATTTCCAAACTCAAATCAATGCCATCATCAACCCACCACCGCGTCCTCAAATGCGAGACCACTATAATCCCACAGCGGTGGAGATCGAACCCCGAATCAACATTTCCGTGGGAGGATCCAAGGTAGATCTCAAGCCTAGCATGCTTCATATGACTCCAAAATTTCATGGCTTGAACTACGAGGATCCTTTCCAGCACATCAAGAACCTAAAACATCTGGCCCACATCTTTGGGCCAGATGTACAAAATCAGGATGGATTACTCTTAAAGCTCTTCTCATTCTCCTTGGCTGACAAAGCCACTCCCTAGTTTCAGACTCAACCACAGATGATCAACACATGGGGAGAACTTCAAACTGCCTCCTTGCAAAAATTGTACCCCATTGGTTGTACCAACACAATGCGGCACCAAATCACGCACTTCTCCCAAGGAGCGAGAGAATCTCTACACGAAGCATGGGATCACTTTCTGGATCACATGCATAAGTGCCCCCATCACGAAGTGCAAAAATGAGAACAAGTCTAATCCTTTTACCATGGACTCCGTGAGGATATCAAGCTCTTTGTCAATGCAACTTGTGGTGGTAGCATCATGGGTCAACATGAAGACACGATTTGGGAAATTCTCGAAAACATGTGCGAGAACTCCCTGAACAATGAGTTATTGGGTGCATATGACTGAACGTCCACCCGCGTATTGACAAATAATTGGGGGGTACACGAATCTCGAGGCCTTTTCGCAGTCGTTGATCTAGAGTTGGTAGCCAGTCAATTGGATAAGGTCTCCATTATCGAGAAAAAGGAGGACGACATCACTCGTAATCTACACAAATCCACCTCTGCACCTCAAGGCACATACGTGCACCCACCCACGAGAAGGGAGGCTGCGCACAACATCTTCCACTCCCCGGGGATGGATGCATATCCACCTCTATCTAATTATGGCTTCGGAGGCAACTCCGAGTCAGGCCACCTTAGTTGGGGGAACTCTGAACCCCCGTACCCTGATTATCTCAGAGCTCCTCAGATCTGTGAGGTTCTTCACGTGGTCCAGAATAATCCTTTCTCCAACACTTACAACTTTGGATGGCGTAATCATCCTAACTTTTCGTGGTCGGGTAATAACCCGAATCTAAGACCTCAATGCCAACTCCGACCACATGCTCTGCAACCTTATCAGCCCACCCAACCAAGGCCCACTCAAAACTTCCAATCTGGACCACCTAAAGAAGATCATACATCTCTAATTCTCCAGACCTTGGTTGACATGCAAAAACAACACAAAGAAGAGATCTCTGAGTTACGAAATCAATTGGCCCAGCTGGTAAGTGCTCGCCAGCCTAGTGCACTTCCTTCTCAGCCTCTTCCTAATCCAAATAACATGCCGAACCAAAGGCACATTATGAACCCAAATTAGGGCCAAGCTCACTTTGTTTATCAGGCCCCTTTTTCCCCATCACCTGACGGGATGGATGCTTCAACTTCATACTTGGGATTTCAGCAGCAAACACCTATTTTGCCCAACCCAAACTAGAACCAGGCGGGATTGAATTCTATGACTACCTGTAGTGGAAAAGCAACACAAGACCCACCTTATTCAAGTCACTGCTAGCCTGGTAAAACAAACCCAAACCCTAGATTGGTCATCCAGGACACACCCGTCCCAGATCAAGAGCCTGAGCCAATTTTGGAGGAATCGTCTAAGGTCCCATTTCTTGAGGCCTTGACCATGGGAAAAAGGACAACCAAACTCATGGCACCTGAGGAGGACCTGGTTAAGCTCTTTGAGCAGGTCCATATAAACATTCCCTTGATGGATGCAATACGCCATGTACCAGCTCACACATGATTTCTAAAAGACGTGTGTACACCTATGTGTAAGCCACGAACCAAAGGCGGGAATTGATCGTACTGTCTGAGCAATCCAGCTCCGTCATTTTGAGCAAACTCCCACCTAAGGCAAAAGACCCAGGCACCCCTTTAATCTCCTGTGCAATCGGTGATATACAATTTGATCGAGCTTTATTGGACTTAGGAGCCTCCATAAATTTGATACCTATATCCCTACTAGACTACTTTGAGGAATCTGAGCTTAAACCGATAGATGACTTTGTAGCTAGCCGATCGATCTATTAAGTCACCAAAAGGAATTCTCGAAGATGTCATAGTTAGGGTACATGACTTCTATTTTCCAGTGGATTTCATTATCTTAGACATGGACGCTCCTGAGAATGTGAAGAATACATCGATCATACTAGGTAGACCCTTTCTGGCCACTGCTAGGGCTAATATCAATTGTGAGGAGGGCCAAATTGAATTAAAATTTGGGAGCAAGACATTAAAGATCGACATCTTTAAGGCCTAATAAGGAATTAATTGCAGAGTTATAGAACAGATTTGTGATATCGAGGCTATGGTCGACGACTTATGTATCGAGGAAAACCCGACTATTTCTGATCAACCACAAGAAGATCAAAACCCGCAATTAGAGGAGTCTGAACCCAACCTAGACACACCCATAGCTCCTTCCTTTGCTCCCGACAACCACCCTGGACCACCTGTTGCTGCTGACAACCCGGTTATGGAATTAAAGCCTCTTCCATAAGTCTTTCTAGGTTCCAATTAGACATTTCCTGTGATTATCAACTCCCGACTCACAACTGATCAGGAAACATGCCTGATTTCTGTTCTCCAGCAACATCGGAGAGCCATTGGATGGACTCTTGATGATCTGACTGGAATCAGCCCTTCATACTGCACACATCACATCTACACTGAAGAGGGCTTACAACCATCCTGTGAAATGCAGAGATGCCTAAATCCAAATCTGTAGGATGTCATGAAAAAGGAGATCATCAAGTGGTTAGATGCAGGGATCATCTACCCGATCTCCGACAGTCGGTGGGTGAGTCTAATCCAAGTTGTGTCTAAGAAGGAGAGTCTGCATTGATTACAGAAGACTCAATTCCTCCACGAAGAAGGATCATTTCCCACTGCCGTTCATTGATCAGACTCTCGAGAAACTAGCGGGAAATTGATTCTTCTGCTTGTTGGACGGGTACTCCAATTATAATTAGGTCGCAATCCATCCCGAGGACCAAGAGAAGGCCACCTTCACCTGCCCCTTCGGAACATATGCATTCCGAAGGATGCTGTTTGGTCTTCGCAATGCACCCACTACTTAGATATGGTTGGTGAATACCTTGAAGTATTCATGGTTGACTTCTTGGTATTTGGTGAATCATTTGATGATTGCCTCCTGCACTTGGTTCAAATCCTCAGGCGGTGCATCGACGTGAACTTGGTTCTTTCTTGGGAAAAGAGCCACTTCATGGTACCTGAGGGAATTGTCCTGGGACATCTCATCTCTGAAAAAGGCTTCCAGGTTGATCGAGCCAAGGTGAATCTAATTTCCAAACTCCCTATGCCTAGCTCAATCAAAGACATCCGATCCTTTTTGGGGCGCGTTGGCTTTTACCGTTGATTCATTCCTGATTTTTTGAAAATCGTGCACCTCCTGACTAATCTGCTATCTAAGGATGTCCCCTTTGAAATCTCCAAGGAGTGCACTCAGGCATTTGTGATCCTGCATGATGGAGTTACACAAGCACCTATCCTACAGTCCCCCTGATTGGTCTCAACCCTTTGAGATCATGTGCGATGCATCTGATTATGCTGTAGGAGCGGTACTTGGACATAAAATAGACGGGAAACCCGTGGTCATCTACTACGCTAGCAAGACACTTGACGAGGCTCAGTGTAACTATACAATTACTGAGAAAGAGTTGCTACCCGTAGTATTTGCCCTGGAAAAATTTAGATCATATCTTTTGGGTTCCCGTGTTATCATATACTCAGATCACAGTACAGTGAGGCACCTCCTTCTGAAGAAGGATGTGACACCTCGACTAATCCGCTGGATCTTGCTATTGTAAGAATTGGATATCGAGATTTCCGATAAAGCAGGAAAGTAGAACGTGGTAGCTGACCACTTATCCCACCTTCCTTTTGACAGTATCGACCCTTTTGGACCCATCATAGAACATTTTCCTGATGAGCACCTCTTGACTATTAGTACTGGATTTCCTTGGTTTGCTGATTTAGTGAACTACTTGGTATCACATCAGATCCCGTTCGATTGGCCAAAGGCCAAGAAAGATAAATTGGCAAGTACTACATGTGGGAAGATCCATACCTCTTCCACATTGGTGCTGATCAGATCATTAGATGGTGCATCTCAGAAGCAGAAATTCAGGACATTTTGTTCTTCTGCCATGACCAGGCCTGTGGTGGACACTTCTCCGGACATAAACCGCATCAAAAGTCCTCCAGTGTGGCTTTTATTGGCCCACGATTTTCAAAGACGCATACGATCACTGTATGGCATAGACTCGCTGCCAGACCTTGGGCAACATGAGCCATTGCGATATGATGCCTTTACAGCCGATTCTCGTATGTGAAATCTTCGACATCTGGGGGATTGATTTCATGGGACCCTTCCATGTTTTGGACGGCTTCGAATACATTCTTCTCACTATTGACTATGTGTCCAAATGGATCGAAGCCATTCCGACCTCAACCAACGATCATAAGGTGGTAATCAAATTCATTCATCAGAACATCTTTTCTCGGTTTGGGATTCCATGTGCCATCATCTCTGATGGAGGGACCCATTTAACAAATGTTCAGTTCAGATCACTGATGACCAAATGCGGGGTGTCGCACTGAATCTCTACTCCTTATCACTCCCAAACCAACGGCCTAGCTGAGCTATCTCGGGAGATCAAGAAAATCCTTCAGGTCACTGTTCGACTTGACAGGAAAAATTGGTCATCCCGACTTCCGGAAGCCTTGTGGGCCTATAGGATCGCCCACAAAACACAATTGGGCATGTCTCCTTTCAGATTGGTGTACGGGAATGCATGTCACCTCCCCGTCGAGTTGGAGCACAAAGCCTATTGAGGTGTATGGAAGTGTAATCTAGATCTTTCTAAGGCAGGAACCCATAGAAAGCTTCAAATGAGATAGATCGATGAATTACACAATGATGCATATGAGAACTCGCGAATTTACAAAGAGCGGGCTAAGGCCTTTCACAACAAGCACATATCTAGAAAGATCTTTCACCCTGGTCAGAAAGTCCTACTCTTTGATGCCAAACTCAAACTGTTCCCAGGAAAACTCAGATCAATCTTATCAGACGAATCTTTGGAAATGGAGTTGTAGAAATCAGCCAACCCAGCCTTGATTCAGAACCTTTTGTCATGAACGGTCAGCAACTTATGCCGTTCATTGAACTCATCGATACGAACATGGATGAGGTATCTTTTGATCTCCATTCTCCCTGAGCTTATTGCGCTTGGCTGATGGCGTTAAACTCATCACTTAATGGGAGGCAACCCGTCATCTTTTTGAAAAACCTGAAACCCTTCTTAACACATCTTATGTTGAACTCATATTGCACTTTAGGGTTCATCCATTAGAATAGCTGACTCCACCTCTGGTACCCATACTTGAGCTTGAAATCGTCCGCAACAGTCACCCCAACCTGTCCACCCACCCAAAACCTATTCTAATGTATGATCTAAACTGAACTCGAACCCACCTAATTTACAATGAGGACATTACAAATCGTAGGCATGGGGGGCATTAAAGTGCAAAACGCTGTGAGAATAACGTCACAAGAAAGGGTTTCATCAAAAAATCACATATTCCAAAAAAAAAACCAAAAGAATAAAAAAATTGAAAAAGAAAAAAATGGAGAAGGGAGGAAATTTTGAATTTTGAGGAGAAAAAGGGAGGTGATAAAAATGTCAAAAAGGAGCACAATTTGAAAAGAAAAAAAGTCTTTAGTAAAAGATTAAGGGATCAACTTAGTTCTAGACCAAAATAAAAAAAAAGAAAGAAAATGAAAGATAAAAAGTGCTAAGAGACAAAAAGAGATTAGTATGAACGCTGATCTTAAGCCTCTTGGGCTGTAATTCCAGGCTTAAAAATTCAAGTATCCATTAAGATCTGGACAGTCCTCAAGAGGTTGGGGAAAATGCGAAGCTTAAGTAATAGGTCTAAGGCTTAGGGATTATTCAACCTCATTAACTGACCTCTGGTTTGCAGGACTCGGTAACCTAAGCACCCTAACCCACACACAGTCTAGTTCAGTGCACTTAATTATCAAAATCATGCAAAGGCATTAAATCTGTTATGAGAAAGTTACCTAGATTAGGAGTGGTTGATCAACACAAGTTGATTTGGACGAGTTCCCGGTGCGGAGAGGTGGAAAATTTCCCTCAAAGATGCGCAATAACATATCGTCTCCTTGGTGCTTATCTCCTAGGATATCTAAATATCCTACCGGGGGCATGTAAGCACCTTGTGCTGGTTCAGATGCCATGGGCGACATTATCACGAGATGTCAATTGGCAAGGTCTGAATTTAGCTACAGAACGCCATGGGCGGGATTATCTCAAAATCTCGAAAGCCAAGGTTCTGGGGGTTGTCATGGGCGGTGCTATCTCTTAGCATTGATTGCCAGGGACCTTACGAGGATTGGTGGTGGGAACTAGGAATCTGATATTGACCGTGTTGTAAGGCTAATCAGAAGCTAGAAATAAAAAGAAAAGAGAGAGAAAACTCTCCAAAAACAAAGAAAAAATTCCTCTGTCTCACTCTTACAAAAACACACTACGAACTGAACCTAGGCTAAAACATGTTACAGGCATAGGTGTTTTAACCACGGAGTTCAACGAACCTTAGGTTAGTTCCTGTGGGCCTTAGAAACCTTCGCAGTAGACTGAGGCTAGAGCTGGTTAGGTCTGGATCTTGGTTGGTACTTGAGTACCTCTAGGCCTACCATCTACATTCTGACCTAATTTACAAAAGAAAGCGTGCATCAAAGTTTTGAGCATAAAAAGGCATATGGTCTAGAATTAAAGTTAATTCCATGAGATTTTACTAAGGGACTAGTAAAAGCTAGGCATGGGGGTATGATGGGAACACCATCATGAAACATAAACTAGCTTATTTTAATCTAATTAAGTCAGTAAATGCTCCTACATAGCTGCCAGAGAGCCATATTTCTCAACAAATTCATTCTGAGGGAAGACAAGAAACCAGGGTTAAAACTATAATTTTACCATCATATTATGAATGCAGTACAACCACAGGTTTTCTCAGGGGTTAATTAAGGGTCAAATGATCCTAAAAGGCTAACAAATTGGTTAAAACAGACAGAAAAGGGTTTTCGAATGTTTTGAGAATTAAATAACTTCTGAAACCCTAAAAACAGACCCGCTTAATTAACTGAGGTTTTAGTCAGGAAAAATTCACCTAAATCCTCTAAAATTTATAGAAAAATATTCTTTAGGATTTGGTACCTTCAAATTGACCATCAGAACCTGTCGTGACCTAAAATAGAGTCTCAGATAGACATTTGCCCTAATTTAGGTTTTTGCATAAATTACTCAATCAAATGTGGTTAAAATCAAAATCCAACTTCAAAATTAGATTCCTTAGTCTAAATTAGGTTTGTACCAATATTCGGACCCAGTCTGAGATTGTCTTGACCTACTTTGCAACTTGGTCCTGTCTGATTACATATATGCCCTTAACTTTCAAAATCCTTGCAAAAAGGCCCCTAACTTTGTCATTGTTTTCACAAATAGGTCCCTACTGCCATTAATTTTATTCCTACAAGTTCCGACGACCTAAAATTGGCAAGATCTCCTTGATTCCTTGACGAATCCCTTTTAAATTTGAAAGGGAAGCTCGTCAAGGATTTCCCTTCCTTTTGAGCCAATTCCCACGCCCCAAAACCTTCCCAATCTCTCATGTGAACACATGAGAGATTAGGGTATCATAAAATCCCAACTCCGGTGAAGCTAGCCCAAAACACCTTCTAAAGGCGTATATAAAGACCTCCAGATCAAACCAATCTTCCCAAGCTCGATTTCGACCGGATCTACCCTAAATTCCTCTCTCTTAATCCGGCTGAAAGGTTCCTTGAGCTCCGGCTATCCCCTCTGACCTTCCTCGTCGTTCATCTACAATAATAGTGGTGGATTCATCTTTCTCGTCTTCGTCCGCGTCACGCCATACCAGCGGGCGTCTCTCCCTCTATTTTCCTCGCCGTTTCCTTCTCACAGGAGTCACCTTCGTCTTCGACGTCTGCCATACCGCAACCAACGTCGCTTCTGCCCCTCTTCGTCTGCCAGTCACCTAGATAAGTTCCTTAGCTCCTCTACTCCCTTCATACACCAACCGCACTTCATTTCGACTGCCGTATCACACTGACCACCTTCACCTTCCTCTGCTCTGACCAGACCTCCGGCGAGGCTCCCAGCTCATCCTACTACTCTAAATGCTTCACCAACCACCTCACGACCTTTGCCACACCACCCTCTTCAAAACCCCCATCCTACCTCACTCTATTATGTCTCCAAACCATCTGTCAAACAACTCACCTCCAAACCTTCCCTTCCGCCTTCGCCAGCCACCTACGACCACCTTCGCAGTTTGCCACCGCCACCCACACCCTCACCACATCCCTGCGAAGCTCCTGAACCTATTTAACTTGGCCGCATGGCCATATTCTTATTTTCAGGTCTTCACTGCCTCGGCTGCCATTAACGAAGCTTCGAGTGAAGCTTGAAAGCTCGCTCCAGCACCTGCAGGCTCTACATGAAACCCCAGGTGCAGTGGAACCTACCTAAGAGCACAACCAAGGAGCCAATTTGGCTCTTTGATTGAGCCTTTGACCGCAATCATGTGAAGAAGCAACAGTGCAGCGTACATAGAGGAAGGGAGGTTGGATTAGTCCCACCTTGGAAGCTGAAGAGTGCCCGCACCAGCATAAATTGAATTTGTCACATTAGTTGTTTGCCTCAGCACGCACAGGGGGTGAGGTCCCTGCACGTGCCCCTCACGCATCTCGCCCACGACACCTCACACGTGGGTCTGGCCGACCCGATAACCCGCCTAACCTAAGCACTCCTTGACTGCAACCCACGCCTGCAGCCTTGGACCCAGGTGCGCTCTAGGTCTGAAAACCTAATAACCTGGTACTGTTGGAGCCTCTGGGAGAGCGTGACCCAAGGAGAGAGAGGATAGTGCTTGGGGGTAGGGGGTTTTGCTCTTTGGGAAATTGGCTAACACTTAGACAAATCTACAAACCCTTCCCCTGAGCGAAGAAAGAAGAAGAAGAAGAAAGGCAGGGACAGAAGAAGAAGAGAGAAAGCTAGAGAAAGAGAAGCAGAAGAATAAAAAGAAGAATCAGAGCACTGTAGAATCAGCCGTTTGATCCTACCATTAGACAGCTGATTTGAGTTTATTTCAAATATAACTATTGAGTTCCATTTGTCATTATTGTAGGGAGTAATTGGTGATTCAAATCACCATTTTACTCCATTCTTTTTGCAGTCTGATACTTGATCTTATTGCCACATAATTCTGAATCAATTTTTGATAATAATTTCTTATCTCTATTGTTTAAATTGCAATATTGAGAATTTGAATTCCTACTTGCTCCAGCGGATGACCTTGGACTTTTTCGAGTATAAATTTTATCCATTTTTCGTGAGATTTCGACTATACTACAACACAATGATTTAAAACCTGATTTCAAGTGAGCAATAAGGGCCAATTTCCTTCTCCCCTTATTCTTCCTTCTGATCCTTTTGGGACACTTTTGTCCCAAGATTTGCTAGATCTTTCCCTATTCGCTCCTGAGCTTAAAGTGCTGCTTGACATGCTAAAATATGCTTTCTTAGGACCAAATGAAATGCTTCCTATAATCATCAGTTCAAAATTGTCTAAGGGGCAAGATGCAAGCTAATGAAGGTCCTAATTGAACATAAGGTAGCCATTGGATGGTCGCTTACTGATTTGACTGGCATTAGTCCCTCCTACTGCACTCACCGTATATATACAGAGGAGGAGGATTGACCTTCCCATGAGATGTAGCGTCGTTTCAATTCTATTATGCAGGAGGTTGTCAACGACCGCCCCTGGGTGAGTCCGATTCATGTTGTGACCAAAAAGGCGGGTCTCACCATCCGTGTCAATGACAGGGGCAAATCCATATCTACACACACTCCTACATCTTGGAGAGTGTGTAGATTATAGGAAACTCAATACCGCTACCAAGAAAGACCATTTGTCCCACCTTTTATTGACCAAATCCTGGAGCGGTTAGAAAGAAATCAGTACTTTTGTTTCCTAGATGGATTCTTGGGCTATAACTAGGTAGCTATTGACCCCCATGACCAAGAGAAAACCACCTTCACTTGCCCTTTTACCACCTTTGCTTTTCGAAGGATGCCATTCGGACTTTGTAACTCGCCAGCTACCTTCCAACGATGAATGCTGGCGATATTCCATGATATGGTGAGTGATTTTTTTGAGGTCTTTATGGATGACTTTTCGATCATCGGACCTACCTTTGATGATTGCCTAGCCAACTTGACTCGCATCCTTCGGAGATGTATTGATGTGAACCTCGTGCTTTCTTGGGAAAAAAGCCATTTTATGGTGCACGAAGGTATTGTTCTGGGACATATCATCTCTGAAAGGAGTATTGAGGTGGACAAAGCTAAACTTGATGTGATAGATGATTTATTCGTAACTTGCTCTGTCTTGCAAATCCACTCCTTTCTAGGTCACGTCAATTTCTATAGGAGATTTATCAAGGATTTCTCTAAGATTTCCAGACCTTTGATGCATCTCCTATCTACTGATGTGCCCTT
Organism: Thalassia testudinum; assembly: GCA_037157565.1. Lineage (NCBI taxonomy): Eukaryota > Viridiplantae > Streptophyta > Magnoliopsida > Alismatales > Hydrocharitaceae > Thalassia > Thalassia testudinum. The sequence continues at coordinate 41,223,833 of JAZHRO010000062.1, forward strand.
CGACATGAGCCTTGATTGTATTTGAGCATTCACGCAGCTGCGTGATGCTGTCACTAAGGCTCTTGTTCTGTAGCCGTCTAATTGGTCCCTCGACTTTGAGATGGCGTGTAATGCTTATGACCTAGCTGTTGGAGCCATTTTAGGACAAAGATGAGATAAACACCCCTTCGTTGTGTATTATGCCAGTAAGATGCTGGATGAGGCCTAGCGTAACTACATGACCACTGAAAAGGAGCTACTGATAGCCGTCTTTGGGTTGGAGAAATTTCGATCGTATCTTTTGGACTCTCATGTTACCATCTTCATAGACCATGTGACCATTCATTATCTTATGCATAAGAAGGATGTAAAGCCTTGATTAATTTGCTAGATCCTTCTCCTTCAAGAGTTTGATCTGGAGATACGAGATAAGGCTGGAGCCCAGAATGTAGTCACAGACCACCTCTCGAGGCTCGACCCAAACCATATTGGACTTACCTTGCCATTGAATGAATCTTTTCCTGATGAGCACCTTTTAACGATAGATGTGGCAAGTGGACCGTGGTATGCCGATATCGCTAATTACCTTACTTTTGTCTCTCTTCCACGAGGCTGGCCTAAAAACCAATACGAGCACCTCATTGCAGAAGCAAAGTATTATTTTTGGGATAATCCACTTCTTTTTAGAGTAGGTGCTAATCAGATTATCCGTTGTTGTGTTCCTGACAACAAGTTCCCCAGTGTGCTATCATTTTGCCATGATTAGGCTTGTGGAGGCCATTTTTCTGGGAGGAAAATTGCAGCAAGGTGTTGTAGTGTGGATTCTTTTGGCCTTCCCTTCATCAGGATGCACACAATTACGCTAAGCGCTGCACTAGGTGTCAGTTGCTAGGGTCAATGTCACATTGCGACATGATGCCCTTGCAACCCATCCTAGCTGTAGAAATTTTTGATATTTGGGGAATTGATTTTATGGGTCCCTTTCCTACTTCCAACGGTTTTGAGTACATCCTCGTTGCTGTTGATTATGTCTTGAAATGGATTGAAGCTTTTCCTACGCACTATGTTGACCATGTCATTACCACCAAATTCATCAAGGACTTTATCTTTGCACGCTTTGGGATCCCTCGAGCCATCATTTCGAATGAAGTCATTTCACTCATCATTCCAGGCACTTTTGAGGAAATACAGAGTCCACCATCGTATCGCTTCTCCATATCATTCTCAAACGAACGACTAGGCAAAGGTGTCGAACTAGCAGATCAAGTAAATTCTTCAGAAAATGGTTCGGCCTGACCGTAAGGATTGGTCCGACAAGCTAATTGACTCCTTATGGGTGTATTGGACCGCCTTCAAGGCTCCCTTGGGTATGTCTCCATATAGGATTATTTTTTGGAAGCATTGTCACTTGCCCGTGGTGTTTGAGCATCACGCTTATTGGGCGGTTCGCCAGTATAACCTCGACCCAGACCTGTGTGGTCAGGAAAGGAAACTCCAACCTAGGAATTAGAAGAATTGTGTCGTGAAGCCTATGATTTTGCCTTGACCTTTAAACAATGAACCAAGGCCTTTCACGACAGTCGCATTCAACAGAAGGAGTTTGAGCCATCACAGTAGGTTTGGCTTTATAATGCCTGATTCAAATTCTTTCCTGGAAAACTAAAGTCCAAGTGCAATGGTCCCTTCTTAGTCTCCAGACCTTTTCCTAATAGTGCCGTCGAGATAGAAGATCCCAAATCTAGGCATAAATTTACGACTAATGGGCAGCAGTTGAAATCGTATCTCACTCGTGAGCCTACCCCCGTTGGTGAGACAGTTGCCCTACTGGAGGGTAACTAACTCCTACCTCGTCCTGAGTTCAGCTGGGGACGTTAAATTTAGTGCTCATTGGGAGGCACCCTAGCACCCTTTCACTCTTACTCCACATCATATTTCATTTCATTTCATTCACTTCACTTCACTTTACGTCACTTCACTTCATACATCGCCACCCACCATCCACCCACCCATCCGCCCTGCTTATACCTAGCACTTTACTCTTGTAGCAAGACCCTTTAACCCAGTCTAACCCTTTTTGCATGCAAATGAGGGCATAGCATGATTTGGCATGGGAGGGGGGGGGGGGGGGGGAGTGGATAGGCATCCATAGGATCTGGGTATTATATGGGTGTTATGCAGATTCTTGTCCATTATACATACCCATCTGTAGTATATATAGATAGCCTTATTGAAAAACCCATAAAAATTGAAAAAATCTTGAAAATTTCAAAAAAAAAATACAAAACACAGAAGGTCCATAAAAATTGAAAATTAAAAAATATTTTCAAAAGTGTTTAGCTATGATATGAAAGCCCAAGCAAAAATAAAATAAGTGTTTATGGACATTCAACCTTTGTTTTGAAAACCTTCTAGGCCACATAAGCTTGATTTACTCAGGTTTTGACTTAATACACTCGAAGCATTGACAAGATAGATCGGGATCTCTCCTAACTTAGGATGTGTTCTTGTACCTGAGTCACCTATATTGGATTCGTTGGTTTGCTTTTGCTTGGGAGTCTAAGTAATATTGGTTTACACTACAAAGAGTTAGGAAAGACCAGATGAACGTAAGATCCAACCCTAGTGTTCATTAAGGAAGGTGGAGTCCTTACCTGTGCATGCAGGTAGACTTTTTATCCCAGTCTTTCATCTTGTGTTTAGGAGAAACTTTTTCCACCAAAGTTCTCACCCACTAAATATGTGTACTATATCAAATAATGTTGTGGGAGACATACTGACATTGCTTTTATATAAAAAAAGTGTAAAAAAGAATAAAAAAAAAGACATTCTTTTGAATATGTCAGTATGTTCTTCATATTCCTATAAATTCTTCCACCAAAAAGTTTTTCAGGGTGCATTACAAATACCCTGTTTCCACCAAATATTCTTTGAGCCACAACGCAATAAGAGTTGGGTTGAGTCTTTACTCATTTTTTAGCGTTGATTCGAAGACATGAGTTGAAGCTGGGACCAACCTGGACTTAAAAAGACATGAAACCTTAGGGTTGAGTCTTAATATTTATTTGGTTAGTCTTGATCAATCACCAAGCACAACCATAACATCTTAGCTTTCGAGCTTTGCAAAACTCTCTGAGTTCAGGAAATCGTACTTAAGTTTAAATATTAAGAGCCATTGTTAGTTGAGAGATGATCAATGTTTTGTAAGACTTGAGTTGTGGTGGTCTTCTTTGCAATTGTTCTCACAATGTCCAACTGATGAACACATTAATATTGCTTCAAAAAAATCTTCAGCTTATGATCATTTCTAAACACTACTACCTTACTATTAAATAAGTGTTTTGCTAGGGACTAGTAAAAGATAGGCATTGGGGAGTGATTGTGCAGCAATTCACGCCATTAATTATGTTCGCTTATGCTATTTTCTAGCTATTCGCATTTATATTAGGTAGTTATGCATGCATTTTGAAAATATTTGCATTTGTGCATTTTATGAAGAGGAAGATAGAAAGAGAGATGGAGCCCCCCATTTCCACCTCATTCTCATTTCATTATCACCATCTAATATCATCTAACACAACACGACCTATTCACCACTTACAATAATTACCTGACACCCTAATTGCCTACCTATAAAAATCCCAAAATATCCCCACTAAAAAAATCTCCTAATGACACTTGCCCTCACCCGCCACCCTTACCCCCTCACCTATATAACTACCCTTATCCCCCCTCCATGTGAGTGGTTGGCACCTACCTCCCACCACATCTAAACCACCGACACCTGCAACGCCTTACCCATGCACACACAACCACTCCTCCAGCAGCCAGCCATTGACCTCACTGACCTCTCTTCTCTCCCTCTCTTCCTGTCCTCCACTCTGAGTAACCTCTCACAAGTTGAGAAGCAGCACTATAGAATAGGGGAGTCCTTACCGTGGTCGCCACCACGGTGAGGGTACACCACCATCTAGCTCCTTGTGAGCAAGTAGATGTGGTGTTTTCCTTTTTATGTTTGTTTTCATTTTATTTCATTTCCATCGCCATTGGTGCAAGAGCAAGCTGTGAAGCTTGCTCTGTTTTTCATAGCTATTGTACATCTGCAATCGCTACTCATTTCCTTCTCCACCGGAAACATTTCTTAGTTATCCGGTGAAAGGAGCCTCTCACATGTCCCTCCACTAAACTCAGCCGGTTCCACTCACTCCATCAGCCACCTGCCTCGCCTTTCTCTCTCTTCAACCGCCGGCTAACTGAGAAACACAGTTGGTGGTTTCACTAGTTAGCTAGTGGCCACTTTACCCCCGTGCTCTCTCATGTGCACACGTAGGTATCGGGCACTCCTCATTTTCCCAGTCACCCCTCCTTCTCTCTCCTCAAAATCGATTGCAGCCGATGTCGCTCCATCAGCCTGCATGATAAGTCCACTTTTGTGGACTATTATTTAGCTTAAGTACTATTTAATTACTTGTTCTTAGTTGTTAATTAATTAGGAGTTATATGGCAATTCACCTTGGCATGCATTTAATTTTATGCTTCAATTTTACATTTAATAGCATATGTTAAATATGATTTATTTGATGAATGCAGGTTAGGTACAAGAATCAGGCGGTAATTTTTACTTATATAAGACGTCTGGGACTTGGATTGGATGTCTGGAATTGTTGTCACAAATTCACGGCATTACATTTTTTTAAGACGTCCGATGCTCTAGTTAGACGTCTGAAGAAGAAACTGTTCATGCTTATCTGCCCTTCCAACCACTCGCGATTGTCACGAGTAGTTGGAGATACTTGCGGCCGAAGGAAAAGGAGGTGATAAGAACCACATCATGAACCCTAACTAGCACAATCTAACCTAGATATGCGAGAAAAAGCTCCTACATAACTCAAAGAAAGGCTTGACTTAGAGAATTCTGAGTTTAAGAAGAAAACAAGTCATATGGGGTAAAAATGCAATTTCACCAACACAATCCGCAAATAGGGTAACTTAGGGTCCAAACATAGGTCAAACTAACCTAATAAGAAGGAAAGTGGGATGATCTGATCCAACAAGGGCTACAGCAACTCCATGGAATTAAATGACATTTTGTAACCCTAAAACAAACCCACTTCAATTCACGAGGTTCGAGGCAGGGTAAAAATCGAATAAACCCTCTAAAATTCATAAAAAATAATCTCTAGGGTTTAGAACCTTCAATTTTACCTTGGAAACCCATTTTGACCTACATTGAGAACCATGCCCAATTAATGATTTAATTCAGGTTTTTACGTAAATTGGCCGGTCAAACAAGGTCTGACCTAGAAACAAAATTCACCATTAAAATCCTTAGGTCCAATTTAGTCATGCATAAAAACTTGAGCCTAAGAAGAGACCTTCTTGACCGACTTTGCAATTTGGTCTTCATCTATTACTTTTTGACCCTCAACTTTTGAAACCCTTGCATTTTGACCCCTATTTTCCTTGTCATTCTTTGCATTTAGGTCCCTCCTGCAAGTCTCTGCGCAGCTCCATGCTCCGGCGACTTTGCGCGGAGCATGGCGTCGCACAGGGTGAGTTGGATGTCCTGCAAATTGAACCTGGTGTTCCCTACGACGTCTGCTGTCGTAGGGACACCGACATGCCGCCTGACAACTCCCACACCTTCCGTGCGAACACGGGGAAGGTATGGGTCACACCTTCGGCCATTCTCTAGCGATGGAGGCACGTTGCCTCCCTGCGTCCACCCCTCCGCCACCGCCTTTATAAAGACCAGCGTCCCCAGCCGGTTCGGGCAGCTTGGTCTTGTCGGAGAAAACCCCAACCCATCCTCTCTCCCCACTCCGACAGGAACCCACCAGCTCCGGCGGCTCCTCCTCCTCCGTCTCGTTGCTCTGCTGTAATACCAGCAGTAGAGCCACCTTCGCCTGATCTCCCCGCGTCGCGCCGTATCAAGCGCGTGCCTCCTTGCCCTCTTCCTCGCCGCCGCTCTCTCCCTCTGGGTGTTTCTTCTTCGGCGACAGTCGATATGACTGCCGCCCTGCTCCGGCCCCCCTTCGTCCCTGTAGGTAGGTTACTGTTATTTCCCTTCGCCCCCTCTTTCTTTTCCCCACTGCCTTTCACTTGATTATCCCTAGACTGCGCCCGACCACCATCGTCTTCCATCCCTCCGGCAACCCTCCGACGAGTTGCCCCCGTCGATCCGCCGCTCCACACAACTCGCCAACTGTCCCAAAAGCTCCGCCTCACCCTACCCAACACCCCCCACCCCTCCACTGCCACTCCACACCTCCACAACACTCCCCCGATCAAACCCATTTTTCCGGTTGCAGTCCGACCTAGGGTTGTCGCCAGACACCGCCTCGCTACCTGCTGCACCCTGCACTACCTTCGTCGTGCCACGGCGAAGGTTTCCCTGTGGTCTGATTAGGCCGAGAGACCTTGTTTGTGTTAGGCAGATTTTCAGCCCCGACCGCCATTGGCGACGAAGCAAGGAGCTTCCAAGCGAGCTCCAGGCCTCGAAGCAGTAGGACTCCAGCCGAGGCGAATTGGAGATACCCAGGTGAAGGTAGGCTGTTGGCACGCGAAGGGAAGCGAGGACACAGCTGCTGAGGCAAGGTCGCGATTCTTCCTGCGGGCACGCGCGAGAAGGGACGAAGTTTAGTCCCACATCGTAAGATTTCGAAGCCCCGCACCCATTTAAATTGATTTTGTGTTTTTACCTAAGCGCCTCAGGACACAGGGTGAGGTCCCCTCGCCCACTCGCCCGCCTCGTCCGCGACCCACGCCACGCGGACCTGGACGACCCGTTTACCCTGCACTCCTCGCGCACCACCCACGCCGGTGCGCCTAGTCACGGGTACGCTACCCGACCCGATAACCAGGCTCTGGGAGAGCTTCTTATGAGAGGTTTACAGAGAGAGAGAGACGTGCGAGTAGAGGGAAGGGCTAGGTTTTGCTGTGCCTTGTACAGGAACAGGGTGCGAAGGAAGAAGGTTCACCACTTGGTTGCAGGAAGAAGAAGAGGAGCGGAAGAAGAAACTCTGAAAAGGCTCTGCAGCTGAGCAAGGCAGAAGACCAAGGAAGAAGAAGCGGGAAGAAGAAGGGAAGAAGAAGAAGCAGGAAAGGAAGAAAAGAGGGGAAGCACTGTAGTAGACCGCCGTTTAAGTCGTCTGACTATGATATCAGACGACGGATGAAGCTTCGGAGGAGATAAAGCAGAGAAGAAGAAAAAGAAAAGAAAAGGCTCCGTAGCTGAAGAGAAAGAAAAGAGAAGAAGGAAGAAAGAAGATAACGACAAGAAAAAGAAGAAGAAAAGAACTAGAAGACAAGCAGAAGAAGAAGAGGAACTGAAGGCAATCAGAGCCAAGGAAGAAGACCCGTAAAGATAAAGAAAAGAGAAAGAAGAGAAGAAGACAAGCAAAGAGAGAAAGAAGAGAAGAAGAAAAAGCCAAAAAGATAGAAATCTATTTCTCCCTCTCTCTCTCTCTCTCTTATTTTTGTAATAAAGAAACATTGTACTTCTAGAATTCCAGTAGCTCCCTGAGTTCGACCTCGGGAAACTATTTCCGAGTAAAATTTTAATGGTAACGACAACCGTAGTTGTCTTATTTTATACCACAACGACATTACTGTAATAAGCACTAAAACAAACAAAGACTAGTCGCGGTTGGGAAACGTCACCATTTTCTTGGCGCCATTGCCGGGGAGCAACGGCTATTCTAGATGCTTTGAATTTCTTTTAAAAGATTGCTAATCTTTTTCTCTCTCTTATGTGCAGGTAAAGGAAAAGAAGAGCAGCCACATGACAAACACTCCAACAAACAGGTAATCTCTATTAGCCCTTTCTTAACTCCCTTAAAATCTAAAAAGGAACAAAAAGAAGAATCAACTTAGGGTTACCTGTGTTATACATAGTAATTCATCAAAATTGCCTATTTCAACACATGCTTAACTGTTCATCCAACCAAGGTAACTAGGGCTAAAACCTTCTTGATTGAGCCCTAGATACTAAAATTTTGAGGCAACTAAAATGGACCAACTACAGCCAATCCAAGGATTGAAAATCTAGGGTTTCTAGAGACACACCTTCTATTAACAAAGAAAAGATCTTCCCAAAAAGAGGTGTGCCTAAACCTTGTTTGAAAAAGATCTATATAAGAGGAACCCTAAGCAAATTAGGCTCTTAAATCCATTTGAACCTTAAAAGAAAGGACACAAAAGCTCTCAAAAGAACAAGAGGTGAAGTTGACCCCTTAGGTCAACCAACCTTCAAATTAGGTCACTTTTTCACTCAAAATACTTAAAAGTTCAAGTGGAACCTTAAGCACCTTGATCTTAAAGTAAAAGAGGTAGACTTAAGAGGTCAAGATCCCCATTCTGGTCTACCTGGAACCGCAGTGACAAGAGAGGTCGGGTGGGGGAAACCCTGTAACCCGTGGGGACGCTCTACCATGTAGGGGTCTTCGCGGGACTCACCCTCTCTGGCTGCCCAGGTAATTCTCAGGTGGACGATCTTTTTGATCAAGGGGTCCATCTGCCCCGCACCTCTATAGTCACCCAACAATTTTTGGGTGTCTTGATTGGGTCCAGCACCTTCTAAACTCATCTATTCCAACAGTGCATGTACGGTACGAGGTCCTCAAGACCACCCTTAAGACCTCCTTTAGAAATTCACTCTCGTCAAGGCCAAACCTCGACGCCCGTGTTTGTGCAGCAACCCCACCACATTATTCTCTTATCTGATTCAGAACCAAGCTCTTCTTCTTCCCCCATCAAGGTTTAGCCAGTTGAGGAAGAAAACAATCTGGAGCACCAACTCCAGCAATGACCTCTTCCAAAACTTTGTGCACCCACCGCTGCATCCTATGATGCGGGACCATTATAATCCTGCTGCGGTGGCCATTGAGCCTCGAGTCAGAATCTCGACTGGAGGACCTGATTCCGAATTAAAGCCCAATATGATTCATGCTATACCTAAATTCCATGGGCTTAATTCCGAAGATCCCTTCCAGCACATCAAACAGCTGAAGCATCTGGCCCAAACTTTTGGGTCAGATGCACAAAATCGGGATATTCTTCTCATGAAGATGTTCTCCTTCTCTCTTATGGACAAGGCCATTCATTAGTATCAAACTCAGACCCGGTCGATCAACCCTTGGGAAGAACTTCAGTCCGAATTTTTGAAAAAGTTCTTTCCCGTTGGTTGGACCAATGCCTTGCGCCATCAGATTACTCACTTCACTCAGCAAACTGGGGAACCTCTCCATGAGGCATGGGATCACTTTCAGGATCTCATGAGAAAGTGCCCCCATCACGGAGTTCCTAAATGGGAACAAGTCCAATCTTTTTACTAGGGACTCCGTGAAGACATCCGTCTTTTCGTCAATGCAACCTGCGGAGGGAATATCATGGGTCAACATGAGGACACCGTGTGGGAGATTCTCGAAAACATGTGCGAGAACTCCATCAACAATGACTCCATGGGATTATTCGACAGGATGAATACCTTCGCATCGACGAATCTTAGGGGAGCACATGAGACGCAGGGCCTGTCCGCATTAGTCGATCTGGAATTAATGGCCAGTCGATTGGATAAGGTCTCAATCATTGAAAAGAAGGTGGATGAGCTGACTCAGCACTTGCAGCGAGCCACCTCTGCGCATAGCTCCTTTGCACAGCCTCCTTCCACACGGGAGACTGTGCAAAACATTCTCCATCGATCTTCTCCTGGGATGGATCCATATCCATCATCTGATTCTCAGATCGGAGGGCCATCCGATCCTTTCTATGCCAGCCCGGGGAATTCCATTCCCCCTTTCTCTGACTCTCTGGAGGTTCCTCAGACCTGCGAGGACCTCAACGCCATCCAGAACGACCCATTCTCCAACACCTATAATCCTGGATGGCTAAACCATCCCAACTTTCAATGGGCGGGAAATTCCCAAACCCAAAGGCCACCCTTTCAGTCCCGCCCACAACCCCCTCGTCCTTACCAGCCGCTTCAGCCTCGGCCCAACCATACTTATCCATCAGGGCCAAATCAGGATCAAATGTCCCTTATCCTTCAGACTCTGGTTGACATTCAAAGAACGAATGCGGCTATCCAAAAACAACACAAGGACGAACTTACAGAGGTCCGTAATCAACTGGCCTAGTTGGCAAATTCTCGCCAGCCAGGCACTCTTCCTTCCCAACCTCTTCCTAACCCGAATAACGTGCCAACACAGCGGCGCGTTATGAACCCAAACCTGGGCCAAGCCCATATGATTTATCAGGCCCCCTCTGTTCCTTCACCTGACAGGATGGAGGCTTCCACTTCTTTTGCGGGCTATCAGCAGCAACCCATCTTACCCAATCCCAACCAAAACCAGGTAGGACTTAATTCCGTGACAACCCGTAGTGGTAAGGAAACCCAAGATCCACCTTATCCAAACCACTCCAAGCCTGGTAGTGATCCCAAGCCTAGGACGGTAATCCAGGACGTTCCTATCCCTGTCCCAGATCAAAGACCTGGACCTCTCCTAGAAGAACCAACCAATGTTCCATTTCCCGAGGCCTTGACCAAGGGAGAGAAGACTACCAAGCCTGTGGCACCTGAGGAGGACCTGGTCAAGCTCTTTGAGCAGGTCCACATAAACATCCCCTTGATGGATGCAATCCGCCACGTACCGGCTTACGCACGATTCTTAAAGAATGTGTGTACACCCCAGCGTAAGCCACGACCAAGAGTGGGAGTCCAATTGTTCTGTTAGAGCAAGCCAGCTTTGTAATCCTAAGCAGACTCCCACCCAAGGCTAAAGATCGTGGTACTCCCCTTATTTCCTGCAAGATAGGTGATACCCAATTTGATAGAGCATTGCTAGACTTGGGTGCTTCCATAAATATGATACCCGCATTCTTACTTAACCATTTAGAAGAATCTGAGCTAAAACCAACTGAGGTGACATTACAATTAGCAGACCGATCTATAAAGTCACCAAAAGGGATTCTCGAGGATGTTATTGTAAGAGTGCGGGATTTCTACTTTCCTGTAGACTTTATAGTCTTAGACATGGACGCACCTGAAAACCCTAGGGATACACCAATCATTCTAGGGAGACCTTTCTTGGCTACTGCTAGAGCCAATATTAGCTGTGAGAAGGGCCAAATAGAGCTCAAATTTGGGAATCAAACCCTGAAAATTGATATATTTAAGGCCCAACAAGGAATCAATTGCGGTGTCATTGAACAGATTTTTGACATTAGGCCTCTGGTTGATGAAACACACTTTCAGAATGACCTGATTATACCTCATCAACCGTAGAAAGATCTTGACTCGCAAATAGAGGAGTCGAATCTAGATTTAGACAACCCAATAGCTCCTACCCTTGAACCTCACATCTATTCTGGACCACCCGCCGCTGCTGATAACCCCATCCTCGAACTAAAGCCCCTTCCTGCTCACTTGAAATACATCTTTCTGGGTTCTAATTAGACCCTTCCTGTGATTATCAATTCCAAGCTCAATCCCAAACAGGGATCCCGTCTGATTGCTGTCCTCCAGCAACATCGTAGAGCCATCGGGTGGACTCTCGATGATCTAACTGGAATAAGTCCCTCGTATTGTACTCATCGTATCTATTCAGAAGAGGGCGCACGACCTTCTTGTGAAATGCAGAGACGCTTGAACCCCAATCTGTAGGAGGTCGTGAAAAAGGAGATCATCAAGTGGTTAGATGCTGGGATCATCTACCCGATTTCCGATAGTCATTGGGTGAGCCCAATTCAGGTCGTGCCTAAGAAGGCAGGACTCACCACTATAACGACTGAAACCGGAGAAGTCATTCCTACTCGATTAGCCAACTTGTGGAGAGTCTGTATAGATTATCGCTGACTCAATTCCTCCACGAAGAAGGATCATTTCCCACTACCTTTCATTGATCAGATTCTCGAGTAATTAGCGGGAAATAGATTCTTCTGCTTTCTTGATGGGTACTCCGGTTACAACTAGGTGGCAATCCATCCTGAGGACCAAGAGAAGACCACGCTCACCTGCCCCTTCGGAACATACGCATTCCAAAGGATGCCTTTCGGTCTTTGCAATGCACCCGCTACTTTTCAACGGTGCATGCTTGCCATATTCTCAGATATGGTAGGTGACTATCTGGAAGTCTTCATGGATGAATTTTCAATTTTTGGAGCATCATTTGACGATTGCCTCCAACACTTGGTCCAAATACTTAGGCAGTGCATTGATGTGAATTTGGTTCTTTCCTGGGAAAAGAGCCATTTCATGGTGCCTGAGGGAATTGTCCTGGGACATTTAATCTCAGAGAAGGGCATCCAAGTGGATCGAGCTAAGGTTGATCTAATCTCTCTCCTTCCTATGCCTAGCTCGATCAGGGACATCCTTTCTTTTCTGGGGCACATCAGTTTTTACCGTCATTTCATTCTTGATTTCTCGAAAATCGTGCGCCCATTGACTTCTCTTTTCTCTAAGGATGTACCCTTTGAAATCTCCAAGGAATGCACACTAGCCTTTTAAAACCTTTGTGACCGAGTCACCCAGGCACCTATCCTACAATCCCCTGACTGGTCTCAACCCTTTGAGATCATGTGAGATGCATCTGATTTCGCTGTAGGAGTGGTCCTGGGGCAGAAAGCTGACGGGAAACCTGTGGTCATCTACTACGCTAGCAAGACACTTGACGAGGCTCAGCGTAACTACACGGTTACAGAGAAAGAGCTGCTAGCCGTAGTATTTGCCCTTGAAAAATTCCGATCATATCTCCTTGGTTCCTACGTCATCATCTACTCGGATCACACGGCTGTAAGGCATCTCCTTGCCAAGAAGGACGCGAAGCCCCAACTAATTCGATGGATCTTGCTGTTGCAAGAATTTGATCTCGAGATTCGCGACAGGGCAGGAAGGCAGAATGTGGTAGCCGACCATTTGTTCCATCTTCCTTCTGAGATTATCAACCCTTCCGGACCTATCACGGAACATTTTCCAGATGAACACCTACTGACTATTGGTACTAGACTTCCATGGTTTGCTGATATAGTAAACTACTTGGCATCTCATCAGATCCCGTCTGATTGGCCGAAGGCCAAGAAAGACAAATTGCGCTCTAATACCAAGTATTACATTTGGGAAGACCGTACCTTTTCCTCATAGGTACTGATCAAATCATCTGGAGATGTGTCCCGGAAGAGGAAATCAACAATATTCTCTCTTTCTGCCATGACCAGGCATGCGGTGGCCATTTCTCTGGGCATAAAACCTCATCAAAAGTCCTCCAATGTGGCTTTTACTGGCCCACACTATTCAAAGACGCATACAGTCACTGCAAGGCATGCAGTCGTTGCCAGACTTTGGGCAACATGAGCCATCGCGACATGATGGCTTTGCAGCCGATTCTCGTATGCGAAATCTTTAATGTTTGGGGGATTGATTTTATGGGCCCCTTTCCTGTTTCGGATGGTTTCGAATACATTCTACTGGCTGTGGACTACGTGTCCAAATGGATTGAAGCCATACCGACCCGAACCTGTGATCACAAAATCGTTCTCAAATTCATTCATCAAAACATTTTCTCAAGGTTCGGGATTCCTCGTGCTATAATCTCTGATGGGGGGACCCATTTCACTAACGCTCAATTTAGGTCACTGATGACCAAATACGGGGTGTCTCACCGAATCTCCACTCCTTACCACCCCCAAACTAATGGTCTAGCTGAGCTATCAAATCGGGAGATCAAGAAAATCCTACAGGTCACTGTTCAGCCTGATAGGAAGGACTGGTCGTCCTGACTTCCGAAAGCCTTGTGGGCCTATAGGACCGCCCACAAAACCTAATTAGGCATGTCTCCCTTTAGACTGGTGTATGGGAAGGCGTGTCACCTTCCCGTCGAACTGGAGCATAAAGCCTATTGAGCAGTACGGAACTGTAATCTAGATCTTTCGAAGGCTGGAACCCACAGAAAACTTCAAATCAGCGAGATCGATGAATTACACCTAGATGCGTATGAGAACTCACGAATCTACAAGGAGCGGGTTAAAGCCTTCCATGACAAGCATATCTCGAGAAAGATCTTTCATCCTGGTCAGAAGGTCCTACTCTTTGATGCCTGACTCAAGCTTTTTCCTGGAAAGTTGCGATCCAAGTGGGTCAGACCATACTTAGTCCGATAGGTTTTTGGAAATGGAGCCATCGAAATCAGTCCGCTCAGCCACGATTCCGAACCTTTCATCGTGAACGGTTAGAGACTCAAGCCGTTCATTGATGTAACTTCTACTGATTTGGCTGAATCATCTTATATCCTCCATTCCCCTTGAGCTTATTGCGCCCAGCCGATGGCGTAAAACTCAGCGCTTAACGGGAGGTAGCCCATCATTTTCCTTGAAAACCTAAAACCTTTTTGACACCTTTGTGCACTTAAGGTTCACCCTTCTAAACAGCCGACTCCACCTCAGATGCTTGCATCTGGGATTAGAAATTGTCCGCAACAATCATCCTGACCCATTCACTCATCAAAACATCTGTCTTAAGGAATGAACTAAGTAAATAAAAACCCCCTAAGTCACAATGAGGACATTGCAAACCTTAGGCATGGGGGGTATAAAAGTGCAAAACTTGTAAGAAAAGATTTTAAACAAAAAAATTCACATATGCCAAAAACACCATAAAAATTAAAAAATTAAAAAAAAAAGAATAAGAGGAGAAAGGAAATTTTGTGGGAGAAGGAAAAGAAACAAAATGAAAAAGGAGAGCAAAAGTGAAAGAAAAGAGTGATAGTCATTAGTAAGAAACTAAGGAATTGACCTAAGTTCTAGACCTCATTCAAGAAAAGAAATGAAAAGTGCTTGGTGAGATTAGTAAGAATACAAACCTTAGGCATTCTTGGATAGACTCTTAGTACCCATTAAGATCTGGACACTCCACAAGGGGTTGAGGAAAATGAAAAGCTTAAGTATTAGGTCCAAGGCTTAGGGAGTATTTGGCCTCATTAACTAACTTTTGGTTTACGGGACTCTGTAACCTAAGCACCCTAACCTCACACACAGCCTGGTTCAGTAAGCGTAAAAATCAAAATCACGCAGAAGCGTCGCAAAATTCTAAAAAAGTACACCTAGAGTAGGAGAGGTGGGAAATTCCCCTCAAAGATGCGTAATAAAATATCATCGCCTCGGTGCTTGTCTCTTAGGATATTTTCATATCCTACTGGGGGCATGTAAGTACTCTGCTGGTTCAGATTCCATGGATGGCATTATCACGAAGTGTCAATTGCCAGGGTCTGGATTCAGCCACGGAACACCATGGATGGGATTATCTTGAAATCTCAATAGCCAGGGTTCCGGGGGTTGCCATGGGCAGTGCTATCTCGAAGCATCGATTACCAGGAACCCTTGAGGATTGATGATGGGAACAAGGAATCTGATACAGACCGTATTGAAAAGCCAATCCTAAGAAAGAATTAAAAAGAAAAAGAGAGAGAAAACTCTCCAAACAGAAAAATCTTCTATCTCTCTCTCTTACAAAACACACTGCGAACTGAGCCAGGGCTAAAATCATTTCAAGCACGGGTGCTTTAACCACAATGTCCAATAGACCTTAGGTTAGTTCTTGTGGGCCTTAAAAACCTTTGCTAAGGATTGAGGCTAAGGCTAGACAGATCTGGATCTTGGTTGGTATTAGAGTACCTTTTTGACCTATGGTCATCATTCTAACCTAATCTAAGTTCAAATGAAAAAAACACTTATATGAAATTATTAAAAACATCATGGTCTAGAACAAAGGTTAAAACCTTAAGTTTTTGCTAAGGGACTAGCAAAAGCTAGGCATGGGGGTATGATAAGTGTTGGTGCTAGAGCACCACGATCATTTGTTTTGATGATAACAAAACACGTGTTATTTAACATTTGCAATTTGAGTCCTAGATTTCAGGTCAATTGCAAATGAGGACGTGTTTAGACGGAGTTCGAGCTCGCATCCAGGACGAATTGGAAGAGCTTGACGGAAAACAGAGGAGGTTCGCGTGGAGCAAAAGATTGAAGATGGAAGGAAATGAAGAATAGGATAGATTTCCTTCTTTTGTACTTGTTGTATTTTTTGTTTCTTTTGTTGCTCTTTATTTCCTTAGATATTTCATGTTAAAGAGCCTCAAATAACCCTAACAGTAGTCCTAGGAACACCGGCACAACCCTAGGATACTTAGGTTTTCTGTAGAATACTTAGAAAACCAATATAGGGTTCAAACAGCACTTCCAGACGTCTAATTCCCAAATCAGACGTCTGATAAAGTATTTTAAGACGTCTGACTGTTGTTTCAGACGTCTGATAACCTTTTAGGCTGGACTTAGTTTTCTGTCTGATGAAATCAGACGTCCATACCTTAGTCCAGACGTCTTAGAGGATGTCTGATGGACTTACCAGACGTCCAGATAGTGGACCGTTGGCTAACTTAGCAAGCACGGCAGTTTATGACCGTTAGAGCCTTATCAGACGTCCATAGGACTTTCCAGACGTCTGATAAATGACCGTTTTGCCTCGGCTGACCCAAAATCTCTTCTCAGAGATTTTCTAGCCGTTGCAACGTTTGGAAATCAATTCCCACAGTAAAAGTAGGTTTCCAGACGTCCAGACATAGTACTAGACGTCCTGTATGTCATCTGATGGACTTGCGCAAAAACCCTGTTTAGATCTGATTCAAGTCAGGGAGAAACCCGCATAGAATCAGACGTCTGACCTTGGAATCAGACGTCTTAAAGTGGCCTTCCAGACGTCTGATGCCAGATTTAGACGTCTGATAACCCTGTCAAGTGTAATCATTGTCCTGATTTCGGCCTGATTCTCTTGGGCTTTGCACCCAACGGCTATAGAACCTTTCTTAAGCCTTCCAAAGCCTTCCTAAGGCCTCTATAAATAGAGGGGAGCCTTTGCAACTCAAAAACACACAAGAGACACACATATACACACTAAGACACACACCTTGCAATACACTTTCAAACCTTTTGTGTCCAAAGAAAAGACTCTCTTGCTCTCTAAGCTCAAGCTCCATCATCTTGAGAGCTAAATTCAGTTTGCGCACCCGCTCTCCCGCTGTTGGTCACGAGAGCGACGTAGCGCCATCGCGTGGCACACGCACCGCGTCATCATCGACGCACTCCTTGCAAAGGGGAGTTTCCTATTTCCTATAGAAGCTAGGTTTAATTATTTTGTTGGCTCTATAGGACTATTGTTTCTTTTATCTTTGTCTTTTGGTTGGGTATTTGCTTTGCGAATTCCCGTCTCCTTCGTGGGACAAAATCCTTCTCGTGGAGAGAAGGGGTTGAGGAACGCTACCCTCGTACTTGTAGCGTGGTTGTACTGAGGTTGAATCACCCTCGTTTAAAGTGATTCGTTTAGTGGATTTTGATCAACTAGGTTGATCGGAAAATCCTAACTCGAGAGGGTTAGGTGGTGGTTTTCACCCGGTTTGGGTTTCCACCTAAAAATTCCTGTGTACATTGTGCGATTGATTTTTGTGAGATTGCTTTATATTTTTATTTCCGCATATTATTACGTCACCCCTCCTAGTAGGGAACTTTCAATAAGAACCTCATCATGAACCCTAACTAGCACAATCTAACCTAGATATGCGAGAAAAAGCTCCTACATAAGTCAAAGAAAGGCTTGACTCAGAGAATTCTGAGTTTAAGAAGAAAACAAGTCATAAGAGGTAAAAATGCAATTTCACCAACATAATCTGCAAACAGGGTAACTCAGGATCCAAACATAGGTCAAACTAACCTAATAAGAAGGAAAGTGGGATGATCTGATCCAACAAGGGCTACAGCAACTCCAAGAAATTAAATGACATTCTGTAACCCTAAAACAAATCCACTTCAATTCACGAGGGTCGAGGCAGGGTAAAAATCGACTAAACCCTCTAAAATTCATAGAAAAATAATCTCTAGGGTTTAGAACCTTCAATTTGGCCTTGGAAACCCATTTTGACCTACATTGAGAACCATGCCCAATTAATGATTTAATTCAGGTTTTTACGTAAATTGGCCGGTCAAACAAGGTCTGACCTAGAAACAAAATTCACCATTAAAATCCTTAGGTCCAATTTAGTCATGCATAAAAACTTGAGCCTAAGAAGAGACCTTCTTGACTGACTTTGCAATTTGGTCTTCATCTATTACTTTTTGACCCTCAACTTTTGAGACCCTTGCATTTTGGCCCCTATTTTCCTCATCGTTCTTTGCATTTAGGTCCCTCCTGCAAGTCTCTACGCAGTGCCATGCTCCGGCGACTTTGCACGGAGCATGGCGCCGCACAGGGTGGGGTGGATGTCTTGCAAATTGAACCTGGTGTTCCCTACAACGTCTGCTGTCGTAGGGACACCGCCATGCCGCCTGACAACTCCCACACCTTCTGTGCGAACACACAGAAGGTATGGGTCACACCTTCGGCCATTCTCCTACGACGGAGGCACGTCGCCTCCTTGTGTCCACCCCTCCGCCATCACCTTTATAAAGACCAGCGTCCCCAGTCGGTTCGGGCAGCTTGGTCTTGACGGAGAAAACCCCAATCCATCCTCTCTCCCCACTCCGACAGGAACCCACCAGCTCCGGCGGCTCCTCCTCCTTCATCTCGTTGCTCTGCTGCAATACCAGCAGCAGAGCCACCTTCGCCTGATCTCCCCGAGTCGCGCCGTACCAAGCGCGCGCTTCCCTGCCCTCTTCCTTGCCGCCGCTCTCTCCCTCTGGGTGTTTCTTCTCCGGCGACAGTCGATACGCACAGCACTCAACCATGTAACACGCACAGCGCGAGCACGCAATCACGCCCGGCTGCGCGTAAGCCACCACGCGCAGCGCGCCTCACACCGCACTGTTCATCTTCTTTCCCAAAGGAACCCATCGCCGGCTGTCCACCTTCACGTGTAGCCACCTCCACGCTCCACGAAGCTTCGCTGCAACAGCGCCATCGACTTCACCTTTCCCTCACAGGGCCACCCACGCCCGCGTTAGACCTTCCCACCATCCATACGCCGCTATGCGCAAGCCGCCGCCGACAGCATCCAAACCTCTGACCGCCTGGCGGCGACTGCCTCCATCGACGCCTTGACCACCAATGCAAAGCCCACATCCTGGTCGATCTACTCCGAGCACAGTGCCTCTAGCCGCTCCTTCTCCTCTGCGTGCGTGACGTGTCGTTGTGCGTGTGTGTTAAGAAGTGTCGTTATAGTCGCACTTGCCACATCGGTTTTAAAATAAGTAAATGGAGGTGAGTCCGAATGTCGGTCTCAGGGAGGCGTGGAAATCAGATTTTTGCTTATCACTTGTTGTCATGGAAAGTGCGGAGTTTTGCTTGCGAGAGATGCAGTTTTGAAAAGCGAGAGAGAGATGGAGAGAGAGAGAGGGTTTAGGGTTAGAAAGTTCTTTGCTTGATCGTGCAACTTGAACGGAAATTAAAATGACAATTGAACGGAAAATAACTTCATTAATCATGCATTTGTAGTTCATAGCTTACAACATTAAATACATGCTTCAAACAAAAGTAATGGAAAGCTTGAGAGAGAGAGAGAGAGAGAGAGTGGAGAGCGACGAGGCAGCCACGGCGGTGGAGGAGGCTCCGTCGGTGACTCGTCGTCTCCGGTGATTACAAGAGGGCCTAAAGCTAGCTAAGAGAGGGGTGGAGTAGTTGCAAGGGGAGTGAATGCCTTGAATGAGTGGTTGGAGGGGGTTTAAATAGGGTTAAGGGCTTCCTAAAAGAAGAAGGGGCTTTAGCGACGTCCAGAGCGTCGCTAAAACCACTCCCAAAAGTGTCGGTGAAGCCCTCTAGCCATTGGTCAGCCGCTCGCCCTGTTTCTTCTCCTTGTGCGATTCGCGGCTGCGAAACGAGAGCCGTCCGATCTTCGATCGGACGGCTGAGAACCCTCCTCGGCTGCGCTGGGATCGCGCCTCGGGCGCGCGTGTGCACGGGCGTCATCGCCCGGCGTGCGCACGCACGTGGGCACCTGTGAGCTGCGGTTGCGCCGTGTGGCGAGATCTCGGCCGCCCGCTGCTGATCGGGCGGCCCAATTTCACCACGTGCTATCTCTGTCTTCGATTTCGACTCCGCGCGGCTCGAACCCGTGTCGCGTGCATGCGGGCGTGCGCGCTAACCGTTGCGCCACGCCCGCGCTTTGTTGCGGCTATTGCGGGCGGGCACGCGAGTCTCGGCTGGATGAAGGTGCGGCGCGCGGTGGAGCGGGGGCTGACGTGGCGCAATATGGGCCGTTGATCTCCAAATCAACGGTCAGAACTTCTTGGACCCATTGTAGGAGCTCCGGATGTCAGATTTGGCCGATCTTGAGTCCGTTGGACTCCATTCGTCGTTCTGAATCCATCCGTGCAGTCCGATTGCTCATCTGAGGCCTACTTTGATAAATGCTTACACAAATGGCCATTAATACAATTTTATAAGCAATCTTGGTACATGATGCATGCAATGCTCCCATTCTACTTATGTTGTGCCTTTTATTCTTAAGATGGGCCATGTTCAACATAATTATCACCCCCTTGTGCAGTGTTATCAGTGTGCACGAGGGGAACAAAATCCCCTATTTTGTTACAGTAATACCTTAATTAATATTTACGTTAAATGCCATTGCGGAAGTTCCTATTCATTTATTTTAGGCATTACATTATTGAGGTGAATTTGCATAGTCCTCCTTCTACTTCATCTAAATTATTTGCATATGCATATCTCACATGAATGATTTAATGCATAGATATTATGGTAAACAAGTTATATTCTAGAAATCAGTATTTACAGTATTTACCGATATCAAGATCACTTGTTAACAAAATATTATATGGTGGTGATTTTGCATCTAAACACCTACATTCTTGATTAATTAGTTAAAACGAGCAGTTATGTGAGAAAAAGAATCGCATGAATTAGCATGCACACCCATTGAGTTTCCCGAAAAAATGAGACACTATTTACTAGTTTAAATAGGCTAATTCCTCCTTGTGGAGACAACCTAACTATTCCTGGTTAGATTCTGAAAATTAAAATGTTTTGAAAAATGATTTTCTACCATGCGATTAAATACGACACATCATTTTATGTTAATGTTTTCAACGAAAACGAAGATCGCTCTTCCACTCTCTCACCTCTCCCTCAAGCGCGCCTTACGCCTTTCCTTCTCCACAACTCACTCGCTCACACATCCACTCTACACCAGATGCACACATACACTCACACACCCACGTACATGTATACATACACGCACACCCACACACACACACACACACATGCACACAGTCACATATATCTATACATACTCATATGTATATATATAGTTACATACATACATACATATATATATATACTTATACACACACACACACATATATAGGTACATAGATACACATATACATATATTACTCCCACACATCCACTTATACATCCTCCCATTCACAATGCCGCACATTTTCATTTCTGCACAATACATCGTGGGTATATTTGCACCAGTTGCTCATATATTCCCAATATTTGTGCACATCAACGCATTCCACACACACTCCCACACGTCTGCTCCACACTCGCACATGGCACATAGTTATGTTAATCGTGTCTCTTTAGATGATGGTTAACCTAGCGTGGTGCTACATTCCCTTTGAATCTTTGATTCAATATTCCCCCCTCTTATTATATATTATATAGTTATATATATATACCTATATTATATATCTATATCTTATATATATACTTAT
Organism: Thalassia testudinum; assembly: GCA_037157565.1. Classification (NCBI taxonomy): domain Eukaryota; kingdom Viridiplantae; phylum Streptophyta; class Magnoliopsida; order Alismatales; family Hydrocharitaceae; genus Thalassia; species Thalassia testudinum. The sequence continues at coordinate 41,245,523 of JAZHRO010000062.1, forward strand.
CTATAAATAAGCTAAGTATTTCAATTCATTTCTTTTTCACATTTCAATTCTGCATTTTCTTTTCTTTATTTTATATTCTCTTATTTTATTGATTAAGAAAAGATGAAAAAAGTATAAAATAGAAAAGATAATTCTTGACCTGTAGGTACACGATCTCGCATGTGGCAAGACCATTTCTGACTTGATTTTTAGCATGTAGCCAAGGACAATTTTGAGGGTGTACCTCAAGGACAAGATTATAAAAAAAATCTTTAAAATTAAGAAAAATAAAAAATATAATAAGCGAAAGGAATTGATTCGTCATTAAGAATCATGTAGAAACTGACTAATCCAAACATTGCCTCCCTATGTTTGACCCTTGGCCTAAAGTGACTATCTTAAAATCTGATTTAATTCAGGTTAATAAATTTTGATAAACTGATGTAGATTCACCTACAGGTAATCATTCCCACTATAGACATTTTGACGCTAATTCCACTTAATTAAATATTGCTGCTTGCCTTTTGTCAATATTCAATGAAATTCGTTAGGAGATAGAGAGAAGGCATGAGAATTGTGTGAGAGAGAGAGAGATGAATAAATAATTACAAAAAATACTTGAATAGTGTTTGGTGACCACAAAAACAAGAGAAAACTAATGGGGAGATTTACTATAGAGAAACAGGGGCTTTGCATCATAGGCCCATGTGCTTGGAGGAGGTTGTTGACGACAACGAGGAGCTTGGCAGAGGTTGGCTAGAACGAGGGTGTTGCCTTGGCAGTGGTGATGAGGAACGAGATTGCTGATGGTGGCCAGACAGCGAGGAGGCCTACGACTTTAGGTGTTGGCACAATGCGAGGACTCACTGGAGAGTCGGCGAGGACGACATGGCTTGACAACAAGCATGCGATGAGCATGCTGGTGGTGACAGTAGTGACAATGGAGTCCGAAGATGGCCTCATGGAGTATGGCAAGGCTTGTAGCTTTGGGTTCAGGTGAAGTTACAGAGCTTAAAGAAGAAGAAGAAGACAGAGAATGGACAAGGAAGGATGGTGGCCGTAGAGGGCATGGTGGTCAACTGTGCACTATCACTGTGCGGTTGGTCGTGGTAGGGGCTGGGTGAGAGTCGAGAGTGTAGTGGTTGTCGCAGGTTGGACATCAGTTGCAAGCACAGTGCACGGCTAAAGCGGAGGGAAAGTGCAGTGGTGTCGATTTATGTGTGTGATGGAGAGATCAGGTCATGGTGGAGGGCCATACTCTGCGTGCGTGAGGTCCACTACTTGAGGGACCAGAGCATTTGTATAGGAGACGTTCACCCAGGATGCTGCCTACTCAGTAGTGAAAGAACCCTACCCAAACTCAACAGGTAGGGCTACGGAAAGGACACTACCAAATAGGAGGACTTGCCCAATCACCTCAACTTACAGAGGATAAATGAACAAAAGGCCTTTCCAAGAGGTGTAAACGCAGGCTCTACAGGAGCCAGCTAGTTACCACCCTAAGACAGTTGTAGTAGATATTCTACAAGTGGGACGACGTGCAAGGTAGGTCGACCCACTCGATGTTGGAGGATAGCAGTTCCAAGATTTTATTCTTCGACTAGAGGATCACATGCTTGAAAGCATCTTAGTGAACCTCTAGAACCTTGCAGGACGAACCAATGCCAAAGGCTTACTCCCACAGCTCTCGTGCCTTCTGAAGCATCTCTACTGCCTAGGCCAAGTCAGCTTCAATGTCAAAAGTGTAGACAACATTGCATTCCCGCTCTTCCCAGGCCATGTGGGACTTAGGCACCTCCCTTTCAAATGGCAAGCAAAAAGGGAAGCTCACCATGGCCCACCCAAAGTCCTCAGGTGCCTTCTCGTGATCAATCGGGGCTACCTGATAACAGTCTAATCTATTACCCTAATTGGCTTATTCTAGGGTTAGTTCCTTAATAAAATCATGCATTTAGATTATAAATGTTGCATTTAGAGCATGCAAGCATATTTTGTGCATTATGTTTAAGTCTAGACCTAATTATCTAATTTTAGTATGCTGTGAATAATGTAGGTTAAGGACTTGGAATAAGTGGGAGCATTGAGTTGAATTGGAAAAGAAGCTGTAGTAGAATTAAGAGCTGGTTGAAGACCAAGATTTGATCAAGGAAGAAATGAAAATCCAAGTAAAGAAGAAGAGAGAGAGGGACTAGGATAACCTTCCCCTATCCTTAGAACCCTAGGATATCCCAATCCTTAGAACCCTAGGATACCCCTAGTCTACCTATCTTATACCCTATCCTTAGCCTAGGAACCTAATTAGGATCACCCTAACCTATTTAGAAGCTTCCCCAACCCAATTACACATGCACACGCATTTAAAGTCAGACCATACCCAGTCTGGATGTCCAGACACTCTCTTGGACATCCAATTTGACAGAACAGACTCAAAATACCCCTAGATGCACCTATAGGTCATAACCCTTCTTAGACGTCCAAGAGACTGACTAGACTTCCAATTATCCAGTATAAGACTTCCAGGAAGGTGTCTAGATGTCCAGAACCCTTCACCAGTGAACAAAACCACCAAATATGGCCTTATCCTCTTTAAACAACCTAGAAAATTATCCGGACATTTAATTCTGCAGTATAAGACGTCCAAAGGCCTTCTCTTACACACAAAAATCTCCGCACATGGCTTTATCCTCTTGCAACAACCCAAAAAACCATCGAACAACTTTTCCAAACACTAAAACCTATCCTTTCCTATTCTATCCCCTCACCTAACTAGAAAATCCTATTTTTAGAAAATCACCAAACTATCCTAGCCATACAATCTAGATCCGAAGGTTCTTATTTAATCAATCCTAGGATGAAATCTAAGCCATCCAAATTGGTGATCCTAGGCACTCTAGATCAACCAATAGGAAGACACCTAGATTCTTATAAAAGGATCTAGCCTCCAACCCTTAAGGACCAATTAGTTTTAGTTTAGTTTAGACCACCATAGTGCACCCCCCCACTCTCTGCATCATCTCTCTCTCCGTCCTTCTTCTCGGTGCCCTGGATCTGAAGTGCTGCCATACTTCGCACAAGCATCCCATAAGAGGCTTCGTCATCTCCACCACATTCTCTTCTTCTTTTGCTCCTCCATAGTTTATTCTTCTATTTCATGTTATTTTCAAGCATTCATTTATATTAGATTTGTGAGACATTCTCTTTATTAATAAAATGTTTATTTAATCTCATGAATGCTTGTCTATATATACATATATAAATATGTAAATATTTGCTTAGAACGTCTTTACGAAAAGCTTTCGCATAAAAATCATATTTTTCCTCCCTACGAATGACTCGGTACTTACCAAAAAATTTTATAAATGTTATTTGTTTCAACGTGATTTGCAACTACAACGATACAAAATCTTTTAACACGTTTTAGATGAACAAGTTGGTGTCGTTGCCAAGGAGGCAACGGAAATTTTTAAAGTTTTTCTTCCTAGTGCTTATTTGAGATTTCTAACCTGCTTTATTTTTGTTGATTTCGCATGTGTAGGAAGCACAGAAATCTGAGAAGAAACGCAACAACGGAAAAATTACAGGTTTCTAATCTTAGGTAAGTACTCGTATCTTAGATTAGGTTAGATTTTCTTTTGAAAAAAAAAATCTAAAAAAAAAATAAGTGCTTGCTTGATCCTTAGGTTAGTATATGCTTACTTTGTGAAAAAAAACTCTTTTGGTGGATATTATTTTTTTAAAAAATTAACAAAACCACCTCCCAAATTTTCGGGCTACAACAAACTCTGATCTTAAAAATTTAATTTCTGAAAATTTATAGGTCAAAAAATTCTAAAATTTTTACTGGACATGGGTTTTGAAGTCAAAAACAACATAGCCAAATTTTGTATCATTCTAAGTTAGGTAAAAATTTTAAAAATTTATGAGCTAAACTATTATCAAATATGTTATTGCTCCTGACATTTTAGACTTCAAAAAATCACAGGAATTTTTGTAGAACTTCAATTTATTTGAAATTTATTGTGTTGGATTCCTACGATAATATAGATTCTCGAAAAATTCTGAAAAAAAATATTTGGTTCACGTTTGGTTACACAGAACATTTAATCACCAACTGGGGGTCAAAATAGACTGCAGAACCCTTAGTACATTTTAAATCTAAAAATAGAAAATGTGTATTAAAATTCTTAAAAAAATATTTTCTGAGTGCCTAGTTGGTGATGCAATAAGATCAATTGATTGCATAATTGGGTTGCATCACATTCCTGATTTTGGACTTAAAAGGATCATCTTAGCAGCTACTTGTTTCAAGGGTTTCAAACCTTAAGGTAAAGCACCCTTTGGATTGCATACTTCTAAAGAATTTCTATCTCATAGATTGGGACCTATAAAGAAACTCTTGTGTGCTCATCAAAACCTTACTTGAATTTATCTAATTACAAAACCCTAAAACACAATTATACGAGCAATTGAACCTTAAAATTCACTTCATTAAAAAAAATTGCTTCTGAACCCTTTGGCTGTGCACTTCACACTTTTGAAATCAATTTTAAGGGCAACACCCTCCAAACACTCATCATATTCCAAAACCACCTCAAGCCTAAGCCTAAAATTGAGTAGACGTGCCCTAGGTAGGACTAATTTGCTTGGTGACTTGAAATTAGATTAGGCTAAGATTAAGGCCTTATCTACTTGGACCCACTGGTGACAAGAAAGGTCGGTGTGGTAAACGTGTTAACCCTTAGTGGTGTCCTACCGTGCGGAGTGTCCTAGGGGGTCCCACCCTTCTGGTCAGCCAAGTAATTCAGGGTTGATCTAACCTAGTCGTGTTTCGGGGAGCCAAGATTAGGTTGAATTAGGGATTACACTCTAAGTACTAGCTTGATTACTTGTGCTGTGAGGGTGGGTATTCTTGCATCTGTCTTCTCTCTCTCATCTATCAACTTTCTTTTGGTGCTTGCAAGGTAGAAAATCTCTAAACCCTGATTTGATGCCACCTTTAGAAAGAAATCTTATGAGAAGACTTGGTTTTTTTCAGAATCTGATTTTGAATCCTTTCCCATGGGTAATCACCATGAGAAAGAATTGATTGAGGAAGAGAACCTGGACCCATACTCTTTTGCTTCCCACTATTCCTCCTTTTCTCCCTATCCCAACCCATCCCTTACTACAACTTCTTCAGGATGGGAGAACCTTCCTCAACACCCGGGACTTGATTCCCTTGCCTACACCTCAAATTCCCCAGGTATAGCTAGGCCTACCTCGTCCTTACGGAATCCCACACAAATCTCTAGATATCAAGGATCTCTACAATCTCAAGAGACACTCTCCATACAGGACCAACACCTAACCGGCATGACCAATTATCTTGACCGGTTCAACCAGACTCAACTCTCCCCTAGTTGGGGATAAGCCTCAGAGTCCCAATGCTTAGGATATCAATCCTATCCCTAAAATCACTTTATAAATTACCCCAATTTCACCAACCTACTCCACCTTCTTATTGGATAACCCTACACCACCTAACAAAGGATATGATTCTTACCCTAGGCATTCAAATCCTAATGATGATAGATATTCTAATTTGATTGAGGTTAGAAATCCTAGAAATTATTATCCTTACCCCACTCAAATCGCTGACTATGGCGGTGATCCCGAGATTACCCAATTGCTTCAAGTGCTCTAAGAGATGCTAGTAAAAGAAATATTGACAACCTGCTGAAGGAGCTTAATAGAATCCAGGAAGCACAACTTGATAAACCTAGTCCGAGTGTGGCACAAGTTGGTGGTGAGCCACTTAGTGTTGAGGATCTGACTATAGGTATGACATCTTATTCAATCCCAACCTCTACTTACACCAAGCTCACACACCAGCACTGTGATTATCCAGAACATATCCTACCCAGACTTACATCTGAACTAATAGATAATTCTGATATCCCAAAGATTGACTTTGAGGAGGAAGACTCCCTCGAGAATCTAAATCTTGATTCGGAACCTGAATTATAATCATTCTATCTTGAGGAACAAATCTTTGGTGGGCCTGAGTACGAGTCCTTTATATCAAAAGACGCACAATTGGACCACGCGGATGATTTAGATTTGGATACCTCGAAAAATTTGGGAGAATCAGAACAAGATTATGAAAAGCCTCATCAAGAAGATAAAAGGATTGGGGACAGTGACACTCCCAGCTAGGTACGGTTGGATGGTTTTGATATGATTTGGTCTGAGCATTACCATGATTAGATGTGCTTAGACGATTTGATATCTGGATTCGGCGATACTAATCATTCTGAGATATTCCATATAGAAGCTGAATCTGCTTTCACTTTTGTATTAGTTAATTTGCACCCTTCTCTTCCCATCCACCAAAGTCCTGAGGAAAACCATGACTCTTATCCCCAACATCTCGAGATTGAACAAAACAGACAATCCCCTTATGAAAAAGATGTTCAAGAGATTGTAGAATTATTGGGGATAACTTATGATGATTTATCTAACGAAGCAAGGAATTTAGCTGAATCATGGAATTTTGAAGAACTTGATTTGATTGATGAGAAGCAAGAAGACATTCCCTCAGAGGATGTAGTTCAAGAGAAAGACAATTTGGATCAAATTTATAATCCTACTCAGAAATTCACAGAACTAAAAGAATTTGAGGCCTTTATTAATCTAGATTTTGATCTTACTCCCCTTGGGGAATTGATTATAAGGAATAATGAATTTTTGCCCATTACATTTAAGGATTTGCATCATGAATTAAAATAGGATTTAGGTGACTCATATGAGATTTTTGATTACCCTAGGGATGATCTTGAGGATACTGATATCCAGCATGATTTGGGTGAATTTGGAACTATTGAGATGGACCACTGGGTTTTATTTGACTCACCTACTCTACATCCATCCACACCTAACTTGACTTACGAAGTGGTTCCTTATACCATTTCAGACTACACTCGGGTTCCTCCTTTCATTTCCCATCGCTTTTAGGACCTGTATGATTTATTCCCCACTGATGACTCTTTATCCACCTCATCTGCCTTACTTTTGCACCACTTCTTCAGGTTGCCACTATCTACTTTCCACTCTGGCACCTGCACTTATTTTTCTCTTTTGTAGCACCTGGCTGCATAAAATTCCAAGCCTATTTATTTTATTTTTCCGACCTTTTGGGCTTGGTATTCACCATCAGTTGATCCACATATGTGGATCACTGATTCTTGGGCCGCATGATCATATCTTCATATTAATCCTGACTCAACCCATTAAATTAATTATTCTTTTTTGGGTTTAGGTTTGGCAAATGACGTTAAACTTAACGTTGGCTGGGAGGCAACACAGTATTCTATATAGGTATTTTGCATTTTTTTTTGATCAAGCTGACCTAGATTAATAAGCTCAGCCAGGTGATATCCCCTCATCTTACTTATTACATTTTGATTTTTTTCTGCATACATTTTAATGAGGACATTGTAATGAATAGGCATGGGGGGGTGGACATTGCATGTCTTATGTCAAAAAAAAAAATTTCATGCATATAGAATTTTATCAAGAAGGTTTTATTAGGGATATATTCTTGAATCGATTTTTGAATTTAGAATACAACATTATTTCACACTTTTACGTAGAATTTGCAACGGATTCTCTATGAAGATCGATAGACGTATTTAGTTTATCGAGAAGAAGCAATGCTTCTTCTCCTGAACCCTTAGACAATAATTAGGGAATTGGGCAAATCATCTTCTAATAGATCCACCAAATAATTGCGAGGTGAGAGTAGAGAGTCTACTGGTGCTCTAAGGCTAGTATACGGAATCTTAGTTTCTGGGTAATTGGATAATGATATTCGGAGCTAGGCATAGTTTTTGCTCTTGGTTCCTGCATATAAATTCTTTGTGTGAATTTTTGGAGAGTCACCAAATAAGGCAAATATATAGAGAGTGGGTTCTAATAAAACTAATACTAAGGTGGATGGTTACGACCATCCTTTATGGAATCCTCGGTTGAATGAGGGTATTAATATCAACGTCAGAAATACACTGCCCCATCCATTCCTTTCCCGATGCTAAGAGTAGGCACTTCCACCAAATAAACCACTCGATATCCTCTTGAACACCCCTAATCTCGAATAATGACTCGTGAATAAAAATGTGCATGGGTATTACGTTATGTTGTATTGGTAGAAATAAATATATATGAAAAAATAAAAAAATAAAATAGAAAAAGTGAAAGAGAAAAGTAGAAAAAAAGAAGAAAAAGAAAGAAAACATATGTATAGAAAAAAGTAGAAAAATAGAAAAAAAAGAGTGTTAATTGCATTGTGTCCAGCACATTGAGGCAGCAACACGCATTTTCTTTACAATCCACCAAATACAGCCTTGACTTACTTTTCTGTATTTTTGACCATCTGAATACTGGCTGAGGAATTTTGACTTAGTTACAAGGTTATTAGAACTTAATCAAAGTGTTAATGACATAAGAGGTCACCAAATATATTTACAAATCTGGTGAGATTATGAGCTCAAACTAAAAGAAAAGAAAGAGAAGAAAAAGAGAAAGAAAGAAAAAAAAGAGAAAGAGTACAAAGGAACTATAGAGAGCATGGTTTCTTCGCCTCTCTTTGAAATGATTTATTTAATAAGTTTGAAAATTTAGGTTCTGTAGTGCTAGTCTATGTGTAGGACTTGAGGAGTGTAAGCCACCAAATACAAACCCATTTGACTTAGACATGTTCTACCTAAGCCAGAAAGCTGGGGTAGATTATTTGTATTCCTGAGGGAAGAAGTTTGCCTATCCTGATATAATTTTTACCAAGAGTCAAGTACGAACTTTAAGTGTGTGTTGGCTTTTCACTTGGATCCATTGCTTAGGCTATTATCACATCATTTTCAGATTTTTCTGGATTTTTAAATTTTTGGAAGACAAGAAATCCTTTGTAAAACCCTTGATAAAAAGGAGTAAGCAGTCCTTTTGGGGGTCAAGTTGTAAATAGCATGAATCATACACCTTGCATTCATGTTTCATATTAATTTTGCTAAGGGACTAGCCAAAGATAGGCATCGGGGTGTGATAACAGTCTAATCTATTACCCTGAATCATACACCTTGCATTCATGTTTCATATTGATTTTGCTAAGGGACTAGCCAAAGATAGGCATGGGGGTGTGATAACAGTCTAATCTATTACACTAATTGGCTTATTCTAGAGTTGGCTCCTTAATAAAATCATGCATTTAGATTATAAACGTTGCATTTAGAGCATACATGCATATTCTGTGCATTATGTTTAAGTCTAGACCTAATTATCTAATTTTAGTCTTTTGTGGATAATGTAGGTTAAGGACTTGGAATAAGCAAGAGCATTGAGCTGAATAGGAAAAGAAGCTGCAGTAAAATTAAGAGTTGGTTGAAGACCAAGATTTGATCAAGGAAGAAATGAAAGTCCAAGTAAAGAAGAAGAGATAGAGGGACTAGGATAACCTTCCCCTATCCTTAGAACCCTAAGATATCCCTATCCTTAGAACCCTAGGATACCCCTAGTCTACCTATCCTATACCTTATCCTTAGCCTAGGAACCTAATTAGGATCACCCTAACCTATTTAGTAGCTTCCCCAACCGAATTACACATGCACAAACATTCAAAGTTAGACCATACCTAGTTTGGATGTCCAGACACTCTCATGGATGTCCAATTTGACAGAACCGACTCAAAATACCCTCAGATGCACTTGTAGGCCATAACCCTGCTTGGACATCCAAGAGACTGACTGGACTTCCAATTATCCAATATAAGATGTCTGGATGTGTAGGAAGGTGTCTGGATGTCCAGAACCCTTCAGTAGCAAACAAAACCACCAAATATGGCCTTATCCTCTTTAAACAACCCATAAAATCATCTGAACATTTAATTCTGTAGTATAAGACATCCAGGGACCTTTCTGGACGTCTAGAAGCCTTCTCCTATGCACAAAAACTTCCGCACATGGGGTCCTTGGACATCTAGAAACCTTCTCCTGCACACAAAAACCTTCGCACATGACTTTACCCACTTGCAACAACCCAAAAAACCACCGAACAACTTTTCCAAACACTAAAACCTATCCTTTCCTATTCTATCCCCTCACCTAACTAGGAAATCCTATTTTTAGAGAATCACCAACCTATCCTAGCCTTACAATCTAGATCCTAAGGTTCTTATTTAATTAATCCTAGGATGAAATCTAAGCCATCCAAATTGGTGATCCTAGGTACTCTAGATCAACCAATAGGAAGATACCCAGATTCTTATAAAAGGACCTAGCCTCCAACCCTTAGGGTCTAATTAGTTTTAGTTTAGTTTGGACAACCAATGTGCATGCCCCCCTCTCTTTGCAGCATCTCTCTCTCCAGCCTTCTTCCTGATGCCGTAGATTTGAAGTGCTGCTGCACTTCGCACAAGCATCCCACAAACGACTTCGTCATCTACACCACATTCTCTTTTTCTTTTCCTCCTCCATAGTTTATTCTTCTGCTTCATATTATTTTCAAGCATTCAATTACATTAGATTTGTGAGACATTCTCTTTATCAATAAAATGTTTATTCGATCTCATGAATACTTGTATAAATATACATATATAAATATATAAATATTTGCTTAGAATGTTTTTTCGAAAAGCTTTCACATAAAAATCACGTTTTTCCTCCCTGCAAACGACTCAGTATTTATCAAAAAATTTTATAAATGTTTTTTATTTTGACGTGATTCGCAATTACAATGATACAAAATCTTTTAACGCGTTTCATGACGAATAATACCCCACTAAAAGGTAGGGATGAATCCCCCACCTCAAGGGACAACACTCTCTACTGGTGTGGAATGTGGAGCTCGGATGCCCGACAATGGAAGGGAGACAACATCGAATGTACAGGAGGCCAATCCTCAAATCCCTCCGACCTCAGCTGAGGAGAGTTGGATGCTTGAACCTCCCCTTGGGGTAGGCATTCTATAGGCTCGACTACTCTTTCTTTCATTAGGAGAGACTTGGGCAAACTAGGGCCCATCCTCACCCCAGAAGAAGATGCAGGAACATCGCCTGTGGAATCGACTATCGCTTGGCCTGATGTACCACCCTCACCTGTAGCAGGCTATGAATGAGAACGACCTTCACCCCATATTCTTGATGAGTGCTCCTTGATAACAACCTAATTTATTACCTTAATTGGCTTAACCTAGGGTTAATTCCTTAGTAAAATCATGCATTAGGGTTATAAATACTACATTTAGAGTATGCATGCACATTCAAGCTTTATGTTTATTTTATGTCTAATTATCTAATTTTAGACTTTTGTGAATAATGTAGGTACAAGATGTAGAGGATAATATAGAATCATAAGCGAGACGGAAAATAAAACTAGCTGGTTGAAGGGCATGACATGATTGAAGAAGAAATGAAGACTTAAAGAAGAAGAGAGAGAGGAACTGGGATAACCTAACCCTACCCTTAGAACCCTCAGATATCCTTATCCCAGAACCTAGCCAAACTATTCTAGATCCAATTCCTAACCTAGAATCTAATTAGGATTCCCTTAACCTATTTAGTTGCTTCCCCAAGACAATTACACACTCAGACATGGACCAGCACTCAAATTGGATGTCCAAACACCTCTCTAGATGTCTAATTTGGGAGATCCAACATCAACATCCTTCCCAGATGCACCCGTAACCCATAGCTCTGCTCTAGATGTTCAGAACACCATCTGGACATCTAATTTTGTAGTATAAGATGTCTAGACACCTTCCTAGACATCCAGAACCCTTCTCTAGCAAGCAAAAACCATAGACCATGGCTTTATCCCCTTGAAACAACCCAAAACACCACCCGAACTCTATCCCTAAGCCTAGAACCTATCCTTTCCTAAAACCTACAGCTAAGAACATATCTCTTAGACTTTAGATTCTATGCTCTCTACCTAGGTTTTTTCTTTTTAGAAAGCCACCATCCTATCCTAGCCTTACAACCTAGATCCTAAGGTCCTTATTTAACCAATCCTGGGCATCATTTTTTGATAGAATCTAAGCCTTCCAAATTAGTGATCCTAGGCACTCTAGATCAACCAATAGGAAGCCACCTAGATTCCTATAAAAAGACCTAGCCTCCAACCCTTAGAGACCGATTAGCTTTAGTATAGTTTAAGCCACCATAGTCCATGCACTCTTTCTCCGAGCTCTCTCTTCGGTCTTCTTCCCTGCGCCCTTGATCTGAAGCTCTGCCGAGTTTCACACAAGCATCCCTCAAGTGGCTCCGCAATCTCTCTCTACTCTCTCTCTCTTTTATTACTATGTTTTTATGCTATTTATATGCTTTCCTCTAGAGTTCATGTGTAAAACTTTTCATGATTAGCAATAAAGAGATTATTCAATGGAAATATTATCTCCCTTTATGTGCTTTCATTAGAGTAGAATAGTTAGTGTGAAAGGTTTTAAGAATCTCATTTTACCTCACTACGAATGACTCAAGACTTACCAATTTCTGATCTATAAAGTTATTTGATTTGAATGTTTTGTAACTGCAATGATAACGTAAAATCTCTACACAATTTGTGTCGAACAAATTGGCACTGTTGCTGGAGAGGTAATGGAGTTATTCTTGAAGCTTTTCTTCTTCGTGCTTACTTGAGATTTCTAACTCGCTTTATTTCCGTTTGATTGCATGTGTGCAGGTAGCGTGAAAATTCGAGAAGAAAGGTGAGACTAGAAGGATTGCAGGTTTTTCATCTCAGGTGAGTACTCGTATCTTAGGTTAGATTTCTTTCAAAAAAAAAATCCAAAGAAATTAGTTGCTTTGCTTGATCTTTAGGATTAGAAGTGTTTGTTTACTTTCCTCATAAAAAAAAATTATCTTGTTGGTGGCCATTATCTCTTAAGAATCATCAAAACTACCTCCCTGAAATTTGGACTACAACTACTTTCAAGATTCAAAAATCATTTTTTAAATTTTTATATGTTCAAAAATTCTGAAATTTCTCTTGGATGTAGCCATTGAAGTTAGGAATATTATCCAAATTTCATGCAAGTCTAATAAGTATAGAATTTTTAAAAATTCATTGGCTACAATGCTATCAGATCTGTTATTTTTCCTTATCTTGCATACTTCCAAAAATCATTGGAATTTTTATATAACTCTAATTTATCTGAAATTTGTGATGTTAGATTCTGTGATAATATAGAATCTCAAAAAAATCTGAATAAATATTTCATGTATGTTTGATTGCACGAAAAATTCAATCACTAACTAGGGGTCAAAATAGACTACAGAACCCCCAGTATACTTTAAATTTTGGAAAAATAGAAAACGTGCATTAAAATTCTTGAAAAAATATTATCTAAGTGCCTAGTTGGTGCTGCAAGAGGATGAATTTGTTGGGTCGCACCACCTTGTTTTTTGACTTAATTGGACAATATAACATTATCTGATTTTAGGGTTTCAACAATAGGATAGCACACATTTGCATCTCATATCCCTAAAGGAAATTGATTTCATAAATTAGGACTTATAAAAACTTTTTGTGTGCTCCATCAGAACATTGCTTGAATTTATCTGAATACGAAACCCTAAAATACACTTATACAAGCAATTAAACCTTAAAATTCACTTCATTATAAAAATTGTATGTGAACCCTTTAATTGTGCACTTCATACCTTTCAAATATATCTTAAGGGCAACACCCCCCAAACGCCCATTGTATTTAGGGTAAGTCTAAAATTGAGTAGTCGTGCCCTAGGTAGGACTAATCTACTTGGTAACTTGAAGTTAGATTGGACTAAGATCAAGACCTTGTCTCCTAGGGCCAACAGGTGACAAGAAAGGTTGGTGCGGTAACTGCATTAACCTCTAGTGGTGTCCTACTGAGCAGGGTGTCCTAGGGGGTCCCACCCTTCTGGCCAGCCAAGTAATTCAAGGGTTGGTCTAACTTAGTCGTATTTTGGGGAGTCAGGATTAGGTCTAATTAGGGTTTACACTTTAAGGCCTAGTTTGTTTGCTTATTTAGGGATTCTCTCATCTATTTTCTCTCTCTCATTTATAGACTTTCTTCTGGTTTATGCAATGGATATTATCTCTAAAACTTGATTTGCTACCACCTTTAGAGAGAAATCCTAGGAGAAGACTTTATTTTCCAAAATCTAAATCGAAATCTTCTTCAATGGCTAGTCACAATGAGGGAGATGATCTTGGGGGGGAAGAACTAAATCTGGATCCAATGGCTCTTTTACAATGGCAAACTGATAGGCAGGGCCAGCATCATGATAGACAGATGCAAACTATAGTGCAAGTCATTGCTCGACTCCAAACTGGGAGAGCAAATTGCCCTCTCAGAGACTTTTATAATCCTCCTGATGCCCAACTTGAACCTTTTATTAAGGTACCTCATGATGGGGATGATTTTGAGCTTAAACCACAAATCATCAATCTGATTCTCTACTTCCATGGCCACAATTCTGATGACCCTTTCCACCACCTTGAAGAACTTACACACATAGGAAGGACCTTTGGCCCTAGGAACATGAATGAGGATGCCCTGATGATGAAAATGTTCTCATTTTTCTTAAAAGATAAAGCTCCTTAGTAATTGAGAACAATTGGTAGACCAATCCTAACTTGGGAAGATTTGAGAAGCACTTTTCCGAAGAAATTCTTTCCCATAGGAAAAACAAATGCCCTTAGGTGTGCCATTACAATAGTCAAGCAGAAGCCTAGGGAACAATTGCATGAGGCTTGGGAGAGATTTAATGACTTAGCTAAAAAATTCCCTCATCATGGGATTCCCAAGTGGCACTTGGCCCATACTTTTTATTATAGGTTAAGTGACAACTTGAAGAATTTTGTTGATGCAGCATGTGGGGGAAATTTCCTAAGTAACAATGCTGAAGGAGCCTTTGAATTATTTGAAAATGAGTTAAAATTCCATCAACAATGACTCTATGTCCGCCTTTAGCAAATCCAATTAGTCGAAAAGCGGGATAAATGAGATTCAAGATAATCCAAGTTCGGCTAATTTAGAAATTGTTGCCCAATGGCTGGAAAAGGTGGAATTGGTTGGAAAGAATGTAGAGAATCTGGACAAAAAATTGGATACTTTATTGAAAAGTGGGAATTCCTTAGGTACAACTTCCTATGCAAACCTCATGCTTACCCAAGGAAACTCTATTTTGACCCGCACCCAACCCCCACCCTCTCCAGGTCAGGAATTAGTGCACAACATAAATGACCTGCCTATGGCTCCACCTATGAGACAACTTTACTTGGACCCATCTCTTTCTAGATACCAAGGAGGGACCTTGATGCCCTCAAATGCTGAATTAGGCATCAGGATGCCTAATTATTCTGAGGATGTTAATGCACTCTAGGGATACACTAGGAATGATCCTTATTCAAACACCTACAACCCTGGATGGAGTAATCATCCTATTTTTTCTTGGTCAAGTTAGAAACCTGCCTAGGGTCCTAACTTGAATAGGCAAAATAATTTTGGGCAACCCAGCAGGTATACACAATCACACACTTACTAGCCTCAACCTACCCAGGAAGCCCACCCATCTGATCTAAGTTTGTTCATCAAAGAGATGCAAGAAATTAATTTAAGACACAAAGAGGAAATGAATCAATTGAGGATCGATTTGATGGGATGATTGGACCAATTAATAGTTGCTAGACAACACAGGATGCTACATCCCAACCTGTCCCTAACATTAGGAATTTTAATAGGGTTAATCAAAATCACACACAGGAGCAATATGCACATATAGTTCAACTTGCTCCCCAATACCCACTCCACTTTGTTAACCCTAACTAGGCTCAACCTATTTTGCAAAACCCACCTCAACCTTTTAACCCTAACGCTTATGCTTGTGCTGTCACCTTGACAAGTGGGAAACAAACCCAAGATCCTTATTCTTTTGCATCCAAATCTTACCAAGATCTTGGGGAACCTAAATTTGACCTGGGAGACCAAGCTAACTTGGAAGACAAGGCTTAGGATGTGAACACTCGTGATTTCTCTCAAGCGCCCTTTCCTAAAGCCTTGAACAAATCTAGGGAAAAGAAAACCAATCAATCTGAAGAGTGGCTTGATATTTTAAAGAAAGTTTAAGTGAATATACCGCTCCTTGAAGCTATTGAGAACATCTCGCCCTGTGCGAAATTTCTTAAGGAAATGTGCACATCGAAACACTAGGCCAAATCATCTAAAAGGGTTGTGATTTCTGAGCAAGCTAGTGCCATCATCTTAAATAAGCTCCCTCCTAAAAGAAAAGATCTGGGGATCCCCTTAATTTCATGTGAGATAGATGATTTTATCCTCGAACGAGTTTTATTGGACCTTGGTGCCTCCATCAATTTAATCCCCACTGAATTATATGAAGACCTGGATTTAGGTCCCTTGTAACACACTGATATTACCCTTCAGCTTGCTAATAGGTAAACCAAGGTCCCAAAGGGACTCTTACAGAATGTGATTATAAAAGTGTGGAATTTTAAGTATCCTGTGGACCTTTTAGTCCTTGATATGGAGGCATCAGACAACTTGAACCACACCCTGATAATCTTAGGAAGACCTTTCTTGGTCATAACCAAGCCTCTAATCAACTGTGAGGCAGGGAATATGTGAATCACTTCTGGAAGGAAAACATGCCAACTTAATATCTTTAAGGTTTCCCAGAAGAATAAATTGAATTGTGGTTCTATTGAGGTTGTGGGAACAATTGAGGAAGTATTGGCAATTCACATTATGGATAATTTGATTTCTTTCAAGTCTCAAGATCAATATGGGAGGCAAGGATGTGATGAGGAGAACAAATTACTTGAGGATGATTATAATTTGCTGCCTCCTGTAGATAGTAAAATTGAGATATCCTCCTATGAAAAAGACATTTGTGAGATTGAGGAACTATTGGGAGTGTCTTATGATGAATTAGCTGATGATATAAAGAATCCTCAGTATAGCCACCCTGAAATTCAATAATTGTTGGATTTTGAGGAGGTTTGAGAAATTGGACAACCAAATGACACGAACCATGATTCGATATGCGAGGAAAAGGGAGATACAACCTTAGAAAAAGGAGCCCAAATCATGATAGATTAGGGTAGAAATTATAATCCAACTAGTTCAAATGGATGGCTTGATTTTGCAGAAGAGATGATTTCTGTTGAGGAAGATGTAATTTTTGATGAGGATTTTGAGGAATTCAACACAACCTTAACTATATCCTCATACGATCCATAATCTGGAGAAATTATGATCTTTGATTACATGGACCCAGATGATTTAGATTCTGAGTCAGACTTGAACTTCAATCCAGATCCTCCACCACCTCTTCTTAAACTTTGGAATTGGATCAATGAGCAATGCTAACATCATGAACCTTGTTTTTGCCATCTCCATATTTCTCTCTCCAATTTGCATCTCAGATCAGAAAAACCCTTTGGAGTGGGGTTACACCACTAGTTGATCCGCGCTTGTGGATCACTCATTCTTGGACTGCACGATCATATCTTCATATTAATCCTGACTCTCTTAGCAACAATTATTACTCCTTTTGACCCACAGTATTGAAGTATATATTTCTTTTGGGTTTTAGTCCGACAAATGACGTAAAAGTCAGTGTTGGCTAGGAGGTAGCTTAGTATTCTGCACAGGTACTTAGGTCTTTATTTTTATAAGCTGACTTGGAAGAACAAGCTTAGTAAGGTGGTATCCCCTCTTCTTTCTTAATATTATACCTTTATTTGACATGCATTTCAATGAGCACAGTGTAATGAATAGGCATTGAGGGGTGGACATTGCACGTCTTATTTTTGTGTTTGCTAATTCTGTTAGAACTTATATATATTTATAAATAGCATTTATGAAAAAAAAATTGCATTTGCATCCTTGCATATGTTTTCCTGTGAATTTCTTTTGAATAAGAGTATAGTTCTTAAGATTCAAGCTAGGTAGAGTTAAGAATTTTTGGTTTGAGAATTTAGTGACTTTAGGAAATGTGAAATAAAGTCTTTCCACCTAGACTCTTCAGGTCATATGCCAGCTTAATTATCTTGAGTATTTACCTAAATCTGGATTGATTTCTCAGGACTTTGAAAGGAGTCTGAAAAAGCTAGAAGTATTAGGTCAAAGGGGTGATGAGTGAATGACTTATCATTCCACCCTTTGTTTTGGATAGTCTTTGAGTTCCAAGCATATTCACTTGCACATTGCACTGACTGGTCTTTTGAATGATTTTGTTGAGTTCTTAGTGGTCAATAAGATTTAGTCTTAGGCATGTAGATCTAAATGACCTTGTCGTGTTTCTAGCTCTTAAGACTATTCCTGTTTGTAAGAGAAAGCATTTAGAATGGATGAAGGAGAGCCACTCACCTAGAAAAATGAGTTGGAGAAAAAAACATATATATTCAGTCGAAAAAATTAGGAGAAAAAAAATATATATATACAAAAAAAATAGAGGTACAAAAATATTTTCCACCAAATAAAAGCTTCTCACTACATATGGATGCTATCCTTTTCCATTTCCGAATAAAAACACCTCGCTACAAATGGGTGTTTATCCTATAGAAAAAAAAGAAAAAAAATGTAGAAAAGAATTAGGAATAAGAGACCTAGAGGTCCATCCGGGGAGATATACACCTAGTGTGTTAACCTAGAGGTAGAAAAGTGGTGGGGAAAGAGCTGTCAAATCCTAGTATGGCCTAACTGAAGACAGGTTATCTTAGAAAGAGCATAGAAATATCCTAAGTCTTATTGAATACTACAAATCAACTTGGTTGTCCGTTAGTTGAGTCACATAAAAATCACACACAAGATGCTTGTTTCTCACATTTGATTCGAATCTTGGGTGGGTCGACTTAGTCAGAGAAAGTCACTTTGGTGGCCCAAGTCTAATGGCTAATAAGATTTCTGATTTGATTTGAGAGGTTCGGATTTGAGTCGGTACTCTAGAACTGTTGAGTCTTTGCCGTTAAAGATTTGTTAGCAATTTCCTTTTGTTGGTGAAAAATCTTATTGGGGTTCTTGATTTAAACTCTCAATTATTTGATAACACCTTTATGAAGAAAAAAAAATTCATGTTTTACTTTTGAAAATAAAGAAAACTCACGCATATGATTCTCATATGATTTCCCCAAGTTTTTTTGCAAGTTAATTTTGCTAAGGGACCAGAAAAAGATAGGTATGGGGTTATGATAATAGCCTAATTTATTACCCTAATTGGCTTAACCTAGAGCTAATTCATTAGTAAAATCATTCATTAGGGTTATAAATACTGCATTTAGAGCATGCATGCATATTCAAGCTTTGTGTTTATTTTATGCCTAATTATCTAATTTTAGACTTTTGTGAATAATGTAAGTACAAAATGTAGAGAATAACATAGGATCATAAGCGGGATGCAAAATAAAGCTACAGAGCTAGGAGTTGGTTGAAGGGTAAGGCATAATTGAAGAAGAAATGAAGACTTAAAGAAGAAGAGGGGGAGAGACTAGGATAACCTAACCCTACCCTTTGAACCCTAGGATATCCTTATCCTAGAACCTAGCCAACCTATTCTAGATCCAATTCCTAACCTAGAACTTAATTAGGATTCCCTTAACCTATTTAGAAGCTTCCCAACCCAATTACACACTTAGACTTGGACCAACATTCAAATTGGACGTCTAGACACCTCTTTGGATGTCTAATTTGGCAGATCCAACATCAAAATCCTTCCGAGATGCACCCGTAACCCATAGCTATGCTCTGGACATCCAGAACACCCTTTGGACATCTGATTTTGTAGTATAAGACATCCAGACACCTTCGTAGACATCCAGAACCCTTATCAAACAAGCAAAAACCATCGAACATGGCCTTATCCCCTTGAAACAACCCAAAACACCACCCAAACTCTATCCCTAAGCCTAGAACCTATCCTTTCCTAAAACCTACACCTAAGAACATATCTCTTAGGCTTTAGGTCCAATCCTCTCAACCTAGGTTGCCTATTTTTGGAAAACCACCATCCTATCCTAGCCTTACAACCTAGATCCTAAGGTCCTTATTTAACCAATTCTAGGCATCATTTTTTGATGAAATATAAGCCATCCAAGTTAGTGATCCTAGTCACTTTAGATCAACCAATAGGAAGCCACCTAGATTCCTATAAAATGACCTAGTCTCCAACCCTTAGAGACCAAATAGCCTTAGTATAGTTTAGGCCACCATAGTCCATGCCCTCTTCTCCGAGCTCTCTCTCCGATTTTCTTCCCTACGGCCTGGATCTGAAGCTTTGCCGAGTTTCACACAAGCATCCCTCAAGCGGCTCCGTAATCTCCCTCTCTCTACTCTTTCTCTCCTTTATTACTATGCTTTTATGCTATTTGTAGGCTTTCCTCTAGAGTTTATGTGTAAAACTTTTCATTATTAGCAATAAAGAGCATTATTCAATGGAAATCTTGTCTCTCTTTATGTGCTTTCATTAGAGTAGAGTAGTTACTGCAAAATGTTTTAAGAATCTTATTTTGCCTCCCTACTGTTTATTGTGAAAGTCATCGTTTAAAGTATAGCGTCATAGTACAGTGATGAAAATAACAATAACACTTAAATTTATAAACTGAGGAAATAGAAATGAGTCCGAGTCGTTCGCAGGGAGCAAATATGGAATTCACACACTAATCGTAATTAGAAACAAATGAGCAATATAATCAATCATAATTGAATTTGATGAATAATCTACTCAAAAATGTATTCAATAATAACAATAGTATCTCAAGAACAATGGGATAAAAAGAATATCAAAAACCCTAAACATGGTGAAATGAATCACCACTTAGATCCTTCATTTAAGCACATCCCAAAGTTTCAAATTACTCAATTTTCCAACAGTGGTCTCAAGCACTTATTCCTCAAATTCCACATCAGCACAGGAGCCAATATCTCCATAATAATTCAGATCAACCACAATCAGACGTTGGAGGTGAATCTTAGATGACTTAAAGTCGCTAAAGCCTCTTCAGTAGAAAGCCTCAGAAATGCTAAGTGTTAAGTGTGTAGGTACCATCTTGAGAGACATGTGCATGCATCCCAATGCAAAACCTCCCCCCACCCTCCTCGGAATCTCCTTTCTTTCCTAATCAGGTATTTAATTAGGTAATCAGGTTTGTAATTGGATTCTGAATAGAGGGACAAGGCCCGCACACACATGGCTGCAGGTGAGGTTTGAGGCAAGAGGTGAGTGTGGGGACCTCACCCCCGGTGTCGAGGCAAGCGGCTTAAGGCATAAATTCTTTTTATACCGCTGTTTTGATTTTCATCCCTACGATATGGGACTATATTTGGAATGCTTCGCCTCGCACGTAGCAACTAAAGATCCTCCTTCATTTGCTGCTGTTGGTGGCTTGTCTCTTCAAATTAGGATCCTAGAAGTCTTCACGAGATCAATTCATAGCTTTAGGTCATGGTAGTGGTGGAGTTGGTCAACGGATGGTGGCTGACAGAGGTGGTGATGACAGCTGCGACAGGAGAGCTCTGGTGAACCCTGAAAACAAGAAATACGGGCTTTGGCCTAAATCAAAATGCTCACAAGTATCACAATGAGATGAGGAGTGCATTGGTGGTGGTGGTTGAGTGTTTGGTGGCATTTGGTGATCGGATAGTGACGATAGGAGTGAAGGTTTGATAGGTTGTCCGGTGGAGGTCTAGGTTGGGTGAAAGTCCAAATAGGTAGAGGGCTTTTGGTCGGTGAGGGGCAAGGAGCATTTTGGTGGTGGCAGCATAAGGGTTGGTGGTGTGTAGTGGCCATGCGAGGCTCGCCAGAGCTTCGTCGACCGTGGAGAAGACGAGGGGAAAGGTAGTGGGGTAGTCAGTCGAATTGAAGAGATAAGGATCTAGGAAGGGTCTAGAGAGGGAGAGGAGGAGTTTAAACCTAAATAGAGGACCAACGGAGGCGGATTAGGTGCCGGCTATGATTAGCTGGCGCCGAGGATGAAAAGAACTCCAATGAGAGAGATAGCAAGGAAGAAGGGCTTTGGCAGCCTCCGCGTTGATTGGCAAGAGATGGAAGAGGCTAAGGAAGAAGAATTAGCCAATTTGGCTGTTAACTGGTCTGAAGACGAAGTTGAGGAGCGTTGCTGGAGTCATGTTGAAGGGCAGCTGGAGAAGGGAAGAACGGAAGTGTTTTGGGCCTAAACTCGACTGAAGAGCATGACGAGCACATCAGGGTTGTATATAGAGCTCTACAATGAGCTCTAAAGCTTGGAAAGAGGCTTGATTTGCTTAAAATTTAGGGGAAAGATCCCCAAAATCTCTTGTGTTTGCCTGATCTTTTGGGGTCGAATTAGGTTTCAAAAAGTGGTTCAATTGATTAGGAAGGTCCTCGTAGGCATTCCCTCCAATTTTGGAGTTTGGTTCTAATTTAAAGGAGAAAACCTCTCTCGAATCTCGCCGGAGGTGTGGTCCCACAAATTAGGGACCTAAATGAATAAAATGATGAGAAGTTAGGAACTAGAATGTAATAAATTCGAAAGTTTGGGGCTTGGATGTGAAGAATAGAGATTTTAAGAACTGAATTGCAAACTAGGTTAAGATGGACTTTGATTGGGCCCAAATTTTGGTACCAACCTAATTTGGACCCAAGAAATATAATGGTGAGCCTAGATTTGAGTTTTGACCACTTTTGACTGGGCAATTTTCACAGAAGCCCAAATTAAAGCAAAATTCTGTTTGAAACTCTATTCTAGGTCAACATGGCTTCAGATGGTCTAACCAAAGGTACCAAACCTCTTAGAATATTTTTCTATAAATTTTAGGAGGTTTAGATGAATTTTATTCTATCTATAACCTCTTCAATTTAAGTGGGTTGATAATTAGGGTTTTGTGTATTATTTTCACTCTTGAAATGTGTGAAACCCTATTTCTGTTAGTGTGTACCCACTTCTTGGTCTTTAATGCTTAGTTGACCATCAGTTAACCCTTAGATAGCCCCTTTGTTATTCTGCATTTATTATGTGATGTTAAAACTACACATTTACCCTTATTTTATTATTCTCTCCTCAAAATAGATTTGAGTGGAATTTGTGTCCTCAGGTGGTTATTTAGGAGCATTTATTTCTTGATTCCATCTAATTTAAGCTAGTTATAGAGAATGATGGTGTTATCATCACCTGTGAACGAATCAGGCTTACCAATTTCTGATTTATAAATTTATTTGATTCGACGTGTTTTGGAACTGCAATGATAATGTAAAATCTCTTTATACAATTCGCATCGAACATTCCTCCCTACCTATGGAGGAGTCCACACCCCTCTTCTTCGACCCATTGGGGAGCATGATCTTCAAAGAAAGGAAGGCTGCAAAGGAATAAACAAAGTCAAATTAACTCAACTAGATTAAGACAAAGGGCACACATTAACTTACTATTGTTTGGGTAGTTTTCCTCGGCATAGGAAAGTAGCTTCCAGACATTTGCTTGTGCGAGTTTTTGATGAGCCAGAATATAGAAGCCCTCCACAACCACCATGTCATCTACCAGGTAAGGAGATAGGACCAGGCGAATGTTCTGCTCTCGTAGGCCTTGCCAATGGTTTGGAATTCGGAGAGGTACCCTGTTGTTCTAAATAAAAAATGTTAGACTTGAGCCTGTAGGTTGTCTAACAGCTTGGTAAGGTGAAAGCCCTGCTTACGGGGTAGAAGGGTGTATATCCCAATTGGAGGGTTCCCCTTCTTTACCTCTTGAGGGAAAATCCCATAAAGTTGACAGAAAAATGTTTAAGGTGGACTTTACCTTAAGTTTAAAAAAATAATCACGAAAGCATTTAGCATAGGCCAACAACTCAAGCCTATTTGAGAACGAGCAGGATTGTAGTATGAAAGAAATGAAATGAGAAAAGGGCTCAAGTGGACATGGAGGCTATTTTTGACGCATATCTATAAATGAGGAAATTATCCTCTAACCTGGGTAAGCACAATCTCAGTCAGTCGCTCGACACAAAATACTCGACACTGCCCAAGTTATGCCACCTGAGTAGCTACCTTATTTCTTTTGCCAGCCTAAGGGAAGATAGAAAACTATAAAGGGAAAGCGCAGCCTCACTTAGCTGCTCCCAAGGAAGATGTCTCCTCACCTCGATTAACTAAAAACATCTCCTACTCCTGGGTGAGGAAGGGCTTTGTTGTGACTACTACCTTAACTACACCTCCAACATGCAAGAGACCCTAATGGGAACACCATCATGAGCCATAAATAGCTCAATTTGGTCTAAAATGGTTGATAAATGCTCCTACATATCCATCAGAAGGTCCTAAGGGCACAAAACCTTATTTTAAAAAGAAGAGAGAAATACAAGGTTATTTCTGCAAAATTAATAGCATTCCACAATTACAGAATAACCATGGGGTATTTCAGGGGTTTATTAAAGGTCATATGGTCATTAATGTCTAATAAGTGGGTTCATGCAGACAGAAACGAGTTTTCACGTATTTCAAGAATTAATGGACATATGAAACCCTAAAAAAAGACCTGCTTAATTAACAGAGGTTCTGGTTAGGATCAAATTTACCTAAACCCTCTAAAATTCATATAAAAATATTCTATAGGATTTGGTATCTTTGATTTGACCATCAGAACCTATTTTGGCCTAAAATAGAGTCATAGACAGAAAGTTGCTCTAATTTGGGCTTTTGCATAATTTACCTAGTCAAACTTGGTCAAAACCTAAATCCAACTTCACCATTAGATTCCTTGGGTCCAAATTAGGTTTTAAACAAAATTTGAGCCCAATCTAAGATCATTTCAGCCTAGTTTAAATTTTGGTCCAAGTCTGACTCTTATTCTCTCAAATAGTCCCTTAGCTCTTGAAATCATTACAAAATGCCCCCTATCTTCTTCATCTTCTTTGTGAAAGAGTCCTTGTTGCCATTGGAGGTCAACCAACCTCCATGCGAGCTTTGACTGAACAAAATCCTACTCAAACTTCAATCAAATCCCACCAAATTTGGTGGGATTAATGTTCACACATAGGGAAACCTATTGGGATTAATTTTGATTCCTAACTCTCTTTGATTCATTCGTGCAAACCCATGAAATCAGTGGGGTTCTTCTTGAATCCCAAGTAAGCTATGAAGCTCATTTTTTGTTCTCGAAGCTCTCCCAAGCTCTATAAAAGATGCCCCATAACATTCCTCACCTCCTTACTAAGAAATAGAGCCAAAAATCCCTCTTCATGCTGCAACCTCCGACTCGCTCCACCTCGCTCCGACGACCTCCCTCCCCCGACCTCTTCGCCAGCTGCCACATACCATAGGCGGTCGGTTCCTACTCCCCGTTCTCTTCCTCACCTCCCAATACCGGCGAGGTGCTCTCTACCCCTCCGTTGTTGTTATCCACCTCCGGAGCACCTTCCTTCTCCGACACCGGCCATACCACAATCGGCACCTCCTCTGTCCTTCTTCACCTGCTACTTAGTCTCAACGACTCCCTATCATCTGCTCATCACCACTGTATCAATGCCACTCCGTTTCGACCATCAGATCGCCTTCCATACCTCCATCTTCCACCTTGCTGGCGTACCTTCGGTGAGGCATTCCAGCTGCCACATACCATCTCCGCCCGCCACTGCATTTGCAAGCATCGCCTCGTCTCATTGAGTAAAAGCCCCAAAGAAATTTGGGGCTTAGATCTCTTTATCTTTTCACCCAACTCACGCACCTCTATCCGAGTTCCTCGAGGTCGTCAGGCCTCCCTGAAAACATTCGCAGCACACCACCGCCACCACTACATTCGCCGCACTTGCACGAAGCCTCTGAACTAGTCTGACATGGCCCTTAGGCCATTTTCTTTGTTTCAGCTATTTGGCTGCATCGCCATTGACAGAGCTCCTTCGAAGAGCTCAAACCAAGCATTCTTGCCATAGGAGGCCAAGGCACTTCCTCTAGCAGTGCGGAACCCTTCCAGAAAGATGCCTAGGCTTTCAATTCGAAGCATTGACTACTCCCTCACCCTCAATTGGACCAGCCTCAGTGGCTGCTCGCACGCGAAGAATAGTAACTAAGATAGTCCCACATTGTGGGATCTCAGACGTGCCACAGTGCATAAATTGACTTTCTGCATCTGACTCCTTGCCCAGTACACGAGGGGTTGGGTCCCTTATGCACCCTCACTCGCTTAACTTGCCTAGCCCCATTGCTCGCTTGCAGGCCTGCACCCGAATCTGGTTACTGTTCCTACTTGATTACCCAGTTAACCTTGGGTCTTTGAGAGAGAAAAGAGAAGAGAAGAGAAGGAAAGTGAGAAGGGGCGTTTGCCCTAAGCTGTACCCTCTCTACACTTAGTCGCTGGGAGGCCCTTTGTGCCTCTATGCTGTGCCTCTCCCTGAGGCTTGAAGAGAAAGAAGAGATGACCTTGAGCCTCTGCTAGTTAAGGCATATGAGCGCCTTATCTATCGTCTGATTTCGCTGGTTCTGAGTTCCTGTGGCTCTATTGGTTGTTTACTGACGTGGAATAAGTGGTTGATCATTACTGTTCAATTATTTGAGAATTATTGTGAGCATAATTAGAGGGGAAATTGGTGATTTAAATCACCATTTTACCCCATTCTTTTTGCACCTTGACATTGGTTTTCATATATATATATATCATTGTTACTTGCTCATATTTGTGGTAATATTGTGATCCATGAGATTAATTGCAACACTTGCTCCCTGCGTTCGACCTTGGATTTTCTTGATGATCTTTTGAGTTATAAATTGTATTTGTTCATGCATTATTTCAGCTATATTGCAATGAAGTGATTTTAAAACCCTGATTTAGCATGTTAATATTTTGGCACCGTTGCGAGGGAGCAACGTGCAATTTGATCTCTCTGATTATAATTTCTGATCTAGTACTAAGTTGATCTATCTCTTTTGTTGTGATCTGTGCAAGGGATTCATCATTGGAGGAAGATTAGCGTCACATCAAACACTCCAAGAGACAGGTAATCTCATCTCCTTTTCCACTAAGCCCTTGATTTTGAGAAAAGCTAAAAAAGGAAGAAATCAATTAAGATCAACTTGCATTTCTACTTTGAATTAATCATCAAGTTACCTGATTTGATTAGAAATATCCTGAACCTAATTTTCTGCACCTATTAGGGATTTAAGACACCTAGTGCTAGTCACCTTCTTGATTGAGCCCTAGGTGCCAAATTTGGACAAAAAATGATTGGACCAATTAGAGCCAAATTAGGGTTTTCACTTTAGGGTTGAGGATCACACTTGCTTAAAAAAGAATCTACTTCCCCAAATTATGTGTTTCCTAAGCCTCGGTTGAATTTACCTAATCAAGAAAACCCTAAAAGTAAGCTCTAAACATCCACTTGAATCATAAAATTAGGACCTAATAATCTCAGGACAGATCAGGTGAAGTTGACTCACCTTGTGGGGTCAACCAATCTTCAAATTAGGTCACCACTCACAAATTTAATCTAAAGTTCAAGTGGAATCCTAAGCACCTCATCTAAACTTAAAATTGGTAGACTTAAGAGGTCAAGTTATCCATTCTGATCTACCTGGATCCGCGGTGACAAGGAAGGTCAGGAAAGGGAAACCCTATAACCTGTGGGGATGCTTTATTGCGTAGGGGTCTTTGTAGGACACTCCCTTCCTGGTTGCCAAGGTAATTCTCAGGTGGATGACTTCGTGATCTAGAGGTATCATCTGCCTCGAACCTCTATAGTCTTTCAAAAATCTTTGGATGTCTTGATTGGGTCCATCACACCTTCTGTCCCTTGTCTATTCCATCGGTGTATGTATGGGAGGACGTCCTTAAGACCACCCTTGAGGCCTCCACTAGTTTTTCACTCTTGTCGAGGCCAAGCCTCGACTTCCTTGTTTATGCAACTACCCGATCACATCGACATCTCTTCTAACTCCACTTCTGAGCCTGAATCTCCAGCCCCAACCATAGATCATCTAGAACAACCTAACTTTGAACCAATAATTCTTTGATTTCAGAGATCGGATAAATGCCTACATCAACCCACTGCTACGTCCTCAAATGTAAGATCACTACAATCCAGCTGTGGTGGAGATCGAACCTTGAATCAACATTCCTGCAGGAGGACTCGAGGTGGAGCTCAAGCCTCGTATGCTTCACATGACCCCAAAATTTCATGGCTTGAACTCTGAGGATCCTTTCCAACACATCACGAATCTGAAGCATCTGACCCACACATTTGGGGCAGACTTGCATAATCGAGATGGTCGACTCTTGAAAATCTTCTCTCTAGCTACAAAGCCACCAATTGGTTTCAGACATACCCTCACCACATGGGAAGAACTTTAGACTGCTTTCTTACAAAAATTCTATTCCATTGGCCGAACTAATGCAATGCGGCACCAAATCACGCATTTCTCGCAAGGAGCGGGAGAATCTCTACACGAGGCATGGGATCATTTTCTAGATCTCATGCACAAATGACCCCATCATGGAGTCCTGAAGTGGGTACAAGTCCAATTCTTTTACCATGGGCTCCGTGATGACATCAAGCTTTTGTCAATGCAACCTGTGGTGGTAGCATCATGGGTCGGCATGAAGACGAGATTTGGGGAATTCTCGAAAATATGTGAGAAAACTCCTTAAACAATGAGTCAATGGGTGCGTACGACCAGCCATCCACCCGCGCATTGACAAGTAATCGGGGGGTACACAAGACCCAAGGTCTTTCTGCATCCGTTCACTTGGAGTTGGTAGCCAGTCAATTGGATAAGGTCTCTATCATTGAGAAAAAAGTGGACGACATCACTCGACATCCACACGAGACCACCACTGCACCACAAAGCACATACACGCACCCGCCCTCAGGTAGGGAGGCTACACACAACATCTACCACTCTCAGGGGATGGATGCCTATCCACCCCCATTTGATTTTGATCTTGGAGGAAACTTCGAGCCAGGCTACCATAGTTGGGGGAACTTTGAACCCTCGTATCCTGATTTTTCTGGACTTCCTCAGACTTGCGAGGATCTCCATGCCGTCCAGAACAATCCTTTCTCTAATACCTACAACCCTAGATGGCGTAATCATCCCAACTTTGTGTGGGCGGAAAATAACCCAAATTTGAGACCTCAATTCCAACCCCGACCACAAATCCCGCGATCGTATCAGCCCACTCAACCAAGGCCCAATCAAAATTTCCAATCTGGCCCACCTATGGAGGACCAGACATCCCTGATTCTTCAAACCTTGATAGATATGCAAAAACAACACAAAGAAGAGATCTTTGAACTGCGCAATCAATTGGCCCAGCTGGCAAGTGCTTGCCAGCCTGGTGCACTTCTTAGCCTCTTCCAAACCCAAATAACGTCTCGAACCAGAGATGTGTTATGAATCCAAATCAGGGCCAAGCACATTATATTTATCAGGCCCCTTCTACTCCACCTGATGGGATGGACGCTTCAACTTCATACTCTAGATTTCAGCAGCAAACACCTATTTTGCCTAACCCAAACCAGAATCAGGCAGGACTAAACTCCATCATCACCCGTAGTGGCAAAACAACATAGGACCCACCATTTCCTAGCCACAACAAGCCTGATATTATGGAGCCTAACCCTAGATTGGTCATCCAGGACACCCCTATCCTTGATAAAGAGCCTGAGACAATCCTAGAGGAACCAACTAAGGTTTCATTTCCTGAGGCCTTGACCAAAGGAAAGAGGAAACCCAAAATCGTGGCACTTGAGGAGGACCTGGTCAAGCTCTTTGAGCAGGTCCAAATAAACATCCCCTTGATGGATGCAATACGTCACGTACTGACCTACGCACGATTCCTGAAAGATGTATGTACGACTATGTGTAAGCCAAGAACCAAAGGTGGGAATCCGATTGTATTGTCGAAGCAAGCCAGCTCCATCATTTTGAGCAAACTCCCACATAAGGCAAATGACCCAGGTACCCCTTTGATCTCGTGTACAATTGGTGATATATAGTTTGATAGAGCTTTTATTGGACCAAGGAGCCTCCATAAACTTGATACCCACATCCCTACTAGACCACTTTGAAGAATCTGAGCTCAAACCGACAGAAATGACTTTGCAAGTAGCAGATCGATCCATTAAGTTACCTAAAGAAATTCTTGAGGACTCAGGTGGTTGGCATTTTGGCAAGCAACCCAGGCATTGTTGAGTCTGCGATTTAGGTTCTTAGTAGAAATTTCCTTCAATCGACAAGCAACTTTTACCTAAGCGATCAATTTCTAATTTTAGTTGTAAATAGCATTTAGATTAAACCTTGCTAAGGGACTAGCAAGGGGTGTGCATGGGGGTATGATGACTCTACAATGTTCAGTGTTAATATTATCAATTAGAGTCAATTTCAAGGGTACTTGTGTGATAATGTCAGATTATAGTGGGTTCAGGAGCATTGCATGCTTTCTGCATTATTTCAAGTTAAACATCGCTTATAATAAATGTTTAATGACCATGTGCACAAGTCCATTTTGAAATAGGTCTCATATGAGCGACCAGACCAAATGGATGGATCCGGATCGACGAACGGAGTCCAATAGACTCGAAATCACTTTGATCCGACCCTCGTAGCTCCTACAACAAGCCCGAGAAAGATCAATGGCAAGGGGGCAATGTGACATCCTTATGGGCTTTAGATGAAAAATCCAACCGTACGAATGGATCCAGTGCGACAATTACAGTCCGGCAACGCAAGAATCATCGTGATTCGACATTGTGGCATCTCCTACAATAGAAAGAAGATGGATGGCCTAGATGGCACCACGTGGCACCATCTAGGCCGCCCAACGCCGACCATGAACACCCAGCACCGGCTCTTCTTCATCCTCATCATCAAATCTTGACCGTTGGATCATGATCCAACGGTCAACAAGCCACCACCGCATGCCTTTGGTTCCTCCTTGTGACCATATCAAGGGCATGGCGTGGTGGTACTAAGAGGACATCTCAAGGAGAGGGCACGGGTTCAAATCCTCGTGACCCCTTCCTCAAGCTCAATTAAAGCAGCGGCAGCGCAACAGCAGCATGCGTGCACACGTACGTGCGTGGAGAGCAGCGATGCACAGCGTAACTCCAGTGCATGCGTGCGGCACGGCATACCTGGGCCAGCATGTGTGTTGAAGGCGAGGGTGGGGGCTACTGTTGACCCAAGGATGATTTTTGGCCTTCTCCCTCCATTATAAAAGGGCCTACCCCCCTCCACTTTTGAAAAGCTTGTACCCATGAGATACCACCACCTTCTAGAGTTCCAAGCAAGGTCCCAAAGCTGCTGAGCCACCGACGGAAGCCCCTCCACCGCCGTGGCTGTCTTGATGCGTTCTTCTTCCTTGTCTTAGTGTTATTTTATTTTGTAGTGTAGTTCATGTCTAACCCTATAGATGTGATTAGGGCGACGATTGGAGTTCAACGACTCCAAGATCACCCTAATCAGGCATTTGTAGCATTAGATAGAGATCAGGGAACTCTAGAAGATCAAGGGCCAAGATGGTGTGAATTCGCACTTCAAACAACAAATCCAACTGCACAGATGGATTCAGATCGACGATCGCAGCCTAACGACACGAAAATCGACTCAATCCGACAACCGTGGCACCATCTACATCATCCAGAAGATGGACGGCCAAGATGGCACCATGTGGTGCCATCTCGGCAGTCCAATCATCCTCACGCACCTACTGAAGGCATCCGCATCAACGTTTCCCCATCGTTGGATCAAGATCCAACGGCTGGGATGCATCTGCGCTTAAAAGCCCGCCCATCCGCGCACGTAGCGCAGTGGGCGAGAGCGCTTAACTGAGGCGGTGGTGTGGGTTCGAAACGTAGAGGCGAGTGAGCGGGCGCGGTGAGAGAGCGCGATTGACCACTCGATCGTGATTGAGCGGTCGCATGCGTGCAATTGCACTCACACCGTATCGCATGCCGTGCGTAACGCGGGATCAGACGTGGTAAGCACGTGTAGAGGAGGGAGGCGGAGAGGCGACTTAAGCCATCCAATCTCACGATCGGACGGCTGAGATCAGCTGAACGTGGAGCACTCTTACGCGCGAGGAGGAGAGCGGCCGCGCGGGCGGCGCCCCACTATGCCCACGATGGGGCTTTAGCGATGGTTTTATCCATCACTAAAGACCCCTTATTTAATGTTTTGAGATTTACATGACCAAATTGCCCTCACTCCTTGCAACTATAAAAGGAGACCCCCTCCACATGAAATTCTCATCCCTTCCTTCTCTTCTCTCCCTCTCCAAAGCACAAGAGAAGCTTGTCCCACACCCGGGATGCTTCTTGCGAGACAAAGTCAATTTTTCGTCCCCCTTTTGAAAGCGGATCCCACGACGACGACACGTGCTACCCCGTTCCCGTTCTTCCCACTTCGTTCTTCTTCGTCCTGCTCCATTCCCCATCTTCCAGGCGTCGTCCCGTCTGGCTCGTCCTCCAATTGACCGTCGAGAGGATATCTCTCTCCCCATTCTTTTTACTGCTTTCTAGAATAGATTTACTGCTTTCTAGTGTAATCATTTTCCCGCTTTCTAGTCGTAATGTTTAGTATAATGAATTCCATGTTCATTCTACATCTCTTTTTTATTTTTGTTTGTAATATTCTCTCTCTCTCATTCTCTCTCTCTCTTCTATTTAATGTAAATAGATAGATAGTTTCTAATCAATTAAATTACTTCGTGACAAATAAAACAAACACATATTTTTTAAATCAAACGTCTGCCTCCCTGAGTTCGACTCGGGATTTCTATTCTGGTATAAATTTTATTTGTTGAACACGAGTTCTTCGCTTTCATACTATGACGATAGGTTTTCAAAACCAAACACGTTAGCGTAGCAACTCGTAGCGTTCAACAACGACAAGCTTAAAACATCGATCTATCGCTTGAACAACGTGCTTGTGCACCCAAATGCCAAATTGGGGGGGGCCACAAGGATTCGAACCTGTGCCCCTCCCTTGAGAGTTCACACCACCACCAACAGGCCACGCACATCTTTGTGGCGCGAGGAGGAGCTTCTAAAGATCGGTGTGGATGGCTTCTCAGCCATTGGATCAAGATCCAACGGCTCAGAATGGAGGATGTGGATGATGAATGGTGTGGGTGGGTGCTGCTAGTCGGAGTTGGGTGGCCTAGATGGAGCCGTGTGGCACCATCTAGGTCATCCATTTTCTTTCTGTTGTAGAGGGTGCCACGGTGCTTGGATTGAGATGATTTCCGCATTTTCGAACTACGATCATCGCTCCAAATCCATCCATATGATCAAAATTTTCATCTAAAGCCCGTAAGGATGTCGCATTACCCCCCTGGCCATTGATCTTCCTTGGATCGCATAAGGTGATATGGGATTCCGATTAGGACGATCTCAGAGGCGTTGGACTCTGATCATCATCTTGATCAGATCCGTACATTCAGATCGTCAATCCGATGCCCTGAAATAAATCTCCTTCCCTCCTGGCCATAAAAGGGACACAATTAACCTAAAATATACACAACTACTCTAAATGCATAATGATGCATACTATGCAATATTTATAATATGAATGCATATCTACGCCTGGGAACATGCATGGATAGGCATTTTTACCTAAATAGATGTGCCTACATCATTATTATTCTAGAATGGGTGGTTACACTTTATAGAAGGGTAGTTATCAATTTAAAATGTTTCATCCCTTCATATGGGAAGCTGCATGTGTAGTTACACCTTTCTACAAAAGAAAAACTACTCAAATAACCACCTTTTTCATGATTCTATCAACCATAGAATTAATTGATTAGTTAATCAATTAACTTCGCTAGTCAATTTTCTACGATTTTTCTAAAGACAATTCTGAGTGTATTAATCAAACAACTAATTATATAAACTGACTCCAAACAGTTATACTCAAATTTCAACATATGCAAATGGCTATTAACTTGACATCTCTTGGATTCACACCCTTTCATGAGATCATAACTTCCTATCTTTATTCTATATATATGGCTTCATTCATTCTTACAAGAACATTCATTATCAAAAGTGCATACTCTCTACTTATGAATACAATCTTGAGAAATTACTTCAAGCCTCCACACCATTTTTGTGCCCTCAAAGAAGCATACTCCACGCTAATATTATGTTTTGATTGAAACATACTCCACGCCAACTTAGTGCTTCATAGAGAAGTCTTCAAGATTCTACTTCATTGTGTGCGCCAACATTCTTGATTCTTGAAGAGGCTCTTCTTCTCTACTTTACACCTACATCATACTTTTGAGAAGGAAGTTCAAGGGAGTATTATTGTTCATCTTTTTATCTTACTTTAGATACATATCTTGCTATCTTTAGAAGCAAAATTGATCATTCAAAATGTTTGATATTGGAATCTTGTCCTTACATCTTTGAACTTAGTTTTTTATTATAAACAATCTAAGATACACTCCCTAAATATAAAATTTATCTTCCTATCAAAAGTAAGTTACAAGAAAATATTTGTCAAAGCTCTACTTGCATATCAATTACATAAAATTCTATTTCCCCTATATCAAGATATATTCAAAGGAAATTGAAAAGGAATATTTCTATGTCCTATTACATTTAATTAAAATACTTGCACATTGGCTCAATATGACTTGTATGAATTTTGTTATTCTTTCTACTTGTTGTAATTTTGGTGCTAGGGTTGTTGACTTCCCATTCTTCTAGTAATGAAGAACAAAATACCTTCTTATGGGTTGTACAATAAGGGGCTTGTGATTGAGGCTCACTACCCTCGGTTGAAATAGTGAAGTTTAGTGGATTTCTTTCTCAGAGAACAAGAGGAAAATCCTGGCTGGGGATCAACTAGGTAGAGGTTTTTTCCAGTTTGGGTTTTCTCTAAAAATCTTGTTATTTGTGGATTGAATTTTGTGGTTGCCATTATTTTCATTGAATATTTGAATTATACAATTCATCCCCCCTCTTGTATAATTATCATTTGGTATCAGGGCTTGTGTTTCATAAATTTTCAGAAGTAACTTGCAGGTGACAATGATCAATGACAACTAGAGAAATTGTTGCCACATCTAGCAACAATGGTTTTTCCATTTCGAAGCCACCACTATTTGATGGAAGAAATTATGCATACTGAAGGCAACGCATGGAAATATTTCTACAATCTAGTGACATGTTGTATGGGATATGGTTGAAAATCCTTTCAACAAACTTGCAAAGTCAGAAATTGGACATTATACTGATGACCAAAAGAAACAATTAGTACTAAATTCTAAGGTTATGAATGTACTTGTTTGCTCTCTTAGTCCTGAAGAATTTAACAAGGCTTCTCGGTGCACTACTGCTCATGAAATTTGGAGGACACTCTAAGTTACTTATGAAGGAACAAGCAAGGTGAAGAATTCAAAGATTGTTTTGCTTACTAATGAATTTGAGAAGTTTAAGGTGTAGGAAAGAGAAATAATGAAGTCTATGTATTCTCGCTTCATCGATATTGTCAACAATCTTAAAGCATTAAGCAAAAAGTTTGTAAGAGGTGAAGTAGAAAGTAAAATCATACATTCACTTGCAAATATTTTTGAATCTAAAATGATAGCTATTGAGGAGGCAAATAAGGTTGAAAATTTAAATATGGAGCAACTCACTGGAAATTTGATGGCTTATGCGAGTAAAATCATGCAAAAGAAAAAGTTTGAAGAGCCAAAAGAAAGCAATTACCTTTTCAAGTTGATATAAATGAAAAATCATCAGATGATAATGAAGATATTACTTTGTTATCTAAGAAGTTCACGAAAATCTTGAGAACCAAAAAGAATTTTAGGAAAAAAAAGGAAGAAAAGAAAGAAGATTCGATTACCTGCTACAATTGTAAAAAGGCTGGACATATGAAAAAAAGATTACCCTCTTCTCAAGAAAGAAAGCTTCAAAAAGAAGAAAGAGGCATTTTCAAAGAAGTTTCCACAAAAGTTCAAGAAAATAGAAGCTTTGCAAGCAACTTGGGATGATTCTAAATCAAGCTCAAGTGAAGATGAAAATGATACTTCAACAAATGAAGATACATCATAGTATGGCTTGATGGCATTAGAAAATGAGGTATATGATTTTTCTTTTGAAGAATTTGTTGAAGCATTTTATGATCTTTATGATTCCTACTAAGTACTCAAATATGAAAATAAAGGATGCATTGCGAAAAATAAAAATCTTAGTGATGAAAATTCTACTCTGAAATGTGAGATTCATTCATTGAAAGACAAGATTTCTGTTCTAGAAAATGATATTGTTATGTTGAAAAATAAATCTAAGCAACTTGTAAATGATCTTAGTAAGTTTACAAAAGGAATAGAAAATCTTGATAAATTACTTTGCAATGACCTAAAATTGATAAAAATTATCTTGATTTTTCTAATTTCTCA
The DNA here is from genome assembly GCA_037157565.1 of Thalassia testudinum. Classification (NCBI taxonomy): domain Eukaryota; kingdom Viridiplantae; phylum Streptophyta; class Magnoliopsida; order Alismatales; family Hydrocharitaceae; genus Thalassia; species Thalassia testudinum. The sequence continues at coordinate 41,281,900 of JAZHRO010000062.1, forward strand.
TATTCATCTAGTAATGATCATTTTCTTAGTCAAAATGGAAAGAAATGAATTTCTTTTATTCCACAAAAGGAATGGAAGGAAACTAACAATGCTAGACCTAAGAGAATATGGGTACCAAAGAATATTTTGAATTCTTGTTTTGTATGAAGAAAAGATGTTGATTACAAGGAATGGATTTATCATAAATCAAAAGATGGATTCAAAGTGTTAAAGAAAAGTCCACTCACACTTTTGTAGGATTCAAAACGCAAAAGGATTATGGATAGCGAATGTTCAAACCATATTACTGGCAATCAAGGTTTATTCATTCATCTGGAACACAAGGATGGAGGTATGATTACATTTGGAAACAATCATAAATGTAAAATTGTTGGTATTGGAATCATTAGAAAAGGTAAATCTTTTTTTAATAATGTTGATATAGACACATCTATGTCATATAAACTGTCTATTTATGCATGTTCTTAGGTGTATAATTGCATCATGCATTATAAATATTGCATAACATGCATCATCATGCATTTAGGTTAGATTGTATAAATCTTAGGTTAATTTTATCTTTTTGTGGTCAGGGAACAAGGCAATATTTATTGGGACCTCGAATTGAAGATCCAACCATATAGATATGATCAGGCCGATAATCAGAGTTCAATGATTCTAAGATCACCCCGATCGGATTTCTGTAACATCAAATATAGTATGAGAAAGATCAGAGGATAAGGGCCAAGGTGGTGTTAAAACCGTACCTCAGATGACAAATCCAACCACACAGATGGGTTCGAATCGACGATCACAGCCCAACAACATGAAAATCGATCTAATCTGACATCCGTGGCACCACCTACAAGAAAAAGAAGATGGACAACTCAGATGGTGCCACATGACGCCATCCTAGCTGTCCACGTCACCGCAGCCGTCGCTGCCGCACTCCTTCACAAAGATCAGATTGATCTCCACTATCAGATCATCATCCAACAATGGAGAGTGCTGGAGGAAGAAACCAAGAACTTGACAACGTAGCAGCCATAGCATAGCTTCTATGACCTCAAAACGCGAGCTGAAGGCGCACGTTAGAAATGCCAATCGTCTTAAATCAAGCGTGTGCGCAGGCACGGCGAAATACGCCCGAGCAATTAAGATCAAACGTTCGAGGGAGTGGCCACGCGGCACCTTCTCAAGCATCGAATGGAGCATCGCACCACACGTTCGCGATGACGCACGATCATACACGCTATCGCTTGCAAGTGAGCAGAACGCCTAAAGGCGGAGGGACTCAAGCGCGTTTAAGCCGTCTGATCTCTTGATAGAACAACTGAGATTGCATGAATGTGGGACGCACGCTCAACGGCTGAAGGGGAAGAGGCTCTCCCTTCACCGACGTTCACCTACAGTGACAACTATATCCCTCACTAAAGACCCCAGCATTTAATGCTTAAGGCCCTAAAAGACTTTTTTGCCTCCAATCTCTACAACTATAAAAGGGGACCCCTACCACTCATTTTCTTCATCCCTTCCTCTCTACTCTCACCTCCTCCAAAGCTCTACGAGCTCGTCCCAAACCCGGGATGCTGCATTAGAGTTATAAAAATAATTTTTCCATCTTTCCACCCTCATTCGTAGAGTACTCGTGGTTGTCCTCTGACTACCATTCGAGAAGCAGACCCTGCTACGACATTGCTCTGCTCCATTCTCCGTCCTCCAACTCCATCCTCCTTCGTCCAGCATCTCACCACCCTCATCCGAACGCTCTCTCAACATGGCTCATTCTTCAAGCAGCCGTCGAGGAGGATAACTTCTCATCACTTTCTCTTTTATCACTTTCTAGTATAGATTCCTGCTTTCTAGTGTAGCAATTAGATATAATGAACCTGATTCCGTGGTTGTGAAATATTTATTTATTCTCTCCCTATTTTCTCTTTATTTGTATTATTCTTTTCCTCTCTTCTATTAATTATTCTTTAAGTAGATAGCTAGCATAGATTTAATTCAACTAGCTAATCTGCTTCATGACAATAATTCCAACGTGATTTTTGATCCAATGTTTGCTTCCCCATGTTCAACCCGAGACTCACCAGAGTTTTGGTTTAATTATCTGTTTGATGGATTTTTACGCGACTACAATAGCAGGGTTTTCAAAACTCAAATCTTTAGCGTAGAAATCATGTTAATCAGTTGTATTAATTAAAGGTCTTAAACATAACTTATTAAGTGTAAGTCAAGCATGTGATAAAAGATTTAAAGTTGTATTTAATTCCAAAATCTTTAAAATTATTGATGAAATCATTATAGAAATATTATTATAAGGAAAAAGATACAAAGATATTTACATTATTCTAATAGATAAAAATAACACTTTTGATTGTCTAGTTGCAACTAATGATGAAATTTCTTTATGGCATAGAAGATTATGACATCTTCATTATAAATATATGAATAAATTAGCTAAATTTAGTCTTATTAAAGGACTACTAAACAAAAGGTATAAGACACATTCTTTATGTGATGTTGGTATATTAGGCAAAATTCATAAGAGTTCATTTAAAAATAAGAATGAAATTTCAACTAATAGACCTCTACAATTAATTCATTTACATTTGTTTGGCCCAATTAAAGTTGGTAGTTTAAATGATTGTAGATATTGCTTAGTATTAATTGATGACTATTTTAGGTTTACTTGGGTTTATTTCTTAAAACACAAAGATCAAGTCTTTTAATATTTTAAAACATTTTCTAAAATAATACAAAATGAAAAAGGCTATTTAATAACCCGAATAAGATCTTACCAAGGAGGAGAATTTGAAAATCAATAATTTACTAATTATTGTGAAGAACATGAAATTAAATATGAATTTTCTTTTCCAAAAGCACCACAACAAAATGGAGTAGTTGAACGTAAAAATAGAACTTTATAAGAATGTGCTAGAACTCTACTTATGGAATCCGGATAACCTAGATATTTTTGGGTAGAAGCAACAAATACTGCAAGTTATATACTAAATAGGGTACTAATTAGATCACTAACAAACAAAACTTCTTACAAACTATACTTTGTGTGATGACCCAAGTCCTGCCAAGCGACGAAACCTAGGTCGTTGTGTGTTAACAACTAGCACAACTCGCCCACAAGATCGTAATCAACCAACACATAACCATAAAATATAAACATAGCCAACAAACAATTCATATTGCAAAATTTAAAGGAACATATATTGAATACCAACCGGAAGATTTACCATTGTATGTAAGTCCAAGGAGATGTACAATGAAAATCTCCTTACGAACTGTCAAATATACCTGAATACAAAACCCAAAAATACGTCAGTAAAAACTGAGTAGAGTGGAAACAACAGCAGAGTACAATAGTAACCAAGTACAAGAGAAAATGCTTTAATTAATCCATTTATTAGGCATCTCGTTATCCGATTCCGTTCTTATATTGGAAGCCCAATTTATTATAGTCTAGAATTTATCAATCGACGTCTATTTCTCGCGTCCAAGACTCGTTGGAACCATCTCTTCGAGAGCATGAAAGTAAATTTTAAATTCAATTTTGGAAATTATTTATTACATGAAAATTTTAATGAAGCTTATGACTTTTTTATTCCCTATGGGTCTTAATGTTAATCTAGCCCCATTCCATGTACAAAATAGACGAGCCCCTAAAATAGTGCAAAAGAAACAATGGATGCGCATTCGGGAGTCACCGTGACCCCCTGGTGGCATTAGGAAGAGTAGTCCCTCTCTTTCCCATGTATTTTGTCTACATGGTGATTTTCTTTGTGAGTGTACCATTTAGTGTGCGTTCTTACCTCTTGCTGAGTTTGGAACCCATCTTCGTGCTTCTTGCTACTTTTGGGGTATTTGAATATTGAATATGAATGTGGTAAATCAAGTCGATGACTTAGATGTGAATAGTTAATTGGATTTAATTAACTATCAAATTAATTATAAACAATTCTACTGATTAACGGATTATACCATGTTCACACTTATTGGATATAATCTTATCATCTATAAAGTGACTCTAATATGTTTCCCTAGTTTACGAGAACTTTAATAAGAAATAATTGGATTTCATAAGAAAGATTAAGAGTTAATGTCATATATACCTTGTTATCGCATGTATGAAATAAAATCTATTTTCCATCAAACAAGTTCCATGATGTTCTATATTAAACGGATAAGATGGGACCAATGTCATGAACTCAAAACTACCTGTAAATGAATGGGTAAAAGATAATAAAGATCTTGTTAATCCTAAAATTTGTGAAATGAAATTTCTAAGGATTTTTTGGACTTATGAGAAATCTGACCCATCGAGATTGTAATTGGTAAATAAGATGGAATCACCATCATAATATGAAAATTATCTGAAAAATGATAATATTAAGGGCAATATGAATACATGTTTCTCTTGGGCTTAAGGAGGTGGTATTATTAAATAGGACTGGATTTAACTATAACAAAAGATATAGTTATTTGGGAATAATCAAATAATCAATACGTTGGGAATTAAAAGGAATCAAATAACTGGTTTCAACCTGCTACTTGCTGGATTTGGCTATAACTTTGGTCTACTAGACCAGTTCTGGGCTGGTTCAGGGAGTTGTTAGCCTCCCTACGACTCTTTGATTAGGCTTAGCGACTAACTGAGATAGAGAATTACAAGGCTCGAGGGTTGGAGTGATTTCTTTCTCGGTCGATAGGTCGGTCATTAGTTGTTTGTGGCTCAGCGTACGTAACGCGTGTATGTGTTCTTACCATATGATGTAGCTGCCAACCCTTTTCGCAATGACCCCAGGATGATGGAGAGCAGCGACTCGAAGTGTATAAGTGGTCTTCCTAGCCAAGAGGGTGACTTATACTGATCTTGCATTGCAGAAAGTTACATGGGATCATCTCGTGCCCTGATACGTCGATTAATAAATTGTGAACTATGATAATTTACACTTCCAATATACGAAACGGAATCAGATAACGAGATGTCTAATAAATGGATTAATTAAAGCTATAGTATCCATTTTCTCTTATTCTTGGTTAATGTTACACTCTGCTATTGTTGTTTCTACTCTACTCAGTTTTTACTGATGTATTTTTGGGTCCCATACTCAGGTATACTTGGTAGTTTGTAAAGGTGATTTCAGTTGTATATCTCCTTGGACTTATATACTTGTGTTGTACGGTAAATCCTCTAGTCAGTATCCATTTTATATTCATTTAATTTATGCAATATGATTTACTTGTTGGCTATCTTTATATTTTATGATTATGTGTTGGGTGACTACGATCTTGTGGGCGAGTTGTGCTGGTTGTTAGCACACGGCAAGTCAGGTTTCGTCGATTAGCGGGACTCGGGTTATCGCACTTTGATAAAAGATCTAAAATAAATTACTTTAAAGTGTTTAGAAGTAAATGTTATATTCTTAACACTAAATAAAATTTAGATAAGTTTGAATCTAAAGGATAAAATGTATATTCATTGGATATTTAACAAAAAGTAAGGCATACCATGTATTTAATAAGAATACATTAACTGTGGAAGAAATCTTCATGTAAAATTTAATGAAGATCCACCAACTCTTAATCAAGAAAATCTAAGCAATAATGAAGAAGATGACAATCATTTTATTGATATATCAAATGTAAAAGAAAATAATATACGTAATCTTCCTAATGAATGAAAATTTGATAAAAATCATCCAAAAGATCTTGTAATTGGAGAAATAAAAGATACAGTTAAAACTCAAAATCAATTAAATAATTTTACTTTTAACGCATTTGTATCTCAAGTGGAACCTAAAAATGTTGAAGAAGCTCTTGGTCGCAAACAATCCGTGTTGCATAAAAACGGTGATTTTAACTACATCGTTGTTGTAGTATAATGTCACAATGCATTTAACAGATGTTGTGTCATTTTATTTATTTACATAAATTTTGCTGATTTATTCCAGATTGTTCACTGGGAGGCAGTTACTAATATACATCTCTTTATGTTCCAAAAATGCTTTTTTGTTCAAAAAATGCCAATTATATTTACAAAATGAATCAACGAACCAAAAAAAGAATGAATGAGTTAATTATGAACAAAATGAAAAAATTAATGTTAATTAAAATGCCTTAAACATATTTGCAACTCAATAGGCATCAAAAACTAAGTAAAACTACTCTATGTTAGTTATACACAACTATTCTAAATAATACTTTAAGTGTAGGTTGATTGCCTAACAATCATAAGTCCTAATTTGACTAAATTAAGCTAATAACCTAGGTCACATCCTGTAAATAGAGCATACATTGCATGCATTGCACTCATACTTGCATTTGTACATTCTTATTCTAATTCTGTCATATTATGGTCCTTTGAGTGATACCATCAATTTATACATGTAGGATCATAATCAGGGACAAAAATTGGAGCTTAAAGAGATAGGAGGACTATATCAACAGGATGAGAGCAAAGCAGCTGACAAGAGGAGTAGAGCAGTGAACCCATGCAAACCTATGCCAACCTATCCATGCCCAATTAACCCACCTTCACAAACCCATAAACACAGACACACTATTCACACACCTTCACAAACCCATGAACACATACACATTACTCACACACTTAATTATGAATTGCATGTACTTATAATCTCATATACATTCTTATACATGCTTAATAGTTGTGCACATTTTCTATTATAATTATTTATATGTGTGCCTATTTTTATTTACATATATGTGGTATTTAATTTATTTACTTTTGGTCCACTATATTTGCATACTATAGCCCACACAATTAGGAAGCCCAAATACCCACTAATCCAAACCCACATAACCCCACTTACTTAGCCTTTACCATCACTTAGAACACACTCAAACCCCACCTAATCCCACCACATGGGACACCCACTTTTCCCGATCCTTTGGCTTGACCAAGCCTTGACTTGCACCCTCACTTGCTTTTACACCTTAGGATAGAACCTTCTATTATTAAGTTGTGCCCTAAAGTAGTCCTCCTAAACCTACACGATAGGGACACCACACACAACCCAACACTCTATAAAACACCCTCCCATCATGCATGCCCCCCCCCTCTCCACTCCACTCAACTCTCATGCAAAGAACTCCTCTTTTTAAGAGCTCCATAGCTAAGTTCTCAAACCTTGGCCAAAGGCAAGCTTGTGCCCAGTTGGACTTGGTTTTCTAGGTGAAGAAGAGGTAGGTCAACTGCCAAGGATCCTCTTCCTCTTCCAATAGGCCTTTGATGGGAACACCATCATGAGCCATAACTAGCTCATTTTAACCCAATGAAGAGAATAAATGCTCCAACATAACCGACTAAAGGTCATAATTCACTGCACAACCATTCTGAGAGTAAAACAAGAAACTAAGGTTAAAGCTGCAATTTTACCAATATAGTGCAACCATGGGTTTTCTCAAGGGCTAAACAAAGGTTAAATGGTCTTAACAAGATAAAAAGTGGGTTGGATTTGACAGAAAAGGGTTTGTGTGTGTTATGTGAATTAAATGACTTCTTGAAACCCTAAAACAAGACCCACTTGATTAACCAAGGTTCAAGTCAGGATAAAATTCACCTAGACACTCTAAAAATTATATAAAAATATCCTCTAGGGTTTCGTACCTTTAATTTGGCCATTGGAACCCATCTTGACTTAGAATAGGGTCTCAGACAGATATTTGCCCTAAATTAGATTTTTGCATAAATTACCCAGTCAAACGTGGTCAAACCCAAACTCCAACTTCACCATTGGATTCCTTAGGTCCAAATTAGGTTTTTACCAAAATTTGGACCTAAGGGGAATTCATCTCGACCCACTTTGCAAAAAGGTCCTGTCTGTTTACATTTCTACCCCTAACTTTCAAAAATCCTTGCAATCAGCCCCCTAGTTTCTTCATCATTTTCACAAATAGGTCTCTCCACCATTATAGCGGAGGAATCCTACTCCGACGAGCTTTGATGGGTGGTTTCTCCTTGATTGCTCAGAGAATCCCTTCCAAAATTGAAGGGAGATTCTCTGAGTAATCCCCTCTAATCTAAACCCATCTGTGATCCATTATTGTTCCCAATCTCTCATGCGAACGCATGAGAGATTTAAGTCTTTTGAATTTGCCATCTCCGGCGACCATTCCTTGCTTGGAAGCTTGGCTTCCAAGCACAAATCCCTCTCCAGAGGCCTATTTAAGACTCCCTAAATTCAACTGAGTCTCCTAAGCTTGAAATTGGGCTAGTTCTCCTTCAATTCCTCTCTCTCTTGCCGGCCACATTCTCCGCAAGCTCTGGTGGCTCCTCCCTCACTCACTCGTTGTCCAACCACAATACCAGTGGTTAGGTTAACTTTGCCACATTCGTTCGCGTCGCGCAACACCGGCCGATGTCGCCTTTGCCCCGTCTTCACTGCCACCTCATCTACGGAGGTCTTCGTCTTCCTAACGTCCGAAAACCATAGTGGCGTGGGACATCCTTTCCTTTCATCCTTAGATTAGGTTTCTTAGATTCCCTCTCTCTCTCTCACTTTCTTTCCCTCTATTTATTTCTCAAAACCATCCATCGATGCCACTGACCACCGTCACCCTCTCCACCTCCGGCGACTCCTTTAGCGAGGTGCCCCCATCGCTCCGCACCTCCATCCACCTCACCGACCACCCTACAACCTCCGCCACATCTCATTGATCATTTCCCCTCAATCCAATCACTCCATCGACCACCCAAATCCCTCCCCGAACAGACCCACCTTCACCGTTCATTCCCTTCACCATCTGGCCACCACAGCCACCCACACGCCACGAAACCACTCCCATCACACCAGCCGTGCTCCGACGACGCTCCCTAAGAGATTTGACATGGCCACCAGGCCGTTCTCATGTTTTCAGGTTCGTCGCCCATCAGCCATTGTTGCCGAGCGTGAAGCTCGCTTGCAGCAGCTCCAGGTGACGCCAATCCCAGGAAGGCACTCCCAAGCGATGTGGACTTGAGGCACACACACATCCAGGCCTTTGATTGGAGTCGAGAGCAGCTGCAGCCTCACTAATTGAGGAAGTCACCCTACTGTTGTGTGCATGGAAGAAGGTGGGACATTTAGTCCCACCTTGGAAAAGGAAAGACGCCTGCACCAACATAAATTGATTTTGTGTCAGAGGCTCTTCGCCTCCAACACTGAGGATGAGGTCCTCCTTCCCCCTCTCACGGACTCGTCTGCGGCACTTCCCATGTGGACCTGGCCACGACCCAATTACCCGACCTCTTCACTCCTCGCTCACCACACATGCTGGTGAGCTTGGACCCTGGTCTGCGTTAGGTCCGATTAGCCGACCAATTAAAGGCTCTGGGAGAGCGGTTCTGAAATAGTGAAATAGTAAAGAGAGAAAGAGAGAAGAGAGGTACAAAGGGGAAGGGGGGTTTTGCTCTGAGGAGTTTACCTTCAACACTTAGTCGAATTCAGAGAAAGAATAGGGCTGAAGGAAGAAGGGAAGAAGAAGAAGAAGAGAAGGCCAATGCAGCTCAGGGCTAAGGTAGAAGAAAGGTAAAGTCAGGAAGAAGCAAAGGAAGAAGAGGAGGTCAAGCATAAAAGAAAGAAGGAGAGGACAGAGAAGAAGGAAGAAGCTGAAGAAGAAGGATCGCAAAGGCAGAAGGCAAAGAAGGATCGCAAAGGTAGAAGGCAGAGAAGAAGAGAAGAAGAAGAATAAGAGAAAGAAATCAGGCACTGTAGTACAAGACTTTTAAGACGTCTCAATTTTCATAAGCTCTCCATTATTTTATCTATAATTATTTTTACTCTTCATATACTCATGCTTTATACTCATAATTAGATTTTGAGTAGTATTATGTGTTTAATTTGCATTTATTGTTGAGATTAGTGTGTGAATTCCATTTGCTCCTCGTGTTTGACCTCGAAATATATTCGAGTAATAAAATTGCATTTGTTTTGAACGCCTTTTCGGCTGTACTACAATGCAACACTTTTAAATACCGATTCAACGCTCTAAACATTTTGGCACCGTTGTCAGGGAGCAACACACAATTCACCACTATTCTCTGCATTACTTGATTATATTTGAGCACTAACTTGCCCTATTCGCTTTATTATGATTTTGCGAGGTACTTCACGAGGAGATTTTCCACACAGATCAACCACTCCAGAGCAGGTAACTTCTCTATTCTTCCCTAATCAACCTCCTAATCTTGGGAAGACAAAAGGAAACAATCAATTAGGAATCACCTGCCTTATTTTTCATAGTAATTATCATTTAAAAGACAAGTTTCCTAATTTGCGAATTTCTTTCAAATCTCATTGAAGTTGAAGCGATTCTGTTTAGAAATCCTACCCCAAAATTCCTGTGCCTATTAGGGATTACGCTTAATTTCTAATCTTCTTAGACTACGCATTTCTTGTTTGAAGTCCAAGGAAAACATTTTTGAAGATCAAAGTGGACTTGGAATTGAAGCCAATTAGGGTTTCAATTGTTAGGGTTTTGGAGTGCTAGTCACACTTGCCTACATAAAAGAAAAAAATCCACCCGCATTTGTGTACTACCCAAGCCATTGATTGAAAAGATCTAATCAAGAAAAATCCTAAAATCAGGCTCTAAACTCACTTGAACCCTAAAATTCGTGAACCTAATAACCTGGGAGTCAAATCAAGGTGAATCCTAGGTCTTCACCTAGAATCATTCTGCCATCTTTAGGGCAAGTCAGGTAAAGTTGGACTACATTGTAGGCCAACCAACTTCCAAATTAGGTCACAAGTCAAATCAATTGCTAATTCAAGTGAAATCAAAGGCACAAATTAGGACATAAAACTGGTAGACTTAAGAGGACAAGTTATCCATTCTAGTCAACCTGGACCCTCAGTGACAAGGAAGGTCAGGTGGGGGAAACCCTATAACCCGTGGGGGCGCTTTACTGTGTAGGGGTCTTTGCAAGACTCTCCCTTCCTGGCTGCCCAGGTAATTCTCAGGTGGATGACTTTTTGATCCAGGGGTATCATCCACCCCAAACCTCTATAGTCATCCAAAAATCTTTGGGTTCCTTGATTGGGTCAACATCACATCCAGTCCCTCATCCCTTCTATTTAGAGCACACACACATATTTTCATTGGGAATCTCTTTCAGATCAAATCACTTCATTCTAAACTTAAATTTTGATTCTACATCTTGATTCCACCATCTGATTCAAACATGCAGCCTGGTTACTTAGGAAAACCATTGAAGAAACCTGAATCTCAAAGATCCATGAAAGATAGAATGGTTAGGGATGCCCTTAGATTTTATGACATTGATTACAAAACCTCAAAATCGGAAGAAGACATTCAGGTTAGTGTACTAACAACAACCTTCATCGTAAACTGTACCCAATTGTTATTAACAGAAGCAACAAAGGATCAATCTGGGATATTCTCATAACAGGATACATTGAGATAGAAAAATTACATAACTTTGAATATCTCCAATGCATGACAAAACCTGTACTTTGGGAAAAACACCGAGATGATCTTGAAAAATGGGAAGAAATGATGAAATTGTTGAAACAACTTATCAATCAAAAGTACCCGTACATGCCCCAAACAATTAATGAAACATCTTGGAATAATATTGAGGATTAATCTGATTTCCCAAAGCCCAAGTTTGAGACACAAGTTTGTGGATTCCCAACCCAGATGGAATATAACATGCCTGATCTTGAATTAGGTTGGGAAGTCCTAATTGCAGGAGAACACGATTTTGAGCTAGCCCTAGAAAACCAACACCCTGGTTCACCAAGCATAGAATTTATAAACTCCTGTAACAATGAGATTGAATCAGAACCTCTCGAGGGTATAAATTCTATCCCTTATTCTGATAAGGTGACCCTCAAAGGCAATTCTGACCTAGATTCTAGTAATTCAACCCACATCCTTAGCCTAGAATCTGTATCTGAATCTTATTGGGATGAATACAAGGCCCCGTATGACGATAATCAAAGTTTAAATTGGGATTATGATTCTGGGCCTTTATTCGATGAATGTCCCTCTCCAACATCCTCAGAGGGACAGATTGATTTTTCGAAAGTCACGCCAATCTACGATACAGAAATCGAGTTGGAAGAGTGGGGTTTTGATTGGGTCTTCTCCACAAGCCAAAAGCCTGAGCCCAGATCCAATAGGGACACCTTTTTAAGCTCAGAATCTACGAATAGGATAGACCCAAGCTAGGTTGCTGAGTCTAAATCTTGTGCTTTATTCTTTGGTGGAACCTCTGATCTCGAATCAAATTCAAAATTTGATACTCGCAATTTCTCTGACGATTTCGAATCTTACCATGATTTCGGAGAACCATTGTTTCCTAACGACTATGAGCCAATCTACGACCTCAACTCATATGATTCATTCTTCGACTCTGACTCTGAGGTCCCTAATCCCGAGATCACTGATTTAAAATTAGGTTCCATTGAGATGGAATCATTTCTTTTTGATCCTCAGGAATCAAAACCAAAAAGTGCCGAGAGTGACTACAATCCAGAATTTGAATCATTTCTTGACTCAGATTTTCTTCATCCTATAAACACTCTTCAAGCATTTGCCTTTGAATTTGATTGCTATTATGAGGACTCTCTAAATGAACCCACCTTTAAACCTTTTTTAGATGAGCCCCCATACACAATTCTTATTGAAGCCACCTCCTTTACATATACAGAACCTTCCCAAACCCGATTTCAACCCTGACCTGCAACCGGACTCAATTTCTATTCTGATTCCCCTCTTACTGAGCCGATTGCAGATGATTTGCCTCCACATTTTCATCGGGTTTTGAACATTGATCAGACTACAAATCATGCCTTATCATTCTCTGATCACTCCTGTAGGGTTTTCGCATCATCTACTGATTATTTTATGGATCCCTACTCTGATCAGGCTGATTCGACTCAGCTAAACCCTGGATTCACACTTCCATATCATTCCGAGCTTCACAGCATATGGTGGGTTCCACATCTCTTGATCTACATTTATCAACCCACAAGATTGATTGGCTTTAGGCTACATCATCAGCTTGTTGATATGAACAAGCACCCTATTAGACCAACCAGGCTTTTGATCAAGGTGCTTGTTCCACAAAACTCAACTAATTTGACCACTCCTTCTCCATACCATTTCCCGCTCAGCTGAAGGTATTGAATTTAGTGCTTAACGGGAGGCAACCCATCATTCCAAAATCCCGAGATCCTTCTGATTATCCTTCTATACTTCACGTTTATTGCACCCTGAGTTCAATTTTAGAATAATCGATCCCACCTCTGGTACATGTGCCAGAGCTTGAAATCGTCCGCAATAGTCACTCCCGACTCATTCGCCCACCCAATAATCCTGTTCTAAATTCTTGAACCCAAACCTATTTCACGCCCTCCGTTTACAATGAGGACATTACAAAACTTAGGCATTGGGGGGTGGTAAAGTGCAAACATACAAAAATCAAACTTAGGAAGGGCTCTCACAAAAAAAAAAATCTCATATTCCAAAAATACCAAGAAAATAAAAAATTATGAAAAATAACAAAAAATTATAGGAGAGAAAATTTTGAGGCCATACAAATCTTGAGGAGAAAAAGGGGAGAAGTGAAAACTGTCAAAAAGGAGCACAAGTTGAAAAAGAAAAATAAATAGTCATTAGTAAGAAATTAAGGAATTAACTTAGTTCTAGATCATATCAAAAGAAAGAAAATGAAAGAAGCAAAAGGTGCTAATGAAACACAGAAGAGACTAGTAGGAACGCTAGTCTTAGGCCTCTTGGGCTATGACCATAGGCTTAAAAATTCAAATATCCGCTAAGATCTGGATAGTCCTCAAGAGGTTGTGTAACGACCCGGTTCCCGAGTCCCTACGAGACACGAGAACCGGACCGACTCGACTAACCCCAAGACCCAGTCGTCCAACGAGGAAGTAACCAAAAAGACAGTAAAATAAACCACATTCAGCATGAATATAACTAACAGTAAGAAAGTACAGCAGTAAGGAAAGAAACTACTACAGTAGGCACCATCACAACAGTAAAACAACATTTATCATATAACAAAACTGCAGGTAAAGAAGGTACAGCGGAAACAGAAACTACTCACTAGAACAGAAACAAAAAGGGGTACAAAGCTGTGGTAACTCTACTGGACCCTACTCGGCCCAGCTTCCTCTGCAGCCGCCGACCCTGGCTGCTCAACACCTGATCCTGAAAAAGGTAACGAGTGTAACACGTCAGGAAAACGCTGAGTAGAGTGGCAAACTAACTAAAGGCAACAGTAGAGTGTACAGTAGCTGTTATGTTCTATTACTTCCTTTATTTACATCTTTCAATTTTTCTTACTATTTCATTTACTTCTCAGATCCTTTACTTGATCTCGGATGTCCTCGTGGGACGATCTTGATTGCAGTCTTTTCCAAAAGTAGAAGTAGCACGTGGTGCTCTCCTGGCCGGGAGAGTCCCCCGTGGTGATCCTACCCTCAGTCAACCACCCCAAGGTCACTGACAGACGTAACGGTGACTACGGCACGCGCGATAAACGCACAGGTAGCTAGCCCGTACTGGCACGCGGTCAGTCGTTTCCGTTAACGGGTGCGCCCAAAGCACAGCACGGAACCAGGGCAGAGCCCTCTCAGTAACAGGGGTCCAACCCCTCCACAGTAACCAAACCGGGGCCTTGCCCCTCCACAGTCCGCGCACCCTCGCCTGACTACCCTGGTTCGCCCTAGTGGGGCTAACAAGTCGGTGAAGGAGGCTAGCAGAACCCCGGGGCCCGTGGGGTAGCTAGTACTCTCCTAACACTACTAGCTCTCCTCGGTACTACGTACACGAGGGCCAACAAGTCGGTACAGAGCGGCCAAGCCTAACCCCGGGTCCCTGGGGCGGCTGGCCCCACTCTGCACTAAAACAGGTACAGGTACTTCCCTTGGTACTGCGTACCCAAGAGACAGTACAAACTACATCTCAGTTCCATTCCTTTTCTTTCCGGGAGTTCCACTCCTAATTCCCCGTAGGGTTCCAGCTCTTTATCTCAGAACATCATATGTTTCACTTTCCAGATTCACGTTCTCAATTTCCATGATCTCAAACATGTTTCTTTGTTCATAACAGGCAGCTGTTAATTAAATTCACAGGCAGCTTATATATTCCTTTCCATTTTTCCAAGACTGCAGTAATATACATTCCACTAGTTTTTCCATCCTAGGATTCATGCCATATCCTAGGATCTATCATACAATCTAGTTTTCTGGCCCTAGGATTTATGCAACACCTAAGAGCTATCATTCCATATATTTCTCATTCCTAGGATTCATGCAATGCCCTAGGTTCTAGTTATGGTTCCATACTTTAACAGATTTTATTAATACTTAAAACCACTCTACCAGGTACAACGGGAGTAATGGGGGCGTGATCGGGAATCCCGCGCGCCTCCGCGACTCTCAAGACTGCAACCGAACGAGGTCCTATCACAAGGATCAAACACAAGGAGTGTCTCAAAATAGTGTATAGCTACTGTAGGCGGGTAGAGGAATAAATTCTGAAACGAACGCAACTCGAATCGCGGAAAACGGAGCCCAAACGGGCCCTAAACGGGTCGAGAAAGATGATACTGTGCAAAATCAGACGTCTGGAACTCCTTCCAGACGTCTTAAACGGTGGATCAGAGAATTACCTGTTCGGCTTGGTTCCCCGGACGTCCAGAAGTCTGTGGGGACGTCTCTCCTAGATCCCAGACGTCCGATGGTCACTCCGGACGTCTGGAGGTCACTCCCGCCGTCTGGTACAACTTCCAGACGTCTGATTCGCAAAGGATGACGAATCAGAACACCTGCGCACAGCCAACCCCCCTCCCTCAGTACGGTCAGTCGACAAAAGAAGGAGAAAGTGGAAACTCACCTTTCAGACGTCTGTATGATCTCACAGACGTCGACCTTGCCGTCTGGATATCAATCCAGACGTCTGATTCTGGAAATTTTTCCAGAATCAGAACCTTGCTCGGACTTCGCTCGCGACGCCGCCCGTGTCGCACCTCGCGCGTCCGCTGCTCCGCCCGCAGCAGGTCCCTTTCCGCGACGCTCTGCGCCCCCTGCGCCCTCCGCCGGCCGGCCAAGCCGCTCCCGGCGAGCTCGCCCTCACGGCAGAGCCCCGCCCTCGCACGCCGCAGCTCCTCCGCGCCTACTGCGGCTGCTGCTGCCGCTACGCCCTCGCGTCCGCTCGCTCTCGCGCACAGGCAGGAGAAGAAGGAGGAAGATGGTGGAGACGGGAGGGGAGGCGCGCCCCCCCCCTTTTAACGCCGCGCGGAGAGGAGAGAGAAGGCGGTCGCAGTCACCTGTCGCCGCAGAGAAAGAGGCAGGATCGCAGGTCTGCGCGCACAGGCGCGCAGACGAATATCCCGTGCGAGCATAACTGTTCGCCAGACGTCTGTAAACTATCCCGGACGTCTGGTCAGACATCTGGATGTGATCCCAGACGTCTTAAAAGACGTCTGGGGCACGCGCTCGTTACAATATAACAAACTCAAAGGAAGTTTCGTCCCCGAAACTTGCGCCAACTAGGGTGCGGGAAAAGGATGTCCAAATAACCATAACAAACTCAAAGAGGACCGAGGCCGGTCCGAAAAGACGTACCCGCGAAAAGCTCTGGGTACCGCTCCCGCATTGCCGCCTCAGGCTCCCAGGTAGCCTCCTCGTACCGCTGGCTCCTCCACAAAACCTTTACCAGGGGTACTTGCTTCCGTCTCAACCTGCGGACGGCTCGGTCTAGGATCTGCACTGGCCGCTCGGGGTAGGTCAGGTCGTCGCTCACCTCGACGCTCTCGTGACTCAGTACGTGGCTGGGATCGGCTACGTACTTCCTGAGGTTGGACACGTGGAACACGTCGTGCACACCAGAAAGCTGCGGGGGAAGGGCAAGTCTGTAAGCAACGGGTCCAACCCGCTCCAGGACCTCGAAGGGCCCCACGAACCTCGGCGCGAGCTTCCCTCTCACCCCAAACCGCTGTAAGCCCTTCATGGGCGAAACACGAAGAAAGACGTGGTCCCCGACCTCGAACTGCACCTCTCTGCGTCTGCGATCTGCGTAGCTCTTCTGTCTGCTCCTGACAGTGCGGAGTCGTCTGTGGATCTGCTCAACTACCTCCTGACTCTGCCGGATCAACCTGGGGCCAACCTCCCACTTGGTCCCCACCTCAACCCAACTCAAGGGTGCCGTGCATTTCCGTCCGTACAGAGCCTCGTAGGGAGCCATGCCGATGCTCGAGTGATAGCTGTTGTTGTATGCAAACTCCGCCAGGGGCAGGTGCTCCTCCCAAGAGCCCCTCCAGTCTAGTACACAGGCACGCAAAAGGTCCTCAAGTGTCTGTATCGTGCGTTCCGACTGTCCGTCCGTCTGGGGGTGGTAAGCCGTGCTAAACCTCAACCTCGTCCCCAAAGCCTGCTGAAACTCAGCCCAAAACTGGGACGTAAAGCGGGTATCCCGGTCGGATACGATCTCCCGCGGAACTCCGTGTAGTCGCACCACATCACGGATATACCTCTCAGCCAACTGTGCTGGTCCCAAAGTGACTCGGATCGGCAAGAATCGTGCCGTCTTCGTCAATCTATCCACTATTACCCAGACTGCGTCGTGTCCTCGCTGGGTAACAGGTAAGCCCACCACCAAGTCCATGGTGATGCTCTCCCACTTCCACTCTGGTACTGGAAGCGGCTGAAGCGGCCCTGCAGGCCTCTGATGCTCGGCTTTCACCTGCTGGCACACTAAGCACTGCTGCACGAACTCACCCACATCCCGCTTCATCCCTCTCCACTAGAACTCGCATCTCAAGTCATGGTACATTTTCGTGTTTCCGGGATGTATGGTGAATCTGGAACCGTGTGCCTCAGTCAGGAGCTCTCTCAACAGCTCCTCGTCTCTGGGGACGCACAGCCGTCCCCTCAAGCGTAACACCTGGTCTGTGAAAGAGAAGTCCCCTGGGTCCCCTGACAGTACTCTGTCGCGCAAAGACTGCAAGTACGGATCGGCCATCTGTCCCGTGATGATGCGGTCTATCAACTCTGGTCTGGTCTGCCGTGTCACCGTCACTGCCCCACAGTACCCTCGTAACTCTAGAGGTCGCCAACTGCCCACCTCCTCCAAAAGGCTCCAACTCTGTAACTGTAGACTGGCCAAGCGTGCGGGCGCCTTACGGCTCAAGGCGTCAGCCACCACATTGGCCTTTCCCGGGTGGTAGGAGATGCTGCAGTCGTAGTCCTTCAGCAGCTCCAACCAACGTCTCTGTCTCATGTTGAGCTCCCTCTGGTCAAAAGAATATCTGAGGCTCTTGTGATCAGTAAAAATCTCGAAGGTCTCACCGTACAAGTAGTGCCTCCATGTCTTCAGCGTGAAGACAACAGCTGCCAACTCTAGATCGTGGGTAGGGTAGGTATGCTCATGGGGCTTCAGTTGCCGCGAAGCGTAAGCGACCACGTGACCCCTCTGCATGAGCACACCTCCTAACCCCTGCAAGGAAGCGTCCGTGTACACAACGAACCCATCACTACTGTCAGGGATGGTGAGCACGGGAGCCGAGGTCAACCTCTCCTTCAGCTCCAGAAAACACGCCTCACAGGCGTCTGTCCAAGCGAAAGGCACATCCTTCCGAGTCAACTGTGTCATAGGACGTGCAATCTGCGAAAACCCTCTGATGAACCGTCTGTAGTAACCTGCCAGTCCCAGGAAACTGCGAATCTCAGTGACTGAACGCGGTCTCTCCCACCTGAGCACTGCCTCGACCTTGGCGGGATCCACCGCCAGGCCGTCTCCAGAGATCACATGACCCAAAAAGGTCACCTCCCTCAACCAGAACTCGCACTTGCTGTATTTGGCGTACAGCCTGCGTCGTCTCAGAGTGTCCAGAACCATCCGCAAGTGCTGTCCGTGTTGCGTCCGATCTCTAGAATAGATGAGTACATCATCTATGAAAACCACCACAAACTGGTCCAAGTACGGTCTGAACACCCGGTTCATCAGGTCCATGAAAGCAGCGGGGGCATTGGTCAGCCCAAACGGCATGACCAAAAACTCGTAGTGTCCGTAGCGGGTGCGGAAAGCTGTCTTGGAGACGTCGGTCTCCCTGATCCTCAACTGGTGGTATCCAGACCTCAAGTCGATCTTGGAAAACACCGTGGCACCCCGCAACTGGTCAAACAAATCGTCAATCCTCGGCAGCGGATATCTGTTCTTGATGGTGACCCTATTCAGCTGTCGGTAGTCCACACAAAGGCGTAGGGTCCCATCCTTCTTCTTCACAAACAGTACCGGGGCTCCCCAGGGAGACGCACTGGGCCTCACGAAACCCTTCTCCAAAAGGTCCTGCAACTGAGACTTGAGCTCTCGCAGCTCAAGCGGTGCCATCCTGTATGGCGCGGTGGAGATGGGGCTGGTCCCTGGTACTAGTGAGATCTCAAACTCGATCTCACGCTCGGGCGGTAGTCCTGGTAACTCGTCTGGAAACACGTCGGGGTACTCTCTGACCACCGGGATGCTCTGGAAGTCTGCCACGGGGCTGTGCTCTGCCACCACACAAGCTAAGAAGCCCTCACACCCCTGGCTCAAAAGTCTCGCCGCCCGAAGTGCCGAAATGCACCTGAAACCTCCGTCCACTGGCTGCCCGTGAAACTCGAAGGAAGGCAACTCCGGAATGGAGAAGACAATCTTCCTCTCAAAGCAGTCTACCAAGGCGTGGTAAGCGGACAGCCAATCCATCCCCAGGATCACCCCAAAGTCTTCCATCTGTATCATAATCAGGTCAGCTGGCAGGCTGTGTCCCCCGATGCTGACCCCGCAACCCGTGTACACCTCCTCAGCTACAAACAGCTGACCACTCGGACCTTTGATTACGAACGGGTTCTCTAACAATGTATAATCCTGGTCCAAACTAACTGCGAAACTGTCTGCGACAAACGAGTGCGTAGCGTCGGAATCGAAAAGCGTGTAAACGAGTCTGCCAGAAACTGAAACCATACCTGCTACCACGGATCCCGAAGCTCTGGCGTCCCTGTGCGTTAGGGCGTTGATACGCCCCTAAGCTCTAGGTGCGGACGAAGCAGCCACACTCTGCGTCGGACGGGTAGGTGCTGGCCGGTACTCTCCTCGCGACTGCGGTCCTCCTCCTCGCGCCTGGAAACCGCGGCCTCCTGCGCGCCCTCCAGTGCTCTGCGCGGGAAGTATCTGCTGACCTCCTGCCCTAGATGGGCAGTCCCTCCTGACGTGGCCCGGCTGGCCACACTGGTAGCAGAGGGGAACCCGACTCCCGCCCTCAGTGAGTCCCTGCTGTCGGCTCGGCGGGGGTCCGGTGCTGGCGACTGGCCCCTGTCGAGGGCCCCCAAAGGCCATTGATGGCCCTGCACAACGTGACGGCTCTCCTGAGGACGCCACGTGTCTCCGTTCTCGCCGGCCCTGTGAGAAGTCTGGCTGAAAGGGCCTCTTCCGCCCGCCGTCGGTCTCTCGCGCGGACGGGTAGGTCTCCTCGTAAGTCATGGCTGCCTCTACCACCCTCGAAAACGTCGGCAGCTTCAGGGGTTTGACATACCCCCGGATCGCAGGCCGGAGCCCCTCGGTGAACCTCCAAAGGCGCTCCTCCTCAGTGGCTACCGCTGTCGCTGCAAAGCGGGACAGCTCCAAGAAACGCGTGCGGTATGCGCTCACGGTCATCGTCCCTTGGCGGAGAGTGTGGAACTCCCGCCTCCTCTAGTCCTGCCACGTCTGGGGAAAGTATTGCTCGCAGAAGAGGGTGACGAACTGGTCCCACGTCAGCTCGTCCCTCCCCTGTCCCCGGACCGCCCTCCACCACCGGTGTGCCGCACTCTCCAGCTGGTACGTGGCAAAGGCCACGCGGCACTCCACCGGGGGGCGAAGGGTGTCGAAGATCTTCTCCAGCTGCTTAAGCCAGTCCTCTGCCTCGGTCGGGTCCTCATCCCCCTTGAAGGAGGGGGGCTTCAGCTTCCGGAACTGTCCGAAAAGCTCGAAGTGGTGCTGTAGGGGAGGTGCTGGTGCACCTCCAGGCGAAGGTGCCTCGTGTATAGAAGTGTCGGAGGAAGGTGGGGGCGGCAGGGGCCCATCCCCTCCCTCGTGTCCGGCGCCGCGTCCGTCGCGTGGTCCCACAGAGGACTCCCCCTCTGCAACCCCAGGAGGAGGTGCTCGGGGCGGTGGGTGGAGCTCCTCTCGTACAATATCCCGAATCAGTCTGGCGAGGTCCTGGGCCTGGATGCCAGGGAGTGGTGGCTGGTCCACCGAGACGTCAACGACAGCACGTCCACCTCGCCGACCTCGCCCTCGGCCGCGCCCGCGGCCAGTCTCGCCAGTCCCACGACGAGGCATCTCCTGCAAGGAGACGCGAAACAAAACGGAAACGTCAAAACAGACGGTACCTAACAACACTTCTAAGAGCTCATGTCAAGAGATATGTTGTGGTGGCTACTCTAGCTATAAACATGTGAATTGGTTATTTTCCAGTTAGTTGATTCACTTCTCGGGACGACCTTGCTCTGATACCATCTTGTAACGACCCGGTTCCCGAGTCCCTACGAGACACGAGAACCGGACCGATTCGACTAACCCCAAGACCCAGTCGTCCAACGAGGAAGTAACCAAAAAGACAGTAAAATAAACCACATTCAGCATGAATATAACTAACAGTAAGAAAGTACAGCAGTAAGGAAAGAAACTACTATAGTAGGCACCACCACAACAGTAAAACAACATTTATCATATAACAAAACTGCAGGTAAAGAAGGTACAGCGGAAACAGAAACTACTCACTATTACAGAAACAAAAAGGGGTACAAAGCTGTGGTAACTCTACTGGACCCTACTCGGCCCAGCTTCCTCTGCAGCCGCCGACCCTGGCTGCTCAACACCTGATCCTGAAAAAGGTAACGAGTGTAACACGTCAGCAAAACGCTGAGTAGAGTGGCAAACTAACTAAAGGCAACAGTAGAGTGTACAGTAGCTGTTATGTTCTATTACTTCCTTTATTTACATCTTTCAATTTTTCTTACTATTTCATTTACTTCTCAGATCCTTTACTTGATCTCGGATGTCCTCGTGGGACGATCTTGATTGCAGTCTTTTCCAAAAGTAGAAGTAGCACGTGGTGCTCTCCTGGCCGGGAGAGTCCCCCGTGGTGATCCTACCCTCAGTCAACCACCCCAAGGTCACTGACAGACGTAACGGTGACTACGGCACGCGCGATAAACGCACAGGTAGCTAGCCCGTACTGGCACGCGGTCAGTCGTTTCCGTTAACGGGTGCGCCCAAAGCACAGCACGGAACCAGGGCAGAGCCCTCTCAGTAACAGGGGTCCAACCCCTCCACAGTAACCAAACCGGGGCCTTGCCCCTCCACAGTCCGCGCACCCTCGCCTGACTACCCTGGTTCGCCCTAGTGGGGCTAACAAGTCGGTGAAGGAGGCTAGCAGAACCCCGGGGCCCGTGGGGTAGCTAGTACTCTCCTAACACTACTAGCTCTCCTCGGTACTACGTACACGAGGGCCAACAAGTCGGTACAGAGCGGCCAAGCCTAACCTCGGGTCCCTGGGGCGGCTGGCCCCACTCTGCACTAAAACAGGTACAGGTACTTCCCTTGGTACTGCGTACCCAAGAGACAGTACAAACTACATCTCAGTTCCATTCCTTTTCTTTCCGGGAGTTCCACTCCTAATTCCCCGTAGGGTTCCAGCTCTTTATCTCAGAACATCATATGTTTCACTTTCCAGATTCACGTTCTCAATTTCCATGATCTCAAACATGTTTCTTTGTTCATAACAGGCAGCTGTTAATTAAATTCACAGGCAGCTTATATATTCCTTTCCATTTTTCCAAGACTGCAGTAATATACATTCCACTAGTTTTTCCATCCTAGGATTCATGCCATATCCTAGGATCTATCATACAATCTAGTTTTCCGGCCCTAGGATTCATGCAACACCTAAGAGCTATCATTCCATATATTTCTCATTCCTAGGATTCATGCAATGCCCTAGGTTCTAGTTATGGTTCCATACTTTAACAGATTTTATTAATACTTAAAACCACTCTACCAGGTACAACGGGAGTAATGGGGGCGTGATCGGGAATCCCGCGCGCCTCCGCGACTCTCAAGACTGCAACCGAACGAGGTCCTATCACAAGGATCAAACACAAGGAGTGTCTCAAGACAGTGTATAGCTACTGTAGGCGGGTAGAGGAATAAATTCTGAAACGAACGCAACTCGAATCGCGGAAAACGGAGCCCAAACGGGCCCTAAACGGGTCGAGAAAGATGATACTGTGCAAAATCAGACGTCTGGAACTCCTTCCAGACGTCTTAAACGGTGGATCAGAGAATGACCTGTTCGGCTTGGTTCCCCGGACGTCCAGAAGTCTGTGGGGACGTCTCTCCTAGATCCCAGACGTCCGATGGTCACTCCGGACGTCTGGAGGTCACTCCCGCCGTCTGGTACAACTTCCAGACGTCTGATTCGCAAAGGATGACGAATCAGAACACCTGCGCACAGCCAACCCCCCTCCCTCAGTACGGTCAGTCGACAAAAGAAGGAGAAAGCGGAAACTCACCTTTCAGACGTCTGTATGATCTCACAGACGTCGACCTTGCCGTCTGGATATCAATCCAGACGTCTGATTCTGGAAATTTTTCCAGAATCAGAACCTTGCTCGGCCTCCGCTCGCGACGCCGCCCGCGTCGCACCTCGTGCGTCCGCTGCTCCGCCCGCAGCAGGTCCCTTTCCGCGACGCTCTGCGCCCCCTGCGCCCTCCGCCGGCCGGCCAAGCCGCTCCCGGCGAGCTCGCCCTCACCGCAGAGCCCCGCCCTCGCACGCCGCAGCTCCTCCGCGCCTACTGCCGCTGCCGCTGCCGCTGCGCCCTCGCGTCCGCTCGCTCTTGCGCACAGGCAGGAGAAGAAGGAGGAAGATGGTGGAGACGGGAGGGGAGGCACGCCCCCCCCCTTTTAACGCCGCGCGGAGAGGAGAGAGAAGGCGGTCGCAGTCGCCTGCCGCCGCAGAGAAAGAGGCAGGATCGCAGGTCTGCGCGCACAGGCGCGCAGACGAATATCCTGTGCGAGCATAACTGTTCGCCAGACGTCTGTAAACTATCCCGGACGTCTGGTCAGACGTCTGGATGTGATCCCAGACGTCTTTACAGACGTCTGGGCCACCTCCCAGACGTCTTAAAAGACGTCTGGGGCACGCGCTCGTTACAGGTTGGGGAAAATGCGAAGCTTAAGTATTAGGTCTAAGGCTTAGGGAGTATTCGACCTCGTTAACTAGCCTTTGGTTTGCGGGATTCAATAACCTAAGCACCCCAATCCACACACAGTCTGGTTCAGTGCGCATAAGTATCAAAATCACGCAAATGCATTTAAACTGTTTTGAAAAAGTCACCTAGATTAAGAGTGGTCGATCAACACAAGTTGATTTGGATGAGTTCCTAATGGGAGAGGCGGGAAATTCCCCTCGAAGATGTGCAATAACATATCGTCTCCTCGATGCTTATCTCCTAGGATATCTACATATCCTACCAGGGGCATGTAAGCACCCTGTGCTGGTTCAGATGCCATGGGTGGCATTATCATGAAATGTTGATTGCCAGGGTCTAGATCTAGCTACAGAACGCCATAGGCGGGATTATCTCAAAATCTCGAAAGCCAAGGTTCTAGGGGTTGCCATGGGCAGTGCTATCTCGAAGCATCGATTGCCAAGGACCCTTCGAGGATTGATGATGGGGACTAGGAATCCAATACATACCGTGTTGTAAAGCCAATCCAAAGATAGAAATAAAAAGAAAAGAGAGAGAAAACTCTACAAACAAAGAAAATTCCTCTGTCCCTCTCTTATAAAAATGCACTGCAAACTGAACCGAGGCTAAAATATGTTGCAAGCACGGGTGCTTTAACCACGGAGTCCAACGAACCTTAGGATAGTTCTTACGGGCCTTAAAAACCTTTGTGGCAGACTAAGGCTAGAGCAGGTCAAGTCCAGATTGGTTGGTACTTGAGTACCTCTAGGCCTACTATCGGCATTCCAACCTAATCTATAGAAGATAGCACACATCACAGTTTTTTAGCA
Source organism: Thalassia testudinum (assembly GCA_037157565.1). Taxonomy (NCBI): domain Eukaryota; kingdom Viridiplantae; phylum Streptophyta; class Magnoliopsida; order Alismatales; family Hydrocharitaceae; genus Thalassia; species Thalassia testudinum. Next base: position 41,306,990 of record JAZHRO010000062.1, read on the forward strand.
TCAAAAGATTGCATGGTCTAGAATCAAAGTTAAAACCTTAAAATTTTGCTAAGAGACTAGCAAAAGCTAGGCATGGGATTATGATGGGAACACCATCATGAGACATAACTAGCTCATTTTTACCCAATGAAGAGAATAAATGCTTCTAAATAATCGACTAAAGGTCATAATTCACTACACAACCATTCCGAGAGTAAAATAAGAAACTAGGGTTAAAGCTGCAATTTTACCAATACAATGCAACCAACAATTTTCTCAAGGTCTAAGCAAAGGTCAAATGGTCTTAACAAGATAAAAAGTGGGTTGGATTTGACAGAAAAGGGTTTGTGTGTGTCCTGTGAATTAAATGACTTCTTAAAACCCTAAAACAAGACCCACTTGATTAACCAAGGTTCTGGTTAGGATAAAATTCACCTAGACCCTCTAAAAATTATATAAAAATATCCTCTAGGGTTTGGTACCTTCAATTTAGCCATTAGAACCCATCTTGACATAGAATGGGGTCTTAGACAGATATTTTCCTAAATTGGGTTTTTACATAAATTACCTAATCAAACGTGATCAAACCCAAAATCCAACTTCACCATTGGATTCCTTACATTGAAATAGGTTTGTACCAAAATTTAGACTTAAGGGGAATTAATCTTGACCCACTTTGCAAAAAGGTCTTGTCTGTTTACATTTCTACCCCTAACTTTCAAAAACCCTCATAATCAGATCCCTAGCTTCTTCATCATTTTCACAAATAGGTCCCTCCACCATTATAGCAGAGGAATCCTACTCCAGCGAGCTTTGATAGGAGGTTTCTCCTTGATTGCTCAGAGAATCCCTTCCAAAATTGGAAGGGAGATTCTCTGAGTAATCCCCTCCAATCTGAATCCATCTTTGATCCATAATTGTTTCCCAATCTCTCATGCGAACACATGAGAGATTTGGGTCTTTTGAAGTTGCCATCTTCGGCGACCATGCCTTTCTTGGAAGCTTGGCTTCCAAGCACAAATCCCTCTCCAGAGACCTATTTAAGACTCCCCAGATTCAACTGAGTCTCCTAAGTTTGAAATTGGGTCGGTTCTCCCTCAGTTCCTCTCTCTCTGGCCAACCACAATCTCTGCAAGCTTTGGTGGCTCTTCCCTCACTCACTCGTCGCCCAACCACAAACTTGTGCTCGGGTTAACTCTGCCACATTCGTCCATGTCACGCAACACTGCCCGACGTCGCCTCTGCCCCATCTTCACCGCCGCCTCATCTACGGAGGTCTTCGTCATCCTCACGTCCGGCAACCATACCGATGTGGGACATCCTTTCCTTTCTTCCTTTGATTAGGTTTCTTAGATTCCCTCTCTCTCTCACTTTCTTTCCCTCGATTTATTTCTCAAAACCATCCACTGACGCCACTGACCACCGTCACCTTCTCCACCTCCGGCGACTCCTCTAGCGAGGTGCCCTCGTCGCTCCGCACCTCCATCCACCACGCCGACCACCCTACAACCTCCGCCACATCTCACTGATCATTTCTCCTCAATCCAATCACTCCATCGACCACCCAAATCCCTCCCCAAACAGACCCACCTTCACTGTTCATTCCCTTCACCGTCTGGCCACCATAGCCACCCACATGCCACGAAACCACTCCCATCACACCAGCCATGCTCCAACGACACTCCCTAAGTGATTTGCATGGCCGCGAGGCTGTTCTCATGTTTTTAGGTTCATTTCCCATCCGCCATTGCTGCCGAGCATGAAGCTCGCTTGCTGCAACTCCAGGTGTTGCCAATCCCTAGAAGACACTCCCAGGCGATGCGGACTTGAGGCGCGCACACATCCAGGTCGTTGATTGGAGTCAAAAGCAGCTGCAGCCTCGCTAATTGAGGAAGTCACCCTGGTGCTGTGTGCGCGGAAGAAGGTGGGACATTTAGTCCCACCTCGAAAAGGGAAAGACGCCTGCACCAACATAAATTGATTTTGTGTTAGAGGCTCTTCGCCTCCAACACTAAGGGTGAGGTCCTCCTCCCCCCTCTCATGGACTCATCCGCGACACTGCCACGACCCAATTACCCGACCTCTTCACTCCTCGCTCACCACACACGTCGGTGAGCCTGAACCCAAGTTTGCGTTAGGTCCGATTACCTAACTGATTAAAGGTCTGGGAGAGCGATTCTGAATTTGTAAAGAGAGAAAGAGAGAAGAGAGCTACTCAGGGGAAGGGGGGTTTTGCTCTGAGGAGTTTACCTTCGACGCTTAGTCAAATTCAGAGAAAGAGCAGGGCTGAAGGAAGAAGGGAGGAAGAAGAAAAGCAGGCCAGCGTAGCTCAGGGCTAAGGCAGAAGAAAGGTAAAGTCAGGAAGAAGTAAAGGAAGAAGAAGAGGTCAGGCAGAAAGGAAAGAAGGAAGGAGAGGATAGAGGAGGAAGAAACTGAAGAAGAAGGATCACAAAGGCAGAAAGCAAAGAAGGATCGCAAAGGCAGAAGGCAGAGAAGAGAAGAAGAATCAGAGAAAGAGAAATCAGGCACTGTAGCACAAGACTTTTAAGACGTCTCAATTTTCATAAGCTCTCCATTATTTTATCTACAATTATTTTTACTCTTCATATACTCATGCTTTACACTCCTAATTAACTTTTGAGTAGTATTATGTGTTCAATTTGCATTTATTATTGAGATTAGTGTGTGAATTCCATTTGCTCCCTGTGTTCGACCTCGGAAATATTCAAGTAATAAAATTGTATTTGTTTTGAACGCGTTTTCGGCTATACTACAATGCAATACTTTTAAATACCGATTTAGTGTTCTAAACAGCCTTGTGCCCCCATTGGAAGAACACCAATCTTCTCATCTTACTCTATTTTTACTTTCTTTACTAGTATAGTTATTTTCTTTACTCGAACTTTTCTTATTTTCATTTTCTTGCTAGTAGAATAGATTTCATTTTCAAGCTTCTTACTACTTGTTTTTTGTTGTGCTTTATTTACTTTTCAAGTTGCACACACTCTCAATCACTTGCACCATCCACGCCGCCACCATTACCACCACTTCATCACCTCACTAGCACTTAGCTCACTCCATCACTCACACTCACACGCCCACCATCACCACCCCTAAGACCAACTCCTACTCTTATTACCACCACATTAGCATCATTGCTATCCCATCCCCTTTCCATAGAGCCCACAACATAAACTCCATAGAAAACACCACCATAGAACAAACCTTACTCATCTCCAAGTATAGGATCTTCATCTCCATCTCCCTAACCCATGCCATGGTTATCACCACCAACATTAGAACCAAAGAGCACCTAATCACCCACATTATCGAGCCACTCCGCATCCACCACCTTAGGGAGCTTGAACACTTTATCCTCCATTAGCCATCTCCATTTTCCAAGTGTTGGAGTAAAAGTTCTTGTAATTATCTATCTTTTATGTCCTTTGGATAAGTGGATCTTTCCACCCTAGTGTAATGGAGTTGATCTTCTTCATATGTGTGCCCCATGTTGTAGTACTTGGAGTTGATCTTTTCCATATGTGTGTTTTATGTTGTAATAATTTGTAGTATGTCATAGTACATGTTGTGAAATGCAAGTTTAAAGTTATTCATTTGTGTGTTTTGTATTACTTTTTTAAAGAAAAGAAAATAAAAAAAATGACTATAGTTGTTAAAGTTCTCATGTCTTTTTTTGGTTGGCGATTGTAAATACATCACTCTCATTTTTACTTCTATAAAACAAAAAGGCCAAATACATAAATATATATAATAAAAAAATGCCTCATTGTATAGCTATGGTCACTCCCCTCACCCCTACTAATCACTCGCATAGCCATTTCCCGCATCTAACGCGAAATCGCACCACACATATTATCTCGTCACCATAATCACCATTCCCGATAACGCCTCGCAAGCATGTTAGTTATCTTTTCATTTTGCTATCAAGTAAAAAAAAATAAAAAAAACTAGGTTTACCAACTAGCCTTAGATTTCATTTTACTATTCACAAGAAAATGATGTGCATACATCTAAATAGCCAAAAATGTCTATTAATGCATATTCTTAGTGTCATATTAGCATCATGCATTGTAAATATTGCATAACATACATAATCATGCATTTAGGTCAAATTGTATAAATTATATAGTAATTATCTCCTTTCATGGCCAGGGATAGGGTGATTTTTAATCAGGGCTTCGAATGGAAGATTCAACCGTACGGATCTGATCAGGGCGACGATAAAAGTTCAATGACTCCAAGATCACCCTGATCGGACATCTGTAGCACCAGATATAGTCTAAGGAAGCCTAGAGATCAAGGGCCAAGATGGTGCCAAATCGCACTTCAGACAGCAAATCCAACCGCATGAATGGGTTCGAATCAATGATCGTAACCTAATAGCGCAAAAATCGGCTCAATTCGACATCCGTGGCACCTTCTACATGTCATAGAAGATGGACGGCCATGATGGCACCACGTGGCACCATCATAGACGCCCAAATTGGCCGCAGCATCGCTTCTCATCTTCTGAAGGTGTAGGTGAGACGAGATATGGGCGGTTGGATCTTGATCCAACGGCTGTGAGCACGCACGCTTAAAACGTAAGCGCGACAACGAGGAGGAGGCAGCGCAACAGTCAAGTGGCTTTGCGCGAGCACAGGGCGTGAGTTCGACTCACGATCTGCTACACGTGAACATGTTATCCCGACCACGCGATCGGCTACAGATGGCCCAGATCACCCGATCGGCCGCACGCGCGGTCAAACTCACCGCCTCATGCCTGATCGCACGCGCAGGCATGTAGTTAAGCACAGAAGGAGCGGGCAAGGATGACTTTAGGTCATCCTATCTTGAGATCGGACAGCTAATATCGCGAGGATGTGGGCGAGCATTGAGCATGCAACAGGAGAGGAGGCGGGCATGCATGCGAGGCTGCGGCGATGTGGGGTCTTTAGTGACGCTTAAATCCATCACTAAAGACCCCTCATTTAATGTTTTAACTATGTAATGACCAAATTGCCCCCTATCCTTGCAACTATAAAAAAAGACCCCTACCCTATGAAATTCTCATCCCTTCCTTCATCTCTCTCCCTCTTCAAAGCTCAAGAGAAGCTTGTCCCACACCTGGGATGCTATTTTAGAGTCAAATCCAATTTTCTCACCCCCGTTCCGGAAGTGGATCCTGCAACGACGATGACGTGCTGCCTCATTCCCGCTTCTTCTTGCTTCATCCTCCTTCCCGCTTTGTCCTCCGTCTTCCAGGCATTGCTCCGTCCGGCGCATCCTCCAAGCATTCGTCGAGGAGGATAACATCTCTCTCCCTTCTTTTTAATCGCTTTCTAGAATTTTCCATTTTCTAGTTGTAAAAATAATATTATTTTATCAAGTGATTGTTCTCTCTCTCTCTTATTGTTTACATTCCATTGTAATTATCTCACTTTCAAACAAAAATAAAAGAAAAATATATAATCGCAAATTTAAAATCGACGTAACCTTCATGTGTTTGACCCAGAACTTCTTTACAAATTTTGGTTAAATTTACCTGTTGATGGATTGCATCGCAAATCAAACTACAACGAGTTTTTCAAATCCAACTTCGATCGCATAGTTTTCCACTCTCAACATTTTGGCACTGTTGCCGGGGAGGCAACGATTTTCTATTTTCTTTCTGCATTTTGCGCACTTTATTATTTTCTAACTTTATTTCTTGTCTATTGTTTTGCAGGTACCTTAACAAGGAATCTTCAAGCAGTAGATTGGAGTAAAGTGCAGTTGAAGACAACTATAAGTTCTCCCCATTCTTCCCCCTCCATAGATTTCATCTCACAACATTAATTCAGACTCCAATTAACCTAGGTGTTTGCATAAATTCTAGGGTTAGTTTGGTTACTTGAATTTCCACTCACATTCATTTTACCCTTATATTAAAAAAAATAACAAAATGATATTTCTTATGGGGTAAATCAACATACACACTACATACACCCACATTCAAAGCACATAACCTAATTGATTTTTATCCACTCAATCGGATTCTGATCTGTGGAATCGATACACAAATCAACATATAAAAGAGTAGAAATCAATCTAGGTTAATCATTTTGTGTGCCTAACTCAGTGGTGCAATTTTGGCCAATTGTTTGAGTTGTTTGGGCTGCACCACCTAACCTAAAATCAACTCACCAAGTAGCTTCCTTTTAAGGTTTTCAATTTAGGTCAACACCAGGCACTCCACCTTACTTTTGATTTCAAAAGGAAAAAGATCTTCACTCATGCTTGAAAATCTGGTTTGCCTCGAAACTTGATTGAATTAACCTAATTCCAAATCCTAAAAGCCACTTAAGCAAGATTTGAACCTTAAAATCCACTCAGCGAAAATAATCTTACTTGAAAACCCTGGTTGTGCACGCACTTACTCATATTCAATCAATCATTAAGGGCACAACCCATCTTAAAGGCCCACCACATTCCATAAGCACTACAATCCCAAGCCTAAATAAAATCAAGTAGACGTTGGCCTTAAGGACTGATTCGCTCTTCAGGGCCCAGTCTGAGATTGTTAAAGATTAACCTGCTTGTACCAATCAATCTGATGTCTAGCTAGGGGAGTAGCGTCAAACGACTGCGGCTGGGGGTACACTAGGAACCAAAAGCGCAAGCTGAAGGAAGAACCTTCTCCCTAGTCCCTCCTTCTAACTGGTTGGATTGATTGGACTCAAGTAGAGTAAATCGTTTATAATCTTAAGGCGGATTCTGAGAATCTGTAGATCCTTAGGTTACCCCACTTAAGGACAGGCTTGTTTTGTTGTGCTGTAGAGTTCTTATCCCCAGTCCTTCCGACCTCTTCCTAGCTTATGCTGGGAAGGAGGTCATTGAATCCACGATTGGAAGGACCACTAGAGTATTCTAGGAGGTGTAGATTGGATTTTGGCCAAATTGACACCATGGTCGATCAACAACCTCCTCTACCTCAGAATCCACAGAAGGTATTTCAAACGCAGCTGGAACAAATGCAGAGAATGCAAGAATGGTTCCAAAGAATGCAGGCTGCTCAGCCCTTGAAGGATTTTTATGATCCTTCAAATTACAGGGAATGTCCTGGCGTCTAGATTCCTACCAGAGATGTAGAAATTAAGCCCCAGGTGTTAAGCCTGATCAAACACTTTCATGGGCTTGGCTTTGAAGACCCATTTCAGCACTTGGAGGACTTGACTACTTTGGTCCAGACCATCAAGGCACAAAACGTGAATGAAGAGCATATGATCATGAAGCTCTTTCCCCACTCTCTTAGGGATAAAGTCGTTCATTGGTACAGAACCATAGGAAGGAGAATTGCAACTTGGAAAGATCTGAAATCAGCTTTTCTGAAGAAATTCTTCCCTGTCGGATGTACTAATGCTTTGAGACGGGCAATTACTACCTTCACCCAGCGGCCAGGGAAGCAGTGTCATGTTGCCTGGGAGAAATTCCAGGACTTATTGCGAGGGTGTCCACACCACGAGGTGCCGAAATGGCAGCTAGTGCAGATCTTCTACCACGGGTTACTGAGTAACTCACAAATCACGTGGATGCTTCTTGCGGAAGCAATTTCCTCAACAATGACGCAGATAGCGCGCATGATTTGTTTGAGGAGATGAGTGAAAATTTGATCAATCATGCCTCCATGGATACTTTTAAATGGTCCCAACAACCCAGATCGAATGTTAAAGAAGTCCACGACTCTCAGTCATTCGATATGGAATTGATTTGCAATAAACTAGATAAGGTGGACCTGGTTACTAAAAGCATGGAGTGGATGGCTGGAAACACAATAAACAATTCTCGATCCACTCAATCCCAGAATTTGGGATTCCATTCGTTGCGAGCTCCTTTTGGATGGGAGTTTGTGAATCAACTTGATGCGGCTCAACCTGCGAGTCAGCATTATTCGGAACCCCATAAGTTCCAAACTAGGGCCTTTAATCCCAGTTTCTCTAATCCATCCCTTTATTTCTCTCCATCCTCACCTTATGAGGATGTCTATGCTGTACAGGAGAACGTTAGGTCCAACCATTACTCCAATGTTTATAATCCGAGTTGGAGGAACCACCCTAACTTCTCTTGGAAAAACCTGGGGCAGCAGACCCAATTCAGACCCAGCAATTATGCTCCGCAAAGATCAATGGTTTAGGGTCATGTTTACACTCAACTGCCCTTGAATCAGGTTAATCAGCCATCTTGGAATGCCCGCCAACTTGTAGGGCAAGCTGATCTGAACTGACAAATGGTAGAAATGCAAGGATTTATGCTTCAGCTCATGCAGCAAATGAAAACCACGCTGGACAACTTGCAAACCGAGTTCATTGCTAATTCTCTCCAACCCGGATCTCTGCCATCTCAACCTATACCCAACCCACGTAATATCCAGAATCCGAGCAATCAAGCCCAAGGGTATGGGAATCAGAGGGACCCGCACACACATGCTCAGGTGGTTGAGCAGGGACCTTTCTCTTCTGCTTCTTCAAATCAAAGGTTTCTTGCTAATGAAGCCCCTCCAATCTTTCCTAACCCTCCCCAAGACCCAAACCCGTATGCTTCTGCTAATTCAGTTACTTTGAGGAGTGGAAAACAAACTCAGGATCCACAACCACACTGTTTTGATCTACCAAATCCTGGAGAGCCTGAGGGGAGAAAGAACTCTGAAGAAGAAATCAAGGCTCAAGAACCTGATTCCGAAGATCTAACTCATGTTCCTTTTCTTGAGGCCTTGATTAAACCTAGGAAGAAGTCTGTTGATAGTAACGAGGAGCTCTTGAATATATTCAAGAATGTCGAGATCAATATCCCGCTCCTCGATGCTATCAAACACATACTGGCTTATGCTAAATTTTTAAAGGATTTATGCACACAAATGTGTAAGTCGAGGGAATCTGTTCCGAGGAAGGTGGTACTCTCTGAGTAGGCTCGTTCTGTTATCCTACATCACCTTCCTTAGAAAAAGAAAGATCCAAGTGCTTCTTTGATTTCTTGTGTCATTAGAGATTATACTTTTGATAGAGCACTTCTGGATCTAGGTGCATCTATTAATCTAATCCCGACTTCTCTTTACAAGAAGTTTGGATTAGGTGAACTTTGGCTGACTTCAGTAACGCTGCAGTTAGCGGACTGTCCAGTCACAAATCTGTGAGGCGTTATTGAAGATGTTATTGTTAAGGCTAAGGATTTCTATTTTCCTGTAAATTTTCTTGTCCTTGACATGGATGTACCTGAGAATTTAAGGAACACGCCCATCATTCTGGGGCATCCATTCCTGGCTACCACTAAGGCCAATATCAACTGTGAGAGCGGTAGCATGGAAATCACCTTTGGGGATCAGAAATTGAAATTGGATATTTTTAAGGTGATTAACAAATTCGAGGATTGTAGATTTATAGAAGAGCTTGAGGAAGACAATTTGAATATTGAAACATGTATGGCAGTTTCTACAATCGAAAGTTCCTCCTGTTGTGATGGATCTAACCCGCCACCCTCTGTGGCAAACCTGCCACATTCTGAAGAGGTTTGATTTTATTCACTTTCAAGCTCTTCCTCTTGATGAATCTTCTTCAGCATCATCTTTACCCTCAATCCAAAACCCGCCCTAGCTCAAATTGAAACCATTGCTTAAGAATTTGAAATATCAAATTTTGAGACCTCAAAAGACTCTCCTTGTGATTATCAGTGCCAGATTAACTAAGGAGCAGGAGATTAAACTGATCAAGGTCCTAAAGGAACACAAGGAGGCAATTGGTTGGACCATTCATGACCTTAGGGGGATCGAGCCATCTTACTGCAATCATAGAATATTTTTGGAAGATGGATCCTACCCTTCTCGCCAAATGCAGAGGAGATTAAACCCTAATATGCGAGAAGTGGTCAAGAAGGAAATTATCAAGTGGCTCGGGAATCATTTATCCAATCTCTGATAGTCCTTGGGTAAGTCCTGTGCAAATTATTCCCAAGAAAACCAGGATTACCATTGTGACTAACAAGAAAGGAGAATTCGGCACAACTCATTCAGCTTCCTCTTGGAGGGTTTGTATTGATTACAGGAAGCTGAACACAGCCATAAAAAAGGGTCATTTCCCTTTGCTATTTATTGATCAAATCCTTAAAAGACTAGCTGGGCAGAAGTACTTCTATTTCCTAGATAGTTACTCGAGATACAATCAAGTCCCTATCCTTCCCGAGGATTAGGAAAAAATGACTTTCAAGTGTCCTTACAAAACCTTTGCTTTCCGTTGGATGCCATTCGGCTTATGCAATGCACCCGCAACTTTTCAAAGGTGTATGCTAGTCATATTCTCTGACATGGTGGGAGAGTTTATGGAAGTCTTCATGAACGATTTCTCTATTTTCGAAGAATCGTTTGATTCTTGCCTGACTAATCTTGAAATGATTCTTAAAAGATGCATCAAAATAAGACTAGTCCTTAGCTAGGAAAAGAATCACTTCATGACACAAGAAGGCATCATCTTAGGTCATGTAATCTCTAAATGGGGAATCGAAGTTGACAAAGCTAAGGTTGATGCTATCTCTAAACCTCCTCCCACATCTGTCAAACAAATTCGATCATTTCTTGGTCATGTCGGATTCTATAGGAGGTTCATTAAGGACTTCTCTAAGGTTGCTCACCCTCTGAGCAACCTTCTTGCCAAAGATACGCCAGTTGATTTCAACGAATCATGCCGTAAGGCATTTGATTTTCTTAAAACAGCAGTCACTTGTGCTTCGGTGTTGCAACCACCAGTTTGGATAGCCCCATTTGATATCATGACCGATGCTTCTGATTGCGTGGTTAGAGTTGTTTTGGGTTAGAAGATTGATAGGAAGCCTTCTGTAATTTACTACGCTAGCAAAACTCTGGATGAGGCCTAGAGGAATTACACTGTTACTGAGAAGGAATTGCTAGCTATAGTATTTCTTTGGAGAAATTCAGGGCTTATCTCTTAGGGCCTCATGTTATAATATATACCGACCACTCGGCCTTGAGACATCTCTTGGCCAAAAAGGATGCCAAACCCCAGCTTATTCTATGGATTCTTCTGCTTCAAGAATTTGATCTTGAAATCAAAGATAAATCTGGGGCACAAAATGTGGTGGTGGATCATCTTTCGAGACTTCTGAGTGATTCTTCTTGTCCGGATATTCTGATTGTCGATACTTTTCCATACAAGACTATCCTTGCAGTATCAGGTGTCCAAACTCTGGGGTTTGCAGACATCGTAAATTATTTAGCCGTTGGTCAAATCCCTCAAGATTTGACCAAGCAACAATGAGATAAACTCAAATATGAGGCCAAATATTACTTATGGGAGGACCCTGAACTGTATCGCATCGACTCTGATCAGATTATTTGCCAATGTGCTCCAGAGATTGAATTCAAAAGTATACTCGAGTTCTACCATGCATCAGCGTGTGGTGGACATTTCTCTAGGAAAAAAACAGCTGCAAAGATTTTGCAATCTGGATTCTATTGGCCGTCTTTATTCAAGGATGCCCAAGAATTCTCAAGGTCGTGTTCTCGATGCCAGGCACTTGGGAGCATAACCAAGAAAGACATGATGCCTCTAAACCCGATTCTTCCCATCGAAATCCTCGACGTTTGGGGCATCGATTTCATGGGACCCTTCCTCCCTTCATTTGGACACCAGTACATTCTCGTCGATGTTGATTACATGTCCAAGTGGATCGAGGCCATTCCCACCCAAACTAATGACCACAAGGTGGTCATCGATTTCGTCAAGAAGAACATCTTCAGTCGGTTCGGGATTCCAAGGGCTATCATCAGCGATGGCGGTTCTCACTTCACTAATGCCCAGTTCTATAATTTACTGGCAAAATACGGGGTAAATCACAGAATCTCCACACCTTACCATCCCCAGACGAATGGACAGGCCGAGATCTCCAATCGGGAGATCAAGAATATTCTTCAGAACACGATTAGGCCTGATCGTAAAGACTGGACTCAAAAGCTTGAGGAAGCTCTTTGGGCCTACCGTATGGCATACAAAATTCCTATCAGCATGTCATCATTTCGTCTGGTGTATGGAAAGACGTGCCAGTTACTTGTAGAAATTGAGCATAGGGCATTCTGGGCAATCAAGCAATGCAATCTAGATTTGAGTTTAGCCGGAAAGACCAAGAACCTCCAACTATCTGAGTTGGAGGAGCTTAGAAATGATGCATATGAGAATGCCAAGATCTACAAGGCTTGGACCAAAGCTCTTCAAGATGAATTGATATCCCGCAAGAGCTTTGAGCCGAACCAGAAGGTCTGGCTCTTTGATTCTCGACTTAAGCTTTTTCCCGGCAAACTTAGGTCAAAATGGAACTGTCCGTTCATCATCAATCAGATATTTCCAAATGGGACCATTCAGATTTCTGACCCAAAGACGAGTAATTCATTTAAGTCAACGATCAACATCTGAAGCCTTTTACTGACCATATTATTCCAGAACCCATCTCAGACACGGTTTCTCTCATCATGTTGTGATTTCTTTGGCTGAACCTCGCCGAGCTGATGGCATTAAACTCAGCTGACCCGAGCATCACATTCAGGTGATATCTTCTACATTCTACCCTTTCTTTCATGTCTTTTATTCTCAATGCGGACATTGCATCAGCTAGGCATGGGGGGGTGATGAGAGCCTCATCATGAGCCATAACTACCTCATTTTGACCCAATAAAGAAGATAAAAGCTCCTACATAACCTAGAAGAAGGCTTAACTGAAGGAACAAGTGCTCTGAGAAGAAAACATGAAATAAAGGTTAAAACTGTAATTTTACCATTGCAGTACATAAACGGGATTTCTCAGAAGCAAAACATAGGTCAAATGGTCCAAATAAGATAAAAAGAGGATTGAGTCAATCAGAAATGGGTTTATGTGCAATCTAAGAATTAAATGACACTTGGTAACCCTAAAACTGACCCGCTTAAATTAACAAGGTTCCGGTCAGGATAAAAATCTATTAAACCCTCTAAAAATCATGGAAAAACATCCTCTAGGGTTTAGAACACTTAATTTGGCCTTTGGAACCTAGTCTGACCTAGATTAGGGTCCTAGCTCCTCAATTAACCAAATTTGAGTTTTTACACAAAATGTCCAGTCAAACGAGGTCAAACCTGAAATCCAACTTTGCCATTGGATTCCTTAGTCCAAATTAGGTTTATACCAAAATTTGGACCTAAGGAGAGGTCATCTTGACCTACTTTGCAATTTAGTACACCCAAATCACAAATAGGTCCCTATCTTTTGAATATACTTGCAAAGAGCCCCCCAGGTTCTTTGCCCCCTTTGCAATCCGGTCCTGCCGCCATTGTTAGGGCAGAACCGAGCTCCGGTGAGGTTCAGAGACGGATTGCTCTCTAATCCCTCAGAGATTCCCTCCCAGAAATGGAAGGGGGATTCTCTGAGGAATTCCCTTATAAAGTCAATTACAATCGCTGGTGTGAACCCAATCTCTCGTGCGAACGCACGAGAGATTTGGGTATCCACTTTCCTTCCAACTCTGGCGAGCCGGCAGACCTAATTGTGCGCTCTCCACGCGCTGATAAGAGCGGCCATCACCTATAAAACACCCCCCAGACCCTGCCGCAAGACCCAAGCTTGATTTTGATGGAGATCCCCTCCAAATTCCCTCTCTCCCATCTCCGGCCAAACGACCCGCAAGCTCCGGCGACCTCCTCCCCTCCTTCTCGTCGCTCTACTGCCATACCAGCAGTAGAGTCCTCTCCGCCTCTTCCTCCCGCGTCGCGCTGTACCCCGCGCGCGTGCTCCTGACCTCATCTTCGTCGCTGCTTCCTCCCTCGGGGCCTTTCTTCCCCGACGACAGCAGTTACGAGCCGTCCTCTCCACCGCATCCCTTCCTTCCAGACAACCCCAGATACATTCTCCATCCTCTCCTCTCTCTTTTCCCCCTACTATTTTACTTTATTACCCCTCGACAGTACCTAACCACCTCCATCGTTCTCGCCTCCGACCGCCCTCCAGCAAGTTGCCCACACCACTCCGCCCCTCCACACGACTCGCCAACCCCCTCGTGAGCTTCGCCTCACCACCAGGAACCCATTCTACCCCATCACTGCCACTCCAGACCTCCACAAGCACCCCCCGACCAACCCACCATCTCCGGCCACAGGTTGACCTAGGCACGCACGCCTAGGCCGACCTGCAACCTGCAGCATCGCCCACCGCCTTCGCCGTGCTACGGCAAAGGTTTCGAGCTATTCTGATTGGGCAAATAGGCCATTCTGTTGGATGTCAGGTGTAAGCTCCGGCCACCATTAACAGCCGAAGCAGCAGGGAGCTTGGAGCAGCTTTGGGCATCAGGCTTCCCAGGCTGCAGGTGCAGCAAACTCTCGCGAAGGTTGCGAAGCGACCGAGGCCAGCCAGTCACACAGAGGAGCCATCAGCTTGGGCAATCGAGTGACGAAAGCTCTGCGGGCGCGTGTGAAGGCAAGACCGACCAGATAGTCCTACATCGTGGGATTACAAAACTCAGGTATCATATAAATTGTTTTTGTGTTTTCTTCTCACTGCCTCCGTAAGCACAGGGGTGAGGTCCCTCACTGCCCCCACACGCCTCGTCCGCGGCTTGACGTCGCGGATCTGGCGGATCCGACCCGACCTAAACCTACGCACTCCTCGCGCATCACCACTTGCCGGTGCGCCTGGTCCCGGGTGCGAATCCGACCCGACTACTCGTGTCACTCTGGGAGAGCGTGCTTGAGTGAACTGCTTGGGAAAAAGAGAGACGCTTGGGTAGAGGGACAGGGGTAGGTTTTTGCTACTGTGTGGTGTGTGCAGGAAGGAAGAAGTGACCGAGGTAGCGAACACTTAGCAGCTGAAGAACAGGAAGAGAAGAAAGAAGAGGCTGTGTAGCAGTGAAAGGAGAAGTCTTCGCTGAGAAGAAGAAGAAGAAGAAGGAAGACAAGGCAGAAGAGAAAGAAGAACAAAGAAGAGGCCAAGTGAAGACTACAAAGAGATCAGAAGAAAAAGAAGAAAGAAGAAAGGCAAGGCAGGAGAAGAAGGAAGATACAGAAGCAGAAAGGAGAAGAAGAGAGAAAGAGAGATCACATTTAAGACGTCTGATACAGAAATCAGACGTCCAATTCTACTTTTTTTTTCACAAATCCTTTTTAAAATTCTCTTTGAATCAATTATATTTGCATTTAACAGTTGTATTCTTTGGTTATACAAAGTACTGAGATTGCTCCCCGTGTTCGACCTCGGATACTCTAGTTGTTCGAGTAATAAAATTCTTTATATTTGTTTAAACGTTTTGTCGGTTATACTACAACGTAATACGCTTTAAATCCGCACAAAATCGTTGAGAACAGGTGGTGGATTCATTTCTAAATCATTTTGTCAACTCTGTGGAATTCTTGTAAATTCTACTTGTTTTCTTTTATATATATATTGGATTAGGAAAGAATACTTGGGCATTAGGACTTTTCAATCTTAGGAAATATTACAGTATGATCTGAACACTAAGACCCTTCAGGTCATTGGGCTTAATCAGCCCAGGTATCCACTAAAATGTGGATTTGTTTATCAAGTCATCGCCATCCTAGATTCCATTTCAACTTTATTAAATAAGTTTGGGTGATAAGTACACGACTTATCAGCCCGCCCTCTGATTTGAGGAAACTTTAAATCTAAGCATCTACACACTATTCGCACTGACTCGTTGTTTGGCGGTTTTAATAGAAATTGGGAAGCTAATGAACCTTCTAGGGTGGTATGGCTGGCAAGTTATTGTGGGTAACAGGTCATAGGTAGGTTGTCCAAAACCCAACCACTGAACCATTCTCTTCCTACTACCTTTAGGTAAATCTTAGACCAGGGAAGCCACCTACTTAAAAAAAGAAAAAGAAAGTCCAAAAAGAAAAAAAGAAAAAAAAATAATAAGTCACACTTCACCGCACGAGTATGGCTGGCAAGTTATCGTGGGCAATAGCCCATTGGTAGGTTGTCCATAACCAAACTCAAGAAATGCACATTTAATTCCTAAAACACTTAAAAAGAAGTGGAGAAGTAGAATAAGTCGGGGAGATATACACTGGATGCACCCTTGTGTTGACCCCATAAAAATAAAAGTAGGGAGAAAGCTACTGGTCATATAGATACACCTTTAGGCAGAATTCTTTTTAAGGTCACCCAGAGGCATAGAAATCCGAACTCTATTCTGATTATCGATCAACGAGTCTATCACATTCACAAAAAGATGCTTAGAACTTAGGGTTCTCATAAAGATTTGGGTGGGTTGAGTTGCCATAGAAAGTCGCTCTGTAACCCTAAATTCAAAAATCCAAAATAATTAGAAAAGAAGAAAAAGGAGAAAAAGAGATCCTTCTTTGAATAAGGTGAGGGCAAGAGGCGGTCTGCATTTTGGCAGATACCCGGGCGCTGTTGTGTCTGTGAAAGTTCAGGTCCTGAGTAAAAATTTCTTAATGTTGAAAATGACTTTTGCCTGAGTAATTCAATCCTAATTCTTTTATAAATAGCATGTAGTTTTTGCTAGACTAGCAAAAGATAGGCATGGAGGTGTGATATGCATACATCTAAATAGCCAACAAAGTTTATTAATGCATGTTCTTAGTGTCATATTAGTATCATGCATTGTAAATATTGCATAATATACATAATCATGCATTTAGATCAAATTGTATAAGTTATATAGTAATTGTCTCCTTTTATGGCCAAGGATAGGGTGATTTTTAATCAAGGCTACAGACGGAAGATCCAACCATACGGTTCTGATCAGGGCGATGACGGGAATTCAACGACTCCAAGATCGCCCTGATCGAACATTCGTAGCACCAGATATAGTCCGAGGAAGCCTAGAGATCAAGGGGCAAGATGGTGCCAAACCACACTTCAGACGACAAATCTGACCACACTGATGGGTTCAGATCGATGATCGCAACCTGACGATGCAAAAATCGGATCAATCCGACATCCATGGCACCTTCTACATGTCACAGAAGATGGACGGCCATGATGGCGCCACGCGGCGCCATCACAGCAACCTAAATTGACCGCAACATTGCTTCTCATCTTCTGAAAGCACGGGCGCGCCAAGATCTGAGCGCACGCACTTAAAACATAAGTGCAACAAAGAGGAGGAGGTAGCGTAGTGGTCGAGCGACTTTGCGCAAGCACAAAGCGTGAGTTCGACTCGCGATCTGCTGCACGCGCGCATGTTATCTCGACCACGTGATCGGCTGCGAACGGCCCAGATCGCCCAATCGGGCACATGCACGATCAAATGCACCGCCTCACACCCGATCGCACACGCGGACGCACGGTAAAGCGTAGAAGAAGGCGCAAGCGAGGTTAACTTTAAGCTGTCTGATCTTGAGATCGAACGGCTGATATCGTGAGGACGTGGGCGAGCGTTGAGCGTGCAGTAGGCGAGGAGGCTAGCGTGCACGCGAGCCTGCGGCGTCGTGGGGCCTTTAGTGACGCTTAAATCCGTCACTAAAGACCCCCTCATTTAATGTTTTAACTATGTAATGACCAAATTGCCCCTATCCTTGCAACTATAAAAGCAGACCCCTACCCTGCGAAATTTTCATCCCTTCATTTCTCCCTATCCAAAGCTCAAGACAAGCTTGTCCCACACCCGGGATGCTATTCTTGAGCCAAATCCAATTTTCTCGCCCCTGTTCTGGAAGTGGATCCCGCAACAACGACAACGTGTTGCCTCATTCCTGCTTCTTCCTGCTTTGTCCTCCTTCTTCCCGCTCCGTCCGGCTCATCCTCCAAGCATTCGTCGAGGAAGATAACATCTCTCTTCCTTCTTTTTAATCACTTTCTAGAATTTCCCGCTTTCTAGTTGTAATCATTTTTCGTTTTCTAGTTGTAACAATAATATTATTTTATCAAGTGATTGTTCTCTCTCTATCTCTCTCTCTCTTATTGCTTATATTCCATTGTAAAATAAAAGAAAAATATATAATCACGAATTTAAGATTGACATAGCCTCCCTATGTTTGACCCAGAATTTCATTACAAATTTCGGTTAAATTTATCTGTTGATGGATTGCTTCACAAATCGAATTACAACGACGGATTTTTCAAATTCAACTTTGATCGCGTAGTTTTCCGCTCTCAACAGAAAACCAAAAAGAATATGGAAAAGAGAAAAGCACAAAAATAGAATAAAGGAACTCACTTAAGGAAAAACAAGGTCCAAAGTCACTCTAAGCCTCTTCGTGGAATCGACCGAGACTCCATCAAGTTAATCCATTTCAAGTTCCATTAAAAAAAAGTTTAAGTGTATTAGAGCTAAATGCAAAACAAGCTACAACGATGTGTTTTTGTAAATGCGTAAAAATTTAATTTTAACTTCTCCCACTAGCATCTCTTACATAGGTACAAAAATAACTATTAATATATATTAAACTAAGTTATACTAGACATTATATAATCTATAGTGACAGGTGTAAACATCATTAAAGCCTTAAAAATATATATATATAGAAAGGCTCAAAGAGTATATGTACTTACTCTATATATATATACATTTTATTTATGTACATTATGAATTTATATCACATATTTAAATTATATAGTTATATACTACATACATATATACAAATACAAATATAGCTCAATCTAACACACACATAACTTATACATTCTAACACTCAACACACACAGCACACAGACACTTAGTATTTTTTAGGGTCAAGTCACACACAGTGCGCCCAACACTTTGTCATTTTTTGACTCAAACCCTTACTCAGCTCTCACTTAACAAAAATTTTAGTCTTTTTTATGGGTGAACCGGGTTTCTCATGGGATACACAGCACCCCTAGGGGTGGGACCAGACCACTACTAGACTCAATTTTAGTTTCATTATTGTAGATTTTTACCCAATTTCAATTGAGCTCAAACCAAGCCCATAGCAGGCCCACTAGACCCAATACTGAGCACATAGAGCTCCTAGCCCACTCAAATCAATGCTCAATATCATGCTTTCATGCTCAAAGGATATGGTCAAGTGATAAAGGGTATGTGCACCCGACGCTATGATGACTAGGAAGGAATGGGATGAGAATCAATTTATACTACCACGTCTCATGAATAAACTAGGTGGCGCTAAACTTGCGCCAAATTAAGTGTGCAGCAACGTTTTGAAAGTCAAGATTTACAACTCGATTTGAGAGCCTAGATGTGATCCAATTTTTAATTAAATTATATATTTGGACAGCTCTTACATAGAGCCACATAATTCTGTAATTAATTTAGTATAATAACTTAATTAGTTAGATTTAAAAATTACCTAAAATTGCTGCTGTATACACATTAATTTAGAGCTTAATTTGTTAATTAAAGAGAAAATTAATAAATTAATGACCAAATTTAGTTATACATCAGTTAGTATACATGATAAGGTATTTAATTTATTTTTTAAATTTATTTTAATTTATGTTAATTTATTTATACATTTTTATTAGATATGTACATATTTAAGTTATAAAACTATTATATAGTATAAATATATTATAAATAGAATGGAAATATTTAAAATTAATATATATAAGTGTACAGCATAAGTTACTTAAGTAATAACTTAAATTACTCATTTATTTTATTTTAAATTAATAATTTACTTAATTAACATAATAACTTAATTAAATACAATAAATACATAAATAAATCATTATACAGATATAATTAGTTAAATAATAATTGCTTTAGTATGCATATACAATAATAGATGCTAATATACAAGTTTACCTATTTGCTTATAATTATCTTGGTTTAAATACATATAATTTACTATAAGTTAATATGTAATTATATAATAAAATTATATATGCAATAAACCATCCTAAATACTTATTTAAATATTTCAAATATATTCATAAGTTATTTATATACAGTAGTTACATATATTACCTTATTTACATATAACTCATTAATTTATTGATATTTAGAAGTATAAATACTATATACAAGATATTTTCAGGTATTTTCATATTTTTATGGTGTTTTTATGTATAATAGAGATAGGAGAAGAGAGAGAAAAGGTGAGATGAGAGGTGAAGAATTTTTTTTTGGTATTTTTAGATTGAGTTCTTTTATTAAGATTCAAAGTAGATCGAACCGTTGACAGGTATGTTCTTCTAAGCCGAGTGTTGAAAATACTTTGCAACTTTACAAACACATAAACAAATACCTCACCTTACTGAAGAAAAGCTTATTTTATTTTCTTATGACTTTTTATGATTTTTATTTATTTACAAATCTAACACAAAAGAGGCCTAAAGTGAATGTATAACTAGGAACTTAAGGCCTTGAATCAACTTCTAAGGGCTGGAATAAGAGTATAAACACTCAAAATTGTCCAGACGTCAGCATGCAATAGTTTTGAACATTTAAACATGCTTTTCAACTTCAATTTCACTAAAATCACCATTTGGACAGTTAAATCCATTTAAATGCTGCTGACAATAAACTTAAATAATAATTACAAGCAGATCCAATCAAATTTAAATAAATGAAAGGTACATGAATGCTTAGAAATGAAGATCTAGCATTACAACACATTATCAGCTCACTAAAACATTCAAATCAACTCAAAATCTCTTATGAAAGTCCAAGATGCAGTTGCTGTGCAACCATTCTGCTGCAATTGATCAAGAACTAAGATCAAACCCTTTCAGGTATAATCTGAGTTAAATCCATGCTCCCTTCATATCTGGAAAATGATATCTAGGAGTCGTTCATTCGTAAAAATCCAATTCATCCTTAAACCACTCAACCTTTGGAATTCAAAACCCAAGGAAAGTCCATTCAGATTAACAGAACAGGACAGCAACTGCTATTACTGCTATTCTGAATCAAGATATTAAAAATCCATTTCAAGTTGTCACAATCTCTTAAAAAAATAATCTGAGGCTCTCTGAAAACCAAATTGGAGGTTAGCAAATCCTAAAACCCTAATTTGATTCTCATATCACACTATAGGCAATGTGAACATAAGACTCAAATCAGGCCATGAAAATCCCATCCTAGTTGTCGCAAATGTTTCTTGCATGATCAGGAACTCAATGAATTTCATATTCAACTCCAAATACATCAAAAACCTTAATTCGATTCTTGCCTTATGCTATAGATAGCATGAAGGATAATTTCAAATTAGACCTTCAAAATACATTAAAACCACATCCTAACCCTCCTTATTATCATTCAAATCCATTTCAACTCCCAAAAATCTGATTCAAACCAATTTTGATGGAATCCAATTGTTGCTCATATGGCCATTTGCTATAGCTCCACTCAGGTGATATGATCGCCTGATCATCTTGCACACCATTAATTGGTGTTCAGGATGATCTAGCAATGCTTTAGGATCCATTAGTCATTGGTTTGGTCTCGAATTAATGCATCTGATTCTCCTTGGCCAAAGCTGCGTCAAAAATAGTAATAAAGCTAAAATTGGGTGTGAGCTAATTAAATTATAAAAATCCAATCCCAGATGCTCAAACCCATCACATTAAATCCAATTACAAAGAGATAAACTCGATTCACTCGATTGAAATGCATTAAAACCAAACGGAACCTTAATCTTTTGATTAAGCCTGAGAAATAAATTTGCATAACTCAAGTGAATCCAGCTCAATTAAATCCATGGTGAGAGCATTGATGATTGTCTGGGCTGAATGGAATGCCCTCAAATTGATTTTGAGCACTTCAACAAATCTGAAAGCTAATGAGCTTCAAATTTGTTGAATGCTCTGATGAAGAAGATGAGCAACGGTTAAAACATTGAGGGGAGGAAGTGAACATGATCGTGAGGTGAGGGGGAAGAAAATGAACAAATGAGTGTGTGTGAATTGTCCTCTTTGATCAAAGAGGCCTAATCGATGGAAACTATAGCTAAACCAATCTATACCTAATCAAACACAATCCACCAATGCCATTATGATCTACACTATCTAATCTAACTAGTAAACCGTAAATCAAACTACAAAAGGGAGTGAAATTCTATCTAGAAAGCATGTAAAATCCTAAACTAAGTGAAAGAATTGGATGCTTGGGCTATAGCTGGTCACTGCAGCGACAAAGGGGATGAGGGAACTTCAGCGAGGAATGGGGTTCCTGGATCCACAGTGGGTTGCTATGGCAATGAAATTGAGGAAGAAGGACCACCCCTGTAACAAACAACCATAATGAAGGAAGAAAAACTGGAGATGCGGACGAGAACCAACTCAGGGTGAGGGAGCTGATAGTTGCACGCAAGCTCAAGGACATTGCCTAAATATGTGCTGGAGTGATCTAGGCACCGCTAAGGTAGGATTAAGCATTTAGGGCTTGGACGATGGGATGAGCTTCATAGGAAGGCGGGAAGCTATAAACCATATCTCCACCATCAGATCAGATCTGAAGGAGGTGACGATGCTGCATGCAAAGGTGCAGGATAAATAGTGAAGGATCAGCCCTTGGATCAAAGGTTCAAGCATTCAATGGTGCCTGTGTGATGAGTTCATCGTGGTGAACAATATTAGTTGTAAAGGGCTAATTACATGAATACCCTTGACGTGAAGGGGTAGAAAAACATCGTACAAAGCCCATAAGTGATGAAAATGATTACCAGATGGTCCCAAAAGGCTATCAAGTGAGTCCTTGCAGCTTTTATGCTTAAAGAAATGTGAATGAATAAGGACCTAAATGTAATGTGATGATTTCAAGGCCTTAATAATGTCCAAATGCTATGATATTTTTATTGGAGCCTAATTAAACATTGAAGAAGTTAATTCAACGCTTTATTTGTACTTTTGAACTCAAATATGTATTCAATTGGCAATTGGATCATCAATTTGCATTTATGAATAGAATATCTGATAAATTGACCTAATTATGCATTTTTAACACTAATTTGATGTTTTAGGTGATTTTTTTTAAATTCCACACTTAACTCATTTATTGTATTAATAAGATAGTTTTTAGCCTGATTTCTAGCTTAAGTTGACATTTTAGCTATAATGAGCCACACGTCATCATACCCCCATGCTTAGGTTTTGCTAGTCCATTAGTAAATAACTCATTCAGTGCAAAGCATGTAAGTATCAACTAGGTAAGTGTGATGAGATATCTATTTGATTTTTTCAATCGTCAAGTGTTTAGAGATGATCTTTAAACTAAAATTTTCTGAAATGCCAACTATATTTATATCTGGACATTGTGAGAACCAGCTGCTTAGGAAGACTTACTAAAACTTAAGACTAATATGATATAGATCATCTCTTGGCCAACTAAGACTCTTGATATTTAAACCTTAAGTGTGATTTCCAAGACTCAGGAGGGCTTTACAAAGCATAAAAGCTAAGAGGTTATGGATATACTCAGTGAATGGTCAGGACTAACCAGATGAACCTTAAAACTCAATCCTAGGATTTCACATCTTTTTAAGTCCAGGTTGGTCCTAGCTTCAGCTTATGTCTTCGGATTAACTCTCAAAAATGAGGGAAGACTTAAAGTCAACTCTTATTGCATTAAGACTCAAAGAATATTTGTTGGAAACAAAGTATTTATAATGCACCCTAAAAAATATTTTTGGTGGAAAATAAACAAGACTTTGGAGAATATACTTGACTTATTCAAAAGAATGTCTTTTTTTAAATTCTTTTTGACTTTTTCTATTCTATTTATTTTATTTTAAATTTAATTTTTCTTTTTCATAGCAAACGTCAGTATGTCTCCTACAACTTATTTGGTAGAGCACACTTATTTGGTGGATGAGTACTTTGGTGGAAAGAGCTTCTCTTAAACATAAGACTAAAGACTAGGATAAAGAGTCTACCTGTACGTACAAGTAAGGACTCCACCTTCCCTAATGAGCACTAGGGTTAAATTTTTACTTTACAAGATCTTTCCCAACATTGTGTAGTGAAGGCCAAAGTTACTTAGACTCCTCAAGCAAAGCAAACTAGCAAATCCTATACTGGTGACTCAGATACAAGAATGTGTCCTAAGTTGGGAGGAGATCCTAATCTATCTTGTTATTGCTTAAAGTGTATTAAGCTAAAGTTGAATGTCCACAAACACTTAATCTATTTTTGTTTTCAACCATAAGATCATAATTAAACACCTATAAGTCTTCTCAAAGCTTTTCTCTCTCAGAAATTCTATTTTTGGAGTTCTTCCTCAACAATAAGTACATCAAGTCCCTCATTGTATTTTTGGAACTTTTATTTTTGACATTTTTTTCAAATTTTTCAAAAATTTTCAATTTTATTGGTATTTTTAATAATACTATATTACATACACTTCTTGTGTGTCCATAATTGCATTTCAGAAAATGGTTTCACCATTTACACCCCCATGCTTAAATAATGCAATGTCTTCATTGTATGAATTCGGTGAATGCAAATGCATGCTTTGCTTTTCACTAACTTAGACTGAGTGGCAGAAGGAAGTTGGAATGAGGAGATCAAAATCTTTGTGCAGAGAATTTCAAGTCCGATACAAGTATCAAAGTGGAAAGTCAGGCTAAATAGTGAAATGCATGACAAATGTAACTATGAATGTATGCTAAAAATATAAGGATAGACACCTAAAGAAGAAATGAAAAATAAGAAAGATGAAAATAGCTATATATAAGAGATAGGTTTGCTAAGTTTTACGCCTTCAGCTAGGCACAAACCCAGATGTGTCAAAAGTAGGTTCAAAATATTGGAGCGAAATGATAGAATTGATAAGTCTAAGATCATACAACTCAATGAAAGGTTTCAAATCATGATGTAAAGAAGGATGAGAGTTTGTTAATCTCAAAGGTGAAGAATAGCTTCATAATCAATGTAAATCAAAATCAGATACTTGGTACAAGACCCAAGTAGAGACTATAGTTAGAAAACTTGGCTTAAGGTCCAAGTAGAGAAACATAATGTATCTAGAAAAATCTACAGCTTCCACCTCTTCAATCAATAAATGTAGAATCAAGAAGATGAATTAGGGTTGCGAAGAAGAGGTGGTTGCTGATCTGAGTAAGGTGCAGATGGATCAAAATTGTGCAAGGCTTGTGATATGACATGTGCTTGGTCTTGGGGGGGATTAGGTTGAACATACCACTAGGCAAGTACATTCCTAATATTGGGTTCTACTTGAGATGGGAGTGAATGTGTTTGATGTAGTGTAGCTAAGTGTAAAAGCTGGGCTATCATCTTAGCTAATGCCGCATCCTGTCTCTGCTGCATAGTAATATTCTGTTGCTGCAAGTCAGCAAGAGCTTTGATGATATTCCCCAATTGATCATCTCGTGTAAGCCCAAATTGAGAGTATTAGGTGGGTCTGGGTTGGGGTTGCTGGTAGGCACGCGATGGATACCCTTGTTGTTGTAGTGGAGGTGGTGCTCAAATCGAGTTTTGAAATAGTGGTGCAGAAGGTGTTGGAAATTTGGTCTCTATGAATTTCCCTACTACAAGAAATTTAAATGATTACGCCATCAAAGGTTATAGGTTTGGGAATATGGGTCACTGTGAATGACGTGGAGCTCCTCCAAAGCTCTGAGAGGTGCAAGGAATTCAAGGTATAGAGGAACAAAGGTTCCTCCAGCCGGTGAAGGATATGGAAATGAATAGTCAGAAAGTGATGATTATAATGTCACAGAAAGGTTGTTCATAGTTTCCCTCCCTATGGGAAACTGGGAAGAAGCATGTGGTGCAGGTGACTGAGAAGAAGAAAATGAAGGTTTAGATAAGAATTTCCATATTTTATAACTTTCTTCTTAATTAAGCCCACCTTATATAGCTGACTAACCACTATCTCTTAGTCTCTTATGCTGGATTGGGCTTCGTGTAACCCTGAGTATGAATGGGAATGCGAGGACTTTCTATTACACATACTCATCGAAGCATTGTTTACAGAATCTTCTATCATTCCTTCGACGAACTCAAAGGCTGAGTCCTCGTCCTGACAAAAGAAGTTGCCTCCACAAGCGGCATCGACAAAATTTCTTATGTCATCATGGAGCCCATGGTAAAAGATCTGGACCTGTTACCAACGTAGGACACCATGGTCGGGACATTTGTGTAGAAGCTCATGAAATTGTTCCCAAATCTCATGCATTTGTTCTCCTGAATTCGGTGTGAATGTAGTGATAGCACGCCACAGAACGTTAGTGTAGCCTACGGGAAGTACTTCTTTAGGAACTCATGTTCCAAAGAAGCACATGTCTCTATCGGTGTAATCCATGCTATAGTTTTATACCATAAGCCGGCCTTATCCTTAAGTGAAAAGAACATTCTCATCAATAACATGTGCTGATCATGACCCTGCGGACCCAAAGTTTGAGCGAGATTTTTCAACTCTTCTAAATGCTGAAAAGGGTCCTCAGAAGCGAGACCATGGAAGTGAGAGATAAGTGTAATAATGTTCAGCTTTAATTCAGCAGCACAACCCCCAGTGAGATAACAGACCATAGGCATAGGTGGTACAACTACGGGATTATAGTAATCTCATAGTTGAGGTCTACGAGCCTAGAGAGTGGGGTTTGCCAAAAGATTAACAGCTTAAGTTGTTGCACCTATTGTGTAAAGGTATTCATTTGCAATTGTGTATTATACAGGTGTTGAAGGTTAGGTTGTGGACCTCTCTCAGGGTGCGGTTGGTTGGGAAGGTTTAGGTAGGGAGGAGGTTGGAACCTATGAAGTGGAGGTGGTGGTGGTGGAGGATGTGCAGAAAGATGAGGAGGAAGTTCTTTGAAATCCTCAAATTGTGTAGAGTCATGGTCATCCTCCAAATGAAAGGAATGGTGAATGGGAGTTTAAGGCTCAGGAGGTAAAGGATTGGATGTGGAAGGCATAGATGTAGAAGTAGAAGCTTGACCATCAGCACCCAAGCAAGGTACCAAGGATGGGTTCTAGGATCTCCTACCGTCCATGAGTCGATTTTTGAAAATTGCTTTTTAAAACAGTCACAACTCAAGGAAAGTAATATCAATCTCAATCTCAAATTAGAAAACAGAAATCTCAATATCACAATCTCATAGCAATTAAAGACCAATCAATATCAAGCGAGATAAAAACACATGTTTTGCCTAGGGTCTTCCACGTGAAAATATATAGTATGCAAATAAACGTTTCAGTACAATTGTATGCATCCTATAGAAGACCTTGCATGGTGTAAACCTCTAAAATCCATCTAGAATCTGGATAAGACCGGCATGTGAATCAAGACCCTATGGTTACTCAAGGAGATGACATAGAAACCTATATGTTTGTGTTCTTAAGTGATCGTGTAATGAGTACATGATAATCAAGTAACAGAATTCGGTGAAAAACTCGATCAGGGTTTTAAACAAGTTTTTATGTCTCCTTTTGAATTATATTCAAATATTTAGAAGTGAATTTTATGCAACTGGTCTCCCATTTTAATTCTTTCTAAAACAAGAGATGGTCTTTTTAGTTTAGTCAAATGCAAGATGGAAGGAGTTCAAGAGGGATAGAAGATGCATACCTGACTCCAGCAATTCTACAAATATGCAATTTGATTAGAAAAGAAATCTAGCAGGAAGATATGCAATCCTAAGTATGGATGCCTATGGAAATGCTGCTGTTAGATAAAAGATGAGAACTTTTTGATATTTTTCATTTTTCTAATTATTTTAGATTTTTGATAATGTAACAAACAAAATTAAATCGAAAAAGAAATCAATGCAGAAAATCGAGTTGATGAGAGATGAGTAGAGAGAAAGAATAGAGTCTACAGTCCAAGTTATTATAATCAATGTGTGAGAACAAGCTCTCACAACTTATACCTAACAAAGATCCCAAGTATATACTCCAAAGTCTAAACTACTATCTACACTAATCTACGAAAAATTGGAAATATGCAACTCCATCGGGAAAAACTCCTCCTGGAAGTCGAGTCAAAATTGGAGTGGGCCCATCAGGAAGAACTCCTCCAAGAAGATGGTAGTACTTCTACTCCTCAAGTGCTGCAAAATCACTAGATGAATAGTAATACAATTATATACAAAAACAAATGAATAAAAGAATGTATATACAACAAAGAAAATGAATAAAAGAATGAATCTATACAAAGAAATAAAAAATATGTACAAATTAAGAATAAAAGAAAACTTTTGGCCTATAGAGTTGCCTTCCCGGCAACAGTGCCAAAAATATAGTCGCGAACGATCTGTGTTGCATAAAAATGGTGATTTTAATTATGTCGTTGTAGTATAATGCCAGAATGCAAACAAATGCCTTGTCATTTTATTTATTTATATAATTTTTACTAGTTTATTCTAGTTCGTTCACTAGGAGGTAGTTATTGATATATATCACTCTTTATGTTCCAAAAATGCTCTTTTGTTCCAAGAAGGTCAATTATATTTACAAAAAGAATCAATGAATCAAAAAATAAATGAATGGGTTAATTATGTACAAAATGAATCAATTAATGTTAATTGAAATGTCTCAAATATATTTACAACTAAACAGACATCAAAAACTAAATAAAATTACTCTATGTTAGTTATATACAACTATCCTAAATAATACTTAAGTGTAGGTACAAAAACAACTATTAATATATTAAGTTATACGAACCTATACTACTATATTATATAATCTACCGTGACAGATGTAAACATCACTAAAGCCTTAAAACTATATACATATAAAAAGGCTCAAAGAGCATATACACTTATTCTATTTATACTTATATACATATATACACACACACACATACGTATACATTTCATTTATATACATTATGTATTTATATCACATATGTAAATTATATAGTTATATACTACATACGGATATACATATACAAACACATCACAATCTAACACACACTTAACTTATATATTCAAACACTCAACACACACAGCACACACACACACACTTAGTATTTTTTAGGGTCGAGTTACACACACATAGTACACCAAACACTTTGTCCTTTTTCGACTTAAACCCTCACTTAGCTCTCACTAAACAAAAATTTTGGTTTTTTTTATGGACAAACCATATTTTTTGTGGGATACGCAGCACCCCTAGGGGTGAGACCAGACCACTACTAGACCTAGTTCTAGTTTCATTACAATTTCAATTGAGCTCAAGATAAGCCCATAGCAAGCCCACTAAGCTCAATACTGTGCACACCGGGCTCCCAGCCCACTCAAATCAATGCTCAATACCATTCTTTCATGCTCAGAGGATATGGTCAGGTGATAAGGGGTATGTGCGCCCGGCGCTATGACAACTGGGAAAGCATGCAACAAGAATCAATTTATACTGCCGCGACATCTCACAAATGAACGAGGTGGCCCTAAACTTGCACCAAATTAAGCGCGCAACAGCATTTTGAAAGTTGAGATTTAGGCCTCGATTTGAGAGCCTAGATGTGATACAATTTTTAATTAAATTATATATTTGAAAAGCCCTTACATAGGGCTACATAATTGTGTAATTACTTTAGTATAATAACTTAATTATTTATATTTAAAAATTACCTAAAACTGTTGTATACACATTAATTTAGAGCTTAATTTGTTAATTAAAGTGCAAATTAATAAATTAATAACCAAATTGAGTTATACATCAGTTAACATAAATGATAAGGTATTTAATTTAAATTTTTAATTTAATTTAGAACATTTATTTTAATTTATGTGAATTTATTTATACATTTTTATTAGATATGTACATATTTAAGTTATAAATCTATTATACAATACAAATATAATATAAATAGAATGAAAATATTTAAAATTAATATATAGGTGTACATTATAAGTTACTTCAGTAATAACTTAAACTACTAATTTATTTTATTTTAACTTAATAATTTACTTAATTAACTTAATAACTTAATTACATACAATAAATGCATAAATAAATCAATATATAGATATAATTGGTTATATAATAATTACTTTAGTATGTATGTATGGTAATAGATACTAATATACAAGTTTACCTATTTATTTATAATTATCTAAGCTTAAATACATATAATTTACTATAAGTTAATATATAATTCTATAATAAAATTATATATGCAATAAATCATCCTAAATACTTATTTAAATATTTCTAAAATATTTATAAGTTATTTATGTACAGTAGTTACATATATTACCTTATTTACATATAATCATTAATGTATTAATGCTTACAACTATAAATACTATAGACAAGGTATTTTTAAGTATTTTCATATTTTTATGGTGTTTTTATGTATAATAGAGATAGGAGAAAAGAGAGGAAAGGTGAGATGAGAGGAGAAGAATTTCTTTTTTATATTTTAGATCGAGTTCTTTTATTAAGTTTTAAAGTAGATTGAACCGTCGGCTGGCATATTCTACCAAGCTGAGGGTTCAGAATATTTTTTTTTTTGAAAGAAAGGGTTCAGAATATTTTGCAAACACTTAAACAAATACTTGATCTTACTCAAGACAGGCTTATTTTATTTTTTTGTGATTTTTTTATAATTTTGATTTATTTACAAATCTAACACAAAAGAGGCCTAAAGTAAATGTTGAACTATGAACCTAAGGCCTTGAATCAACTTCTAATAGCTGGAATAAGAGTACAAACACTCAGAACTGTCTAAACATTAGCATGGAATAGTTTTGAACATTTAAACATGCATTTCAACTTCACTCTCACAAAAATCACCATTTGGACAATTAGATCCATTTAAATGTTGCTGACAGTAAACTTAAATAACAATTACAAGCACTTCCCATCAGATTTAAATCAATGAAAGGTACATGAATGCTTGGAAATGAAGATCTAGAATTACAACACACTGTTAGCTCACTAAAACATTCAAATCAACTCAATCTCTTCTGAGAGTCCAAGGTGTAGCTACTGTGTAGCCATTCTGCTACAATTGATCAAGAACTACGATCAGACCATTTTAGGTCTAATCTGAGTTAAATCCATGCTTCCTTCACATCTAGAAATCAATATCTAGGAGATGTTCATTCATAAAAATCCAATTCATCCTTAAACCACTCAACCTTTGGAATTCAAAACCCAAGGAAAGTCCATTCAGATTAACAGAACAGGACAGCAACTGCTATTACTGCTATTCTGAATCAAGATATTAAAAATCCATTTCAAGTTGTCACAATCTCTTAAAAAAATAATCTGAGGCTCTCTGAAAACCAAATTGGAGGTTAGCAAATCCTAAAACCCTAATTTGATTCTCATATCACACTATAGGCAATGTGAACATAAGACTCAAATCAGGCCATGAAAATCCCATCTTAGTTGTCGTAAATGTTCCTTGCATGATCAGGAACTCAATGAATTTCATATTCAACTCCAAATACATCAAAAACCCTAATTCAATTCATGCGTTATGCTATAGACAGCATGAAAGCACGATTTCAAATTAAACCTTCACAATGCATTAAAACCACATCCTAACCCTCCTTATTATCATTCAAATCCATTTCAACTCCCAAAAATTCGATTGAAACTAATTAGGATGGAATCCAATTGTTTCTCAGATGGCATTTGTTGTAGCTCCGCTCAAGTAATATGATCACCTGATCATCCTGCACACCATTAATTGATGTTTAGGATGATCTAGCAATGCTTTAGGATTCATTAGGTCATTGCTTTGGCCTCGAATCAATACATCTGATTCTCCTTGGCCAAAGCTCCTCAAAAATAGTAATAAAGCTAAAATTAGGTGCGAGCCAATTAAATTATAAAAACCCAATTCCAGATGCTCAAACCCATCACATTAAGTCCAATTACACAGAGAAACTCGATTCACTCGATTGAAACACATTAAAACCAAATGGAACCTTAATCTTTTGATCAAGCGTGAGAAATAAATCTGTATAACTCAAGTGAATCCAGCTCAATTAAATCTATGGTGATAGCATTGATGATTGTCTGGGCTGACTGGAATGCCCTCAAATTGATTTTGAGCACTTCAACAAATCTAAAAGCTAATGAGCTTCAGATTTGTTGAATGCTTTGATGAAGGAGATGAGCAATGATTAAAACATTGAGGAGAAGAAATGAACATGATCGTGAGGTGAGCAAGAAAATAAACAAATGAGTGTGTGAATTGTCCTCTTTGATTAGGATTGATCAGAGAGGCCTAATCGAGGGAAACTATAACTAAACTATTCTATACCTAATCAAACACAATCCGTCGGTGTAATTATGATCTACACTATCTAATCTAACTAGAAAACCATAAATATAACTATGAAAGCGAGTAAAATTCTATCTAGAAAGCATGTAAAATCCTAAACTAAGTGGAACAATGGGATGCCTGGGCTACAACTAGTCGTTATAGCGATGAAGGGGATGAAGAGATCCCCAGCGAGGAATGGGGTTCCTGGATCCACAGTAGGTTGCTGTGGTGACGAAATTGAGGAATAAGGACCATCCCTATCACAAACATCCCTGATGAAGGAGGAAGAAGAACTGGAGATGTGGACGAGGACCAACTTACAGGGAGGGAGTTGATGGTCAAGCACGAGCTTAAGGACACTGCCTAAATAGGTGCTGGAGTGATCTGGGCATCACCAAGGTGGGATTAGGTGTTTAGTGCGTGGATGGTGGGATGAGATTGATAGGGGGGCGGGAAGCTCTAAACCAAATCTCCACTATCAGATCAGATTTGGAGGAGGTGACGATGCTGCACGCAAAGGCATAGGATCAATAGTGAAGGATCAGTCCTTGGATCAAAGGTTCAAGCACTCAACGGTCCGTGTGCAGCAAGTTCATCGTCGTGAACAGTATCAAGTGTAAAGGGCTAATTACAAGAATACCCTTAAAGTGAAGGGGTAGAAAAACATCATACAAAGCCCATAAGTGATGAAAATGATAAACAAATGGTCCCTAAAGGCTATCAAGTGAGTCCTTGCCACTTTTATGCTTAAAGAAATGTTGAATGAATAAGGACCTAAATGTAGTGTAATGATTTTAAGGCCCTAATGATGTTCAAATGCTATGAGGTTTGTCCTGAAGCTTAATTGAACATTTAAGAAGTTAATTCAACCCTTGATTTGTACTTTTGAACTTAAACATATGTTTAATTGGCAATTGGATAATCAATTTGCATTTGTAAATAGAATATCTCATAAATTGATCTAATTATGCATTTTTAACACCAATTTGATTGTTAGTTCATTTTCCTTAAATTCCACATTTAATCCATTTATTGTGTTAATAAGATAGTGTTTAACCTAGTTTCTAGCTTAACTTGGGCATTTTAACTATAATGAGCCATGCTTCATCAGCTCTTAAAGATGAATCTTGGATATTTGCTATGAAAGAAAAATTAAATCAATTTGAAAGAAATGAAGTATGAGACTTAGTTCCACAACCTAAAAATTCATTATTAATTGAAACCAAATGGGTATTTAGAAATAAAATAGATGAAAATGGAATAATAACTAGAAATAAGGCAAGACAAGTTGCAAAAGGTTTTAATCAAGAAGAATGTACTGATTATGATGAAACCTATGCACCAATTACAAAACTAGAATCAATTTGTATGCTTCTATCTTTTGAATCACACTTTGACATTAAACTTCATTAAATGGATGTAGAATCAACTTTTCTAGATGGATTTATAAAAGAAGATGAATATGTAAAACAACCACCAGGGTTTATTGGCAAAAGTCATCCCGAATATGTATTTAACTTAAAAGACTTTATATGGTTTAAAACAAGCTCCAAGAGCATGGTATGAAAGACTAAGAGATTATTTAATTAAATCAAATTTTGAAATGGGAAAAGCTGATACTATACTCTTCATTAAAAAGGGAAATTCATAAATACTAATTGTTCAAATATGTAGATGATATTATTTTTTGTGATACTAATGATCTATTATGTCAAGATTTTGGAAAGTTATGCAAGCTAAATTCGAAATGAAACTTATTGGAGAACTGAAGTTAGTTTTGGGACTTCAAACTTATCAACTCTAAGATGGCATCTTTATAAATCAATCAAAATACGTCTTAGATAGATTAAAGAAGTTAGGAATGGAGAATTCCAAAGGCAAGAGTACTCCAATGGGTGCACATACCAATCTGGATATATATGAAAGTCATAAGGTTGTTGATCAAACTCTTTATCAAGGTATGATCAGAACGTTACTCTATTTAGCAGTAACTTGTCCTGATATAATGTTTTCTACATGTTTATGTGCTAGATATCAATCAAAACCTAAAGAATCACATTTAAATGTTGTAAAGAAAATTTTTAGATATTTAAAAGATACATATAAATTTGGTTTATTTTATCCTAAAACTCCTTCACTTGATATTTATGCATTTAGTGATGCTGACTATGTAGGAAGCAAAAATGGCTATAAAAGTACAAGTAGAACATGTCACTCCTTAGGTAAATCTCTTGTTGATTTTCAAATAAACAAAACTGTGTTGCCTTATCTATCACAAAAGCTGAATATATTTCAGTTGTAACATGTTCACAAATTTATGGATGAAACAAACATTAAATGGTGTAGGAATAAATTTTTCAAATATGAAAATATTTTGTGATAACACTAATACAATTAATTTGTTAAAGAATCCCATTCATCATGCTAGAACCAAACATATTGATATTAGACATCATTTCTTAAGAGATAATGTACTAAAAGGTAACATTAACTTAGAATGTCTCTACAAATGATCACTTAGTTGATATATTGACTAAACATTTACCCTTAGAGAGATTCTTTACAATAAGAAGAAAATTAGGGATATGCATTTTGAATGATGTTTGAATGCATTGTTTGATTATTTATTTATTTGATTACTGGATTGTATTAAAAGACCTTATTATTACTCTTGATTATGTACTCTATCTTGATTAATGTTCTAAACACCCTTTAGAGATTAAAATCAGTTATCTTGATTTAAGAAATCATTAAGATCTTTTTCATTTACCTAAATTAATTGATTACTTGATCAATTAATTTCTAATTCAAAACTTTTTGCAACCGTGCAATAGTTTCTCTTTGGATGGTTACCAACTCTTAAGAGAGAATTTCTCTCATTTCACTCACTTCTCTCTTGGTCGTGAACAATCCTTACTGTACTCCCATCTTGTTGTAACCTACAGGTAGTTTCTATTCTTGAAAAATCTTTGTTTCTTTGTGATGAAATGATTATTGTTTTCTAATTACATGTTACTCTTTACTTGTTTTTCAGAAATTTGACATCATGAGTCGTAATACTCGCTTCATAAGATCTCTTCGTGATGTTGATCACATTTCATCTAGAGGAAAATCATGTTCTATTTATTACTATCAGATTCTTCCACAACACCCTATTCTGTTTGATGATTTTAAGAATTTTAATCATCACAATATCAAATCTCTATTTAGTTTTCAAAAGATGCTTCACTTCTTTCGTCTTAATTTCTCTAGAAATTCATTCTGCGGAATTTATCCTTCTTTGGTTAAGATCTTTTATGCCAATATCAAACTTTTACATAAAACCTCAAAAGACAAAATTCTTGCTCTTAGTTCTCTTGTTCCCAGTTGTTAAATGTTGATTAACGTCTAAGCTATTGCATGTATTTGTAAAACTAACATGAAAGGTCAAACATGGGACGATATTGAAAATGGTATCTCATTTGAGGATGTCTATCGTTCTCTTTTGGTTACTCCTTATGATGTTTCCAATCAAGTGCTTCCAACCAAGAATCTTTCTCTTGTTGCACAATTTCTTGTTATGATTATTGATTGGAACTTCTTTGGCAATAATTCGAATTTAAGCATTTATTCCAAGAGAACTGCTTACAATGTCTTTTGTATTATTCATAGTATTAAATTGGACTGGCCCTTGATGATCTTTAACCATATGATTGATCCCATGATGGTTTTCTATCATTTGGTACATTGTTGTCCCATCTATTTATTTTTCATCATGTTCCGTTAGCATATCATCCTGTTGACAAGTCTATTCATCTCATTACTCCTTGGACAATTTTCATCAAAATAATCCACCTATCGATGATGGTCCTCCAATTCCTATCAAAGAAAATTCTCCAAATTCCTCACACGATTCACACAATGTGATACATTTATTCTTGCAGCTTACACCATTCCAAATAATAATTCTCAAACTCCGTACAACTATGATTGAGATTTTATGGAGGATGACAATACTAATCCTACTTGCTTAAATGGGATTGTGAATCTTATGCGAAGGATGGAAGATGACTGCGAGCAAATGGCAAAGATTATTGCAAATTTTCAAGATCGTTTCATGAAGTTCAAGGCATTCGTGGATGATAGGTTCTTAAGTCTAGAGTAGAACATTGAAGTCATAAAGAATGTAATTGAAAACTTGAAGAAGAAATAGTTCTTTATTATGTTTTTATTTTATGCTCTTTATGCTATCTTATTATGTTTAAAGAACATTTGAAGATGTCTTTGGTTTATAAGCAACAGTATGTTTTATTTGCATCTTTATATTATTTGTTTCAGCAAATATTGTTTTATGTTATATTTTGTACTGATCATTGAAATTAATCGATTAGGCTATCAATTAATTTCTCCTTCAGTTTGCGTTCACATAAGTGGAACTATTTTTTTAATAGGATCAACAGTTTCCTTTTTAAGCGGTTTGCGTCTGACAGTTGTTAAAGGTGGCCCACAATTGAATTTCAAATGTTAGGAATGAGTGGCTCTCATTCACTCTCTCTTTTTCTCTCTCTCTTACTTTTTGGATTTATTCCTTCTCAATTATTTTGTTTTCCCTCTTTTCAAATGGTTTCCCTCTCCTAAACGTTCTATCTCCTTTTTCTTCTCCACAATTTCTCTCTTCTCAAACATTGAAGGTCCCACCTCCTTGCGGCTCTCCTCACATACTTTTCTCCCTCTCCCTTTGGTATATATTTTTTTCTAAACTCTTTTCCTCTATTTATTTCTTGTTCAACTAATTAGATAATCGATTAGAAAAATTGATTGTTGTGTTTCTTTTTGTTCCTTTTGTGCGATGATACATGATATTCTACTAGATGATATACTTCTTTTACACATTAGCATTTGATTCATCATGTCTCTCAAGAGCAAAGCTACCCATCCACCAAAATGAACCAAAACCTATGATCCATGTTCCCAAACACCACGATCACCTATTGTTCCTAATCCTTCGCCAACACCTTAAACAAATCCTAAAACTTCCTCGGAAAAATTGTTTATCTCCACATCAGCAGAGAATACCTTTTATGAGACCATTCACAGAGCCAAAATGAAAGCCCTTAAACCACTTGTCTTCGAACATTTTAGGGACATTGAAGAGTATGATATTCAAGAACTCATTATCTACCAAACCTTGGCCTATTACTTTAGCACTTTGCCAAGAGTGTTAAAGGCATCAACCCCACTCTTGTTAGGATGTTTTATGCAAAGTTAACCATGGTAGATCCCAAATGTATTACTTCCTTTCTCCCACATCATGATCTATAAATCACCCCATCTTTGATTTCTACTATTTTTCACTCGGACCTTGATGGCCACACTATTGACTCTATTTCCCAAGAAATTCCTTTTCATAGTGTTTGCTGATTTCTTCTTGAATCTGATGACATAGAATCTAGTAGCAAAGACTTAGCCACATCCTAACTCACCTTTGTTGCAAAATTTCTCACTAGGGTGATTGATTGGAATATCTTTGGAAAGGTTTCTGGATATAATCATTGTCCCAAACACATCGCATAGTTGGCATATTATATGCTCAACAAATACAAAATGAATTGGTCCATGACCATCTTCAATCACATGACTTCAATCCATACATCTTCTTTTCCACTTAGTACACTCTTAACTCATATTCTTGTCTACTTAAACTTTCCACTTTCATGTCATCCCATGGATATGCATGTTGAGTACTTTGATAGCACTACTTTGAAGAGAATGGTAAGCAAAAAAAAGCATGATAATGAACCTACTAGTGAGAGTGGTCCTTCTTCTCATAGTATACTTGAATTCGTTTCCTATGATATTCTGGATGCGGATGTGCAAAGTGGTCATCCCTACCATGAAGATTGGGATTATGTGGAAGCAAATTGCAACCCCATCTACATGTCTGGGCTTAGACTCCGCATGTGTTAATTGCCAAGAAGATGATAGAAGGCAAATGGCAAAGGTCGTTGATAATCTTCAAGAGCACATCCCTTCACTTCACATGGAAATCAAGGACATCAA
The DNA here is from genome assembly GCA_037157565.1 of Thalassia testudinum. Lineage (NCBI taxonomy): Eukaryota > Viridiplantae > Streptophyta > Magnoliopsida > Alismatales > Hydrocharitaceae > Thalassia > Thalassia testudinum. The sequence continues at coordinate 41,345,166 of JAZHRO010000062.1, forward strand.
GAAGCGTTTACCTTAGGTTTTCTATAATTGCTAGTTTGGTTGTCTCTCTACTTAGTTTGGCTGGTAGTTTAGTTAGCTCTTGCCTAGTTTAGTTTCATGGTACATTGTAATGAACTTATTTCATTTCCTTAGTTATATATTTCTTTTAAACTCTTTTTCTATGGCATGTACTAAATGTTGGTGGGAAAATTAGGAGATTTAAGATATGTTCGTTGTAGTATACTCCTAAATCGAACAACAAAACATTTAAATTTGTACACTCAGGTGAGCGGGGACCCAACCCCCTTTGTCTTGGGCAATAAGCTGAGATCACGAAATCAACCTATTCCTGTGAGAGTGATGTGCATACATCTGACTAGCCAAAAATGTCTATTAATGCATGTTCTTAGTATCATATTAGCATCATGCATTGTAAATATTACATAAGATGCATAATCATGCATCTAGGTCAAATTGTACAAATTGTATAATAATTATCCCCTTTTATGGCCAGGGATAGGGTGACTTTCAATCAGGGCCTCGGACCAAGGATCCAACCGTAAGGATCTAACAGAGTGATGACTAGAGTTCAACGACTCCAAGATCACCCCGATCGGACATCCAACATTTTGGCGCCATTGCTTGGGAGGCGACAATCTTTGATTTTTCACGTTTTCCCACATTATATTTTACCTCACTTCTCTCCTTATTGTGATTGCAGGTACTCTTATGAGACGGGCAAAAGCGGTAGATTGGAGTAAAGTGCAGTTGAAGGATTTGTAAGTTTACCCCCACCTCCCCACCCATTAGATTTCATTCCATCACTTAATAACACAAATCCTAATTAACCTAGCAGTTCTCTTAAACCCTAAGGTTAGTTTTGATTTCTTGGTTGTCACCTACACACACCTCACCCTCCACATATAAAAGAAAAAAATTAAAAAAATTTCACAGAGGTACACAACCTCTTCTGATTTTCAAACTCAACCGGTAAGCCGTTCTTTGGAACTGGTACACACACCCAAACACATAATCGAGTAAAAATCAGAATAGGTAATCACTTGTGTGCCTAATTAAGTGATGCATCAGGCAAATTGTTTGAGTTGATTGGGCTGCACCACTTCAACTAAAATCAACTCATTAAGTAGCTGCCACATAGGTTCAACTTTTAGGGATTTACCAGGCACTCTACATTCTTTTAAGTTTCAAAGGAAAACATCTTCACCTGTGCTTTCAAAACCTGGTGTGCCAATTGAACTTGATTGAATATACCTGAAGTTCAATTCTAAAACTTACTAAACAAGATTTGAATCCTAAAATTCACCGCATCCAAAAATAATCTTGCTTGAAAATCACTAGTTGTGCATGCACACACATATCAATCAATCATTAAGGACACAACCCAGATAAAGGGTCCATCACATTCCAAAGCACATTCAAACCTAACTCTAATTAAAACAGAGTAGACGTTGACCCTAAGGATTGAACTCGCTCTTCGGAGCCCAGACCGAGATTATTTTCGATTAGTCTATTTCTACCGTTCAATCTGATGTCTAGCTAGGGGAGCATAATCAAAAGATCACGGTTGGGGGGTACACTAGGAACCTAAGGCGCAAGCCAAAGGAAAAATCTTATCCCCAGTCCCTCCCTCTAACTGGTTGGATTGACCAGACAGAAGTAGATCAAATCGATTCTTTATCTCAAAATGGGTTTTGGGAGTCTGTAGGTCTTTAGGCTAGCCCACTTAAGGACAGGTTTGTTTGTTTGTATTGCAAGGCACCTTTCTTCCTCCTGTTCTATCATGGATCCTTCCACATCTTATTCGCACTTTCATTCCTACCCTTCTATTACTACTTATTTCCAAAATGATTATTATTTCAACCAGACTTATTCTCATCCATCTTCTAGTTACAATAATCCTGATTGGGAATATAGTTTGGGATCTCCGTGTTCAGGGTTTAACCCTAGATACCATGATCTTGATTCTTATCCGTCTTCGAGCTACACTGATTATAGATCATCGCCCTCATTTGGATAACCTAAAATGATCTATAATCAAGAAGGATACACTGATCCTTACCCCTCACCGGAAAACACTACCTTTAAGTCATCACCACCTTATGAACAACCTAAAATGACTTATTATCAGGGAGGGTATCAAGATCCTCAATTCGTTAACTCCCCTGCACTGAACTAAACCATGTGGTTCAGGTTAACCAGGTCCAAGAAAAGGTGTTGGCTAACTTGAGGAATACTATACAATCTTTAGAAGCTCAGTCAACACCTTACACTGAAGAATTGGAGCCCCTGATTGAAATGATTGATGATGTGAACAAGTATTTGTTGGATTAGCTCCAGGATGTTAAGGATAAGGGCCTGGGTGAGTTTTTACTTGGTAAGTTATCAAAATTGAGGATGAAATTTGTGATTGCTCTAGTGCAATCTTGGGAGGATTCCTAAGATGAAACCCTGATAGGAGAGTCGATGTCAGAACCCACTCAAACACCTATTGTGGGGGACACGTGTTACGAGATCGGGATTGACCAGATTGGTCTAGAGCAATCAACTAAGGATGATTTGATTACTTCACCTATGATCCCTGAGCCCGGGTACGAGGAAACGTATGTCTCCATGGATCAGAAAGTGATTGATGATTTTGAGACACAAATTAATGCGGATTCAGATTTCTTTGATTCTGAAGATGAATCATGCGAAGTCTCACATGAGTTTATAAAATACGATTTTAGTGAGACAACTGGGCCTGAGGAATTTGATACATCATTTGATGGCCCTGAAATTGAGGAACTTAATCCTGTTGGGGCTCACATGGTGGATTCAAATCCTGATTTCATGAAGGATTCAATTCAAAGCCCCATTTCTCAATTACAGCCCTTTGAGCTTACTGAAGATTTTGAAATCACTAAACCCAAGTCCATTCTGATTTAGTCACATTTTTTAGACATGGAAAATTCAGACGGGGTGATTAACATGCAGGAGGTCTCAGAATTTGAAAGTCTGAATGAGGAAGATAGGAGATGGGAAATATTGATATGGGAAGTTAATTCAAGAGGAAGCAAAAGACCAAGTCTAAGGGTTCCAATTTATCTAATGTAACGAACGCGTGCCCCAGACGTATTTTAAGACGCCTGGGAGGTGGTCCAGACGTCTAACCAGACGTCTGGGATCGCTTCCAGACGTCTGGAAATTCGTTAATTTTGACATGCGCGAGTCGTCTGCGCGCCTGAGCGTGCAGACCGGATATTCGTTATTCCCTCTCCCTGCGGCTGCAGACGCCTGCCGCGTCCTCTCTCTCCTCCTCGCGCGGCCTTAAAAGGCCACGCGCTCTCTCCCGTCGTCTCCACCATCTCCTCCCTCTTCTCCTTCAGCCAGTGAGCGTGAGCGCGAGCGCGAGGGCGGCAGCGGCGGCCGCAGTGAGCTCGGAGGAGGTGCTGCGTGCGAGAGCGGAGCTCTACCGTGAGGGCGAGCTCGCCGGGCTGCTAGGGCCGGCCGGCGGAGGGTGCAGGGGGCGCGGAGCGACGCGGAGGGGGGACTGTTGTGCTCTGAGCAACAGGCGCGCGAGGTACGACGCGGGTGGAGTCGCGAGCGGAAGCCGGGTGGTGCCCTGTTCCGGAAAAATTTCCAGAATCAGACGTCTGGGTTGATAGACAGACGGCGAGGGCGACGTCTGGTAGATCTTACAGTCGTTTGAAAGGTGGGTTTTCCGTCTTCTTCTTCCTTCCTGTCGACTGACCGTACTGAGGGAGGGAGATGGGTGTGCGCAGGCATGGTGATTCGCCATCCAACACGAATCAGACGTCTGGCTGTTGTACCAGATGGCGGGAGTGACCTCCAGACGTCCGGGGTGACCATCGGACGTCTAGGATATAGGCCAGACGTCCCCACAGACTTCTGGACACCTGGGAAACCACGCTGAACAGGTAATTCTCTGATCCACTTTTTAAGACGTCTGGAAGAAGTTCCAGACGTCTGATTTTGCACAGTGTCGTCGTTTTTTACCCGTTTAGGGCCCGTTCGGGTTCCGTTTTCGGCGATTCGAGTTGCGTTCTTTTCAGAATTAATTCCTCTACCCGTCTACAGTTGCTATACACTGTTTTAAGACACTCCTTGTGTTTGATCCTTGTGATAGGACCTCCTTCAGTTGCAGTCTTGGGAGTCGCGGAGGCACGCGGGATTCCCGATCACGCCCCCATTACTCCCGTTGTACCTGGTAGAGTGACTTTAAGTTATTAATAAAATCTGTTAAAGTATGGAACCATAACTAGAACCTAGGACGTTGCATGGATCCTAGGAATGAGAAATATATGATAGCTCCTAGGTGTTGCATGAATCCTAGGGTTGGAAAACTAGATTGTATGATAGATCCTAGGATATGGCATGAATCCTAGGATGGGAAAAACTAGTGGAATGTATAATACTTCAGTCTTGGAAAATGGAAAGAGATATAAAGCTGCCTGTAATTTGAATTAACAGCTGCCTGTTGTGAATAAATAACGTGGTTGAGGACATGGATTGTAAGAATGTGAAACTGGAAAGTGAAACCTGGACGTTTTAGTAAAAAGGATGGAACCCTACGGGGAAGTAGGAGTAGAACTCCTGGAAGGTGAATGGAATAGTATTGGGGAAGTGAGCTGGTCCTTGAGTACGGAGTACCAAGGAGAGCGACTGTCCCCATGTTTAGTGCAGAGTGGAGCTAGCCGCCCCAGGGACACGGGGTTAGGATTGGCCACTCTGTACCGACTTGCTGGGCCTCGCGTACGTAGTACCGAGGAGAGCTACTAGTGTAGGGAGGTACTAGCTACCCCACGGGCCCCGGGGTTCTGCTAGCCTCCCACACCGACTTGTTAGGCCCGCTGGGGCAAACCAGGGTAGTCAGGCGAGGGTGCGCAGACTGTGGAGGGGCAAGGCCCCGGTTTGGTTACTGTGGAGGGGTTGGACCCCTGTTACTGAGAGGGCTCTGCCCTGGACTGGTTCCGTGATGTGCTTTGGGCGCACCCGTTAACGGAAACGACTGACCACGTGCCAGTACGGGTTAGCTACCTGTGCGTTTATCGCACGTGCCGTAGTCAACGTTACATCTGTCAGTGACCTTGGGGTGGTTGACTGAGGGTAGGATCACCACGGGGGACTCTCCCGGACAGGAGAGCACCACGTGCTACTTCTACTTTTTGGAAAAGACTGCAATCAAGATCGTTCCCACGAGGAACATTCGAGATCAAGAAAAAGATCTGGGGAATAAATGAAATAGTGAGACAATTGAAAAATGTGAATAAAGAAAGTAATAGAACATCACAGCTACTGTACACTCTACTGTTGTCTTAGTTTTAGTTGCCACTCTACTCAGTGTTTTGCTAATGTGTTACACTCGTTACTTTTTTCAGGACCAGGTGTTGAGCAGCCAGGGTCAGTGGCTGCAGAGGACGCTGGGCCGAGTAGGGTCCAGTAGAGTTACCACTGTCTTTTGTACCTCTTTGTTTCCATTATAGTGAGTAGTTCTTGTTTCCACTGTACTTTTCTTTACCTACAGTTCATGTTATATGATAAATGTTGTTCTACTGTTGTGGTGGTATATACTGTAGTAGTTTCTTTCCTTACTGCTGTACTTTCTTACTGTTAGTTATATTCATGCTGAATGTGGTTTATTTTACTGTTCTTTTGGTTACTTCCTCGTTGGACAACTAGGTCTTGGGATTAGTCGAGTCGGACCGGTCCTCGTGTCTCGTAGGGACTCGGGAACCGGGTCGTTACAAGATGGTATCAGAGCAAGGTCGTTCCGAGAAGTGAATCAACTGACTGGAAAATAACCAATTCACATGTTTATAGCTAGAGTAGCCACCACAACATATCTCTTAACATGAGCTCCTAGAAGTTTTGTTAGGTACCGTCTGTTTTGACGTTTCCGTTTTGTTTCGCGTCTCCTTGCAGGAGATGCCTCGTCGCGGGACTGGCAAGACTGGCCGCGGGCGCGGCCGAGGGCGAGGTCGGCGAGGTGGACGTGCTGTTGTTGTCGTCTCGGTGGACCAGCCACCACTCCCGAGCATCCAAGCCCAGGACCTCGCCAGACTGATATGAGATATTGTACGAGAGGAGCTCCACCCACCGCCCCGAGCGCCTCCTCCTGGGGCTGCAGAGGGGGAGTCCTCTGTGGGACCACGCGACGGACACGGCGTTGGACACGAGGGAGGGGATGGGCCATTTCCGCCCCCACCTTCCTCCGACACTTCTGTACACGAGGCACCTTCGCCTGGAGGTGCACCAGCACCTCCCCTACAGCGCCACTTCGAGCTTTTCGGACAGTTCCGGAAGCTGAAGCCCCCCTCCTTCAAGGGGGATGAGGACCCGACCGAGGCAGAGGACTGGCTTGAGCAGCTGGAGAAGATCTTCGACACCCTTCGCCCCCCGGTGGAGTGCCGCGTGGCCTTTGCCACGTACCAGCTGGAGAGTGCGGCACACCGGTGGTGGAGGGCGGTCCGGGGACAGGAGAGGGACGAGCCGACGTGGGACCATTTCATTACCCTCTTCTGCTAGCAGTACTTTCCCCAGACGTGGTAGGACCAGAGGAGGCGGGAGTTCCACACTCTCCGCCAAGGGACGATGACTGTGAGCGCGTACCGCATGCGTTTCTTGGAGCTGTCCCGCTTTGCAGCGACAGCGGTAGCCACTGAGGAGGAGCGCCTCTGGAGGTTCACCGAGGGGCTCCGGCCTGCGATCCGGGGGTATGTCAAACCCCTGAAGCTGCCTACGTTTTCGAGGGTGCTCGGGGCAGCTATGACTTACGAGGAGACCAACCCGTCCGCGCGAGACACCGACGGCGAGCGGAAGAGGCCCTTTCAGCCAGACTTCTCACAGGGACGGCGAGAACGGAGACACGTGGCGTCTGCAGGAGAGCCGTCACGTTGTGCAGGGCCATCAGTGGCCATTGGGGGCCCTCGACAGGGGGCCAGTCGCCAGCACCGGACCCCCGCCTAGTCGACAGCAGGGACCCACTGAGGGCGGGAGTCGGGTTCCCCTCTGCTACCAGTGTGGCCAGCCGGGCCACATCAGGAGGGACTGCCCATCTAGGGCAGGAGGTCAGCAGATACTCCCCGCGCAGAACACTGGAGGGCGCGCAGGAGGCCGCAGTTCCCAGGCACGAGGAGGAGGACAGCAGTCGCGAGGAGGGTACCGGCCAGCACCTACCCGTCCGACGCAGAGTGTGGCTGCTTCGTCCGCACCTAGAGCTGAGGGGTGTATCAACGCCCTAACACACAGGGACGCCAGAGCTTCGGGATCGGTGGTAGCAGGTATGGTTTCAGTTTCTGGCAGACTCGTTTACACACTTTTCGATTCCGACGCTACGCACTCGTTTGTCGCAGCCAGTTTCGCAATTATTTTGGACCATGATTATACACTGTTAGAGAATCCATTCGTAATCAGACGTCCGAGTGGTCAGCTCTTTGTAGCTGAGGAGGTGTACACGGATTGCGAGGTCAACGTCGGAGGACATAGCCTGCCAGCTGACCTGATTATGATCCAGATGGAGGACTTTGGAGTGATTCTGGGGATGGATTGGCTATCCGCTTACCACGCCTTGGTGGACTGTTTTGAGGGGAAGATTGTCTTCTCCATTCCGGAGTTGTCTTCTTTCAAGTTTCACGGACAGCCAGTGGACGGAGGTTTCAGGTGCATTTCGGCACTTCGAGCAGCGAGACTTTTGAGCCAGGGGTGTGAGGGCTTCCTAGCTTGTGCGGTGGCAGAGCCCAGCCCTGTGGTAGACTTCCAGAGCATCCCGGTGGTCAGAGAGTACCCTGACGTGTTTCCAGACAAGTTACCAGGACTACCGCCCGAGCGTGAGATCGAGTTTGAGATCTCACTAGTACCAGAGACCAGCCCCATCTCCACCACGCCATACAGGATGGCACCGCTTGAGCTGCGAGAGCTCAAGTCTCAGCTGCAGGACCTTCTGGAGAAAGGTTTCGTGAGGCCCAGTGCGTCTCCCTGGGGAGCCCCGGTACTGTTTGTGAAGAAGAAGGATGGGACCCTACGCCTTTGTGTGGACTACCGACAGCTGAACAGGGTCACCATCAAGAACAGATATCCGCTGCCGAGGATCGACGATTTGTTTGACCAGTTGCGGGGTGCCACGGTGTTTTCCAAGATAGACTTGAGGTCTGAATACCACCAGTTGAGGATCAGGGAGACCGACGTCTCCAAGACAGCTTTCCGGACCTGGTACGGACACTACGAGTTTTTGGTCATGCCGTTTGGGCTGACCAATGCCCCCGCTGCTTTCATGGACCTGATGAACCGGGTGTTTAGACCGTACTTGGACCAGTTCGTGGTGGTTTTCATAGATGATGTACTCATCTATTCTAGAGATCGGACACAGCACAGACAGCACTTGCGAATGGTTTTGGACACTCTGAGGCGACGCAGGCTATACGCCAAATACAGCAAGTGCGAGTTCTGGTTGAGGGAGGTGACCTTCTTGGGTCATGTGATCTCTGGAGACGGCCTGGCGGTGGACCCAGCCAAGGTCGAGGCAGTGCTCAGGTGGGAGAGACCGCGTTCAGTCACTGAGATCCGCAGTTTCCTGGGACTAGCTGGATACTACAGACGGTTCATCAGAGGATTTTCGCAAATTGCGCGTCCTATGACACAGTTAACCCGGAAGGACGTGCCTTTCGCTTGGACAGACACCTGTGAGGCGTGTTTTCTGGAGCTGAAGGAGAGATTGACCTCGGCTCCCGTGCTCACCATCCCTGACAGTAGTGGCGGGTTCGTTGTGTACACGGACGCTTCCTTGCAGGGGTTAGGAGGTGTGCTCATGCAGAGGGGTCACGTTGTCGCTTACGCTTCGCAGCAACTGAAGCCCCATGAGCATACCTACCCTACCCACGACCTAGAGTTGGCAGCTGTTGTCTTCGCGCTGAAGACCTGGAGGCACTACTTGTACGGTGAGACCTTCGAGATTTTTACAGATCACAAGAGCCTCAGATACCTTTTTGATCAGAAGGAGCTCAACATGAGACAGAGACGTTGGTTGGAGCTCCTGAAGGACTACGACTGCAGCATCTCCTACCACCCGGGAAAGGCCAATGTGGCGGCTGACGCCTTGAGCCGTAAGGCGCCCGCACGCTTGGCCAGCCTACAGTTACAGAGTTGGAGCCTTTTAAAGGAGGTGGGCAGTTAGCGACCTCTAGAGTTACGAGGGTACTGTGGGGCAGTGACGGTGACATGGCAGACTAGGCCAGAGTTGATGGACTGCATCATCACAGGACAGATGGCCGATCCGTACTTGCGGTCTTTACGCGACAGAGTACTGTCAGGAGATCCAGGTGACTTCTCTTTCACAGACCAGGTGCTACGTTTGAGGGGACGGTTGTGCGTTCCCAGAGACGAGGAGCTGTTGAGAGAGCTCCTGACTGAGGCACACGGTTCCAGATTCACCATACATCCCGGGAACACGAAAATGTACCACGACTTGAGACGCGAGTTTTGGTGGAGAGGGATGAAGCGGGATGTGGGTGAGTTCGTGCACCAGTACTTAGTGTGACAGCAGGTGAAAGCCGAGCATCAGAGGCCTGCAGGGCCGCTTCAGCCGCTTCCAGTACCAGAGTGGAAGTGGGAGAGCATCACCATGGACTTGGTGGTGGGCTTACCTGTTACCCAGCGGGGACACGACGCAGTCTGGGTAATAGTGGATAGACTGACGAAGACGGCGCGTTTCTTGCCGATCCGAGTCACTTTGGGACCAGCACAGTTGGCAGAGAGGTATATCCGTGATGTGATACGACTACACGAAGTTCCGCGGGAGATCGTATCCGACCGGGATACCCGCTTTACGTCCCAGTTTTGGGCTGAGTTTCAGCAGACCTTGGGGACGACGTTGAGGTTTAGCACGGCTTACCACCCCCGGACGGACGGACAGTCTGAGCGCACGATACAGACACTTGAAGACCTTTTGCGTGCCTGTGTACTGGACTGGAGGGGCTCTTGGGAGGAGCACATGCCCCTGGCAGAGTTTGCTTACAACAACAATTATCACTCGAGCATCGGCATGGCTCCCTACGAGGCTCTGTACGGACGGAAGTGTACGGCACCCTTGAGTTGGGTTGAGGTGGGGACCAAGTGGGAGGTTGGCCCCAGGTTGATCCGGCAGAGTCAGGAGGTAGTTGAGCAGATCCACAGACGACTCCGCACTGTCAGGAGCAGACAGAAGAGCTACGCGGATCGGAGACGCAAAGAGGTGCAGTTTGAGGTTGGGGACCACGTCTTCCTTCGTGTTTCGCCCATGAAGGGCTTACAGCGGTTTGGGGTGAGAGGGAAGCTCGCGCCAAGGTTCGTGGGGCCCTTTGAGGTCCTGGAGCGGGTTGGACCCATTGCTTACAGACTTGCCCTTCCCCCGCAGCTTTCTGGTGTGCACGACGTATTCCACGTGTCCAACCTCAGGAAGTACGTAGCCGATTCCAGTCACGTACTGAGTCACGAGAGCGTCGAGGTGAGCGACGACCTGACCTACCCCGAGCGGCCAGTGCAGATTTTAGACCGAGCCGTCCGCAGTTTGAGACGAAAGCAAGTACCCCTGGTAAAGGTTTTGTGGAGGAGCCAGCGGTACGAGGAGGCTACCTGGGAGCATGAGGCGGCAATGCGGGAGCGATACCCGGAGCTTTTCGCGGGTACGTCTTTTCGGACCGGCTTCGGTCCTCATTGAGTTTGTTATGATTATTTGGACGTCTTTTCCCGCACCCTAGTTGACGCAAGTTTCGGGGACGAAACTTCCTTTGAGTTTGTTATATTGTAACGAACGCGTGCCCCAGACGTATTTTAAGACGTCTGGGAGGTGGTCCAGACGTCTGGGATCGCTTCCAGACGTTTGGAAATCCGTTAATTTCGACACACGCAAGTCGTCTGCGCGCCTGAGCGCACAGACCGGATATTCGTTATTCCCTCTTTCCCTGCGGCTGCAGATGCCTGCCGCGTCCTCTCTCCCCCTCGCGCGGCCTTAAAAGGCCGCGCGCTCCCTCCCGTCGTCTCCACCGTCTCCTCCCTCTTCTCCTTCAGCCAGTGAGCGTAAGCGCGAGCGCGAGGGCGGCAGCGGCGGCCGCAGTGAGCGCGGAGGAGGTGCTGTGTGCGAGAGTGGAGCTCTGCCGTGAGGGAGAGCTCGTCGGGGCTGCTACGGCCGGCCGGCGGAGGGCGCAGGGGGCGCGGAGCAACGCGGAGGGGGGACTGCTGTGCTCTGAGCAACAGGCGCGCGAGGTATGACGCGGGCGGAATCGCGAGCGGAAGCCGGGTCGTGCCCTGTTCTGGAAAAATTTCCAGAATCGGACGTCTGGGTTGATAGACAGACGGCGAGGGCGACGTCTGGTAGATCTTACAGTCGTCTGAAAGGTGGGTTTTCCGTCTTCTTCTTCCTTCCTATCGACTGACCGTACTGAGGGAGGGAGATGGGTGTGCGCAGGCTCGGTGATTCGCCATCCAACGCGAATCAGACGTCTGGCTGTTGTACCACACGGCGGGAGTGACCTCCAGACGTCCGGGGTGACCATCGGACGTCTGGGATATAGGCCAGACGTCCCCACAGACTTCTGGACGTCTGGGAAACCACGCTGAACAGGTAATTCTCTGATCCACTTTTTAAGACGTCTGGAAGAAGTTCTAGACGTCTGATTTTGCACAGTGTTGTCATTTTTTACCCGTTTAGGGCCCGTTCGGGTTCCATTTTCCGCGATTCGAGTTGCGTTCTTTTCAGAATTAATTCCTCTACCCGTCTACAGTTGCTATACACTGTTTTAAGACACTCCTTGTGTTTGATCCTTGTGATAGGACCTCCTTCAGTTGCAGTCTTGGGAGTCGCGGAGGCACGCGGGATTCCCGATCACGCCCCCATTACTCCCGTTGTACCTGGTAGAGTGGCTTTAAGTTATTAATAAAATCTGTTAAAGTATGGAACCATAACTAGAACCTAGGGCGTTGCATGAATCCTAGGAATGAGAAATATATGATAGCTCCTAGGTGTTGCATGAATCCTAGGGCTGGAAAACTAGATTGTATGATAGATCCTAGGATATGGTATGAATCCTAGGATCGGAAAAACTAGTGGAATGTATAATACTGCAGTCTTGGAAAATGGAAAGAGATATAAAGCTGCCTGTAATTTGAATTAACAGCTGCCTGTTGTGAATAAATAACGTGGTTGAGGACATGGATTGTAAGAATGTGAAACTGGAAAGTGAAACCTGAACGTTTGAGTAAAAAGAATGGAACCCTACGGGGAAGTAGGAGTAGAACTCCTGGAAGGTGAATGGAATAGTATTGGGGAAGTGAGCTGGCCCTTGAGTACGGAGTACCAAGGAGAGCGACTGTCCCCCTGTTTAGTGCAGAGCGGAGCTAGCCGCCCCAGGGACCCGAGGTTAGGACTAGCCACTCTGTACCGACTTGCTGGGCCTCGCGTACGTAGTACCGAGGAGAGCTACTAGTGTAGGGAGGTACTAGCTACCCCACGGGCCTCGGGGTTCTGCTAGCCTCCCACACCGACTTGTTAGGCCCGCTGGGGCAAACCAGGGTAGTCAGGCGAGGGTGCACGGACTGTGGAGGGGCAAGGCCCCGGTTTGGTTACTGTGGAGGGGTTGGACCCCTGTTACTGAGAGGGCTCTGCCCTGGACTGGTTCCGTGCTGTGCTTTGGGCCCACCCGTTAACGGAAACGACTGACCGCGTGCCAGTACGGGTTAGCTACCTGTGCGTTTATCGCGCGTGCCGTAGTCACCGTTACGTCTGTCAGTGACCTTGGGGTGGTTGACTGAGGGTAGGATCACCATGGGGGACTCTCCCGGCCAGGAGAGCACCACGTGCTACTTCTACTTTTTGGAAAAGACTGCAATCAAGATCGTTCCCACGAGGAACATTCGAGATCAAGAAAAAGATCTGGGGAATAAATGAAATAGTGAGACAATTGAAAAATGTGAATAAAGAAAGTAATATAACATCACAGCTACTGTACACTCTACTGTTGTCTTAGTTTTAGTTGCCACTCTACTCAGTGTCTTGCTGATGTGTTACACTCGTTACTTTTTTCAGGACCAGGTGTTGAGCAGCCATGGTCAGCGGCTGCAGAGGACGCTGGGCCGAGTAGGGTCCAGCAGAGTTACCACTGTCTTTTGTACCTCTTTGTTTCCGTTATAGTGAGTAGTTCTTGTTTCCGCTGTACTTTTCTTTACCTGCAGTTCATGTTATATGATAAATGTTGTTCTACTGTTGTGGTGGTATATACTGTAGTAGTTTCTTTCCTTACTGCTGTACTTTCTTACTGTTAGTTATATTCATGCTAAATGTGATTTATTTTACTGCTCTTTTGGTTACTTCCTCGTTGGACGACTAGGTCTTGGGATTAGTCGAGTCGGACCGATTCTCGTGTCTCGTAGGGATTCGGGAATCGGGTCGTTACATCTAAAAATCCCAATTCTTTACCAGGATCCTTATGACATCTTTTTAGAGGATGTCCAACCCAAGCACACATTCTTTGATTACCCTTTTGAGCTTGATCTTTTTGTAACCCAATTTTTTGATCTTGGGTTGCATCCTCACAAATCACAGGCCCGACCCCACTTGCATACTGAGCTTAGGTTTTGGATAATTTTTATCCAAAACCTTAGATATACTCGACCAAGGGGTATGGGTCTACATCACAATCTAGTCCACATCTATGGACATCTGCTGCTAGGTCTTGAGGTGAATCTTTTATTCTGATTCTAACCTGCACCTATGAATTCTTTGTTTCTTCTTTATTTGTATAGTGTGCCTAGCTAAAGGCACTAACTTCATCACATATATAGGTTCTTTTCATCTCGGAGCTGACTTGTTATTCACACAATTCAAGTATTTTCTACTCTATTCCACTCTGTTTCATTCTTTTAATATAATGAGGACATTGCATTGATAGGCATGGGGGGGTGGATATCCATTTCTGAATCATCTTGTTAGCTCCGTTGATTCTTTTATTTATTTTTTAACAAAAAAATTTGAATTTGGAAAGAATACTTGAGTATTAGGACTTTTCAATCTTAGGAAATAATACAGTAAGATCTGAACACTAAGACCCTTCAGGTCTTTGGACTTAATTATCCTGGGTATCCACTAAAATGTAGATTTTCTTATCGAGTCTTCGCCATCCCGAATTTTATTTCAATTTTATTAAATAAGTTGGGGTGATAAGTACACGACTTATCAACCCGCCTTCTGATTTGAGAGAACTTTAAGTCTAAGCATCTACACACTTTTTGCACTAACTCACTTTTCGGCAGTTTTTACCGAAATTGGGTAGCTAATGAACCTTCTAGGGTGGTATGGCTAGTAAGTTATCGTGGGTAACAGCCCATAGGTAGGTTGTCCAGAGTCCAGTCACATGACCATTCTTTTCTTGTTGCCTTTAGGTAAATCTTAGATCATAGAAGCCTACTTAAAAAAAATCCAAAAAGAAAAGGAAAAAATAGAAAAGGAGAAAAGAAAAGAAAAAAAAAAAAGAAATAAGCCACACTTCACCGCACGAGTACAGCTGGCAAGCTATCATGGGTAACAGCTCATTGGTAGGTTGTCCAGAACCCAGCTCAAGAAATGCACGTCTAATTCCTGAAATACTTAAGAAGTGGAGTAGAATAAGCCGGGGAGATATACATTGGATGCACCCTTGTGTCGACCCCATAAAAATAAAAGTAGGGAGAAAGCTACCGGTCGTATAGATACACCTTTAGGCAAAATTGTTTCTAAGGTTACCTAGGGGCGTAGAAATCCGAAGTCCGTTCTGATTGCTGATCAACGAGTCTATCACATTCATAAAAAGATGCTTAGAACTTAGGGTTCTCATCAAGTCTTGGGTGGGTTGAGTGACCATAGAAAGTCGCTCTGTAACCCTAAATTCAAAAATCCAAAAAAATTAGAAAAGAAGAAAAAGGAGAAAAAGAGATCCTTCTTTAAATAAGGCGATGGCATGAGGCGGTCTGCATTTTGGCAGATACCCAGGCGCTGTTGTGTCTTTGAAAGTTCAGGTCCTAAGTAAAAATTTCTTAATGTTGAAAATGACTTTTGCCCGAGTAATCCAATCCTAATTCTTTTATAAATAGCATGTAGTTTTTGCTAGGGACTAGCAAAAGATAGGCATGGGGGTGTAATGTGCATACATCTAAATAGCCAAAAATGTCTATTAATGCATATTCTTAATATCATATTAGCATCATGCATTGTAAATATTGCATAACACGCATAATCATGCATTTAGGTCAAATTGTACAAATTGTATAGTAATTATCTCCTTTTATGGCCAGGGACAGGGTGACTTTTAATCAGGGCCTCGGATCGAGGATCCAACCATACGGATTTGATCAGGACGACGACTAGAGTTCAACAACTCCAAGATTGCCTCGATCGAACATCCGTAGCACCAAATATAGCCCGAGGAAGCTCAAAAATCACGGGCCAAGATGGTGTCAATCTGCACTTCAGACAACAAATCCAACGCACGGATGGGTTCGGATTGACAATCGCAGTCCAACGGTACGAAAATCGATCCAATCTGACATTCGTGGCACCGTCAACAACACACAGAAGATGGACAGCTAAGATGGCACCACATGGCGCCATCTCAGCCGCCCAATTGGCCTAAGGACCTGCAACTGCACTTCTAAAGGCAAAGGCGTGGATGATCTAGGCCGTTGGATCCTGATCCAATGACCATAGGCACGCGTGCCTAATTCCTAGGAGAGACTAAGTAGCACCTGTAGTGCAATGGTAATGCAGTTGCGGGCGAGACATAGGTCGCGTGTTCAAGCCTCTTCGAGCACCTCAATTCAACTGGGGAGCGGGGCACATTGATTCCAACCGTCAGATGCAGATCATGCGGGCGAGGAGCGGGCGACGTGGCGCAATGGATGCATGCTATTCACGCACTCGTAATCCTACGCAAATGAAAATGCCTGATCGGGCGCGGGGGGGCGCGATGCTTTCTAATCTGTTGGATGCAAGATCGGACGACTGAGAAGAGGCACAAGGGTGCTGCAGCTGAAGAAGATGAAGCGGGCAAGGAACGATTTTAAGCCGTCCGATCTTGAGATCGGACGACTGATCTTGCGAGAACGTGGGTGTGCGTTAAGCACGTGGGAGAGGAGATGACAAGTGCATGCAAAGCTGCGGCGACGTGGGGTCTTTAGTGATGCTTAAATCCATCACTAAAGACCCCCTCATTTAATACTTTAACCATGTAATGACCAAATTGCCCACAATCCTTGCAACTATAAAAAGAGACCCCTACCCTACAAAATTCTCACCCCTTCCTCTCTTCTCTCACCCCCTCCAAAGCTCTAAGAGCTTGTCCCAAACCTGGGATGCTCATCTAGAGTAAAAATCAAAATTTTCCACCTCCCCCCTTCGTGGAGCATCCCACGGTTGTCCTCTCACTCCATTCGAGAAGCAGATCCCGCGACGATGACGACATCATGCCTCGCCCCTGGTTCTTCCCGCTTCATTCTCCTTCCTACTTCATCCTCCATCTTCCAGGCATCGGCCCGTCCAGCTCGTCCTCCAAGAAGCCGTCAAGGAGGATAACTTCTCTCTATCTTCTCTTTTACTACTCCCGCTTTCTAGTGTAGATTTCCTGCTTTCTAGTGTAATGAGTAGTTGTAATTGTAATGAACATCAGCTTATGGTAATGGAATCCATGTTTATTCTATCTCTGTTTTCTCTCTATTTATAATATTCTCTCTGTCTTATATTCTTTAAGTAGATAGTTTAGATTCAATTCGACTAGCTAATCTGCTTTGTGACAATTAAACAAATGCAATTTTGAATCAAACGTCCGCCTCCCTGTGTTCGACCCAGAATTCTTGGAGTTTCGGTATAAATTTATCTGTTGACGGATTTCTTCGCAAATCATACTACGACGACGGGTATTTCAAAACTCAACTCCGTTTGCGTAGATCTTCTACATCCAACAGGGAGCACTTCACATTACAATGTGGGACTAAACATCCCTATCTTTCTTCACGCATGCAGCTGGAGTTGTGTCTCCAATTGGAGCAGCTGCTGAGGCTCTTCCACTCAATAGAAGCCCTGGAAAGGTTCCTAGGATTGGGCCGCAGTGTCTGGAGGTGGTAGCAGGGTCGGGGTAGGTCGGAGAGAGGTGGATGGAGTCAAAGATGATGGCGGCGACGGCGAGACCTGCACCTCACGAATACGGGCTTAAAAGCCCCCAGTTAAAATACTCCTGAGCTTCACCAGAGGATGGCAAAGGTGATGGTGGGGTTCTTGTGTCGTGCGGGTGCATGTGGTGTCCTGGCGAGATCGAGGAAGAGGTGCACGACAGGTGGTGTTCAGTGGGCATTTTGGGTATGAAAGCCCCTCAATTTCTTAAGGGGTTTTGGTGGGCATGATATGGTGGAAGTTATGGTGGTGGTGCGATGATGTTTGGTGGTATGTGGTGTTGCGGTGACCTCACCAAAGAGGAGGAAGACAAAGGGGGAGACACTGAGTTGTCGATAGAAATAGGGGAGGGATAGGTTGGGGAGATTCAGAAGGAGATGAGTAGGTTGGACCTAACTTAGGGATGAAGGGGGAAGGATTTGGCATCGGCTATGATTGGCCAGCACCGGAGATAAAGGAAGCTCCGTTGAGTGGAAGCAGTGACGACGAAGGGGTAGGTGGCCTTTGCTTTGGTCGGCAAGAGGTAGAGGAAGGAGAAGAAGGTCGAGGCAGAGCCAATTTGACTATTGGCTGGCCTGAAAAAGCTGTCGAGGAAGGTCGCCGAAGTCGAGCTGGAGGGCGGACAGAGAAGGGAAGAACTGAAGGATTTCAAGCCTAAACTTGACTAAGGAGCATGGTGGGAAATGCTAAAGCTTAAATAGAGCGTGACCATGACTCAATCAGGAGGATTAATCGAGATTTGTCCGCAATTTGGCTTGGGTTTCAACTGGATTTTTGGAGCTTTCACCTGAGCTCCATGCTTCGAATCTTGGCTCAAGATTGCGTTCAAACGTTTTCTCCTGGTCTTAACATCAATCCCACTGATTTTGGTGGGATTTGGCGAGGATCTGATGGAGATCTAGCTGAGTCATCGTTGGTGGAGTTGGGTTAGGAGTTTAGGTTGAAATCAGGCGGAAGGGGCCTTTTTGTGAAGATGACAAAAGATAGGAGACTGTTCGTAATTAATTCGAAAGTTAAGGGCCTAGATGTGACGAATAGAGATCTTAGAGACTAAATTGCAAACTATGTCAAGATGAACTCTAATTTGACTCAAATTTTGGTACAAACCTAATTTAGACCCAAGGAATCTAGTGGTGAAATCAGATTTGAGTTTTAACCAAGTTTGACTAGGTAATTTACGTAAAAACCTAAATCAGGGCAGAAATCCGTCTGAGACTCTATTCAAGGTCAAAATAGGTTCAAATGATCAAATCAAGGATACCAAACCTTAAGGAATATTTTTCTATGAATTTTAGAAGATTTAGATGAGCTTTATCATGACCAAAACCTTTTTATTTCAAGTAGGTCTGAAATTAGGATTTTGCGTACAGAATTAGTTCTCGAAATGCATGAAACCTTGTTTCTGTCTGTGTGGACCCTCTTATTAGACTTTAATGCTTATTAGACCACAGATTAACCCCTAGTAAATCCCGTAGTTACTCTGCTTTTATGATATGATGTTAAAACTGCATAATTAACCATGTTTTAGTATTCTTCTCTCAAAATAGAATGAAGTGGAGTTATTATTATTTTTTAAACAATAAGGAAAGCTATCGTGCAACGATAGCAATTCGGGAGAGCATTTTATTGATTAAGATAAAGACAGGGTTACAAAACAAATCCTCACAAATGTATGAGATACCAGCATACATTTATAATTTGCTCCACATATACTGGCCTTTCCTGAAACAAAAAATCATTTCTCACTCTCCACACACACCACATAACAATCGCCATATGACAGGGCAATTTGTCATGCAGTAAAATTTTTTTCCACAAATCATCCCAAATGGGGAGCAGTTCCCTGCAAACTCTTCTCCACACAGCATCAATGACCACGCACGAAGAAAAGATATGAGTGGAACTATCAATGGGCAAGCCACATAACAGGCACAATTGTAAGGTAGCACCCATTCTTTTATGTCTAAGATCACCTGTCACCAATCCATCTTTCCTGCATAGCCATAGAAAAATATGGACTTTAATTGGGATCTTTAATAGCCATAATTTTTTCCCTACTGCAACTGCCTCCATAGAATTGGAATGCCTCATGATCTTTTCATATGCTCTAATGGGAGTGAAAATTCCATCCCACCTATATTTTTCTTTAATACCAGGCAATGGCCTAAAGGCCATCAAATCCTGCTCCAGGCGTGTCCTTTCCTCCCATGTTCTTGTCCCTTCTCTACGATAGTCACCTCCATCAAGCTGCCAGGCATCTTCCCCATCAGACCAAAACCTGCATACCGGGTCCCCTTTATTCATGTCAGCCGCATAAGCTCTTAGGTAGACTTCCTTCAGTTGGCCTGTTGAGCGAGACGAATCTACGCTAACGTGTTTGGTTTTTTTGAAAAACCCGTCGTTGTAGTTCGAAAGCGAAGGATTCGTGTTCAACAAATAAAATTTATACCGAAATAAGAATTCCGGGTCGAACACAGGGAGGCGAACGTTTGATTTAAAAACTCCGCGTTTCTTTTTATTTTGTCACAAAGAAATTCAATTTAAACTATCTAAGTATCTACAACAAATAAAAGAGAGAGAGGGAGTAAGAGAGAGCGAAGGAATACTATACATGGAAATCAAAATGAGATGTAGAATAGACAAGGAATTTATCATAAAAGAGTTCTTTCATTACAACTAGAAAACATAAAATAATTACTCTAGAAAGCATTAAAAGAATGGAGGGAGAAATGTCCTCCTCGACGATTGCTCGGAGGACGAATAGACTACTCTAGAAAGCAGTAAATCTATACTAGAAAGCAGTAAAAAGAATAGGGAGAGAGAATCCTCCTCGACGGTCGCTTGGAGACGAGCCGGACGGGACGACGCTGACGAAGGAGAACGAAGCGGGACGAAGGAGGACGAAGCAGGAAGAACGGGAACGAAGCAGCACGCGTCGCTCGCGGGATCCACTTCCGAAGGGGGACGAAAATTTGGACTTTATCTCGCGAGAAGCATCCCGGGTGTGGGACAAGCTTCTCTTGAGCTTTGGAGAGGTAGAGAGGAGAAGGAAGGGATGAAAATTTCGTATGGAGGGAGTCTCCTTTTATAGTTGCAAGGAGTGGGGGCAAAATGGACATTACATCTTCAAAATAATAAATAAGGGGTCTTTAGTGACGGATAAAACCGTCGCTAAAGCCCCGCCGTCGCCGCCGCACCCACGCGCACCCGCTCGGCTGGCCTGCGCGCGTAACGCAGACGCACGTCCGCGTCGTCTCAGCCGTCCGATCGCGAGATCGGACGGCTTAGATCGCGTCCGCGCCCGCTGCCGAGCGCGCCGCCCGCGTGCGATCCCGCGCCCACCAGAGCGTCCAATTGCGCGTCGGCGCTATCGGGCGCGCGCGGCCGTTGGATCTTCATCCGACGCTCGTGCGCGCCCGCTCGCCCGCGCCTTCGACCCCCTCTCCGCGGCTCGAACCCGCGACCTCCGCTTCGCCCGCAGCTGCGTCGCCGCTGCGCTACGCGGGCGAAATGGTCGCGCGGACGTTTTTAAACGCGCGCGACCGCAGCCGTTGGATCGAGATCCAACGGCGGAGAGGAGACGTTGCGTGGTCTTCACAGGACTCCTGCGGCCGATTGGGCGGCTGGGATGGCGCCACGTGGCGCCATCTTGGCCGTCCATCTTCTGGAAGTTGTAGATGGTGCCACGGATGTCGGATTGACTCGATTTTTGTGTCGTTCGGCTGCGATCGTCGATCCGAATTCATCCGTGTGGTCGGATTTTCCATCTGAAGTGCGGATTTACACCATCCTGGCCCTTGATCTTCTAGGGTTCCCCGGTCTCTATCTGATGCTACGGATGCCTGATTAGGGCGATCTTGGAGTCGTTGAACTCCAATCGTCGCCCTGATCATATCCATACGGTTGGATCTTTGATCCGAGGCCCCGATAAAATATTTGCCCTGTCCAAGCACATAAAAGGAGACAATTAACCTCCATTTTATTCAAACTACTCTAAATGCAAGATGATGCATGTAATGCAATATTTATATCATGAAATGCAATCCTATGCTTAAGAACATGCATAAATAGACATTTTAAGTAGTGTAAATGTGTTTACATCATACCCCCATGCCTATCTTTTGCTAGTCCCTAGCAAAAACTATATGCTATTTATAAAAGAATTAGGTTAGATTATTTGGACTTGAGTTATTTTCAATCATTAAGAAATTGTCTACTTAAGAACTGAACTTTCAAAGACACAACAGTGCCCGGGTATCAGCCAAAATGCAGACCGCCTCAAGCCTCGCCTTATTCAAAGAAAAATTTCTTTTTCTGTTTTTACTCTTTTTTTTTTTTAGATTTTCAAATTTTAGGGTTTAAGAGTGGCTTTCTACGGCCATTCAACTCACCCAAGATTTGATGAGAACCCTAACTTTTAAGCATCTTATTGTGATGTGATAGACTCGTTGACCGGCAATTAAAACGGACTTCGGATTTCTACGCCTCTAGGTGACCTCAAAAAGAATTCTACCTAAAGGTGTATCTTTACAACCGGTAGCTTTCTCCCTACTTTTATTTTTTAACGGGGTCAACACAAGGGTGAATCCAGTGTATATCTCCCCGGTTTATTCTACTTCTCCGCTTCTTCCTAAGTGTTTTGGGAATTTTTAGTGCATTTTCTGAGCTGGGTTCTGGACAACCGGTCGATGAGCTGTTACCACCGACAACTTGCCAGCCATACTCGTGCGGCGAAGTGTGGCTTATTTCTTTTTGTTCTTTTCTCCTTTTTGATTTTTTTTTTTTTTTTTTTTTAAGTAGGTGGCTTCCCTGGTCTAAGATTTACCTAAAGGCAGCAAAAAGAGAAAGGTCCAGTGACTGGGCTCTGGACAACCTACCTATGGGCTGTTACCTACGATAACTTGCCAGCCATATCACCCTAGAAGGTTCATTAGCTACCCAATTTCCATTAAAATCGCCAAACAACGAGTCAGTGCAAAGAAAGTGTGTAGATGCTTAAGACTCAAAATTCCCTCACATCAGAGGGCGGGTTGATAAGTCGTGTACTTATCACCCAAACTTATTTACTCCAATTAAAATAAAATTCAAGTTGGCGAGAACTCGAAAAACAAATCCACATTTTAGTGGATACATAGGCTGATTAAGTCCAAAGACCTGAAGGGTCTTTGTGTTCAGAACATAATATAGTATTTCTTAAGATCGAAAATTTTCTGAAACCCAAATTCTCTTTCCTAATTTTGATTTTTTTTTTTTTTTTTTTTAAATAAAACAAATCTACGGAGCTGACGAATGAATTCAAAGATAAATATCCATCCCCCCATGCCTATCTAATGCAATGTCCTCATTGTATTAAAAAGACATAAAATAGAGTGGAAAAGCGTAGAAAGCACCTGAATTGCGTGGATATCGGGTCCGCTCCGTGATGAAAATGAAAAAGAACTATATATGTGCTGAGTTTAGTGCCTTCAGCTAGGCACACTATACAAAGAAAAGAAATGAAGAATTCACATGAGCAGGTCAGAATTAGAATAAACAGAAGAATCCTCTGACCTGTCAGCAGAGGTCCACAGATGTGGACCAGATTGTGGTGCAGACCCACACCCCATAATCGAGAATATCTTAGGTTCTGGATAAAAATTACCCAAAACCTAAAATCAGAATGCAAGCGGGGTCGGGCCTGCGATTTGTGAGGATGCAACCCAAGGCCAAAATGTCGGGTTACAGAGAATTGAAGCTCAAAAGGATAATCGTTAAATGTGTGCTTGAGTTTGACATCCTCGAAACAAATGTCGTAAGGGTTCTGATTTGATGGTTTCAGTTTAAAAGGAACCCTTCGACTCAATCTTCCATTTCCTCCAAAATTGACTTCCCAAATCAGAATTTCCCAGCTCCTATCCTCCTCATTCGGCATATCAAATTCCATGACCTCTTGTATATTCATCACCCCGTCTAAAATCTCCAAGTCTAGATGATGTGGCAAAATCAAAATTGACTTGGGTCTAATTATCTCAGAATTAGAATCATCAATAAGCTCAACAGGGTGTAACTGATAATCAGGGCATTGAATTAATTCCTCCAGAAAATGCGATTCTGGATCTGTATCGTGTGCCCTAATAAGATCAGTTTCCTCAGTTATTGGGCTATCAAATGATCTATCAGATTCCTCAGGCCCAATCGTCTCACAAAAATCGTGATCTGAAAACTCGTGTGAGACTTCGCAACTTGAATCTTCACCATCAGGATCCGTATCAATGTATGTCCCAAAATCATTTGTCACTTTGCATTCCAAGGAGACATACGTTTCCTCGTAACCCGGCTCAGGGATTTCAGGTGAAGAAATCAAATCATCCTTAATTGGTTGTTTTAATTCAATCCGGTCAGCTTCATAACACGTGTCCCCCCCAACAGGTGCCTGAGCGGGTTCTGTCATTGGCTTTCCTGAAGAGAGTTCATCCTGGGAATTATTCCAAGATTGAATCAAAGCAACCACGAATCTCATCCTCAATTTCGCTAATTTCCCAAGTAGAAACTCACCCGGGTTCTTATCCTTAACATCCTGGAGCCAATCCAACAAAGACTTGTTTAAATCATCAATCATTTCAATCAGGGGCTCCAATCTCTCAATGCAAGGTATTGGCTGAACTTCTAAAGATTGAATGATATTCCTCAAGTTAGCCAGAACCTTATCTTGAACCTGATTAACCTGAACCAAATGAGTTGGTTCAGGGTTGGGCGGGTTTGACATCAATGTAGAGGAATTAACGAATTGAGATTCGTTATACCCATCTTGATAATAGGTCATTTCAGATTGTTCAAAAGATGGAGATGACCTAAAGGCAGTGAAATCAGAGGATGGGTAAGGATCAGTGTATCCTTCTTGATTGTAGATCGCATTAGGTTGTTCATGAAAGGAGGACGATCTATAATCGATGCAACCCTGAGAAGGATAGAATTGAGAATCAAAGTGTTCAGGGTTAGACCCTAAACACGGGGGTCCGAAATTGTATCCCCAATCCGAATTATCCCAACTAACTGATGGTCGATTACAATACGAGTTGGGATAATCGTCATGTTAAGGATAATTTACAACAAGAGGGAAAGAGCGGGAATGCGTGAAATATGTGGAAGGATTCATGAGATACGGGAGGAAGAAAGGTGCCCTGCAATACAAACAATCAAACCTGTCCTTAAATGGGTTAGCCTACAGACCTACAGACTCTCAAAACCCGTCTTGAGATAAAGGAACGATTTGATCTACTTCTGTCTGTTCAATCCAACCAGTTAGAAGGAGGGACTGGGGAGAAGGTTCTTCCTTCGGCTTGCGCCTCCGGTTCCTAGTGTACCCCCCAGCCGCGATCGTTTGACTCTGCTCCCCTAGCTAGACATCAGATTGAACAGTAGAAACAGACTAATCGAAAATAATCTCGTTCTGAGTTCTGAAGAGCGAGTCCAATCCTTAAGGCTAACGTCTACTCTGTTTTATTTAGGGCTAGGTTTGAATGTGCTTTGGAATGTGATGGGCCCTTTAAATGGGTTGTGCCCTTAATGATTGATTGCTTTGTGTGTGCGTGCACAACCAGTGGTTTTCAAGCAAGATTATTTTTGATGTGGTGAATTTTAAGGTTCAAATCTTGCTTAGTAGCTTCTAGGATTCAACTTTAGGTGTTTTCAATCAAGTTTCATTGGCACACCAGGTTTTGCAAGCACAGGTGAAGATATTTTCCTTTAAAGTTTAAAAAGAATGTGGAGTGCCTGGTAGATCCCTAAGAGTTGAACCTAATTGGCAGCTACTAGATGAGTTGATTTTATTTGAAGTGGTGCAGCCCAAACAACTCAAACAACTGGCCTGATGCACCACCTAATTAGGCACACAAATGATTACCTAATCTGATTTCTTACTCAATTATGTGTTTGGATGTGTGTACCGGCTCCTAAGATTGGTTTACCGGTTGAGTTAGAAAATCAGATGAGGTTGTGTACCTCTGTGAGATTTTTTTTATTTTTTTCTTTTTTTTTTAATGTGGGGGTTGGAGTGAGTATGGATGTCAAACAACAAACAATCTAACCTTAGAGTTTATAAGAACACCTAGGTTGATTGATGTTTGAATTATTATGTGATGAAATGAAATCTAATGGGTGGGAGGTGGGGGGTAACTTACAAAACCTTCCACAGCACTTTACTCCGATCTACCGCTTTTGCCTGTCTCGAAAGAGTACCTGCAATTACAATAAGAAAGGAGAAAAGTGAGGTAAATGATTTGTAAGTTACAAAACGCGAAGAGAAATCAAAGAGCGTTGCCTCCCCGACAACGGCGCCAAAATGTTGAGCGAGACGAATCTACGCTAACGTGTTTGGTTTTTTTGAAAAACCCGTCGTTGTAGTTCGAAAGCGAAGGATTCGTGTTCAACAAATAAAATTTATACCGAAATAAGAATTCCGGGTCGAACACAGGGAGGCGAACGTTTGATTTAAAAACTCCGCGTTTCTTTTTATTTTGTCACAAAGAAATTCAATTTAAACTATCTAAGTATCTACAACAAATAAAAGAGAGAGAGGGAGTAAGAGAGAGCGAAGGAATACTATACATGGAAATCAAAATGAGATGTAGAATAGACAAGGAATTTATCATAAAAGAGTTCTTTCATTACAACTAGAAAACATAAAATAATTACTCTAGAAAGCATTAAAAGAATGGAGGGAGAAATGTCCTCCTCGACGATTGCTCGGAGGACGAATAGACTACGCTAGAAAGCAGTAAATCTATACTAGAAAGCAGTAAAAAGAATAGGGAGAGAGAATCCTCCTCGACGGTCGCTTGGAGGACGAGCCGGACGGGACGACGCCTGGACGAAGGAGAACGAAGCGGGACGAAGGAGGACGAAGCAGAAGAACGGGAACGAAGCAGCACGCCGTCGTCGTCGCGGGATCCACTTCCGAAGGGGGACGAAAATTTGGACTTTATCTCGCGAGAAGCATCCCGGGTGTGGGACAAGCTTCTCTTGAGCTTTGGAGAGGTAGAGAGGAGAAGGAAGGGATGAAAATTTCGTATGGAGGGAGTCTCCTTTTATAGTTGCAAGGAGTGGGGGCAAAATGGACATTACATCTTCAAAATAATAAATAAGGGGTCTTTAGTGACGGATAAAACCGTCGCTAAAGCCCCGCCGTCGCCGTCGCTGCCGCACCCACGCGCGCCCGCTCGGCTGGCCTGCGCGCGTAACGCAGACGCACGTCCGCGTCGTCTCAGCCGTCCGATCGCGAGATCGGACGGCTTAGATCGCGTCCGCGCCCGCTGCCGAGCGCGCCGCCCGCGTGCGATCGCGCGCCCACCAGAGCGTCCAATTGCGCGTCGGCGCTATCGGGCGCGCGCGGCCGTTGGATCTTCATCCGACGCTCGTGCGCGCCCGCTCGCCCGCGCCTTCGACCCCCTCTCCGCGGCTCGAACCCGCGACCTCCGCTTCGCCCGCAGCTGCGTCGCCGCTGCGCTACGCGGGCGAAATGGTCGCGCGGACGGTTTTAAACGCGCGCGACCGCAGCCGTTGGATCGAGATCCAACGGCGGAGAGGAGACGTTGCGTGGTCTTCACAGGACTCCTGCGGCCGATTGGGCGGCTGGGATGGCGCCACGTGGCGCCATCTTGGCCGTCCATCTTCTGGAAGTTGTAGATGGTGCCACGGATGTCGGATTGACTCGATTTTTGTGTCGTTCGGCTGCGATCGTCGATCCGAATTCATCCGTGTGGTCGGATTTTCCATCTGAAGTGCGGATTTACACCATCCTGGCCCTTGATCTTCTAGGGTTCCCCGGTCTCTATCTGATGCTACGGATGCCTGATTAGGGCGATCTTGGAGTCGTTGAACTCCAATCGTCGCCCTGATCATATCCATACGGTTGGATCTTTGATCCGAGGCCCCGATAAAATATTTGCCCTGTCCAAGCACATAAAAGGAGACAATTAACCTCCATTTTATTCAAACTACTCTAAATGCAAGATGATGCATGTAATGCAATATTTATATCATGAAATGCAATCCTATGCTTAAGAACATGCATAAATAGACATTTTAAGTAGTGTAAATGTGTTTACATCATGGCCCAACGACAACCACTCCTCCTGCCAAAACTTGAAGGAACGTCCATCACCTAAGATAGGTTGAAACATCTACCAGTTGTTCTTCATGGCTTGAATCACTGATTTCCAGAAAGGGGATGGTTTAAGTGGTTGGAGCCGGTTTAGAGAGCTATGCGAGCTGCCATAGTTCTCTTTAATAAGAACAACTCAGTTCTTATTCTCATCATTAAGCAATTTGATGACCCACTTAAGTAACAAGGCATCATTGAACTCCTTAAGGGATTTTATTCCCATACCACCCTGTTCCTTTGGCATACATAGACTATCCCACTTCAAGGGTTGTAAAAATTTACCTTCATGAGTTGCTCCCTTCCAGAAGAACTGCTTCCGCATCACATCAATGTGTTTCTAGATGGACTTGGGTGCTTTAAACATAAAAAAAAAGAATACAGCGATGGAAGTTATCATCGAATTCAAAAGAATAAGTCTGCCTCCTTTGGATAGATATCTGCTACTCCATCCTTGTAACTTGATAGAGATTTTATCAAACAGAGCATTCGAGTCACTCTTCTTTAATTTAGTACATTTCAGTGGTACACCCAAGTATCTAATCAGGAGAGTAACCAAGGGAGTACCTAACATGGAGGAGATGGCCGTTTGTTCGTCACCAGTTAGACCAAAACACACCAACGAAGATTTATCACCATTCAATTTCAAGCTAGATATTTCCCCAAATATCTCTACCATATGGAGCAATGCTTGTGCTTCTTGTTCATTCCCCTCTACAAAAAAAACTATATCGTCAGCATATTACAAGACAGAAGCCAGGGCACTCCTGTTGGAGATGGAGTATCCTCTTATGATACCAGCCTCCAACAACCTGCAAGCATACCTCGCCAAAGTATCCACCGCAACGTTAAATACAAGTGGTGCAAGTGGGCATCCCTGTCTAACACCACATTGTGGTTGGATCCACATCCCACAGAGCCTACCATTAATCAAGGGTGAGAAAGAAGCGGTGGTGATGCATCTTTTCATCCATTGCAACCATATAGGTGGAAACCCCCTTCTCTTGAATACTTCCCATAGGTACTGCCACGACACCGAATCGTATGCCTTCCGAAAATCTACCTTCCAAAGGAAAGCTTTACACTTCTCCTGCGCCAACCCATCACCATCTCCTATGCCATAATGAAGGATTCTTGTAATGATCTATTAGGGAGGAAAGTAGACTACGCTGGGAGTATGTGGTCTTGTAGAACCTTCCTTAATCTGTTCGCCAGAACTTTACTCACCAACAAGTATATGGAATTAGACAATGCGATTGGTCTAAAATCCAGGAAGCTATCTGCACCTGGCTTTTTTGGGAGTAAAAAAAGGTATGATCTGTTTATTTTGTCAAAGCCATGATTTCCCCTTTGAAATTCCCCAACAACCTCCATCACCTCCCCTTTCAGTACAGTCCAAAACTTTTTGTAGAAGAAGACTTGTATGCCATCTGGACCCAGCAATCCTTCATTATTCAGATCAATAAGAGCTTCCAGCACTTCTTTTTCAGAGATGGGAGTCACCAAACTACCAGCCTATTGTAAAGAAATTCGAGGAAAGACTACTCCTACCATCTTCCATACCCCCCTTCTTATAGCCCGAGAAGTGTCCCTGAAGTATCTGGCGACTGCAGCTTTGATTTCATGTAGATCTGATATTTCCTAACCATCCACAATAATGGAGGATATAAGATTATGTCTTCTTCATGCACTAGCTGCTAAATGGAAATATTTGATATTGGCATCCCCCTCTTTGAGCCAAAGTTGACGTGAACGCTCGCGCCAATTTATTTCCCTTTTTAAGTCTTCCTCAGCCACGATCTCTTGGCATTTTTTTCTATCCAGCAGCTCCTGATCGGTCAAAGTGGCAGACCCCTTAATGTCCAACCGCTGTACTACCGCAAGAGCTTCACTGCACTTTTGGTCTCTCAGCACAGCCACTGTAGATCCATATTCTTTCAGCATGGTGCGCATTGATGCAAGCTTTGTAGCTAGCTTGATAGTTGCAGTGCCCTCAGCCTGATTGGACCTCCACCAAGTTTCAACCATTTCATGGAACCCAGGTTCTCTAAGCCAAGACTTTCTAAGTTTAAAGTAGGACCCAACATGGTTGTTGTCTCTGCTGTCCCACACCAACAAAGTGTGGTCTGAAAAGGGACGCTCCAGACCTACCACCGAGGATAATTGGAATTTTTCCATCAAATCCACAATCCCAAAGAATCTGTCCAATTTTGAGCACGAGTCGTTCCCACTTCTCCAAGTAAACTCCACCCCAACAGCAAGAAACTCATTCAGCCCCAGCTCTTGTATTGTTAGCTAGAACCCAAGGGAAGCATTATCCATTAGCCCACTCGGTCTATTTGTCTTTGTCAAGGTGTAGTTGAAGTCACCCCCTATCAACCATGGCAGCCCCTGTGAGCGTCTAGCAAGTTTAGACAAATCCTCCCAAAGTTCTGATCGGCTGCTAGCAACGCACAGCCCATAGACGCCTGTGATTAGCCATTCCATCTCCCCTTGGATCTTCTTACACCGACAAGAGATAACATGCCTAGATTTGATAACTTCAAGCACTTCTAAGCATGTCTTCTTCCACCAAAAGGCCATCCCTCCAACTCTCCCATGTGCCTCTAGAGCCACACAACCAGCATACCTATTCCTCTTCAAATCAATCCACACGGGGTTGTTTTCACATTCAATATGCGTTTCTTGAATGAGAGCACACTCAATATCCCATTCCCTTAAGTATCTCATAAGTGAGGCTCTTCGAATTTTATCACGCAACCCACGCACGTTCCAGGAAAAACTCTCATCTCCCCTTTTGAGACCCCCCCGTGCTTGCTTGAGGCATGCACTTAGCTCTAATTATCATTGCAATGGAATTTTCATCCACCTTCTTGGACGCCACACTCTTTCTTCTTTTCCTTAATTTATAGGGAGATCTCCCCAAGGCTGGCTTTAACGAAGCTCCAGCCCCAAATGTCAGGTCCTCATTAGCAATGAAGGGGGAGAGTTGTACCATAGAGTTCACTGGAATCTCTTGTAGCACCCCTACAGGCTGATCTTCATCTTGTGTAGCTTGGTCGTCCCCCATCACAGCCATCTTCTCCTCTTCCATCTCCCTGTGATGATGGTCTTTCCTCTTCTTTGGCTCATGAGCCCCCTCAAGTGTACCTCGCCCTACTTGCTCCAAAATAGGCTCCTCTCTAGCAACCTCTGCAAAGGTTCGCTACACCTTTTGCTCATAGAAATCATTCACCACCTCACCCAGCTTCAGTCGCAAGAGCCATGAACCTCCACCACACCGGAGGATGATATTCTCTGGTATCGAGACTCCTCTGAAAACCTCCACACTAACACATAGCACCCTACCATCCCCTTCCATCAATCCTATCTCCGCATCCTCAGCCACACTCGTAAATCCAGCCAGAGCAGATGCAACCACACTTCTCGATCTAAGATGCAGCGGCAGGCCACTGATTTTCAAAGACCCTAACCTAGAGCCAACCCTTTGAGGTGGCCGTTCCGATAAGGCCCCATCAAAGGGTGAAACAAGCCTCCATATCACGGTTAAATTCTAAAACACAGATGACTTAAATCGAAGTCACTCCACATCCATCATACCCAAATCAAAGAGAACAAATCTCGTAGGGGACAAAGTAGAGATCTTCCAACCTTCAACATAGAGTGCAAAGGACTTTACCAATTTTTGGATGCGTTCTAGCGATGGGCTTCCGGTCATCACCTCCCCGATCAAAGCACCTCTAAGAATGAGTTTAGAGATCTTTTTATCTTCTGACGTTGGGACTTCGATGTCGATGGTAAAGCCCTTGTAGCTATCAGGAGGCGGTGGTGGCCTAACATTGTTCGTCGGCCTAGGGTGCCAGAAGGTCCCCTGTCCGGGTCCCCCTCTGGTCTTTATGCAGGCATCTCTCTTATGCCCATGTCCTCCACACGCCAGGAAGACGAGAGGGAACAGCAAACCGCCGCCAAGTGGCCTCTCCTGCTGCATCGATAACAGACGATCTCTCTATTAACCCTTCTCCACATCTCCCTCACTGTTCAACCATCACCCATCCGACTACTGCCCCTAAGGGTTTCCCCTCTTCGATCTCTTCTTCGCCCTACCCTAGATCTCCATGTTGACCATCCCACATCGTCACCATAGCCGACCTCTCCTCTTCTCTCCATCACCAGTGTTAGGGGTAGGTTTTCGCATTCAATGAATCGCTCTCGAATGAAGTGGAGTTATAACCTTTAGATGGTTATCTAGGAGCATTTGTCTTTCAAATCTGACTAAGAGTGGCCAGTTAGGGCCTATGATTGTGTTCCCATCATAACCTTATGCCTAACTTTTGCTAGTCCCTTAGCAAAATCTTATGGAAAGAACTAGATCTCCAAACCATGCATTGATCTTTAGATGCCTGACTTGTTCTTTGGCCTAGAGGTACTCAAGTATCAATCAAGATCCAGACCTGACCAGCTTCAGCCTGAGTCTGCCGTGAAAGCTTCTAAGGACCGCAAAAACTGCCCAAAGGTTCGTTGACCTCAACAGTTAAAGCACCCGTGCTTAAACGTAACATGTCTAGGTTCAGTGTCCTTGTGCATTTTTGTAAGGGAGTGACGTAGACACAACTATTGAGGATAAAATGCCTATTCATACACGTTCCTAAGCTTAGATTTGCATTTCATGTTATTAATATTGTATAGCATGCATCATCTTGCATTTAGAGTAGTTGTGTATATTTTAGGTTAATTACGTCATTTTTATGGCAAGGAGGAAAGGAGATTTATCTCGGGATCTCGGATTGACAATCCGAATGTACGGATCTGATTAAGATGATGATCGGAGTCCAAAGCCTCCGAGACCGTCCTAATTGGAATCCTGTATCATCTTATGCGATCCAAGAAAGATCAACGGCTAGGAGGGCAATGCGACATCCTTATGAGCTTCGGATGAAAAATCCGACCATACAGATGGATCCAGAGCGGTGATCATAGTCTGGCAGTGCAAAAATCATCTCAACCTAAGCACCGTGGCATCCTCTGTAACAGAAAGAAGATGGACGGCCCAGATGGAGCGACCTGGCACCATCTAGGCTGCTCAACGTCAGCCATCAATGACTACAGGTGCCTCCTCTTCATCCAAGATCTCGCACCACAGCTATTGGATCAAGATCCAACGGCTGAGGATTCCCTATGCCCGCAGCTCCCATGCCATCTTCTCAACACTCCGGGCAACTTGGCGCAACGGTGAGGCACTTGGCTTGCAAAGGAATGCGAGTTCAAGACCCATGGCCCCCCCAAATCAACAATTAGGGCACACCGGCCAGCACACACTTGCAGACGTGCACACACTAGCCTGCGCACCCACATCGCAGCGCCAACACAACATGAGCAGCACACAACAGCGCAACGGCAGTGCGCACACGCGTGACACGACGCGTGATGGGCGCACAAGCATAGCAGCAACGGGCGTGAGTTGGTGCTGACCTTCAGCGACAACTTGGGTGGACCTTTAGTGATGCTTACAGCCATCACTAATTACCTGTAGGCGAGAGGACAGCAGCGGGCGTGAACGGTGGGGGCGCAATCTTCAACGACAACTGTAGGTCTTTAGTGACACTTGCAGCTATCACTACAGCCCTCTACAGGAATTTCTTCCTCTTCCTTCCACTATAAAAGGACCCCTACACCTCCATTCTTCACCATCTCTACCTACTCTACTCCCACCTACTCCTAAGCTCTAGTAGCCTACTAAAGCTCTATTAGAGCTTACTCTCAAGCTCCAAAGGCCTCCTATTAGTGTAATATTCCTATTTCCCACCAAATATTCATCCTTCATCCCACCACCTTCATAGGTTGCCTTGGAGCCGTCCTCCCACCTCCATTCTGGTAGATTGCCTCCATCTCCTTACCTCCATTCCAGAGCCTCGATGAAGCATTCATCTACCCAGCATCCTCCTGCATCTCACCTCTGTCATCCCGCATCTCACCTCCTTCAACTAAGCTTCCGCCAGGTACCGTCGTCTCACCGAACAGCCGATTCGGGAGATTTCTTCTCACCCCTATCTCTTTTATGTTTTCGTAGATTATTGTAATAAACATTGGAGTGATATATCATATTTGTTCCATCTCATTTTGTGAACTTATCTTGCTTGTCTTTTTATTTCAAGAACACAGAAATAACAAAACCTCAAAATACCAAAAAGAAACAAAACGAAGTACAATTTTCAAACAAAGTAAACGTCGCCTCCCTATGTTCGACCTGAAACTCCCTTGGAGTTTCGGTTATAAATTGTATTTGATAGACACGTTTTGCGAGCTACGATGACGGGTTCTCCAAACCCTGATTTTAATTCGCAAAACACAACTCATCAGAGAGAGATAGAAGGATTTTTTTCAATTGAAAAGTTCTCTCTTTTTCTTCTTAGATTTCCCTAGATCCAGCCTTGAATTGACCCTAAACATGGTCTATATCGGATTCCTTGTCCCCACCATCAATCCTCGAAGGGTCCCTGGTTTTCGATGCTTCAGAATAGCACCACCCATGGCAACCCCTAGAACTTCTGGCTTTCGACACTTCGAGATAGTGCCGCCCATGACATTCTGTGGCTAAATTCAGGCCCTGGCAATCGACATTTCAGGATAATCACACCCATGACACCTGAACCAGCACAAGATGCTTACATGACCCTGGTAAGATATTTAGATATCCTAGGAGATAAGCACCGAGGAGACGATATATAATTATGCATCTAAGAGGAATTTCCCACCTCTCTCCATCGGGAACTCGTCCAATCAACTTGTGTTGTCGAGCTGCCCCTAAGCCAGATCTTCGAGATGGCTTTTCATAACAGAATGTTTTTGGTATGATTTTCTTTATTAAGTGCACTTAGGTTACCAAGTCCCACAAACCAAAGGGCAGGCAACGTGGCCGAATAATCCCTAAGCCTTAGACCCATTACATCAGCTTCGAATTTTCCTCAACCTCTTGAGGACTAATCCGGATCTTAACGAATGCGTCAGTGTTTAAACCCAGAAACAGGCCCAAGAGGCCTAAGATCAGCACTCATACTAATCTCCTTGTTTTTATCATTTCAGGACTTAATTTTTCATTTGATTAGGTCCAGAACTTAAGTAAATTTCATAATTAATTGCTATAACTATCATTTTTTTTTTATTCCTGCTCCTTTTTTACATTTGAATTTCCTCCTCTTTTCCTCCTTAAGAAATATTTACAATCATTCCTCAAAATTTCCTCCCTTTTTTCCAATTTTTTCTTTCATTTTTATTATTTCTTTATCATTTTTTAATATGTATTTTTTTGTGAGAGTACATAGAGAATTAAATTTCCATATATTTGCACTTTAACACTCCCCCATGACTAAGTTTTGCAGTGTCCTCATTGTAAACTAGGAGAGTATGAAGTCAGCTTGGTTCAAAGTTTAGAATATGATCAAAGGGTGGGTGAACGGGTCAAGATGACTATTGCGGATAATTTCAAACTTTGATACAAGTATTAAAGATAGAGTCGGCCTGTTCTAAAGTTGAACTCAAAAGTGCAATAAGAGTGTAGCTCAAAAGGATGATTAGAAGGGCTTCGAGTTTTTAGAATGACGGGTCGCCTCTCGTTAAGCGCTAAATTCAATGCCTTCAATCGAGTAGAAGGTGGTCAAGGAGAAGGGGTGGTCAAATCAGAGGAATTTTGTAGAATAAGCATCTTAATAAGTAGCCTAGTTGGTCCAACCAAGTGCTTATTCAAATCAGCAAGCTGATGATGCAAACCAAACCCAATCAATGTGATGAGTTGATGGATATGAATCAATAAATGTGGAGCCCACCAGATACTTTGAGACTCAAAGAGATATGGAAATGTGAATCTAGGGTTTGGTTTAATCAGCTCAACCTGATCAAAGTAGGGGTCCTCAAAAGAAAATAGATCTGTAGAAGATGTAGGAACCCTACGGATAGGATCAAAAAAGGATAAGTCATGATTAACAATCTGATCACTGTCCAATACTCGATCAAAAGATTGAGGAGAATCATATGCAACCGGATCAGAGAGAGGTGAATCAGAGTAGAAATTGATTCCAGTGGCGAGTCGAGGTTGGGATCGGATTTTGGAAGGCTCTATATGTGTATCATAAGGTGTGGCTTCTTTGAGGTCCAAATCATTGGCCTTAGCATCAAAATCAAACAATGGATCATAGATGCTAAGGTCGTAAACTGGCTCATAATCGTCAAGAAACAAAGGTTCTCCAAAATCAGAGTATGATTCGAAATCATTGGAGAATTTGCGAAGGTTAGTTTCTGAACTTGATTCCAAATCGAGATTTTCAGCATGTAACGAATCAAGATGTGTAGAATCAACCTGATTTGAATCTAACCTAATCTCACATTATGAGCTTAAAGAGGTGCTCTTATTAGGTATAGGCTCAGGTTCTTGGCTCCTAAGGTAGACCCAATCAAATCCCAACTCTTCCTACTCCTCTATTTTCGTATCATAAATCGGTGTAACTTCTGATAGATCAATTTGTATCTTTGAAGAGTTTGGAGAGGTGTAATCATCAAATATGGGCCTAGAATCATAGTCTAGATCCAAAATCTGATTTCCATAAAATTGGGCCTCTTGATCATCCCAAATAGGCTCAGATCTAGATTCTAAGTTAAAGGTAGGAATTAGGTCACCAAAATTTGGACTTGGTTCTATTGAGATATCAGAATCACTCTTGAGGATTACCTTAACAGGATAAGGTTCGGGAATTACATCCTCGAGAGGTTCTGATTCAAGCTTACTACAGGTGTTTGGGAAATCAAGGCATGATGGACCAGCTTCATGGCTCTCTAAGGCTGGTTCAGAATCGGGAACACCTGCAATTAGATTCACCCAACCAATATCAAGATTAGGTACGTCAATCTGCACAAAGTTTGAATCTGATTCCATTTAGGTTGGAGGTCCACAACAATCTTGATTTTTGAACCCAGGACTTGGGAAATCATATTGATCCTCAATGTTGTTCCAAGATGTCTCATTAATCTCTGAGGGGATGCATGGGTATTTTTGCTCAACGGCTTGTAATGTATTTAGCATATACCCATGTTTCTCAATGAAACCCTGGTGTATCTCCCAAAGTTGTAGATTTGACAAACATTGTATATACTCAGTACTATGTAGTCTCAATATTTCACTGTATTCTGGTAAAAGCTCATCCCAAGTTGAACCATGTATCATCTGTGCAAATATCATTCCAGCACGGTTCATAATGAGGGTTGTTTCTGGTATATTAACCTGAATGTGCCTATATGGATCTGAGGTTTTGTAATATTCATCATGATGTCTAAGAACATCCTCAATCATATTTTCTTTAAAGTTCATTTGAGATTCAGGTTTCCTAAATATTCTTCCTAAATTGTCAGGTTGTATTTTCAAATCAGGTGGCAGATCAAGATGTAGAATCAAATTCAGGTTCAGATTGAATTGATTGGATCCAATCAGAAATCCCCAAGAAGATCAATTCTAATGAGGCCTTTAGGTCAAAAACCAAGAGACCTTCCCTGTGTATGTGCTCTAAAGAATAGATGAGAGACTGGATATGAATTAGACCAAATCAAAGCACCCAAAGATTTTTTTGGATGACTAAGGTTGTTTCAAGGCGGATAATACCTCTAAATCAAAAATCCACACACCCGAGAAGTACTTAGGCAGCCAGGAAAGGAGAGCCCCGCAATGACCCCTATATGGTAGAGCATCCCCACGGGTTACAGGATTTCCCCTACCTAACCTTCCTTGTCACTATGGTTCCAAGTAGATCGAAATGTATGAATTGAGACCTTAAGTCTACCAATTTTAGTCTTAATTTATGCCTTGAATTTCACTTGATTAGAAGTTGATTCAATTTGCAACCTAGTTTGAAGGTTGATTGACCAACAAAGTAGACCAACTTCACCGGACCTGCCCTAAAGGATTGAGGATGAAATCTGAGTCAAGACCCAAAAATTCACCCTGAATTGACTCTAAGGTTATTAGGTCCAAAGCTTTTAGGGTTCAAGTGAATTTAGAATCTGATTTTTAGTGTTTTCCTTGAATAAATCTTTTCAACCAAGGACTTAGGCAGCACGCAAATGCGAGAAGGTTAATTTCCTTTAATGCATGCAAGTGTGTACTAGCACTTCAAAAACCCTCGAGTACAAACCCTAATTAGTTCTATTTTAAGTCTAATTTGCTCTCAAAAGTAACACTTTGGACTCAAATAAGAAAGTAAGTAATTCAAGATGTTTAAAATTTAAGCGTAAATTCTTAATAGGTACAGGAAATCAGAGTAGAGATCTCTAAACAAATCATTTCATCTTCAATCAGATATCAAATTAAGTTCGCAAATCAGAAATCTTTTGCGTTTGAATTATAATTACTAAGAAAACAAGGCAGGTGAATCCTAATTAATTGTTTCCTTTTTTCTCTTTCCCAAGATAAAGAGGTTGATTAGGGAAGAAGAGAGATTTTATCTGTCGCAGGGGTGGTTGACTGCGTGGAAGAACTCTTTGTGATGTACCTCGCAAAATCACAAGTAAAGCAAATAAGGCAAGTTAGTGCTCAGATAAATCAAGAAAGATAAGACTAATGGTGAATTGCACGTTACATTCCGACAACGATGCCAAAATGTTGATGAGCAAATTAGGAGATTTAAGATGCATTATTGTAGTACACTCCTAAATTGTACAACAAAATATTTAAATTTGTAAACTCAAAATCTAATTGGAGTCCGAGGACATTCACAGGGAGTAATATGGAACTCACATTAATCTCAATTCAGAATAAATGAGCACAATAACAGATATGCAATGAATGAAACTTGTTAGATTAGCATTCACACATAGATCAATGTATCTCACACATAGATCATGGGATAAAAATTAATAGAAAGACAAAACAACGGTGATTTGAATCATCAATTATTCATCTTAATTAAGCATATATCCCAAGCATTTATATCATTCAAATAAATTAGCAATAACTTCAATCAATCAACTTAGGTACTTAAATAATCCAACAATATCAACAAAAGCAACCTCAAGCCTCAAATGACTTATTTTTCACAACACAGAGCCTCACAGAAGGCACAAAGGTCCCAAACCTTCTCAAGGCCTTTCAAGCACAAGGCCTTCTCTACTTTCAAAACAAGCCAAAGGTACATCAGAGCAAAACCCTCTCCCATCCTCCTTACAGATCTCGCTTCTCTTCTCTTTCTTCTCTTAGACCCAGGGGTAATCGGGCATGTATGTAGGTTATCAGATCCAAGCAGGGCATCAGGCTCACTAGGGGTGGGGGTGAGCAAGGCGTGTAAAAACAGGTGAGCAGGGACCCAACCCCCTGTGTCTTGGGAATAAGTTGAGATCACGAAATCAACTTATGTGCTTGTAGGAGCCCTTTACGTTACGATGTGGGACTAAACGTCCCTATCTTTCTTTGCGCAAGCAAGTGGAGTTGCGTCTCCAATTAGAGTAGCTGCTGAGGCTCTTCCACTCGATTGAAGCCCTCGAAAGGTTCCTGGGACTAGGCCGCAGTGTCTGGAGGTGGTAGCAGGGTCGGAGTAGGTCGGAGTGAGGTGGACGGAGTCGAAGATGATGGCGGCAACAATGACGACAACGAGACTTGCACTTAACGAATACAGGCTCAAAAGCCCCAGTTAAAATGCTCCTAAGCTTCGTTGGAGGATGGCAAAGGTGATGGTAAAATTCTTGTGTCATGCAGGTGCGTGTGGTGTCCTGGTGAAGTCGAGGAAGAGGTGCACAACAGGTGGTGTTCGATGGGCGTTTTGGGTATGAAATCCCCTCAATTTATTGAGGGGTTTTGGTGGGTGTGATACAATGGAAGTTTTGGAGGTGGTGCGATGATGTTTGGTGGTCTGTGGTGTTGGGACGACCTCGCCGGAGCTCGGCCGGAATGGAGGAAGATGAAGGGGGAGACAATGAGTTGTTGGTCGAAACAGAAGAGGGATAAGTTGGGGAGATTCAGGAGGAGAGGAGTAGGTTGGACCTAACTTAGGGATGAAGGAGGAAGGATTTGTCATCAGCTATGATTGATCGGTGTCGGAGATGAAGGAAGCTCCACTGAATGGAAGCGGTGACGACGAAGGGGTAGGTGGCCTTTGCTTTGGTCGACGAGAGGCGAAGGAAGGAGAGGAAGGTTGGGACCGAGCCAATTTGGCTGTTGGCTATCCTAAAGAAGCTGTCGAGGAAGGTTGCCGGAGTCGAGTCGAAGGGTGGCTGGAGAAGGGAAGAACTGAAGGATTTCAGGCCTAAACTCGACTAAGGACCATGGTGCGAAATGCTAAAGCTTAAATAGAGCGCGACTATGCCTCAATTAGGAGGATTAATCGCAATTTCTCTGCAATTTAGCTTGGGTTTCAAGTGGATTTTTGGAGCTTTCGCCTGAGCTCCATGCTTCGAATCTTGGCTCAAGATTGCATTCAAACATTCTCTCCTAGTCTAAACATCAATCCCACTGATTTTTGTGGGATTTGGCGAGGATCTGATGGAGATCCAACTGAGTCATCGTCGGTGGAGTTGGGTTTAGGAGTTTAGGTTGAAATCAAGCAGTAAGGGCCTTTTTGTGAACAAGATGATGAAAGATAGGGGTCCTTTTGTAATTAATTCAAAAGTTAAGGGCCTAGATGTGAGGAACAGAGATCTTAGGGACTAAAGTGTAAACTAGGTCAAGATGAACTCTAATTGGACCCAAATTTTGGTACAAACCTAATTTGGAGCTAAGGAATCTAGTGGTAAAGTCGGATTTGAGTTTTGACCAAGTTTAGTTGGGCAAATTGCACAAAAATCTAAATTAGGGTAGAAATCCATCTAAGACTCCGTTCAAGGTCAAAATAGGTTCAAATGGTCAAATCAAAGATACCAAACCTCAAGGAAAATTTTTCTATGAATTGTAAAAGGTTTAGATGCATTTCAACCTGACCAGAACCTCTGTATTTCATATGGGTCTAAAATTAGGGTTTTATGTACTAAATCAATTCTCGAAACGCATGAAACCCTGTTTCTATCTGTGTAGACCCTCTTATTAGACTTTAATGCTCATTAGACCTTAGATTAACACCTAGCAAATCCCGTGATTATTCTACTTTCATGACATGATGTTAAAACTACATAATTAACCTGGTTTTAGTACTCTCTCAAAACAGAATGAAGTGGAGTTATTACCCTCAAATGGTTATGTAGGAGCATTTGTCTTTCAAATTTGACTAAAAGTGACCAATTATGACCTATGATGGTATTCCCATCACTAAACTCTTTTATATGCTTTCTACTTATGTATTTCTTGGCATGACTCATCTTTTTCATGTTTTAAGTCAAAAAGGGGGAGAAGTATACAAAGAAAAGATGTCAGCATTAGATAGATATTAAAAGAGTTAGATGATTAACAAGATATCAAATTATGTTCAATAGGGGGAGCAAATGAACTAATAAATGTAATCAAGTTAACATATTCAACACAATTTTATATTTTCAGAAAAACATTAAAAAGAGAGAGATTGTTAGTACTTAAGTTTCAATTACATTTATTTTGATGTTTTATATATTATCATATCATATAACAGAATTATTGTAGATATAAAGTTGAAGATTACAATAATGATGAAAGGAAGCTTCATTATTATTAAAATGTGTTGATTGCAACAAAAGGAGATATTAGAATATTCAATTCAATTATTTCTAGCTTCTCCTACATTCAATTTGACGTATTCTTATTA
Source organism: Thalassia testudinum (assembly GCA_037157565.1). NCBI lineage: Eukaryota > Viridiplantae > Streptophyta > Magnoliopsida > Alismatales > Hydrocharitaceae > Thalassia > Thalassia testudinum. The sequence continues at coordinate 41,386,207 of JAZHRO010000062.1, forward strand.
GATATTTTGTTAAGAGCCAAACACATTTATTTACATGCACAAATTAATTCAGGTGCCTAATTGTAATATTTCTAATGTATTACATGTTCATAAAATAAATAAATAAATTCTAAAATATTTAATATTAATCTCAAGCATGTAACATGTTCTAAAATTTACTATAATACTAAATCAATCTTCTAGAATGGTAGTTATAACTTCTAGAATATTGAAATTACTAAAATATATGTAAAATGTATTTAAAATATATCTTAAAATAATAATTATTCTTCTAGAATGGCAGGTTATATTTTTAGAAGGGTAGTTATCCATTTAAAATGTTGCATCCCTTCATATGGGAAGTTACATGCGTAATTACACCTTTCTATAAAAGAAAAACTACCCAAATATCACCTCTTTCATGATTCTACCGACCACAGAATTAATCGATTAGTTAATCGATTAATTTCACAGGTCAGTTTTCTGTAATTTTTCTAAAGACAAATTTGAGTATATTAATCAATCAACTAAACTTACTCCAAACGGTTATACTCTAATTTCAACATGTGTAAATGACTATTAATTTGGCATCTCTTGGATTTACACCCTTTCATGAGATCATAACTTTCTATCTTTATTCTATATATATTGATTCATTCATTCTTACAACATTTATTATCAAAAGCACATGCTCTCTACTTGCGAATACAATCTTGAGAATTTGCTTCGAGCCTTCACACCATTTTGTTGAAAGTTCCCTTCTAGGAGGGGTGACGTAAAAATATGCGGAAATAAAAATATAAAGCAATCTCACAAAAATCAATCGCACAATGTACACAGGTATTTTTAGGTGGAAACCCAAACCGGGTGAAAACCACCACCTAACCCTCTCGAGTTAGGATTTTTCGATCAACCAAGTTGATCAAAATCCACTAAACGAATCACTTTAAACGAGGGTGATTCAACCTCAGTACAACCACGCTACAAGTACGAGGGTAGCGTTCCTCAACCCCTTCTCTCCACGAGAAGGATTTTGTCCCACGAAGGAGACGGGAATTCGCAAAGCGAATACCCAACCAAAATACAAAGATAAAATAAAATAACAATCCTATAGAGCCAACAAAATTAAACCTAGCTTCTATAGGAAATAGGAAACTCCCCTTTTCAAGGAGTGCGTCGACGATGACGCGGTGCGTGTGCCACGCGATGGCGCTACGTCGCTCTCGTTAACAACGCCGGGAGAGCGGGTGCGCAACGGTTGAATGCTCTCAAGAAAATGGAACTTGAGCTTGGAGAGCAAGAGAGTCTTTTCTTTGGACACAAAAGGTTTGAAAGTGTATTGCAAGGTGTGTGTCTTAGTGTGTATATCTTGTGTCTCTTGGTGTGTTTTTGGTGTGTAAAGGCTCCCCTCTATTTATAGAGGCCTTAGGAAGGTTTTGGAAGGCTTGGAAAAGCTTCCATAGCCGTTGGGTGCAAAGCCCAACAGAATCAGGTCGAAATCAGGACAATGATTGCATTTGACAGGGTTATCAGACGTCTAACTCTGGCATCAGACGTCTGGAAGGTCACTTTAAGACGTCTGATTCCAAGGTCAGACGTCTGATTCTATGCGGGTTTCTCCCTGACTTGAATCAGATCTAAACAGGGTTTTTGTGCAAGTCCATCAGACGACATACAGGACGTCTGGCACTAAGTATGGACGTTTGGAAACCTACTTTTACTGTGGGAATTGATTTCCAAACGTTGCAACGGCTAGAAAATCTCTGAGAAGAGATTTTGGGTCAGCCGAGGCAAAACGGTCATTTATCAGACGTCTGTAAAGTCCTATGGACGTCCGATAAGGCTCTAACGGTCATATTCTTGAGTGTTTGCTAAGCCAGCCAACGGTCCACTAATTGGACGTCTGGCAAAGTCATCAGACGTCTCCTAAGACGTCTGGTCTAAGGTCTGGACGTCTGAATTCATCAGACAGAACTAACTACGTCCAGCCTAACAGTTATCAGACGTCTGAAACAACAGTCAGACGTCTTAAAATACTTTATCAGACATCTGATTTGTGAATTAGACGTCTGGAAAGTCTGTTTTAACCCTATATTGGTTTTCTAAGTGTTCTACAGAAAACCTAAGTATCCTAGGGTTGTGCCGGTGTTCCTAGGACTACTGTTAGGGTACTTTGAGGCTCTTTAACATGAAATATCTAAGGAAATAAAGAGCAACAAAAGAAATGAAAAATACAACAAGTACAAAAGAAAGAATCTATCCTATTCTTCTTTTCCTTCCATCTTCAATCTTTCGCTCCACGCGAACCTCCTCTGTTTTCCGTCAAGCTCTTCCAATCCGTCCTGGATGCGAGCTCGAACTCCGTCTAAACACGTCCTCATTTGCAATTGACCTGAAATCTAGGACTCAAATTGCAAATGTTAAATAACACGTGTTTTGTTATCATCAAAACAAATGATCGTGGTGCTCTAGCACCAACATTTGTGCCCTCAAAGAAGCATACTCCACGACAATATTTTGTTTTGATTAAAGTATACTCCACGCCAACTTAGTGCTTCAACAAAAAGCCTTCAAGCTTCTACTTCATTGTGCGCACCAACATTCTTGACCCTTGAAGAGGATCTTCTTCTCTACTTCCTCTATGCTTACTTCATACTTTCGAGAAGGAAGTTCAAAGGAGTATTATTTTTTATCTTTTGATTTTGCTTCATATACATATCTTTATCTTTAAAAGCAAAATTGATCATTCAAAATATTTGATATTAGAATCTTGTGCTTACATCTTTGAACATAATTCTTTATTTTAAACATTCTAAGATACACTTCCTAAATATAAAATTTATCTTTCTATCAAAAGAAAATTGCAAGAAACTATTTGTCAAAGATCTACTTGCATATCAATTACATAAAATTCCATTTCCTTTACATCAAGGGATATTCAAAGTGAATTGAAAAAGAATATTTCTAAATCCTATTACATTTGATTAAAATACTTGCACATTGGCTCAATAGGACTTGTATCAATTTTGTTGTTCTTTCTACCTATTGTAATTTGGGTATTAGGGTTGTTGGCTTCCCATTCGTTTGGTGAGTGAAGAACAAAATACCTTATTGTGGGTTGTACAAGAAGAAGCTTGTGATAGAGGCTCACTACCCTAGTTAAAGTAGTGAAGTTTAGTGGATTTCTTGCTTGGAGAGTAAGAGGAAAATCCTGGTTGGGAATCAACTAGGTAGAGGTTTTCCCTGTTAGGTCTCCACTATAAATCTTGATGTTATTTGTAGATTGAATTTTGTGGTTGCCATTATTTTCATTAAATATTTGAATTATACAATTCACCCCCCCTCTTATATAATTATCACCATGTCCCTAAAACACTCTTCCTGAAGCCAAGACCTCTAAAATTTGAAGTAGGAAGACACCACCAAGCGATCACCACTATCCCATAAAATAGGCGTGTGGTCTAAGAAAGGACACAACAAGGTGGACAAACCCGCAAGATGGAACATCTCCAAAAGGCCCACATTGCACAAAAATATATCAAGGCACAACATCGAGTTGCCCCCACTCCACCAAGTATAAACAACCCCAGATGTAGGGAGCTCAGATATCTCAAGCTCTGCCATCACTTCCTGAAAGCCCAAGGTAGAGGAGTGGTGTCTACCATCAGGACGATCATTGACCCCAAGCGTGGCATTAAAGTCACCACCAAGTAACTAGGAGCCCCCCTACACAAACTCAGCTACCTCCCTCAGATCGCTCCATAGACTAAGCCGATCACTACAGGAGCAGGGGTCGTAAACACAAGAAACATAAAGTGTAGCTCCATCCAAACTCTTAAGTAAATTGGCCAGTGATAACACGCGACCCTTTCCTAGAGTCCTTAAGGGAGAGGTGACCCTTCTTCCACCAAATGGCCAAGCCACCAGAACGACCAATAGAAGGGACAGAAAGAAACCCTGAGTCACCACTCGACCCCAAGGGAAACCACCCACGACCATCCTCTCTATCGAGATGCATCTCTTGAAGCAAAGCGCAGTAACATGCCATTTGCGCAGATAGTGGAGGACAGTAGCTCTCCTAGCCTCGTCGTAGAGACCACACACATTCCAGGAGAGGACCCTTGTCATGGCAAAGAATGAGAACCCTTCCCCTTCTTCGGAACCTTGGTGACCCACAAAATATGCACCAAATAGTCATCATTCACCTTCAAAACCTTCGAGTCACGTCGTCTCCTCAAATCATAGTGGCGACGGACAAATGCAAGAACATTACACATACCCCTCCCCCGGTTACCCGACACACATTGTCCCCCTCCTTCCATGGTTGAGCTCTATCCCTCACTTCTAGCCACCTCCGGCGAAGTAGGAGACTGGGTCTGCACGCCCGAAGCCCAAGCCACATTAGAGTCGTTGATCGTGAAGGTCTGGATCTACATCAATAGTTGTACCTTGTGGCTTAAACAAAACCTATCCCGACTCAAAAGTCTTCACCATACGGTTAGCCCCAGTCGCTTCTGAAGCCTCCAGGTTGGTGCCCAACAACTCCAACATCTCCAACCTCTAAATTATTAGCCCCAACAACCACCTTCGGCATCAGTTTGGCGGTCGCAGCTACCATAGCCGCCCGATCATCACCTCCACCATGCAAATATGCAAATTATGTACAAAACTAAGCATGTTAACATATAATTATGCTCACTTATCACACCCCCATGCCTAGGCTTTGCTAGGCCCGAGCGAAAATGCTAAAAGAAATGAGAAGAGTATCTGAGCTAAGGTATATAAGTTAGGAGGTACAAGTCATCACCACCACAGAGAATATGCCCAAAATCTCATACAAATACTCAACAGCACTAAAGTACCGACCAAGATACAGATCGCTTTGCCAAATCAAATTCTAACTCGACATAGATTTGGGTCTCAAGTACAGGTTTCTATGGCTCAGAAAATTCAACCAAGGTTTGCTAAGTCATGAGTTTAAAGCATCTGTGCTTAGTGTAGTGATTTTATTTACGGGCTCCCAGGTTATGAAACCATCATAGTTCCCTAAATCGGGACTATCCCTAATCTCCTCAGGCTTGTCCTTGGTTCTACATTATTAAGATTTGGCAGCTTTTTCCTCACCATTTTCCATCCCGAGGTCAACCTCAAAGGTATGTCTCCCTGACTGAACCATTTGGTCTCTTATTGCAACACCTCACTCTTTTAGGATTTCTTTGGAATATTTGAATGCACACATTTTTATTGGGCTCTTCTTTTTTCTTTTTTTTTTCTTCTCTTTTTTTTCTATAAAGGATAAGTAGAGGATTTTTTTTGCCTATTTTTGTCACACACTTTCTTCCTTCTACTATATTATTTTCTAGGTATCTTCATTTTCTAGGTGAGCGGCTCTCCTTCATCCATTCAAGAACATCACCTAAGCAAAATCCAGGGAAACTCGAGATGCTAAGCTAGGATCTGGACATCCTAAAACTCAGGAGCATACCCAGTGCAACACGCCAGCCATACCCGTAGGGACCTCTGTTAGTTCTAATATAAGTTAAGTCCAATTAATTACAAAGGTTTCCGAATCCCGTTTGCGGTGAAACCCATTATTTTCAAGGTCTGAATGCCCACAAGCCAATTCAAGTAAGTGAATTTGTAGATGCTTAGTTTATCAAGCCCTCCAAATTAAAGGGTGGACAATTTAGCCGCATACTTCCCACACTATTGACTTACTACTTCAGCTAATCAGACCCTTCGAGGGCTCAGAAACATGTCCAAATCTTAGGAAGTACATAAGTTGATAAAGTCACCTATGACCTGAAGAATCTAGGTATAAGATCTCATAACACACTCTTGAGGTCAACAACGCCTTAGTACCTATTCACATCATCCTTCCCTAGCTCAGATCAGGCAACTTTATGCTATTTACAACACATTTTTTTATACAAATATGCATACAATGAAAATATATATATTGCTAAATTGATGCAACTAGATATAGGTAACTTAGTAAAAATTTACCCACCCTCTCATGCCTATTTCATGCAATGTCCTCAATGTATGCTAATGAATAGAAAGAAAGAATGAGAACGGGAAGATATCACCTGAATACCTCTGAGTTATTCTCATGAAAAACACTTACTCCAACCTGAAAAGAAAATCAACCTACTATGTATAAACAAAATTGGGTTGGGATGCCTCCCAACAAGCGCTAAGTTTACTACCTTCAACAAGACATAAACTTAAGAAGATAGTTTAATTCCGTTTACAAAGATAAATATGATCAACATCAAGATTTGATCATGGAGTCCAAAAAATCAGGTGTCCAAATATGTGGACCAATTGGTGGTGTAACCCCATTCCAAAAGGGTAGATGCTCTTTAGAAAGCGAATCAAACATATCCTCATCCAATCGTCTTTAAGCTCAAGGACATGGGGCTCAGTTTTTGCTTTAGGCCCATGTAACCCAAGATGAAAAGGTCAAACACACAAAGGATAGTCAGGGTAAGAAGTTTGTGTCCATTTGTAATTTAACTCAAATTGATAGTCTACTAATTACATATACTTAAGTTCCATGTCCTTTGCCAAGTTAAGATTAAAAAGATCATAAGGGTCCTTATAAGAAGTAGGGAATTTAAAATCAAGAGGAATCCTTAAATTCCACAAATCATCTCTCTTAAAATTTTCTTCCAGAATGATTAACTCTTTATTCATATCCTTCCATTGATTCAATTCAGTTCTCTGGTCAACCTGGATTTCCTTAACCCCTTTAGAGTCCAAGCCTTTTGAGTCATCAGTAATAAAGCTAAACTTGGGTTCATCAGTTTCAAGTTTGATTAATTGAAGTCTAAGCTCTCCAGGATTTGATTGGGAGGTGAGCCTATTAATTAATTCGTCATCAAGTTCAGAAGTTGCTTCATCATCTTCCACCTCACCTAAGTCAAGACAAGGGCCTATTCAAAATTCAAATCCTTAGAATCGATTTCCTCCGTTGGCCCTTCTTCTCCATTAGATCCCTTAAAATCAGATTCCTCTTCAATAGAACGATTTTCATTCAAATCAGTTGACACATCAACCTTAGTATCCTCAATAAAATATGAATGTCTTCTTAGTCTCCTGCTCATAATCTTTATAATCATCATTCAATCTATCAGCATCTTGGTCAAAGGTCTCTTCTAACATTAGAGTCATAAGAGAATCAATAGGAGGTTCGACTAATTCAGGTTTAATAAATTCAATCACCCCTAATCCCTACTACAATGTCTTCATAAAATCAGGATGTGTGTCTAGAAAATTTTGTTGGGTCTCCTTGTTCAATTGTTGAAGCATATCCATCATAGAGATTTTCATCTCAATCAACTTCAACTTTTGCCTCACTAGCTCCAATTATCTAGCCTCAGGTGTTGATCAAGTGACTTCAAACTGACCTTGGACTTGTTTTGTGTTAAACCCAAAATCAAGATTCAACTTAGGTAGGCATAGGCTAAGATGTTGAAGATTAGAGGGTGTAGGATGAGAAGATTTAGTGTTGGAGCTAAGATTTTTAGGTGGGTCCTCTATCCTATCATTTTCTAGATTTAGTTCTTCTAAAGGCACCATTTTTCCATTAGTTTTGCTCCAAGATAATTCAGGTTCTAAGTCATCCTCTCAATCAGATTCTTTGCCAAGGGACCAAGGTTGAGGATTAGTAGGTTTCATTAGCCCTTCCAATCAAGTAAGAGTAATCAATTGGCCTTGGTGACTTATTTTATGACTTATTTTGGGAACTGCCTCGGGTAGGGTAAGGACTTGGATATCCTTCTAAGTTACAGGATCTAAATAATCATTAAAGGATGTGAACCCATATTCAAGATGGTTTTGAGGAGAATAAGAGTTTTGATATCCAGGCTGGTGATCGGATCTCCAACTAGAGTTATCCCAATTTCAGTATTAGAAAAATTGATTGAAATTAGGTGGATAGGAACTTTGATATCCAGGTTGATATCCCAAATTCGATGTGGAGTTATCCCAATTTGAGAATGGATATGGTTCAGTCAAATTGGGATTTAGGTTATAAGCATTTTGAGGATAAGGAGTTTGACTTGGATATTGTAATCTCGAGTTGTATCTCCAATTAGAGTTATCCCAATTAGAAGATGGATATTGTTGGGTCAAATTGGGATATGCATTATTATCATGTTAGGGATAGAAGAAGTTTGAAAGATAAGAGTTACAAGCTATTGTGTGTTGGAAGAATTTAGGGGAAAAGAATGGAACAGGAGAGAGAATGTGTGTGCCCCTAACCAAGCAAATCAAGCAAATAATTTCTAACCTTAAGATGTAACCCTATGAAACCTAATATGGGTACAATTAGGTTTGACTAAATCTCCTCAACCCTTAAATTACTTGGCCAACCAGATAGAAGGGACCCCCTAGAACACCCCACATGGAGGGACACCACTAGAGGTTAACGTGACTACCGCACCGTTCCATTTAGGCACCAATTGGTCCAAGTAGACAAGGCCTCAATTCCAAGTAGCCTACCTTATTACACTAAGATAGTAAATCCTACATAGGACACATCTACTCAATTTTAATTAGAATTGGGATAATTGTGCTCAACTATGTGATGGGTGTTAAGGGGGTATTTGCCCTTAAAGATTAATTCAGAGTGTGTAGTGTAGAGGCAAACAAACAACCAAGGCCTTTATTGTAAATGTATCTCTTTTAGGGTCTCGCCTTGCTATTACGTCTTTTAGGGTTTTGCTTGCCTCTTTTAGATTTCACATAGTTATTGTGCGTGATGTAACTTCCTTTAATAGTTAAGTCCAATGCAAGAATGCATGATGATTTCAAGAAAGTTAACCACGGGAATAAGCAAGTCCACTAGAGGCAACTTAACCCTAGAATGACTGCCCTAAAACAAATATCTTCTAGTATCGTGTGCGGTTTAGGACGTGAATCAGAATTTTTTTTGTGTTTTTTTTTCAATGCAAACCTAATTAATGCAAACCCTAATCTAAGTGGAGACACACGTACCTGACAAGGATGGTCTAACTTAGCCCAAGGCTCGAATCGTCCCATAAAATGCACAACCAATGCAAAGAAAAATGGATTAGTACTAAGAATACAAACTAAATGCAAGATAAATGCGAATGCAAGCAATAGAAAGCAACCTAACACGTCGCCTCTCTAACAACGATGCCAAAAAGTGATGCACAAAACCCACTTAAGCTTAAATCATGTCATTGTAGCGTATGTTACGCGATTACTCAAAATTATTTTTTTGAACTTGTAATGGATTGAAAGCATAATATATGTGAGTCCAAGTCATATCTTAGGGAGGCTTTTGGCTAAGTTGCTTCCTGACTAATCCCAAGTATGTAAGATTTTTTTTATTCGAATTTTTGGAGGGGGAGATGCAAATTTGCAGAAACTCAAAATATAAACATGAAAACAACTAACTAGCAAGAAAATAGAGTAGAGGGAGATGAAAACATAAACATAAATATATTTCTACCAATCAAAGTGTTCACAACTATAACTAAAAAAAAGAAGAACAAGAACAAGATGAAGTAGAGAAACAAGAAGAAAAGAAAGAGTAGAGAAAAAGAAGTAGCCATGAATCTCGAGATAAAAATGAAGGCTTGCAACGATAGTAAAGAAGTCACCATGACCTTTGGGAAGTAGAGGGATGCTTGGAGAACTCCAGAGGGAAGGCAAAGAAATAGTCGAAGTAGAAGTCGAAGATCTCGGAGGACTTAAGGTAGAATGTGGAGGCAAGGCTAGGCTTGTGGCCAAAGGATTTACCTAGACATATGACACTAATTATTTTGCAACTTTCTCAACTACAACATGAGTCTCATTTATACAGATTATTCTGCCTAATGATGTCAACAACAATTGGCCCCTATTTCACCTGGACATCAAGAATACCTTTTTGTATGGAGATCTCACTGACAAGGTATATATGCGAGAACCTCCTGGCTACAAGATTAAGAGGGAGCATATTTACAAGTTGAAGAAGGTTATATATGGACTCAAATAGAGTCCTTAGACTTGGTTTGATATGTTGAGTGGAAACATTATGAAGATTGGTTTCAGGAGATCTATGTTGAATCATTCTCTCTTTGTTAGACAAACCACCATCGGGGTTGTCATCTTAACTATGTATGTCGATGATATGATCCTAACTAAAGATGTCAATGCTGGTATCTAGGAGGTAAAAGCCTTCTTGTAGAAGGTCTTTGTCACCAAAGATCTAGGAAAGCTGAGATACTTCTTCTGGATAGAGGCAGTCAGACAAGAGCATGGTCTCACACTTTCTTAGAGAAAGTATGCTTTAGAGATTCTTGAGGAGACAAGGCTTCTTGACACCAAACTATCTATTATACCTGTCAAGCAGAAGAGGCATGCAACAACTTAAGGACATTCATAGATACAGGAGTACAGTTGACAAGCTATTGTATCTATCACATGGCCAGATATCAATTTTACTATGAGTAAAGTCAGTTAGTTCACAAACCAGGCTATAGCTATTAGCATGATGTTTATCTCATTTTGAAGTACCTAAAGGATATGCCTAAAAAGGAACTCTACTACAGAAACAATGGCTATCTTGATATATGCTTCTACTCAGATGTAGATTATGCTAAATCAATTGAGGGGAAAAAATCCACAATGGGCTACATTATATTCTTGGGAGGAAACCTTGTTTCTTGGCCTGGCAAGACACTGACAGTGGTTGCTCGTTCTAATGGTAAGGCTGAGTACAGAGCGATGGCTCACGCAACCTGAGGTAAGGCAGATAACTCCTTCCTTACAGATCGTTGGATTTGTTGGTGCTTGAGCACTACGATCGTTTATTTTGATCATAACAAAACACATGTCATTTAACATTTGCACTTGAAGTCTTAGATTTCAGGTCAATTGCAAATGGATGCGTGGTTAGACGAAGTTCGAGCTAGCATCCATGGCGGATTGGAGGAGCTTGATGGAGAACAAAGGAGTTTCGTGAGGAGCAATAGCTTAAATAAGGAAAGAGATGAAGAATAGAATAGATTTCCTTTCCCTTGTACTATGTATTTTTTTATTTCTTTTGCTGTTCTTTATTTTTGTTTCTTAGATTCATGTTAAAGAGCCTCAAAGAACCTTAACAGTAGTCCTAGGAACACTTGCACAACCCTAGGATACTTAGGTTTTCTGTAGAGAACTTAGAAAATCAAAATAGGGTTCAGACAGCCTTATCAGACGTCTAATCTGAAAATTAGACGTCTGATAATGACTTTTAAGACGTCTGACTATTAACTCAGACGTCCGATAACATCTACGCTGGACCTAATAGGTTCTGTCCGTTTAAATCAGTCATCCAGACCTTAGCCCAGACGTCTTAGGAGACGTCTGATGCCTTTGCCAGACGTCCAATTAGTGGAACATTGGCTGCCCACACAAACGTTGAGGAATATGACCATTAGCCTCGTATCAAACGTCCGTAGACGACTCCAAACGTCTGATACATGACCATTTTGCATCGGCTGACCCAAAATCTCTTCTCAGAGATTTTCTAGCCGTTGCACCCCCTTAGGAATCCATTCCCGTAGAAAAATAGGTTTCTAGACGTCCAGACATTATGCCAGACGTCCTGTGTGTCGTCTGATGGACTTTCACTAGAACCTTGTTTCGATCTGATTTAAGTCAAGAAGGAAACCCGCTTAAAATCAGACGTCTGACTTTGTTCCCAGATGTCTTAAATGGGTTTTCCAGATGTCTGATACCAGGACCAAACGTCTGATAACCCCATCAGAGTCATGATTGATCTTGATTCCGACTTGATTCTCTTGGAGGTTATACCTAACGGTTATGGAAGCCTTCCAAGGCCTTCCAAAGCCTTCCTAGGGCCTCTATAAATAGAGAACCATTGCCACTCATACACACACCAAGCAACACACTTTCACATCATTTTGTGTCTTTTGATCTTAAGAAGAAAGCTCTAGCTCTCAAGCCTAGTTCTACATCTAGAGAGCTTCAATCCAATTGCGCACCCACTCTCCCACAGTAGTGCACGAGAGCGCCGTTGTGCCATTACGTAGTTCACGCATCCGCGTCGTCGACGCACTTCCACCAAAGGAAAGTTTCCTAACTCCTATAGAAGCTTAGTTTAAGAATTACTTTGTTGGCTCTGTATGACTATTCTTGTATCTTTTACTTTATTATTTGGTTGGGTATTCGCATTGCGAATTCCTGTCTCCATCCAGGGACAAAATCCTTCTCGTGAAGAGAAGGGGTGGAGGAACGCTACCCTCGCACTTGTAGTGTGGTTGTACTTGAGGTTGAACTACCCTCATTGAAGTAGTTCGTATAGTGGATTTGATCGACTAGATTAATCGGAAAATCCTAACTCTAGAGGGTTAGGTGGTGGTTTTCACCCAGGTTGGGTTTCCACCTAAAAATACTTGTGCCTAATTATGTGATTGCTATTTTTGTGAGATTGTTATATTTTTAATTCCGCATTTTTTATGTCACCCCCTCCAAAAAGGTGAATTACAATTGTTATCAGAGCAGGTTTTTCGCTTTTGAGGAATAATATCCGCAGAAGATCCAATGGAGGGGAGTAGTTCCACGACGAGGATTCTGGAGGGGCAGTCTACCATTAGACCGCCATTCCTTGACGGGAACAACTACCCATACTGAAAGCTGCGGATGAAGACGTAGCTCCAAGCCAACGACTTCACCATCTGAGTTAGATGCGAGACGCCATTGACATCCCGGAGAGACCCGCCGTAGGATACTCGCAGCAGCAGATCCGTGAGCTCTCACTCAACGCGAAAATAATGAACGCGTTGTATTGCACGCTCAGCCTGGAGGAGTTCAACAGAATCTCGCAATGCGCCACCGCATACGAGATCTGGCACACACTTGAGGTAACTCACGAGGGTACCTCTAAGGTAAAGACTTCTAATATCAATTTACTTTCTCAAGAATTTGAATCTTTTTCAATGAAATCTAACGAATCTCTAAGTGAGATGAACACTAGGTTCACTCTCATTGTAAATAATTTAAAAGCCTTAGGTAAGACCTTCATCAAGGGGGAGCTTCAAGGAAAGCTACTCTGTTCCCTTGGACCGGAATGGGAGCAAAAGGTCACCGCGATTGAGGAGGCAAACGAGGTCGAGGAGCTCAATATGGAAGATCTCTTAGGCAATCTAATGGCCTACGAGACAAAGCTAAACCAAAAGAAGGATACACCGGAGCAAAAATCGAAGAAGACCCTCGCATTCAGAACCGCATCAGATAGCGAGATTCAGAACCGCATCAGATAGCAAGATAAGTTCCAATGACAAAGACTTTAAGTTTTTACTTTAAAAAGTTTCCAAGTTTTGTAGGGAATCAAAGAAAGAAAAGAATGAGAAGAATGAAAGCCCGAGACGTTGCTACCATTGCAATGAGAAAGGGCATCTACGACCAGAGTGCCATCTTCTCAAAAATGAGAAGAAGAAGGAAAAAGAGAAGTATAAGAAGAAGGTGTTCCAAGCAACTTGGGATGCCTCAAGCTTGGAGGAAGAAGGGAATCCCCAGGAAGAAATCGCCTACATGGACTTCATGGCGATAGAGGGCGATAGTGAAAGCGACTCCGACAATGAGATACATTCCGATTTACAAGATGCTTTTGATGAGCTATTTGAACTTAGTAAATCATTTAAGGTAGAAAATAAAAGTATTAAAAAGAACCTTAGTTTTCTTAAAAATGAAAATGAAAGGTTAGAAAAACTTAAGGATCTAGAAGCTAGTCCTAAGGATAATAACTTGTTATTTGAAAATAAAGATTTAATCAATGAAAATACTAAATTGATTGAGGAAAATGCTAGTATAAAATTAGAAATTTCTTATTTAAAGACTATGATGAATATCATAGAAAAAGAAATCACATGTCTTAGGGAAAATTTCAATAAATTAATCAACAAAATAGATAATTTGTATAGCCCTAAGATTGAGAAAGGATCTCCGTCAAGGAGACCCGCTAACAGATCTGGATCCAAGCTCACTTGGATACCGAGGAAAAAATGGAAATCTTGTTTTGTAGGTTTCAAGAATGACCATAATACAAGAGATTGGACCTACATGCTCAAGAACGGCCAACTCGAGTTGGGAGGACCAAAGAGTAGACCAAGAAGAAGGACAAGAAGACCGACGAGACGACGAACAAATAATAGACCCGCCGCTCATCGACCGCCAGACTGGAGATCGACACCGATGCCTGGACCTCCAAGCTGCGGATGGGAGCCCCATCCGATGTGGCATCCACCACCTCCATTTGGGCCATTTTATTGGCCATGGTAGGTGAGGTAAAATCATTTACCCTATCCTTTTATCATTAGCATATAGATAGGGGAAGTTAAAATTATGAGCTAATTGTCAATTATTAAGGAAGAGATGTAAATTAGCTATATTTCCTTTAGAAAGAGGGAGAAAAATTTATAGCTATCATGTTATTACAAAAAGGGATAACATTACTCTTGTTAAAAGAAATTCAACCCTATTATACAAGAGCATGTCTTAAGGGAGAGTTATAAGAAATTTAAAATCGATTAATCCTTTTTGATAATGTCAAAAAGGGGGAGGATTTTTTGCATTATTATTTTTGATTTTGTCATCATCAAAAAGGGAGAGATTGTTGGTGCTAGAACACCACAATCGTTTATTTTGATGATAACAAAACACGTGTCACTTAACATTTGCACTTGAAATCTTAGATTTCAGGTCAATTGCAAATGGAGATGTGATTAGATGAAGTTCGAGCTCGCATCCATGGCGAATTGGAGGAGCTTGATGGAAAACAAAGGAGCTTCGCGATGAGCGATAGCTTGAAGAAGGAAGGAGATGAAGAATAGATAGATTTCCTTTCCTTTGTACTATGTAATTTTTTGTTTCTTAAATTTATGTTAAAGAGCCTCGAAGAACCCTAATAGTAGTCCTAGGAACACTTGCATAACATTAGGATACTTAGGTTTTCTGTAAAAAACTTAGAAAATAAAATAGGGTTCAGACAGCCTTATCAGACGTCTAATCTAAAAATCAGACGTTTGATAATGACTTTTAAGACGTCTAACTGTTGATTCAGATGTCCGATAACATCTAGGCTGGACTTAATAGGTTCTGTCCGTTTAAATCAATCGTCCAGACCTTAGCCCAGACGTCTTAGGAGAAGTCTGATGCCTTTACCAAACGTTCAATTAGTGGAACGTTGGCTGCCCACACAGACGTTGAGGAATATGATCGTTAGCCTCATATCAGACATCCGTAGAAGACCCCAGACGTCTGATACATGATCATTTTGCATCGGCTGCCCCAAAATCTCTTCTCAGATATTTTTTAGCCGTTGTACTCCCTTGGGAATCCATTCCCGCGGAAAAATAGGTTTCCAGATGTCCAGACATTATGCCAGACATCCTATGTGTCATCTGATGGACTTTCACTAGAATCCTGTTTCGAGCTGATTCAAGTCAGGAAGGAAACCCGCCTAAAATCAGACGTCTGACTTTGTTCCCAAACGTCTTAAACGGGTTTTCCAGACGTCTGATAACCTTGTCAGAGTCATGATTGATCCTGATTCCAATTTCATTCTCTTGGAGGTTGTACCCAACGGCTATGGAAGTCTTCCAAAGCCTTCCAAAGCCTTCCCAGGGCCTCTATAAATAGAGGAGAACCATTGCCACTCATACACACACCAAGTAACACACTTTCACATCATTTTGTGTCTTTTGATCTTAAGAAGAAATCTCTAGCTCTCCAAGCCTAATTCTACATCTAGAGAGCTTCAATCCAATTGTGCACCTGCTCTCCCACCGTAGTGCACGAGAGTGCCATTGTGCCATTGCGTAGTTCACGGATCCGCGTCGTCGACACACTTCCACCAAAGGAAAGTTTCCTAACACCTATAGAAGCTTAGTTTAAGAATTAATTTGTTGGCTCTATAGGACTATTCTTGTATCTTTTACTTTGTTATTTGGTTGGGTATTCACGTTGCGAATTCCCGTCTCCATCGAGGGACAAAATCCTTCTCATGAAGAGAAGAGGTGGAGGAATGCTACCCTCGCACTTGTAGCGTGGTTGTACTTAAGGTTGAACTACCCTCATTGAAGTAGTTCGTATAGTGGATTTGATCGACTAGATCGATCGAAAAATCCTAACTCGAGAGAGTTAGGTGGTGGTTTTCACCCGGGTTGGATTTTCACCTAAAAATACTTGTGCCTAATTGTGTGATTGTTATTTTTGTGAGATTTTTATATTTCTAATTCCGCATTTTTTACGTCACCCCCTCCAAAAAGGTGAATTACAGGATTCACATACAAACTCCAATCCCTATGTTCTGTTACAATAAGTCTACCACTTATATTACCTTAAATATAATATTTCATGAGAGGATGAAACATATTGGGGTAGACTGTCACTTCATTAAAAATGCAATAATGCAAAGAAAAATCATCACTCCTCATGTCACCTCATAGCTCCAAATCACTGACATTCTCATGAAGGCGTTGATGGACATCTACGCTCCAACTTAAGGGAGAGCGTTAGAGTATATGTAATGTTTTATTAATTTTATTTCCATAGCAAACTCCCTTCTTAGTTTTCCCTCTCTATGTAAGAGAGGCTAGGGTTTCTATTAAGTTTAAGTCATTCATTTTCCTTTCATAGACATAGCTTTGGAGGTCCAATTTCAATGGTGGTCATTTCAATAGATAGATCGAAATAGGAATGAATTGGATGAACTTGAAGAAATTTTCCAATATGCCTACCATCCAAAGCATGATGGTAGTTCACATAGACATTTCTTGAAGGGACAACAGTGAGATAAAATCCTAAATCTTGAATTGGTCATATGTGCCCATCTATGTAGGACATACGAGATATATCTCAAGGGATTCATTATCGCATTAATTATCCAATAGTTGTCACACTTCACTAGGACTATGAGATGAAATAGTAATTTTGATTAGCAATGGGGCTAATTGATGAATTAGTGGTTACTCATAATTGGAGAATTATAGAGTAATACTCATGAATTTATCAATTCATATATCTTAATTGCAAAATTAAAAATTGATAAATAGAATCTATGGAGGAAAAGGCCACGTGGACTTCCACATAGCATAGTGGCAACATGGACAGTCCACATGGCATGGTTTAACCGTCCAATAAGGCCATCGACCTTGATATTTTGTGGGTTTTCTTAGGAAGTTTTGTCAACTTGTGGTATTTATTTAATAGAATAATTGGAGTTATTATTAGGATAATTATTGGTTGCGATTTTTAGTTGATTAGGATTCTATTTTGATGTTTTTCCTTATTTAAAAGTAGGATTACCTCTCTATAAAAAGAAAGGATCCTACCAATTATCATTTGAGTTGCAATAATAAAAACTCCTCTACATCAACAACTCTCTCCCTCTCTCTCTCTCCGAGTCTCTTTCTCTCTCAGTTCCACGTGTGGAGCTTAACGCCGAAGGAGCCTCCACCACGCTGCCAATTCTCCACATGGTATCAAAGCCTTCGATCTAGGCTCCATCTTTACACACGTGCATTGAGAGAAGCAAAGAGGAGAGTTCACGCATAAAGAATTCTCTCTTGTGAATGAATACTTCACACCAATACCTAGGCCACGTGATTTGTGGCTTCATCTAGCATGGAAGTTCTCTCAAAGAACTTTTTGGAAGACCTTGGCACCTTATGCAAGGCCCAAGGAGTCAAGTAGGGGATTCCCGGTAAATCATTTCGCTACCACATCTGACATCTTACGTGGAGAACAAAAGTAGGGGGGAGATTCGTTGTCCGAAGAAGAAGATGGCAGAGATTGAGGCTCAAGTGTTGGTTAGAGAAGGTAAAGTAATCATCTAGGGTACAGCAATCAAGCTGTAGGGAGATCTAACTACGTACTATGGGTGGGGGCATGCATTCAAGATTTTCGTGGGTGAACAAGAGAAGCCACATGTCCTACTTGAAGCGCCCGAGAAAAAGGACGCATCAAGAAGAAAAAGTTGGAGAATGACAATTATCTCATGCTGATAAGATCCGAGCAATGCTCCAAGAAGATAAGAAGACCATGGTGGCCGTCACAATGACAATTGAGGTTCCCCACAAGGTAATGACTTTAGAGGTCACACAAGGACTCTCTGTGACTTCCAAAGGACCAGAGAAGGAAAGCTCGAGCATGGAAGATGATAAAGAGTGGTGGGGACTCTAGTGTCACCACAAGTCTAGCAAGTCATCGACCTACTTTGACCTTGACTTACTGGAGAGTGTGAAGAAGGAAAAGGCCACGTGGACTGCCACGTGACAATGGCCACGGGGACAATTCATGTGGGATGGTTCATGTGTCCAATAAGGCCACTGGCAGTGATATTTTGTGGGTTTTCCTAGTTAAGAAGTTTTGCCAAGTTGTGAAATTTATTTGGTAGAATAATTGAAGCTATTATTAGGATAATTAGTTGTTGCTATTTTTAGCTAATTAGGATTCTATTTTACTGTTTTTCCTTATTTAGAAATAGGATTACCTCTATAAAAAGAGAGGATCCTACAAATTATCATTTGAGTTGCAATAATAAAAGTTTCTACATCAACTACTCTCCAACTTTGTCCCTCTCTCTTGCTGAACCATGCGTGGAACATAACACCTAAGGAGCCTCTACCACATTGCCAATTATCCACCAAATTAAATCAATATTTGATCTAAGCCCTTCATCCACAGTGATCATGATCATACACAGACTTCGGATTGCCTACAAGATCTCAATCTCCCTACAACACGATATATCTAGTAATGCGAATTAAGGAGAATAGTTTCCAATAGCAGAAATATATAATGAATATGTGCTTATAGAAGCACCAAGAGCATTTTAGTAATTATCAAAGTGCTAAAATTTTCTCTAGAATGGGGATTAGAGAAGGGCATTCTTAGAATTTTAGAGAAACAGGATTTCTCTGAATCCTGATTGGGACTCTCTATATAAGGAGAGGTGTTCCAATAATTTGAAGCTAATCCATTCCTCAATTGAGATCCACAATAAAAGACACCTCCTCCTTTGGGTGTCCCCCCTTAGTGCCACCCCCTCTCTTCCTTTGTCTCCTCCGCCCCTCTCTTGTTTCTTAGTGAAGAAAGCAGTGCTCACATGAAGATTGTTTTTCTCATGCAACTTTGATGACCTCGCTAATCAAGGAACCTAGAGGAGTTGCTAAATTAGAATATTTTTAAAAGGCATGACAAGGACTATATGCTTGCAAAATTAGATACCACAAAAGAGAGTGAAACATATGCTACTCGAAAGGACAATGCCATGGTTAGGACATGGATCATGAACACTACTATCCAGCACATCACCATTGAATTTATGTACTACAAAGCTACAAGGGAGATGTAAGACATGCTTCATTAAACATACTTGGAGGAAAGAATGGCACTCATCCTTCAAATTCATCATTAAATTGCTTATAGGAGGCAAGATGGCAGACCTCTAATGTAGTACTATCTAGCTCTTAAGTTGGCATTTAAGAGGTTGAATGTATATACCATAGTATGTTCTTGTGAGTTACAGAAGATATAAAGGGCTCGGGCCATGGTAGGTACTTTCTTGCTAGATTGGATCCTTCATATGAGGTAGTCAAGTCCCACATGCTCACATTACCATAGATACCGACTATTAATGAGGCCTACAATTGGTTGAGAAGGCTTAGGATGTATGGAGCACACCTATGCCATGATTGTATCTTACGAAGAGGCTGAGGTACTTCATTGTCCACTCGTCATGGATGGGGTCGTGAGACTCAAGAGCATTCTTAACCCTAATGTTCTTACTATGGGAAGCTCAACCACAAAGGACACTTGTTCGACCAATGTAACGAGCGTGTGGCCCAGATGTCTTTCAAGACGTCTGGAAGGTTGTCCAGACGTCTGGAAATCCGTTATTTTCGACACACGCGAGTCGTCTGCGCGCCTGAGCGCGCAGACCACATATTCACCCTTCCTCCCTCCTGCGGCTGCAGATTCCCCTGCCGCGAATCCTTCTCTCTCCTCCTCGTGCGGACTTAAAAGGCCACGCCTCCCCTCCTGTCGTCTCCACCGTCCCCTTCCTCTTCTCCTTCCTGTGCGCGAGAGCGAGCGAGCGCGAGGGCGGCAGCGGCGGCCGCAGTGAGCGCGAAGGAGGTGCGGCGTACGAGGGCGGAGCTCTGCCGTGAGGGCGAGCTCGCCGGAGCGGCTTGGCCGGCCGGCGGAGGGCGCAGGGGGCGCGGAACGACGTGGAGAGGGACCTGCTGCAGTCTGAGCAGCAGGCGCGTGAGGTGCGACGCGAGCGGCGTCGCGAGCGGAAGCCGGGTGGCACCCTGTTCTAGAAAAATTTCCAGAATCAGACGTCTGGGTTGATAGTCAGATGGCGAAGGAGACGTCTGGAAGCTCATACAGACATCTGAAAGGTGTGTATTCTGCTTTCTTCTTCCTTCCTATCGACTGACCGTACTAAGGGAGCGAGTTGGCTGTGCGCAGGCTCGCTAATTCGCCATCCTTTGCGAATCAGACGTCTGGAAGTTGTACCAGACGGCGGGAGTGACCTACAGACGTCCGGGGTGACCATCGGACGTCTGGGAGATAGGTCAGACGTCCCCGCAAACTTCTGGACGTCTGGGAAACCACGCTGAACAGGTAATTCTCTGATCCACTTTTTAAGACGTCTGGAAGAAGTTCCAGACGTCTGATCTTGCACAGTATCGTCTTTTTCAACCCGTTTAGGGCCCGTTCAGGCTCCGTTTTCCGCAATTCGAGTTGCGTTCTTTTCAGAATTAATTCCTCTACCCGTCTACAGTAGCTATACACTGTTTTGAGACACTCCTTGTGTTTGATCCTTGTGATAGGACCTCGTTCAGTTGCAGTCTTGGGAGTCGCGGAGGCACGCGGGATTCCCGATCACACCCCCATTACTCCCGTTGTACCTGGTAGAGTGGCTTAAGTTTATTATTAAAATCTGTTAAAGTATGGAACCATAACTAGAATCTAGGACATTGCATGAATCCTAGGAATGAGAAATGTATGGAATGATAGCTCCTAGGTGATGCATGAATCCTAGGGCTGGAAAACTAGTTGTATGCTAGATCCTAGGATGTGGCATGAATCCTAGGATGGAAAAACTAGTGGAATGTATAATACTGCAATCTTGGAAAAATGGAAAGGAATATAAAGCTGCTTGTAAATTGAATTAACAGCTGCCTGTTATGAATAAAGAAACATGATTGAGATCATGGATTGTGAGAACGTGAAACTGGAAAGTGAAACATATGATGTTCTGAGATAAAGAGCTGGAACCCTACGGGGAATTAGGAGTGAAACTCCTGGAAAGAAAAAGGAATGGAACTGAGATGTAGTTTGTACTGTCTCTTGGGTATACAGTACCAAGGGAAGTACCTGTACCTGTTTAGTGCAGAGTGGGGCCAGCCACCCCAGGGACCCGGGGTTAGGATTGGCCGCTCTGTACCGACTTGTTGGCCCTCGTGTACGTAGTACCGAGGAGAGCTACTAGTGTTAGGAGAGTACTAGCTACCCCACGGGCCCCGGGGTTCTGCTAGCCTCCTTCACCGACTTGTTAGGCCCACTAGGGCAAACCAGGTAGTCAGGCGAGGGTGCGCGGACTGTGGAGGGGCAAGGCCCCAGTTTGGTTACTGTGGAGGGGTTGGACCCCTGTTACTAAGAGGGCTCTGCCCTGGTTCCGTGCTGTGCTTTGGGCGCACCCGTTAACGGAAACGACTGACCGCGTGCCAATGCAGGCTAGCTACCTGTGTGTTTATCGCGCGTGCCGTAGTCACCGTTATGTCTGTCAGTGACCTTGGGGTGGTTGACTGAGGGTAGGATCACCACGGGGGACTCTCCCGACCAGGAGAGCACCACGTGCTACTTCTACTTTTGGAAAAGACTGCAATCAAGATCGTTCCCACGAGGACATTCGAGATCAAGTAAAGGATCTGAGAAATAAATGAAATAGTGAGAAAATTGAAAGATATGAATAAAGGAAGTAATAGAACATAACAGCTACTGTATACTCTACTGTTGTCTTTAGTTAGTTTGCCACTCTACTCAGCGTTTTGCTAACGTGTTACACTCGTTACCTTTTTCAGGACTAGGTGTTGAGCAGCCAGGGTCAGCGGCTGCAGAGGACGCTGGGCCAAGTAAGGTCTAGTAGAGTTTACCACAGTCTTTTGTACCTCTTTTGTTTCTGTTATAGTGAGTAGTTTTGTTTCCGCTGTACTTTCTTACCTGCAGTTCGTGTTATATGATAAATGTTGTTCTACTGTTGTGGTGGTACCTACTGTAGTAGTTTCTTTCCTTACTGCTGTACTTTCTTACTGTTAGTTATATTCATGCTAAATGTGGTTTATTTTACTGTCTTTTGGTTACTTCCTCGTTGGACGACTAGGTCTTGGGATTAGTCGAGTCGGTCCGGTTCTCGTGTCTCGTAGGGACTCGGGAACCGGGTCGTTACAAGATGGTATCAGAGCAAGGTCGTCCCGAGAAGTGAATCAACTGACTGGAAAATAACCAATTCACATGTTTATAGCTAGAGTAGCCACCATAACATATCTCTTGACATGAGCTCTTAGAAGTTTTGTTAGGTACCGTCTGTTTTGATGTTTTCGTTTTGTTTCGCGTCTACTTGCAGGAGATGCCTCGTCACGAGACTGGCCGCGGGCGCGGTCGAGGGCGAGGTCGGCGAGATGGACGTGCTGTTGTTGACGTCTCGGTGGACCAGCCACCACTCCCTGGCATCCAGGCCCAGGACCTCGCCAGACTGATACGGGATATTGTACGAGAGGAGCTCCACCCACCGCCCCGAGCACCTCCCCCTGGGGCTGCAGAGGGGGAGTCCTCTGTGGGACCACACGACGGACACGGCGCTGGACACGAGGGAGGGGATGGGCCCCTGCCGCCTCCACCTTCCTCCGACACTTCTGTACACGAGGCACCTTCGCCTGGAGGTGCACCAGCACCTCTCCTACAGCGCCACTTCGAGCTTTTCGGACAGTTCCGGAAGCTGAAGACCCCCTCCTTCAAGGGGGATGAGGACCCAACCGAGGCAGAGGACTGGCTTGAGCAGCTGGAGAAGATCTTCGACACCCTTCGCCCCCCGGTGGAGTGCCGCGTGGCCTTTGCCACGTATCAGCTGGAGAGTGCGGCACACCGGTGGTGGAGGGCGGTCCGGGGACAGGAGAGGGACGAGCCGACGTGGGACCAGTTCGTCACCCTCTTCTGCGAGCAGTACTTTCCCCAGACGTGGCAGGACCAGAGGAGGCGGGAGTTCCACACTCTCCGCCAAGGGACGATGACTGTGAGCGCGTACCGCACGCGTTTCTTGGAGCTGTCCCGATTTGCAGCGACAGCGGTAGCCACTGAGGAGGAGCGCCTTTGGAGGTTCACCGAGGGGCTCCGGCCTGCGATCCGGGGGTATGTCAAACCCCTGAAGCTGCCTACGTTTTCGAGGGTGGTAGAGGCAGCTATGACTTACGAGGAGACCAACCCATCCGCGCGAGAGACCGATGGCGGGTGGAAGAGGCCCTTTCAACCAGACTTCTCTCAGGGCCAGCGAGAACGGAGACACGTGGCGTCCGCAGGAGAGCCGTCACGTTGTGCAGGAACATCAGTGGACTTTGGGGGCCCTCGACAGGGGCCAGTCGCCAGCACCAGACCCCCGCCTAGTCGACAGCAGGGACTCACTGAGGGTGGGAGTCGGGTTCCCCTCTGCTACCAGTGTGGCCAGCCGGGCCACGTCAGGAGGGACTGCCCATCTAGGGCAGGAGGTCAGCAGATACTTCCCGTGCAGAGCACTGGAGGGCGCGCAGGAGGCCGCGGTTCCCAGGCACGAGCAGGACAGCAGTCGCGAGGAGGGTACCGGCCAGCACCTACCCGTCCGACGCAGAGTGTGGCTGCTTCGTCCGCACCTAGAGCTAAGGGGCGTATCAACGCCCTAACACACAGGGACGCCAGAGCATCGGGATCCGTGGTAGCATGTATGGTTGCAGTTTCTGGCAGACTCGTTTACACGCTTTTCGATTCCGGCGCTACGCACTCGTTTGTCGTAGCCAGTTTCGCAGTTAATTTGGACCAGGATTATACACTGTTAGAAAATCCGTTCGTAATTAGAGGTCCGAGTGATCAGTTGTTTGTAGCTAAGGAGGTGTACACGGATTGCGAGGTAAGCGTTGGAGGACATAGCCTGCCAGCTGACCTGATTATGATCCAGATGGAGGACTTTGGTGTGATTCTGGGGATGGATTGGCTGTCCGCTTACCACGCCTTGGTAGACTGTTTTGAGAGGAAGATTGTCTTCTCCATTCCGGAGGTGCCTTCTTTCGAGTTTCACGGACAGCCAGTGGACGGAGGTTTCAGGTGCATTTCGGCACTTCGGGCGGCGAGAGTTTTGAGCCAGGGGTGTGAGGGCTTCCTAGCCTGTGTGGTGGCAGAGCCCAGCCCTATGGCAGACTTCCAGAGCATCCCGGTGGTCAGAGAGTACCCCGACGTGTTTCCAGACGAGTTACCAGGACTACCACCCAAGCGTGAGATCGAGTTTGAGATCTCACTAGTACCAGGGACCAGCCCCATCTCCACCGCGCCATACAGAATGGCATCGCTTGAGCTGCGAGAGCTCAAGTCCCAGTTGCAGGACCTTTTGGAGAAAGGTTTCGTGAGGCCGAGTGCGTCTCCCTGGGGAGCCCCGATACTGTTTGTGAAGAAGAAGGATGGGACCCTACGCCTTTGTGTGGACTACCGACAGCTGAATAGGGTCACCATCAAGAACAGATATCCGCTGCCGAGGATCGACGATTTGTTTGACCAGTTGCGGGGTGCCACGGTGTTTTCCAAGATAGACTTGAGGTCTGGATACCACCAGTTGAGGATCAGGGAGACCGACGTCTCCAAGACAGCTTTCCGCAACCGGTACGGACACTACGAGTTTTTTGTCATGCCGTTTGGGCTGACCAATGCCCCTGTTGCTTTCATGGACCTGATGAACAGGGTGTTTAGACCGTACTTGGATCAGTTCGTGGTGGTTTTCATAGATGATGTGCTCATCTATTCTAGAGATCGGACGCAGCACGGACAGCACTTGCGAATGGTTTTGGACACTCTGAGGCGACGCAGGTTGTACGCCAAGTACAACAAGTGCGAGTTCTGGTTGAGGGAGGTGACCTTCTTGGGTCATGTGATCTCTGGAGACGGCCTGGCGGTGGACCCCGCCAAGGTCGAGGCAGTGCTCAGGTGGGAGAGACCGCGTTCAGTCACTGAGATTCGCAGTTTCCTGGGACTAGCTGGCTACTACAGACGGTTCATCAGAGGGTTTTCGCAGATTGCACGTCCTATGACACAGTTGACCCGGAAGGGCGTGCCTTTCGCTTGGACAGACGCCTGTGAGGCGTGTTTTCTGGAGCTCGGCTCCCGTGCTCACCATCCCTGACAGTAGTGGCGGGTTCGTTGTGTACACGGACGCTTCCTTGCAGGGGTTAGGAGGTGTGCTCATGCAGAGGGGTCATGTTATCGCTTACGCTTCGCGGCAACTGAAGCTCCATGAGCATACCTACCCTACCCACGACCTAGAGTTGGCAGCTGTTGTCTTCGCGCTGAAGACCTGGAGGCACTACTTATACGGTGAGACCTTCGAGATTTTTACAGATCACAAGAGCCTCAGATATCTTTTTGACCAGAAGGAGCTCAACATGAGACAGAGACGTTGGTTGGAGCTCCTGAAGGACTACGATTGCAGCATCTCCTACCACCCGGGAAAGGCCAATGTGGTGGCTGACGCCTTGAGCCGTAAGGCACCCGCACGCTTGGCCAGTCTACAGTTACAGAGTTGGAGCTTTTTGGAGGAGGTGGGAAGTTGGCGACCTCTAGAGTTACGAGGGTACTGTAGGACAGTGACGGTGACACGGCAGACCAGGCCAGAGCTGATAGACCGCATCATCACGGGACAGACGGCCGATCCGTACTTGCAGTCTTTGCGCGACAGAGTACTATCAGGGGACCCAGGGGACTTCTCTTTCACAGACCAGGTGCTACGTTTGAGGGGACGGCTGTGCGTTCCCAGAGACGAGGAGCTGTTGAGAGAACTCCTGACTGAGGCACACGGTTCCAGATTCACCATACATCCCGGAAACACGAAAATGTACCATGACTTGAGACGCGAGTTTTGGTGGAGAGGGATGAAGCGGGATGTGGGTGAGTTCGTGCAGCAGTGCTTAGTGTGCCAGCAAGTGAAAGCCGAGCATCAGAGGCCTGCAGGGCCGCCTCAGCCGCTTCCAGTGCCAGAGTAGAAGTGGGAGAGCATCACCATGGACTTGATGGTGGGCTTACCTGTTACCCAGCGGGGACACGACGCAGTCTGGGTAATAGTGGATTGACTGACGAAGACGGCGCGTTTCTTGCCGATCCGAGTCACTTTGGGACCAGCACAGTTGGCAGAGAGGTATATCCGTGATGTGGTACGACTACACGGAGTTCCGCGGGAGATCGTATCCGACCGAGATACCCGCTTTACGTCCCAGTTTTGGGCTGAGTTTCAGCAGGCCATGGGGACGCGGTTGAAGTTTAGCACGGCTTACCACCCTCAGACAGACGGACAGTCTGAGCGCACGATACAGACGCTTGAGGACCTTTTGCTTGCCTGTGTACTGGACTGGAGGGGCTCTTGGGAGGAGCACCTGCCCCTGGCGAAGTTTGCATACAACAACAGTTATCACTCGAGCATCGGCATGGCTCCCTACGAGGCTCTGTACGGACGGAAGTGTACGGCACCCTTAAGTTGGGTTGAGGTGGGGACCAAGTGGGAAGTTGGCCCCAGGTTGATCCGGCAGAGTCAGGAGGTAGTTGAGCAGACCCACAAACGACTCCGCACTGTCAGGAGCAGACAGAAGAGATACGCGGATCGCAGACGCAGAGAGGTGCAGTTCGAGGTTGGGGACCACGTCTTCCTTCGTGTTTCGCCCATGAAGGGCTTACAGCGGTTTGGGGTGAGAGGGAAGCTCGCACCGAGTTTCGTGGGGCCCTTTGAGGTCCTGGAGCGGGTTGGACCCGTTGCTTACAGACTCGCCTTTCCCCGCAGCTTTCTGGTGTGCATGACGTGTTCCACGTGTCCAACCTCAGGAAGTACGTAGCCGATTCCAGTCACGTACTGAGTCACGAGAGCGTCGAGGTGAGCGACGACCTGACCTACCCCGAGCGGCCAGTGCAGATCCTAGACCGAGCCGTCCGCCGGTTGAGACGAAAGCAAGTACCCCTGGTAAAGGTTTTGTGGAGGAGCCAGCGGTACGAGGAGGCTACCTGGGAGCCTAAGGCGGTAATGCGGGGCGATACCCGGAGCTTTTCGCGGGTACGCCTTTTCGGACCGGCTTCGGTCCTCTTTGAGTTTGTTATGGTTATTCGGACGCCTTCTCCCGCACCCTAGTTGGCGTAAGTTTCGGGGACGAAACTTCCTTTGAGTTTGTTATATTGTAACGAGCGTGTGGCCCAGACGTCTTTTAAGACGTCTGGAAGGTTGTCCAGACGTCTTACCAGACGTCTGGGATAGTTTCCAGACGTCTGGAAATCCGTTATTTTCGACACACGCGAGTCGTCTGCGCGCCTGAGTGCGCAGACCGCATATTCGCCCTTCCTCCCTCATGCGGCTGCAGATTCCCCTGCCGCGAATCCTTCTCTCTCCTCCTCGCGCGGCCTTAAAAGGCCACGCCTCCCCTCCTGTCGTCTCCACCGTCCCCTTCCTCTTCTCCTTCCGATGCGCGAGAGCGAGCGAGCGCGAGGGCGGCAGCGGCGGCCGCAGTGAGCGCAGAGGAGGTGCGGCGTGCGAGGGCGGAGCTCTGTCGTGAGGGCGAGCTCGCCGGAGCGGCTTGGCCGGCCGGCGGAGGGCACAGGGGGCGTGGAACGACGCGGAGAGGGACCTGCTGCAGTCTGAGCAGCAGGCGCGCGAGGTGCGACGCGGGCGGCGTCGCGAGCGGAAGCCGGGTGGCGCCCTGTTCTGGAAAAATTTCCAGAATCAGACGTCTGGGTTGATAGTCAGATGGCGAGGGAGACGTCTGGAAGCTCATACAGACGTCTGAAAGGTGTGTATTCCGCTTTCTTCTTCCTTCCTGTCGACTGACCGTACTAAGGGAGGGAGTTGGCTGTGCGCAGGCTCGCTGATTCGCCATCCTTTGCGAATCAGACGTCTGGAAGTTGTACCAGACGGCGGGAGTGACCTACAGACGTCCGGGGTGACCATCGGACGTCTGGAAGATAGGCCAGACGTCCCCGCAGACTTCTGGACGTCTGGGAAACCACGCTGAACAGGTAATTCTCTGATCCACTTTTTAAGACGTCTGGAAGAAGTTCCAGACGTCTGATCTTGCACAGTATCGTCTTTTTCGACCCGTTTAGGGCCCGTTCGGACTCCGTTTTCCGCGATTCGAGTTGCGTTCTTTTCAGAATTAATTCCTCTACCCGTCTACAGTAGCTATACACTGTTTTGAGACACTCCTTGTGTTTGATCCTTGTGATAGGACATCGTTCAGTTGCAGTCTTGGGAGTCGCGGAGGCACGCGGGATTCCCGATAACGCCCCCATTACTTCCGTTGTACCTGGTAGAGTGGCTTAAGTTTATTATTAAAATCTGTTAAAGTATGGAACCATAACTAGAATCTAGGACATTGCATGAATCCTAGGAATGAGAAATGTATGGAATGATAGCTCCTAGGTGATGCATGAATCCTAGGGCTGGAAAACTAGTTGTATGCTAGATCCTAGGATGTGGCATGAATCCTAGGATGGAAAAACTAGTGGAATGTATAATACTGCAATCTTGAAAAAATGGAAAGGAATATAAAGCTGCCTGTAAATTGAATTAACAGCTGCCTGTTATGAATAAAAAAACATGATTGAGATCATGGATTGTGAGAACGTGAAACTGGAAAGTGAAACATATGATGTTCTGAGATAAAGAGCTGGAACCCTACGGGGAATTAGGAGTGGAACTCCTGGAAAGAAAAAGGAATGGAACTGAGATGTAGTTTGCACTGTCTCTTGGGTACACAGTACCAAGGGAAGTACCTGTAGCTGTTTAGTGCAGAGTAGGGCCAGCCACCCCAGGCACCCGGGGTTAGAATTGGCCGCTCTGTACCGACTTGTTGGCCCTCATGTACATAGTACCGAGGAGAGCTACTAGTGTTAGGAGAGTACTAGCTACCCCACGGGCCCCGGGGTTCTGCTAGCCTCCTTCACCGACTTGTTAGGCCCACTAGGGCAAACCAGGTAGTCAGGCGAGGGTGCGCGGACTGTGGAGGGGCAAGGCCCCGGTTTGGTTACTGTGGAGGGGTTGGACCTCTGTTACTGAGAGGGCTCTGCCCTGGTTCCGTGCTATGCTTTGGGCGCACCCGTTAACGGAAACGACTAACCGCGTGCCAGTGCGGGCTAGCTACCTGTGCGTTTATCGCGCGTGCCGTAGTCACCGTTACGTCTGTCAATGACCTTGGGGTGGTTGACTGAGGGTAGGATCACCACGGGGGACTCTCCCGACCAGGAGAGCACCACGTGCTACTTCTACTTTTGGAAAAGACTGCAATCAAGATCGTTCCCACGAGGACATTCGAGATCAAGTAAAGGATCTGAGAAATAAATGAAATAGTGAGAAAATGGAAAGATGTGAATAAAGGAAGTAATAGAACATAACAGCTACTGTACACTCTACTGTTGTCTTTAGTTAGTTTGCCACTCTACTCAGCGTTTTGCTGACGTGTTATACTCGTTACCTTTTTCAGGACCAGGTGTTGAGCAGCCAGGGTCAGCGGCTGCAGAGGACGCTGGGCCAAGTAGGGTCCAGTAGAGTTTACCACAGTCTTTTGTACCTCTTTTGTTTCTGTTATAGTGAGTAGTTTTGTTTCCGCTGTACTTTCTTACCTGCAGTTCGTGTTATATGATAAATGTTGTTCTACTGTTGTGGTGGTACCTACTGTAGTAGTTTCTTTCCTTACTGCTGTACTTACTTACTGTTAGTTATATTCATGCTGAATGTGGTTTATTTTACTGTCTTTTGGTTACTTCCTCGTTGGACGACTAGGTCTTGGGATTAGTCGAGTCGGTCTGGTTCTCGTGTCTCGTAGGGACTCGGGAACCGAGTCGTTACAACCAAGCATGGCAAACTTGCTAGTGCACATCAGGCTAATACTATTTTCTAAGCCAATGCCTAAGACTACGACCATCTTGAGAGTAGAGTATGATAAGCTCATTCAGAAGCTCAATTAGTATGGAATTGCCACTACTTAGCCACCTCCTGCTCTTCCATAAGAAACACAAAACCTACTACTTATTTCTTTAGAAAGGAGAAAGGATGATCACACGAGATTAATGTTCATCCACTTCATTAAACAAAAAAAATGAGGTACAGAATAAGAAATATATTACAAAGAACTCCATAAAGTCAATAGTTCAGAGACATCTCTACACAACCTCAACGAAAGCTCTATTTTTATGCCCCATAACCTCCTAACGAATCGAAAACTATGTGAAGTGTGATTAGATTAGGTCTTAGTTACTAAGACGCTTAGGATTGATTAGTAGTCCTATTAACACCATTGGGATGCCATTATCTAAAGTTTAATTGTTAACATTTGGCACAAAAGCATGGCAAACTTTTCTATACCTAGATTCCATAAAGAAAATGGTTGGAACCATGAGTGAAGAGAGTGGTGAGGGTGGGGGTGCTTGGACCTTGGTGGAGCAGCAGCGGCGTGGGGGCCGTTCAACGAGGCAGTTGGTCTATTTCCAATGTCGTAGGGTAAGACATGTGGTGCAAGTGTATAGAGACCTCATCCAGTGCCTTAGATGCAGCAATGTGGGGCATAAGTGCTCTAGTTGCCGATGGGGGCAAAGGGGTTAGGGGGCCAATTACACTGCCTCCGCCTCCGTCGGGGGCTTTGTCATTTGAAGTGGAAGCACCATGGTCAGAGGAGGCTAAAGGCTTAGAGGCTTCTTTGGGGAGAGGGAGGGCACTCGTCGAGGACATGGTGGAGGGTCAGATTGGCTAGAGGAGACTGGAAGAGGAGTTGTGTCGACTATTCCTGGGGGATGCGACCTTGGTGCATTGCATCTTCGAATGAAGCATGCTGCTGGTAGAGCTAGCGCAGGAGGCAAGGGAGAAGGCGTGTTTCGAGGTGTTTCAAGTGGGAGAGGTGGCTCGATGGCAGCTTTCGAGCCCACATGATGGGACAATGCAAGAGAGGCCCTTTAGAGGGCCTCTTTTCATGTCCATCTCCACAGGATTCCCCTTAGTCTTCAGACGATAGACATGGTCACTACGGCGATCGAGCGCTTCATGTACTTGAGGTCCTGCTCGGAGCTCAATTTGGTGGGGGTGGACCTCTCGGCGGTGGAGGCATGGATGGTGCCGAAGTAGGGCATGGAGGTGCCGGAGAAGGTGGTAGTACTCCGTTGTGGGGATTTCTCGTGGCTGATATGCTGTGATGTGGAGTGCAAGGAGGGGGGTCACGACCATTTGTACACACAAGTGATCAACGTTGGCGCCCCTCGGAGCTTGGAGGGCATGGGGGAGCGATGCAAAGCGATGGCTAGGGTGTGGAAAGCCAGGGGTCGCAACGAGGGAGGCGAAGGCCCTAACGTGTCAGACCACTCACGCTTATTAATGCTCATGTCAAACATTGCAGGCATCGTAGGTGTGAGCCCCGAGATCGTAGGCGTGGAACCCCTGGGGGCGCGTGCAAATCTCTCAAGCGCTAGGTATGAGGGCAACGGCGGCAATCAAGGCACAGTGGAAGGGGAGAAGACAAGGAGTCTGGAGGCGAGGGTTTTGGGGCAGGAGGTTCCAAGAGAGGCTTTAAATGAGTTGTCGCTAAGGGGTAGGTGCGTGGCATGTGACGTGAAGTTGGTGGGCGTTTCGAGTCCACGATGTAACCCGACTAAGGAAACCTTAGTTCAGGTTTTCGTTGCAACCCCTCCCCACAACCTGGTCCCCTCCTCTTTATTTTCCTTTTCAACAAGAGGGCCTCGAGCCTCTCCCTCGTGGTCTCTCAAGAGGGAGACTCAACCAGTTAGCGTAAGTTTGGAGAGGGCAAGGGCGCCATGCGACGAAGGTTCAGAGGAGGAGGAGCCACACAGAGATGGAACCGTCTCGCATGAGGGTCAGATCCCTCTTGTCAAGTGGCGCCCTACACCGATATGTCAGGGGTTAAGGTTGCAATTTCTGTCGCGGTGCACCTGCAGAGGAGGGGGTCAGGGGGGCGCAACTAGGAAGGTGGAGGTGATCTCGATGGAGAAAGAAGTGGGAGGCAATGTAGCGGGGGGAGGGGGCGATGTCTGGCATTGGTGGTGAGGGAGATAGGCTTCTACAGGGTAGAGGGGGAGCGGCTCAGGTTGCCCAATGTTGAAGGCCCTGTCTTGGAACATGAGGGTTCTCAACGACCTCATGTGGAGGGCTTAGGGGCTACCTATGCTCCTAGGGAGCCTTGGTGGTAATGATGCAGGAGACCAAACTCAGCAACTATAAGCAGTAGCTCTGGCGAGAGATTAGGGGGTCCCTCCTGGGGGATTCTGCTAGGCTGGCGAGATGACCTACTAGAATTGGAGGAGGTGGTGGGGAGGCATGTCATCATGGCATGCCTGAAGCGGAGGAGCAAAGGGTTTAGCTTCGTGGTGTCTACGGTCTATGGCCCTGTAGATGATGCTGCCAGATTACAGTTATGAGAGGATCTCACACAGGTGGTTAACCACTTCCAGGGAACCCCGTGGCTGTGTAAGGGTGCTTTCAATGCCACGATGCACTATGACAACCTGCTAAAAGGAAGAGGAAGGCAAGATCGCAGCTTAGAGGCCTTTGCAAACTTCGTAGCTTTACATGGGCTATTCAACTTGGTTTCATCCTCTTGTGGGTAAACGTGGAGGAACGCTGCAGGGCAAAAGTCTAGAATCAACTGATTCTTGTGCAATATCATGATGGAAGAGGCTTTTCCCATGGTAGGTGTTGTCCCGCTTGAAAGGCCATACTCAAACCACACGCCACTGATGTGGAAGATGAATGAAGATGTCAGACTCAGGACCTATTGCAAATTCAACAAGTCTTGGCTGCCACAAGAGGGGTTCAGATAGTTGGTGAAAGATAAGTGGAGATCTGCAGATAATTATGGGTCTGTGGTAGTGAGGCTGGAGCATGAGCTAAGGGAGTTGAGGGCCTTTTTGAGGGCCCATAGGAGGGAGATCATAGACAGGCGAGAATAGAGGAAGGCAACTGCTTTAGCAGAAATGTTACGACCCGGTTCCTGAATCCCTACAGGACACAAGACCAGACCAACTCGACTGATCCCAAGACCAAGTCGTCCAACGAGAAAGTAACCAAAAAGCAGGAAAGTAAACCACATTCACTATACTAAACAACTAACAGTAGCAAAAGTACAGCAGTAAAGAAGTAAAACTACTACAGTACACACCACCACAATAATATAAAGTAAACAGGTATAGGATTATAAAGTACAAAATGTCAGAATACAGAGGTGCAAAAACTACTCACTACAACTGAAAAGGAGTACAACAACAAGCTACAACTACTGGGCTCTACTAGGCCCAGCAGCTTCTGCAACCGTAAGCTCTGGCTGCTCAACACCAGGACCTGAAAAGGAGTTATAAGTACAAAACGTCAGGGAATGCTGAGTAGAGTGGCAACTAACTAACTAAAGTAGTAAAGGTGGATAAGTAGCCGTTGTTTTTCAATTTCTTTCTTTCTTTAACTAATTATTCTTTCTTTGACCACTTGGTTAATTTATCAGGTCTCTTTCTCGATCTCGAATGTTCCTCGTGGGAACGATCTTGATTGTAATCTTTTCCGAAGAGTAGAAGTCACACGTGGTGCTCTCCTGGCCGGGAGAGTCCCCCCGTGATGGTCCTACACCCAGTTAACCACCCCAAGGTCACAGACAGACGTAACAGTGACTACGGCACGTGCGATAAGCGCACGGGTAACTACCCTGCACTGACACGCGATCAGTCGTTTTCATTAGCGGGTGCACTAAAAGCACAGCACGGAACCAGTATAAGGCGTAGCCCCCTCAATAACAGGGGTCTAGCCCCTAAGAACCAAACAGGGGTCTCGCCCCTCCACAGTCCGCACACTCTCGCCTGACTACCCTGGTTTGCCCAATGGGCCTAACAAGTCAATGTAGGGTGGCTAGCTAAATCCCAGGCCCCGTGGGGTGGCTAGCTCTCTCCCTACACTAGTAGCTCTCCTCGGTACTGTGTACACGAGGGCTAAGAAGTTGGTACAGAGTGGCCAATCCTAACCCTAGGTCCCAACCCAAGGGCGGCTAGCTCCGCTCTGCACTAAACAGGGGGACAGTCACTCTCCTTGGTACCCCGTACTCAAGGGCCAGCTCACTTCCCCACTCACATTTCCAGCTCAATTTCCATTTATTTCCAGGAGCTCTACTCCTAATTCCTCGTAGGCTTCCTCCTCATATCCTCAGGCCATTCCATACCAGGTTTCATCATTTCTATTTCTATTCTCAGGTTATACACATGCAATTTGTAATTCTATCGTTCACATTTCCATATTCAGGTTATTCACAGGTAGCTGGTGTTTCCGACATTCACCTTTCCACTTCCAATTTATATACATGCAGCTCATATTATGTCATTTCACGTGTGCGACAGGAAAGTTACACTCAACAGTTAACTAACACAAGTACTACATATTTCGCATGCAACTGTTATTCATTTACAGGCAATTGTTATCATTCTATCTACTCATTTAAGACTGCAATCCATTCATTCAATACAGGCATTTAAGTATTTCTAGTCCAAGGATTCATGCCATATCCTAAGTTCTAATCATTCATTCCACACATGCATTCAAGTTTTAATTAAACTAAGGGGAAGCCACTCTACCAGTAAACCCAGGAGTAGTGGGGGCTTGAACAGCAGGCTCACGTACCTCAGCAAGCTCCGAACCCACAACGGAAACCAATCATATCACAAGGATCAATCACAAAAGAATACTCAAAACAGTATAGAAAGTCTTCTAACAAGTAGAGGAATTCATACGAGAAACATCTATATCTTAATTACGAAAATCGAAACTCAAACGAATCCTAAACGGGTCAAAAATAATGTTTCTGACTCAAATCAGACGTCTGGAACAACTTCCAGACGTCTTAAAAGTGTCCAGTGTCATACCTCAAGTCCTGCGCCACTCCTCAGACGTCCAGGAACTCCGCTGGACCATCTGGACCCAGTTCCAGACATCCGACCACCTCTCCGGACGTCTGGAAGCGCTTCCTGTCGTCTGGTATGTCACCTAGACGTCCGAAATGCATGGGAGGGCGTGTCCCGCGCCTTCTCGAAGCGAACCCTGCATGCAATCCACCAAATCTCCTCAAAAAGGCATGCCACAGTGCCTCGGCGGAGCGGCCTGCATGGCTGTATCCGCAAAGAAGATGTACCTTTGCGAAGTCTACTTCTCAGTCGTCTGTAACCTCCTCCAGACGTCGGCTACGTTGTCTGGACAAAGCTCCAGACGTCTGATCCTGGGAAAAACCCAAAACCAAAACTTGCTTCTACCCTCTCGCACCGCGCGTGGCCGCATCGCACCCTCTCGCCTGCTACTCCCGGTGCAGTAGTGTCGGGAAGGACCTCCCCAACGCACTCCTCCACCTTGCACACGCCGCTCCGGCCGTGAGCTCACCAACGAGCTCCCACGCAAGCTCGCAAGCTAAATTCCTCTCCCTCTCACGCTGCTCCTCTCCTTCTCGCGCCACTCCCGCGCTCTCACCGCTCTGTTACTCTCACTGGGGGGAAGGAGGAAGGTGGCTGGGAAGTGGGTGGAACGAGGGAGAGGAGGGGGCCTTATATAAGGGTGTGGGTTTAGGGTTTCTTTGGGGGCGGAAGGAGAGAGAAGAAGAAGAAACGAGGGGAGTGTACTATCTACGTGCAGCATGCGCGCAAATACGTGCTCGTACTCAAAATTTTTTATTTCAGACGTCTAGGAAGATGTCCAAACGTCTTAAAAGGCTCAAACAGCAGAGTCTTAACATCATAACAAACTCAAATGAAGTTTCGTCCCCGAAACTTGTGCTAGCTAGGGTGCAGGAAGAGAACATAAGCATAACAAACTCAAAGAGGACCGAAGCCGATCCGAAAAGACGTACCCTCAAAGAGCTCCGGGTACCGCTCTCGCATCGTTGCCTCAGGCTCCCAAGTAGCCTTCTCGTACCTCTGGATCCTCCACAAGACCTTCACTAGGGATACCTGCTTCCATCTCAAACTCCGGACGGCTCTGTCTAGTATCTACAATGGTCTCTCAGGGTAGGTCAAGCCGTCACCCACCTCGACACACTCGTGGCTCAGAACGTGACTGGGA
Organism: Thalassia testudinum; assembly: GCA_037157565.1. Classification (NCBI taxonomy): domain Eukaryota; kingdom Viridiplantae; phylum Streptophyta; class Magnoliopsida; order Alismatales; family Hydrocharitaceae; genus Thalassia; species Thalassia testudinum. The sequence continues at coordinate 41,422,559 of JAZHRO010000062.1, forward strand.
TCGGCAACGTACTTCCTGAGGTTGAAATGTGGAACACGTCGTGCACACCAAAAATCTGGGGAGGAAAGGTAAGCCTATAAGCAACGGGTCCAACCTGCTCCAGGACCTCAAAGGGCCCCACAAACCTCGGTGTGACCTTCCCTTCCACCCCAAAACACTGCAGGCCCTTCATGGGCGAAACGCAAAGGAAGACGTGATCCCCAACCTCAAATTACACCTCTCTGCACTTCCGATCAGCATAGCTCTTCTATCTGCTCCTGACAGTGCAGAGCCGTCTGTGAATCTGCTCAATCACCTTCTGACTCTGCCGGATCAGCGTGGGGCCAACCTCCCACTTGATCACCACCTCAACCTACCTCAAAGGTGCAGTACACCTCCATCCGTACAGAGCCTCGTAGGGTACCATGCCGATGCTCTAGTGATAGTTGTTATTATATGCAAACTCTGCCAGGGGCAAGTGCTCATCCCAAGAGCCCCTCCAGTCTAGTAAACAAGCACGCAAAAGGTCCTCAAGCGTCTGTATCATGCACTCTGACTGTCCGTCCATCTGGGCGTGGTATGCCGTACTGAACCACAACCGTGCCCCCAAAGCCTGCTGAAACTCAGCCCAAAACTGAGACGTAAAATGGGTATCCTGGTCGGATACAATCTCACGTAGAATTCCGTACAGACGTAGCACATCGCGAATATACCTCTCTGATAACTGTGCTGGTCCCAAGGTGACTCAAATCAGCAAGAAACATGCCGTCCTCGTCAATTTGTCTACAATCACACAGACTGCATCGTATCCTCGCTGGGTAACAGGCAAGCCCACCACCAAGTCCATGGTGATGCTCTCCCACTTCCACTCTGTCACTGGAAGTGTCTGCAACGGCCCTGCAGGCCTCTGATGCTCAGCCTTCACCTGCTGGCACACCAAACACTGCTGTACGAACTCACATACATCCCGCTTCATTCCCCTCCACCAAAAATTACGTCTCAGATCATGATACATCTTTGTGTTCCCGGGATATATGGTGAACCCGGAACTGTGTGCCTCAGTTAGGAGCTCTCAACAACTCCTCGTCCCTAGGAACGCATAACCGTCCCCTCATGCACAGCACCTCGTCAGTAAAGAAGTCTCCAGGGTCCCCTGACAGTACTCTGCCACGCAATGGCTGCAGGTACGGGTCTGCCATCTGTCTTGTGATGATGCGGTCTATCAGCTCCGGCCTCGTCTGTCGTGTCACAGTCACTGCCCCACAGTGCCCCAGTAACTCTAGGAGTCGCCAACTACACATCTCCTCCATGAGTCTCCAACTCTGTGCTTGTAAACTGGCCAAGTGGGTAGGCGCCTTCCGGCTCAAGGTGTCAGCTACCACATTGGCCTTTCCCGGATGGTAGGAAATGCTGCAGTCATAGTCCTTCAAGAGCTCTAACCAACGTCTCTGTCTCATGTTGAGCTCCTCCTGATCAAACAAGTACCTAAGACTCTTATGATCCGTGAATATCTCAAAGGTCTCACCATACAAGTAGTGTCTCCAACTCTTCAGCGCGAAGACGACAGCTGCTAGCTCTGGGTCGTGGGTAGGGTAGCTGTGCTCATGGGACCTCAGTTGCCTCGAAGCATAAGCGACAACGTGACCCCGTTGTATAAGCACACCCCCTAATCCCTGCAAAGAGGCGTCCATGTACACAACGAACCCGCCACTGCTGTCCGGAATGGTAAGCACAAGAGCCGAAGTCAGCCTCTCCTTCAACTCCTGAAAGCATGCCTCACAAGCGTCTGTCCAAGAAAAGGGCACGTCCTTCCAGGTCAACTGTCATAGGACGTGCAATCTGCGAGAAACCCCTGATAAACCACCGGTAGTAAACTGTCAGTCCCAAGAAACTGCAGATCTCTGTCACTGTACGTGGTCTCTCCCACCTGAGCACTGCCTCTACCTTGGCTAGGTCCACAACCAAGACATCCCCTAAAATCACATGACCTAGGAAGGTCACCTAACTTAACTAGAACTTGCACTTACTATATTTGGCATACAGCCTACGTCATCTCAATGTGTCCAAAATCATCCGCAAGTGCTATCCATGTTGCGCCTGATCCCGAGAGTAGATGAGCACATCATCGATAAATACCACTACGAACTGATCCAGATATGGTCTGAACACCCGGTTCATCAAATCCATGAAAGCAACGGGGGCATTGGTCAGCCCAAACGGCATGACCAAAAACTCGTAGTGTCTGTACCAGGTGCGGAAAGCTATCTTGGAGACGTCGGTCTCCTTAATCCTCAACTGGTGGTAGCCAGAGCTCAAGTCTATCTTGGAGAAAACCATAGCACCTCACAACTGATCAAATATATCATCAATCCTCGGCAACGGATACCTGTTCTTGATGGTGACCCTATTCAGCTGTCTGTAGTCCACACAAAGGCGTAGGTTACCATCCTTTTTCTTCACAAATAATACCAGGGCTCCCCACGGAGACGCACTGGGCCTCACAAAACCCTTCTTCAGAAGGTCCTGCAACTGAGACATGAGCTCTCGTAACTCAATTGGTGCCATCTTGTAAGGTATTGCAGAAATGGAGCTGATCCCCGATACCAGTGAGATCTCGAACTCGATCTCACGCTCAGGCGGTAATCCTGATAGCTCCTCCGAAAACATATCGGGGTACTCTCTGACCACCGGGATACTCTAAAAGTCTACCACGGGGCTGGGCTTTGCCACTACACAAGCCAGAAAGCTCTCACACCCCTGGCCCAAAAGTCTCACCCGAAGTGTAGAAATGCACCTGAAGCCTCCGTCCGCCGGCTATCTATAAAACTCAAAAGAAGGCATCTCCGATATGGAGATCTTCCTCTCGAAACAGTCCACCAAAGCATGGTAAGTGGACAGCCAGTCCATCCCCAGAATCACGCCAAAGTCCTCCATCGGTATCACAATCAGCCAGCGGAAAGGCAGTGTCTCCCAACACTGACCTCAGCCTTTGTAAGCCTCCTCAACTACAAACAGCTGACCACCTGGACCTCTGATCACAAATGAATCCTCTAACAACACACAGTCATGTCCCAAACTAACAGCAACAAACGAATGCATAGCGTCGGAATCAAAAAGTGTGTAAACTAATCTACCGGAAACTATAACCATACATACCACTACTGAACCTGAAGCTCTGACGTCTCTGTGTGTCAGGGCATTAATACGTCCCTCAGCTCTGGGTGCAGAAGAAGCAGCCACACTCTGCGTCGGACGGGTAACCACTAGCTGGTACCCTCCCCTCGACTGCTGTCCTCCCCACGCGCCTGGGAACCACGACCTCCTGCTCGTCCTCCAACGCTCGGTGCGGGGAGCATCTGCTGACCTCCAGCCCTAGAGGGCAATCCCTCCTGATGTGACCCGACTGGTTACATTGATAGCAAAGGGGAACTCAACTCCTACCCTCGGTAGGTCCCTACTGACAGCTGGGCGAGGATCCAGTGCTGCCAGCTGGCTCCTGTCGAGGGCCCCCAAAGGCCACTAACGGCCCCGCAAAGTGTGACGGCTCTCTCACCGACCCTATGAGTAGTCTGGCTGGTAGGGCCTCTTCCGTCCGCTGTCAGAGTCACGTGCGGCCGGGTTGGTCTCCTCATATGTCATAACTGCCTCCACCACTCTCGAGAACGTAAGCAGCTCCAGAGGTTAGGTTTGACATACCCCCGAATAGTAGGCCGGAGCCCCTCAGTGAACCTCCACAGGCACTCCTCCTCAGTAGCTACACCTGTCGCGGTGAAACGAGACAGCTCCAGAAAACGCATGCGATACGCACCCACGGTCATCGTCCCCTTGCGAAAAGTGTGGAACTCCCGCCTCATCTAATCCTGCCACGTCTGGGGAAAGTACTACTCGTAGAAGAAGGTGACAAACTGGTCCCATGTCGGCTCGACCCTCTCCTGACCTCTGATCGCCCTCCACCACCTATGTGCCGTGCTCTCCAACTGATACGTGGCAAAGGCCACGCAGCACTCCGTAGGGGGACGAAGGGTGTCAAATACATTCTCGATCTACTCGAGCCAATCCTCTGCCTCGGTCGGGTCCTCATTCCCCTTGAAAGAGGGGGGCTTCAGCTTCCGGAACTATCTGAAAAGCTCGTAATGGCACTGAAGTGGGGAAACTGGTATGCCTCCAGGTAGGGAAGGCTCGTGCTCGGAAGTGTTAGAGGACGATAGGGGCGGTGGACGACCACCCCCTCCCCCACGTCTAGCGCTGCGTCTGTCTCGCGATCCCATAGAGGACTCCCCCTCCACGTCCCCAAGGAGACGCGTCCGTGGAGGCAGGTGGAGCTCCTCTCACACAATCTCCCATATCAGCTAAGCGAGGTCCTGGACCTGAATGCCCGGAAGTAGTGGCTAGTCCACTGAGACGTCGGGCTCAACACGTCTGCCCTTCCGACCCCGTCCTCAGCTACGTCTGCGGCCCGCCTTAATGACTCCACGTCGAGGCATCTCCTACAAGGAGACGCGAACAACAAAACAAAAAAACGTCAATTCTGACATTCAGCAAAAAAATCTCAGAACAGATGTCAAAAGGTACATTGTGGTGGTTACTCTAGCTACAAGCACGTAAATTAGTTATTCTCAAACTAGTTTGTTCACTTCACGGGACGACCTTGCTCTGATACCATCTTGTTACGACCCAGTTCCCGAATCCATACAGGACACGAGACCGGACCAACTCGACTGATCCCAAGGCCCAGTCATCCAACGAAAAAGTAACCAAAAAGTAAGAAAGTAAACCACATTCACTATACTAGGCAACTAACAGTAACAAAAGTACAGCAGTAAAGAAGTAAAACTACTACAGTACACACTATCCCAACAATATAAAGTAAACAGGTACAGAAATATAAAATACAAAATGTCAGAGTACAGAGGTGCAAAAACTGCTCACTACAATTGAAAAGGAGTACAACAAAAAGCTACAACTATTGGACTCTACTAGGCCCAGTAGCCTCTGCAGCCGTAGGTTCTGGCTGCTCAGCACCTGGACCTGAAAAGGGGTTATGAGTACAAAACGTCAGCGAATACTGAGTAAAGTGGCAACCAACTAATTAAAGCAGTAAAGGTGGACAAGTAGCTGTTGTTTTTCAATTTCTTTCTATCTTTAACTAAGTATTCTTTCTTTCACCACTTGGTTTATTTATCAGGTCTCTTTCTTGATCTCGAATGTTCCTCGTGGGAACGATCTTGATTGCAGTCTTTTTCGAAGAGTAAAAGTCGTACGTGGTGCTCTCTTGGCCGGGAGAGTCCCCCGTGGTGGTCTCACACCCAGTCAACCACCCCAAGGCCACAAACAGACGTAACGGTGAGTACGGGACATGCGATAAGCACACGGGTAACTATCCCGCACTGGCATGCGATCAGTCGTTTCCATTAGCAGGTGCACCCAAAGCATAGCACGGAACCAGTATAAGGCATAGCCCTCTCAGTAACAGGGATCTAGCTCCTAAGAACCAAACAGGGGTCTCTCCCCTCCACAGTCCACGCACCCTCGCCTGACTACCCTGGTTTGCCCAGTGGGCCTAACAAGTCAGTGTAGGGTAGCTAGTTGAACCCCAGGCCCCGTGGGGTGACTATCTCTCTCCCTACACTAGTAGCTCTTCCCGGTACTGCGTACACGAGAGCCAAGAAGTCGGTACAGAGTGGCCAATCCTAACTCTGGATCCCAACCCAAGGGCGGCTAACTCCACCCTGCACTAAACAGGGGGCAGTCGCTCTCCTTAGTACTCCGTACTCAAGGGTGAGCTCACATTTCCAGTTTCATTTCCATTTATTTCCAGGAGCTCTACTTCTAATTCCTCATAGGGTTCATGCTCATATCCTCAGGCCATTCCATACCAGGTTTCATCATTTCTATTTCCATTCTCAGGTTATACACATGCAATTTGTAGTTCTATCGTTCACATTTCCATATTCAGGTTATTCACAAGTAACTGGTGTTTCCGACATTCACCTTTCCATTTCCAATTTATATACATACAGCTCATATTATGTCATTTCACGTGTGCGACAGGAAAGTTACATTCAACAGTTAACTAGCACAAGTACTACATATTTTGCATGCAACTGTTATTCATTTACAGGTAATTGTTATCATTCTATCTACTCATTTAAGACCGCAATCCATTCATTCAATACAAGTATCCAAGTATTTCTAGTCCTAAGATTCATGATATATCATAGGTTCTAATCATTCATTCCACAAATGCATTTAAGTTTTAATTAAATTAAGGGGAAGCCACTCTACCAATAAACTCAGGAGTAGTGGGGCTTGAACGGCAGGCTCACGTACTTCAGCAAGCCTCGAACCCGCAACGGAAACCAATCCTATCACAAGGATCAATCACAAGAGAATACTCAAAACAATATAGAAAGTCTTCTAACAAGTAGAGAAATTCATACGGGAAACATCGGTATCGTAATTGCGGAAATCGAACCCTAAACGGGTCAAAAACAATGTTTCTGACTCAAATCAGACGCCTAGAATAACTTCCAGACATTTTAAAAGTGTCCAGTGCCATACCTTAAGTCCTGTGCCACTCCTCAGACGTCCAGGAACTCCGCTAGACCGTCTGGGCTCAATTCCAGACGTCCGACCACCTCTCCGGACGTCTGGAAGCGCTCCCCGTCGTCTGGTATGTCGCCCAGACATCCGAAATGCTTGGGAGGACGTGTCCCGCGCCTTCCCAAAGCGAACCCTGCACGCAATCCACCAAATCTCCTTAAAAAGGCATGCCACAGTGCCTCGGCGGAGCGGCCTACATGGCCGTATCTGCAAAGAAGACGTACCTTCGCGAAGTCTACTTCTCAATCGTCTGAAACCTCCTCCAAACGTCGGCTAAGTTGTCTGGACGTCGCTCCAGACGTCTGATTCTGAGAAAAACCCAGAACCAGAACCTGCTTCCACCCTCTCGCGACGCACGTGGCCGCGCCGCATCCTCTCGCCTGCTGCTCCAGCTGCAACAGTGTCAGGGAGGACCTCCCCAATGCACTCCTCCGCCTTGCGAACACGCCACTCCGGCCGTGAGCTCACCGGCAAGCTCCTACGCGAGCTCGCAAGCTAAACTCCTCTCCCTCTCACGCTGCTCCCCTCCTTCTCGCGTCACTCCCGCGCTCTCACCGCTCTGCTGCTCTTGCCAGAGGGAAGGAGGAAGGTAGCTGGGAACTGGGTGGAAGGAGGGGGAGGGGGCCTTATATAAGGGTGTGGGTTTAGGGTTTTGTCGGGGGCGGAAGGAGAAGAAACGAGGGGAGTGTACTGTCTGCACGTAGCACACGTGCAGACGCGAGCTCGTACTCAAAATTTTCGATTTCCAGACGTCTGGGAAGGTGTCCAGACGTCTGACCAGACGTCTTAAAAGGCTCAAATAGCAGGATCTTAACAAGAAATCTCCAAGCTGGACAAATGCAAGGATGTAGGCCCCCTGTCAAAGGAGGACCGGATCACACAGGAGTAGTGCAGGATGATAAGAAGGTGAAGGTGAGCTAGCACATCAAATCTAGGCAGAGGTGGCTGAAGGAAGGAGACTCCAACATGTGGTACTTTCACCTGATGGTGTCTTGCAGAAGGAGGTGGGATAGGATATACAGGCTAGTAGTGGACAGAGAAGGGTTCTCTGGTAGGGAGGAGGTGGTTAGGGCAGCAGCCAGCCATTTCAAGGCATTCATAGGGGCGAGAAGGCTGGGGAGGTGGAGGTGGATGGGGATGGACGTGCACCACATCTCTAAGGGACAAGTGAATGACTTGACCTCCCGCTTCACAAAAGACGATATTAGGGGCACACACTGGGGCCTGAATGTGGATAAGTGCCTGGGCGATGTTAAATAAAGATGTCACGCAAGTTGTCCAAGAGTTTGAGAAAGGTAATAGAGGCTTTGACAGGCTCAACCGCTTCTATATGCTCTTACTGGCAAAAAGGGGGTGAGACGATCGAGGAATTCAGGCCAATCGCCTTGTCTAATGCTATGTATCTCATCATCGCCATGGCCTTGGCAAATAGGCTATGTGCCAGGCAGGAACATCCTATATGACTTTATCGTTGCCTTTGAGATTTTGGCACACTAAAAGAGGCAAAAGGCCTTCTTATGGAAGGTAGATTTTAGCAAGACATATGACTCGATATGTGGCGTTTCCTTTGGACATCCCTGGTGTGGGGTTTCCCCCAAAGATGGATCAATTGGATGAAGCGAAGCATTACTACAACATCTCAATCTTGGTGAATGGCAATCAGGTAAGAGGGTGGATACAGGCACAAGGATGCGAAGCATTACTACATAGAGGAGTCAGGTAGAGGTGTCCCCTTACCCCACTACTCTTTGTACTGGCGACGAATGCTTTGACGAGGGCTATATTCAAGAGATTTGCTCTTTGGATTTTTCACGCTCTACCGTATGCAGATGACACCCTATTCTTTGTGGAGGGCTTAATGGAGGAAGCACAGAGGTTGTGCATGTTGCTTCATCTATTCGAGGAGGCCCCTTGTTTGCAAATTAATTTTGGAAAATCTTTTCAAAACAAAGATTCAATTTTGGAAAGTCCTACTTTTTTTTCGATGCATATGGAAGACGAGAAGGCCAAGAGCTATGCGGGGGCCTTGGGTACATCGATAGCCACATTGCCTATGCCTTATTTGGGCTTGCCTCTATCAGATAGCAAGCTTAGCGTGCAAGATTTCATCTTGTTGGTGGAGAGGGTTCAAAGGAGGTTGGCAAGACAATCCTCTAAGATGCTATCTCATGGGGGTCAATTAGTTATGGTGAGGGCGGTCCTCTCCGCTATGCCGACTTTATGTCTATTTTCAAGCTCCCTCGGAAGGTGGAGAAGAGGCTGACTAATTTGATGAGGAACTTCTTTTGGTCCAATTTTGGAGAGTCAAGGAAGGAGGACAAATTGGTGTCATGGGAGGAGGTTTGCAGACTTGTAAGGGAGGGTGGTCTTGGGGTGCGAGATTTGGAGACAATGAATGACAATTTGCTAACCAAGTGGATAGAGAGTCTAATGGGGTGCAGGCCAAGTTTACTAGGCAAAGTGTTGGAGGCTTGCTATAGAGGGTCATTGGATTAGGAGAATTTGGTGAGGCCAGGAAGAGGAGCTTCCTTCTTCTATAGGGGCTAGCGTCTGTGGCACCAAGGGTGCAAGACTTCTCGCCACTAGTTGGTACGAGGGACAAATTCAGGTTCTGAACGGATGACTGGATGGGAGATGATACCATGGCTTCCAGATTTTCGAGGCTCTTCGTGATGGTGCAGGATAAGGAGGCCACGGTTGGGCCTGCTGGGAAGGAACAAGGTGCCCTGCGATGGCAAGTAACCTATCAAATCACAGGCTGGAAGAGCTTTTGGTTCTGTTGCACAAGGTAGAGCATTTCGGGAATGCACCAATCAAGAGTGCTTCTGGTCAATTCTTAGGAAGGGTAACCTGGTTGTGGAACGGTGCACATTCAAATCGAAGATTACAAGAGTTTTACCAACGTTGTGGGGCATTTGGATGGGGAGAAATGCAGCGGTGTTCAGCGGCCAAATCCCCTACATTGAGAACTTTGTCTTCTCCATTTCAGCACTGGTGCATTTTTGGGAGTCCACATTATAATGTGTAGCCCTTTGTAATGGTTTGCACTCTCTTGGAGCTTGTAAATGGGGGATTACCACAATGATAACCATTCAAAAGAAATAATAGAAAACAAAAGCATAAAAGGAAGTATCAGGAGCCACAATTAATTAGTACATAACAAATATTTACCAGTCCCTTATGGTGGTGCCCAACCACAATATATATAGAGATTAACAAAATGGTCTACAACATAACTAAACTACTAAACAAAAACACTGAGTTAGAAACTTCGCCATCATTCACTATTGGGTGTATAACCTATTGCACAGATGCCATGGTGTAGCTAACAGAAAGCTGTAATAAACTTTGAGATTATCTCCCACGACTCAATAGGAGACCCAAAACTCAGGCCCAGAATTTAAGGCTTCTATTTCCATTAGCAACCCAGTATTATCCGCTCACCTCTTTGTCCAACCTAATCCATTTTTAGGTAAAACATTTTATATGACTCTTTCCTAGTGTGTAAGCTTACCGTGTAGGTCCACCAGCTCCTACAGTCTTATGCCTACGCAAATTAATAAAAGGATCATTTCCATGTTGTCCACATCTCCCCAAAACAATAAGCAATGTTGTATGCACCATGCCAGGGAAACAATCAATATGACAACTTTTTCTTAGTGCTTGTTGAGGTTGGAACTCCCACTCTCCACAAGATGCAACCTACATTGCTGGAACCAAGTAAACCTTATGATTTATGTGGTTGTTGTGCTTCTTCTTTGCTCTTCTCTACCACTCTCACTTTCTCTATTGATGCAGACCTCACTAGAGAGGGACCCCTTGAGAATTCATCATCCAAGGACCAAGGCTTTGCCCACACATCAATGAGGACCAGGGTTCAATAACGAGAAGTTTATTTTGTTCAACAAGTATCGAAATAACAGCACAATTTTCAGAGATTGGATGTCACTGCAGCTTTTTATGACCCAATGGTAAGCAATAATGAACGAGATTTGCCTTACTCAAATGTAAGAATTGTAATTCTGTCATTGCACTGAGTCTGCAGTCTCTAAGTTATTTCTATAAATGGAAGAGGGATTGAACTAGAAACGCAACAACTTGAGTGATAGTACTTGGTGTAAGAATAAGTCAGCTTAAAAGAAAAAAGAGCTAACAAAAGTCATAGACCACCAAATTGAAAGGAAGATGTGAGAAAAAGTTAGCTCAAAAACAAGGTTCCAAGAGAAAATTTGTAGATAACCAAATTGAACGGACACCTGTAAGCATTGCATTTGCTAAAAAACAAGTATACCATGCCATTATATTCATAAGGACTCGCCAATTTATTCTGCAAGAAGGGCATTCCTTTGAATTCAATAAATTATCAACTCTATGCTTCTTACATTTGAAGTGATACTAGATCACTGTTATCATTAACCCATGTAGTTTGACAACATGAAATGCTTGTTTACAGCGAAAGCAGAAAAATTTACAGCATATAGCAGTTTAGAATGGTCCTTGATAATTATTTGTCCAGATAAACTTCAACATGCAACTTTTACCTTCTGATGCTCGAAAGCAGAATCAGGTTTAAGGAAATTATCTGCATGGAGTGCAACACACTAAAAGTACTAATCAGTAATCATAATCTGAATACATTCGGAATGGCCAGAGGGTCTCTCCACGGTAATCATTGTCATCCTCATGTTCCTGCAAGTATGTTCTCAATTTTTAGGACAGCTCTATTGAGAAAATTATTTGAGAAATTTACCCAAGAATCATTCAGTAAAGCTTCATACATGATGAGTAAACTAATTACAACCAATAAAATATTGATCGAAAATTTGTAAAAGAAAACCAGTAAATGGGGACAGAAAAGTACCTGCATCTAACCTGGATATCATGGGTATCTGAAAAATGTCAGATCTGGACATTGGTCAGATCCGCCCATATGTATGCATGCATGCCTCTGTGTGTGCGTGCGTGCGTGTGCGTGTGCGTGTGCGTGTGAGTGTGAGTGTGCGTATGCGTGTGCGTGTTCCAAGAATAAATGATTGGTTGTTGGGTTATTGGACCATGTAATGATCCAATTATAAGGATTAGTGGGAGTTTGAGATATGTGCCATGGCCTATATCTATGGTTCTTGTATTTGTTTTGTTCTCTAAGATGGAAAAATAGAAGATCTAGCCCATATGGGCTTTTCTCCTATCGTTTTCCCTTTTTCTTCATAAGGGGGGTTTTCCATGCAAATTGAAGCTTCTTTGTGAGGCTCTTGATGTTGAATTTTCTATTTTATTTATTTCAACATGGTATCAAAACACTGATGGAGCAGTTTGTCAAAACCTTGCCTTCTTGTGGCAGGCTGGGAAGTTGAGAGCTTCTTCATTGGACTTGCTCCAATTCATTCTTTTTAGTGTCCAGACCCCCATGGATGAAATCATACAAGCATTCCAGCTTGGTCCCTCTCCTTAAGGGTTGTCTCATTTCAGAGTCTCTATTGGCATGCCAACATCATCTGAATTGTCTGACTCAAGTCCTTTCGGAGCCAAGTTAATCCTAATGTTGGCTTGTAATAGACTCTGCTCAGATTTTCTTTGAATCGACTCTTTTTACAATCAGGGAAAACCTAGAAAGAATCATTGTTGATAAAACTTTAGTTGATAGCTTTTATCGTCAGATTTCACAGGCTTTCTCAAACACTTGTGTTTCTGTTACCATTAATGTTTCTACTATAGTTTTTGAAAATCATGATCATGGAATTTTTTTCTTGGTCATGGTTCATGGTCAACCCCAAGGCCAAGGCAAAGGATGGAATTAGGTTGAATGAGCATCATCATAGGATTGACCACAATTCTTGGGAGAACCTAGAGAAGTTTGATTACCTCAGCCTGAAGGAAAACAAACTACCACTGAGGGTTCTAGGCTTCTATCTCTTCAAGTTTTTCTGCTACCGAGGAGCACGTAACCATATCTAAGGAGGAATACAATCCTCTACCAAGAATCCTCGGGCTCCTCCACTTCTGCTGGTGCTTCTATAATCTCTCACTGTTAGGTAATCAAGTCTTAGCCATTCCTAAGACCAAATGAGTTGCACACTTGGCATCTCCTACATATTACTAGCAATACTTCTCCTTTTGAATCTCTTAAAAAAGTCTCCAATCATTTTGACGTTAGAGTTGCCAAGTGTTTTTTCCTTATTACTAGTCCGGATAACATCCACATCAGTCCTTTCCCTGTCAAACATCTTGCATGCATCTCAATTTAAACTCAATACTTTATTTATTAGTCAACTATTAAAGATCTAAATTGTAGTGTTATTTTTTAAGCTCTCATTGTGTGTTGCAAGATCTGTTGATGACAAAGGTGATTGTTTGGGGGAATTGAGTGGGATGGATTCTAGTATGTATCTATCTATCCACCACTATTTCCTCAGCACATCATATCTCTCTCATTCAATGACAGTGAAAACTTGGGCACCCGAATTTATCTGTTATCTGATGTCGGTTTCCAAACTTGGAAGTCTATTAAGGCTTTGAAGTGTAAAGTTTGTCGACTCAAAAAGCATTGTAGGTCTATACGTCTATTTTTTGTCCCTACAAGTGGAAATTTATTCAAGTGACCCAATATCTTTTCAAGCGAATGTGGTCGACATCATGTTATCTCATTAATGGGGTCAAATCCCTTTCTCTATCCAATGTCCTAATTTGCATTGTCTTTTAACTCCAAGGACTTTTGGTTGCATCGGCTTTGTGCACTCTCCTTGATGATAAACTTTCCCTCCATTCAATAAAGTGTGTTTTTCTTGGTCATTATTGGGCCCAAAAGGGTTACATACATATGCTATAGTCCTACCAACTATAAGTATTGTGTCAATGTTAATGTCACCTTCTTTGAGAATGTATCTTGCTATTCCACTGCAAGGTTGACATCCAAGAGTCAAATACTCATGACACTCTGCTTCCTAAACCAAGAATCCTATACCCCTACCTCCACCTCCACCATCAAGATAGCCAACTTCTCCTTCAAAGGCTTGACATCACCCGCATAAAACCCAACCCACATGCTTACCTACCAAGGAATCTTTTACCATTATCCAATCCCCAACTTCAACCTTGACATCATCTTCAACCTAAGGAAAATTCAACTTTAGGTCAAGTAATGCTTTGGATGTACCTATTTCCTTTCAAAAGGGAACCCATCAATGTACTAAATATCTTATGTCTTGCTTTATACTTTTCTCATTTGGATTTAGTTGCATGACAGGCTCCTTCTTCCGTTGATAGAGTCAAAGGAAACAAATAATCTTATTCTTAAAAGAAATCCTACACCTCTTTATGTAAAGAGAGATGTTAGAAAAATTATATCAAAGAACCAACTAGAAATAAGAAACTAACAAACAGTACAAAACAATTAAAAAATAATATGGAGTGTTCTCATAATACTTCCCCTTAAGCTGGAGCATAGCTGTCAATCATGCTCAGCTTGTCACAACTTGCATCAAAAGCAGACTTAGCAAGAGGCTTAGTAAACATATTTGCAGTCTGATTTTTTGAGATGGCACTGAATCAGATCTCTAATATAATGATAATCAATCACCACATGTTTTACGCAGTAATGAAACATAGGATTGCTAACAATATATGTAGCTGCACGATTATCGCATCTCATCTCCATAGGCTCCTCAATCTCAACATGCAAATCAAGTAGGAGAGACCTCACCCAAATTAACTCAATTATTGTCTGTGCCATAGCTCTGTAGTCTGACTTAGCATTAAATCGAGATATCACACCCTGCTTTTTGCTTCTCCATGTCACCATGTTCTCAGCTACATAAGTGCAAAATCCAGTGGTAGACTTTCTATCTGAAAGACATCCCACAGTCTGTATCAGAATATCCCACAATAGTCATGGACTCACCTCTCCTGAATAGGAATCCCCGTCCTGGTGCTTACTTGAAGTACCTAAGCACCTGCATTGCAATATCCCAATGCTACTTGATTGTCTTATCCATGAATTGGCTGAGCTTGCCTACAAGAAAAGAAATATCTGGACATGTAATAGTAAGATAAAGAAGCTTCCCAATCAACTGTCCGTATCCTCTACTCTCTGTGGCCTCTAACTCTGCATTATATAGGTACATCTTAGGAACCATGAGTATGTTGGCTTGCTTTGCTCCAACATCCCAGTATCCTGTAATACATCAAGTGCATATTTCCTTTGAGTACAATACCTTCTGCCACTTGCCACCTCAATGCCCAGAAAATATCACAAAGGACTCAAGTCCTTTATAATGAATCTCTCAGCCAAACTCTACTTGACCTCAGTTATCCCGACTGCATCATCATCGGTGATAATGAGATCATCTACATAAACAAGAAGAGGAACAATCCCCTTCTCCATCTTTTGCACAAATAAGGAGTGATCTGATGATGACCGGTTAAGCCCCAAACCTTCAAAAACTTTTGACAACTTTTGGAATCAAGCTTATGGACTCTGCTTGAGTACATAAATTACTTTCTTGAGCTTAACATACTCACTCTCCTTTAACCTCAAAACCTGGGGATTGCTACATGCATACCTTCTTGTGAAGATCACCATATAAGAAAGTATTCTTCACGTCTAACTGATATAAAGGCCAATTTAGGTAAGCTGCAATGGCTATTAGAATCTGTATTATAGGAAGCCCGACAACAGAAGTGTCAAAGAAATCCACCCCATATGCCTGAGTAAATCCTTTTGCAATAAGATGAGCCTTATATCGAGAAATAGATCTATCAAGATTGTATTTCAAGACAAAGACCTAACGGCAGCCAACAATGCATGCACCAGGTGGAAGTGGAGTAAGCTCCTATGTCTCTTGAGGCTGAAGTGTAGCTATCTCATCCTCCATGGCTTGTCACCACTTTGGATTAAGCATAGCCAACTAATACGTAACCGGTATCTAAGTAGAAAACAGAGCCTTAGTGAGATTCATGGACCACACACCCTTGCTTTGGGTGACGAATGAGGGCTGGAGGCATGGAACGTATTTTAAGTTTGACAGAGCTTGGCTCCTTGAAGAGAGTTTCAGGGGGCTGGTGGAAGAGAGATGGAGATCTACTCATGTGGATGGCTCGGCAGCTGCTAAATTGGAAGCTAAACTGCGAGAGTTGAGGTCCTTCCTTAAGGTCTATAAGAAGCAAATTAAAGAGGAGCGTGGGAAGAGGAGAGATGAAGCTATCAGTGAGATTGCAAGGCTGAACTTGGCTGAGGATGTTGGCCTCCTATCTGAAATGAACAGGGTGAACAGAGCAAAGTGCTTACAAGTGGTGCAAGAGGAACATCGGAAGGTGGAAGTGGAATGGAAGGTGAGATCCAGGCAGAGGTAGCTCAGGGAGGGCGATTCTAACACTCGGTATTTTCATATGGTGGCATCCAAGAGGAGGATGAGGAACTAGATCGATAGACTGATGGTGAAATGGGAGGAGTTTGTGGGTAGGGAAGCGATGGGAGGGGCGGCTACGAGGTACTTCAGAGAGTTCACCGGGAGGAGGCAGGGGGGAAGATGGAGGTGGTTGGGATCCGAGGTGCCACGGATCAACGATGCGGAAGCGAAGCACTTGACGGGGCCGTTTGAAGAAGATGAGATTCATAAGGCGATCTGGGAGCTGAATGCCGATGGTTGTCCAGGTCCGGATGATTTTCCAATCGCCTTTTATAAGGAGTTTTGGCCGGTGGTGAAGGATGATGTGGTGCAGGTACTACAGGAGTTCAGAGAAGGAAATTCAAGCTTCAACAGATTGAACAAATTTTACTTGTTCTTATTGTCGAAGAGGGAGGGAGCAGAGGAGATCCAGGAGTATAGGCCGATAGCTCTTTCGAATGCTATTTACTTAATTTTGGCTAAGATCTTGGCGAATAGGTTGAGGAAGACCTTGGCAAAGATTGTGGATCCGATACAGACGGCTTTGTCCAGGGCAGGAACATTTTGGAGGGGTATGTGATGGCTTCGGAGATCCTGTCTTCTTGGAAGAGTAGGAGGAAGGCTTTCATGTGGAAGGTTGATTTTAGCAAGGCGTATGACTCAGTGCAATGGTCTTTCCTTTGGGTCTCGTTGGTGAAAAGGGGATTTCCACTTGTGTGGATCGAGTGGATGAAAAGATGTGTCACAACGTCTTTCTCGGTTCTTATCAATGGAAACCCGGCAGGGAGTTGGATCCAGCTGAGAAGAGGGGTGAGACAGGGGTGCCCGTTGGCTCCGATGCTTTTTGTTATAGCAGCAGATGCACTTGCGAGGGCGGCAAAGAAATTTTGTGAGAGGAACTTGGTGAGGGGTTTCTCCTTGGGAGATGGGACAAGCATCCTGTTGCTGTAATATGCGGATGATACGATTTTCTTTATTGAAGGCAGGGAGGTGGAAGCCAGGAGGATGCGGATTTTGCTTCTTTTGTTTGGTGAGGCTTCAGGTCTGCAAATTAACCTGTCCAAATCAGGTTTTGTCCCTTTTAATTTGACGGAGGCAAAGGCGAAGGAGTGCAGCACAGGTCTTGGCACAGAGCAGGTAAAGCTACCGATCAGATACTTGGGTCTACCACTGACAGATTGTAGGATCTTGGTGCAGGATTGGGCTCCCCTAATGGGGAGGCTGGAGGGGAGGTTGGCAGGATAGGCGTCCAGGTTTCTGTCGAGGGGTGGAAGGCTGGTTTTGCTCAAGGCGGTTCTGGCGACGATGCCGTCGTATTTCACCTCTGTCCTGAAGTTACCCCAGCAGGTCGTCTTAAGAATGTTGGGGCTTATAAGGAATTTCTTCTAATCCAATCAGGGGTCGAATGGGCCTGGTGCAAGGTTGGTGGCGTGGGAGGAGGTTTGCAAGCCAGTGGAGGAGGGGGGCTTAGGGTGAGGGATTTGGGAAGGTCTAATGATAGCCTGCTGGTGAAATGGATTGAGGGCCTCTTGGAGAATAGGGGGGATTTGATAGGGAACGTTTTCAGGACAGTCTATGGTGGCCCTCTACGTTGGGACCTCCTATCCCCGCCGAGGGATGCTTCTCACTTCTTGAAAGGTTTGTCGACGGTGGCTCCTAAGGTGCAGAACTGTTTTGTACCGGTGGTGGGGACGGGGGAGATTTTCAAGTTCTGGCAGGATGATTGGACAGAGCAAGGTGCACTCTCTAGAAGATTTCCGAAACTTTTCGCTTTGTCCTCGAGCAGAGAGGCGTCTGTGGCTGAAGTTTGGGGAGGTGGGTGATGTCCGTCTTTTGTAGGGAATCTTTCAGATGCGAGAATTCACGACTTCCAGAGGTTGCTTAAAGAGTTGGAAGGCCTGCAGCCGGCATCCAGTAATGATATGTATGGTTGGGATGAAGGAGATTTCTCAGTGGGGGCTGCGTACAAGAGATTGTCCGGTGGGGGTCCAACTAGTGATTTGGATCTGGTAAGAGATTGCAAACAGGTTTGGAAGGCGACTTGTCCTTTGAAGGTTAAGATTTTTGTTTGGCTGCTTAGGAGAAGGCTCATGACTAAGGTGTGGAAGGCGAGATGGGCTCCTGGGGAGAGTAAGGTCTGCCCTTTGTGTGGAGGTGAAGATGAGGATGTCGACCATCTTTTCTTCTCTTGCCCGTTTGTCTTGCAGATTTGGAGCTATGTGGGAGTGAGGTGTTGGAGCTGTCGGTCTTTTAATGATTTTTGGAACGATTATGATGTAAAGGGGGCAACGCTGGGTAGAATGTCTTCCATACGAAGGAGAGGGCCAGACCGCTGGCGGTCCTCTGGGGTGTCTGGTTAGGAAGGAATGATGTCGTCTTCAGAGGGCAGAGACCTTATGTGGAGAATTTTGTGGAGCCAATTTTTGTTTTGATTAAGCTTTGGAGTGAGTCCTTGTGAGTGAGGGGTCTTTGTGAGTGCCCCTTGGTATGGTGTTGGCTGGATAGCTTTCTCTTCTAATATATTTAGGCAGTTATCATTTTGGATAACTACCCTTTTCTTTTTCAAAAAAAAAGACAGAGTCTTAGTGAAGAGAACAAAAGCATGACTAAGGCAGCCAGTAGATACAAACCCAACCACCTGATACTAGGCACAACTCCGAGGCACCTTCCGAATAGCTACCAGAAGATCAAGATCATCAAGTGAGGGCTTAGCATCCTCAACAAGAGGCTCAAAAGCCAATGGTACATCACCACCAAGACTAGTATCATTACTTGCAGGATCACCACCAGACACACGACAGTCAGTAGCATTAACACCTACCTGTAGTAGGGAAGATGATGGTGCTGAAGTAGGGGGTGTGCTGCTGATATGTCACAGGTAATTTATATGACATAGGAGGATCTCTAAACTGAGTAGAAACTCTGTCTATAATGCCTGGTGATGTAGACTGACAAATAGGAAAATATCCTAACTGAACAGGAGGCATAGGCATTGGAGCGACCTCTGCCTCAACAGACCAACTAACACCCAATCACTAAAAGTATCATACTGGGTCATGAAAAGTGATGTCTGCATTAATGTAATGCCTCTTCTACAATAAATCATAACACCTATAACCTTTTTAGGTGCGACTATAACCCAAGAAAACACATTTAACTATCCTTGGGGTCAATTTATCTTTGCTAGGACCGGTTATATGAACAAAAGCTACACAACCAAAAATATGGGGTGACAACTGAAACAACTCCCGATCTGGATACAATATTTGCCATAGTACCTACTCAGATAGTACATACAGAACTGTGCATCCTATTAATCAAATAACATGCAATAAGTACTGCATCTCCCTAGTACACCGAGGGAATATTATGATGAATCAGTAAAGTCCTAGCAACATCCAAAAAATGCATGTGTTTCTACTCTACCACCCCATTCTGTTAGGATGAATCAGGGTAGGTAGTTTGATAAATGATATCATGTGATCTGTAGAATCAGTCATTTGAGCAATACAAGACCCAAGAGCATTATCTGTAGGAACAACCTTATCAGTAGAAGTAAAGTGATTCTTTATTTCAATAATAAATGTCTCAATTACTAACCCAACATCAGACTTGTTCTTTAACAAAAATAACCATGACATTCTAGAACAATCGTCAACTATCAACAAATAACATCGACAGGCAAATTGATCTAGAATACGATTGGGACCCTAATCATCTAAATGCGATAAATCAAAACCAGACTCGGCAATAGAACTAGTAGAATAGGTAGCTTTATGATATTTCCCTATCCGGCATGCATCATAATGGATCTCATTGGCTAGCGAAAGGTGAGGGATAATACGGCATAGCCTATCCAGAGATAGATGACCAAAACAATTGTGCCACTACAAAGCACTTCCTGTAGCAAAAGACACCTCGCCCTGGTAAGAAGCTGCAACTAGTGTCTGAAACAGGCAATACGCACCCCCTCTTAACGTCCGCCACCAATCATCCTCCCTATGAACTTGTCTTGAAATACACAGCCAACATCATCAAAGATTGCCCTACAATTAAGATCCTTTGTAATTCTGCTAACAGACAATAAACTAACGAGAAAGTCTGGAACAAATAAAACATTAAGTAATCTCAAACTGGGGGTAACTGCCAGCTCTCCCTGACCATTCACCCTAGAATGTCACCCATCTGCGACCTGAACTGTCCTACCAAGAGGGACTGACTGAAGCTGCTGTAAACAACTGTGATCATCGCTCAAGTGATGTGAAGCACCAAAAGCAACACATCAAGTGGTATTATCAAAAACCCTGTCAAAAATGCGAGAGGCACACTCTATACCTGAGGAGGCAATGGCAGTTGTATCAGAAGATGAAGAACACATCTCCTAAGTAATCTAGGTAGGTCGCAAGACCACAGTATCATATTCTGCCCGAGACACGATATCTAACTCTGCATCAAAAGTAATCACTGCCTAATTGGCCACAAAAGGCTTCCTATGCTTAGTCTCACATGAAGCCTCAGCATGGCCAATCCGACCACAAAAGGTGCGTGTAGGGTGAACTCTACCAGTCTATCCTCTACTACATCCACGGCCACGAGTAGATGGAGAACCACGACCACCACAACCTCCACCAACTACAAGTGCAGAGGTTTTTCTAGCTATCTCTGGTGAAGAAGAGGTGACAGTGATCTTGCTGAGACGACTATATGCTTCCTTAAGAGATGGAAGGTCTAACAAAGTCAGCATCTAAAAGCAAGTAGCATCATACGCTGGGCCTAATCGACAAAAAGTGCAGAACCACTATCTCCTTTCGATAGTCGCGCTGACTAGTACACGTGCATATAGGTCTGCACACATTATACTTCTCTAGAAGCCCTTTCAGGGGTGACAGTACTAAGGCAATGGCTGATTCCTTGCCTGAGAGTAAGCATGTCATTGTAAATCTGGTACACCTTGCTGAATTCTTTCCATGAGAATAGGTGTCATGAAGAGAATCCTACATCTCCTTGGTGGTTTTGTAATACATGATTCCATCTCCAATCTAACGCAAAATCACATTCATAATCCACACTCTCACCATAGCATTGTCTTTCCTCCAAGTAGCGTATTTTCCCATCCTATTTTAGAGCTCTGGCTCAAGAAGAATGTGTTCCTTATCATGACCCTCGACCATTATGAGGAACGTCTATGACTAACGAGCATAGTTAATCTCATTCAACTTCACAATGGGAATGAAGAACAGGTTTTTGTAGTTTCCGCTATCTGAAGCTGTCTCTGATGATACTTCAGATGATGAAAGCCCAAGCCATGATTCCCATAAGAACAAGAAATCGTCAAAATCAAATCTAAAACAGAGTTTTCACATCTGTAGAATCACCATGAATCGATGAAACGAGTGATCTAACATGAAATCCAAGCAATCTACTCCTTGGAAATCATGTTAAGACTACATGACAACCACTCCAGAGACAGAGATGCATATTAGGGTCAAGAGGGACCCCTAGCGGCACTCAAAGGCTACTATCGCCCCCCTCACCGGTGCAAGGGCGGCACCACAGCCACTAGCAACGCTACAGCCAACTAGCGGTGCTCCTACCGCCGCTGTAGATGGCCTTGCCGCCGTTGCTGAGGCTACTACGACTATTGCTGTCGTTGCTGGAGATAAGCAGGCCGGCAGCATGGAGATGAGAGGAGATGAGATATTAGGGTTTGGGTGGTTTAGGTAGGAGGTCTATTTCGGTGGGATACTAGAGCGCTAACCTAGGATCGCCGCTTTGATACCAAGTCAAAGAAAACAAATGATCTCATTCTCAAAAGAAGCCCTACACCTCTTTATATATAGAAAGGTGTTGAAAAAATTACATCAGAGAACCAACTAGAAAAAAAAACTAAAAAAACTACAGTCCCATAAGAGGCATCTATAATATAAAGAGTTCTCATAACCAAGAATGTCTCTGTTCTACATTCCCATGTGGAAGCTCTTTGTTCTTTACGGAAATCTACAGTACCATAAGAGGCATCTACTCGACAATCTAGAAAAGCTTGGGAGCTGGATGATGCACGTTTTGAAGCTGACATAGTTGGCTACTAATGGTTTTTCATAGTTAAATATTTATCAAATAGTTCTGTCGAAAGATTCAAAGTTGGACTTATGACAATGTGATATACAAGCCCATGGTGTTAATTACTTCAGGATATTCTTGCCCAATGCTAGTCATAGTTCTCTGGGAATCATGACTTTTGTCGGTGAATTATGGATAGTTAGAATCTTGATCAACTTCATACTATGAATTCTTTTCAAAAAAAAACTTCATATTATGAATGCCTCTCTATGACAACCTCACTCAAAAAGTCTATTTGCTGCAACCTCATAAGTTTGTCACTAAAGGGGAGAATAGTCAAAAGGGCTTCAAGCTGATAAAAGTAATATATGCGATCAAATAGACTTCCTAAGCATGGTTTAGAACGTTTAGCTTTGCAGTTCAAAAGAATGGCTTCTCTAAGTCATATCAACAAATCTCTTTGTATGCACTATGCACAGAGAATCTAGGTTTGTGATTCTCATTATTTAGGTTGATAACATCCTTCTAGTCGGCAATAACAAACCAAGAATAGTAAAAGCTAGAAGTTTCTACAGTATCCATTTATCACCAGAGTTTTGAGCAGCTTGAATTATTTGCTGGATATAAAGGTACCTCAAACAACCAATAGGCCAACAAAGTGGTTCTTTCACAAAAAGGATATCTACTTGACCTTCTTTAAGAGGCAACAATATCAGGATGTAAACCTACTTACATCCTCATGGATCTTAAGTGCCTTGTGATGATCCACATAGTCCTCAATTTTTTAACACCAAGCAAATCTGAGTTTGGGTTGACACGCTACTCTATCGAATACTCAAGTCTGATGTTTCCTTCTTAGTTGATTGGATTAGTTAGTCCATTGACAAACCACAAAAAATTCACAAGGGACCTACATGTTATATGCTAAAATATCTCTAAGTCTTATCTTGCAAATGATATTGCATTTCATAATAATATGCAGATTCAAAATGGTATTGTATTTCATAATAACAGGCACCCTCAAGTCCTTTTGTTTTTCAAATGCAGATCATATAGCTACACTTAAATTAAGAGGCCTGTTACTAGTTATTGCACCATGGTTGGTGGAAATGTAGAAATGCAGAAGCAAAAAAGCAAAATATATTCTCTAGGTCCAATGTCAAATTTGAGTACTGGATAATGACCCATAATGCCAGTATGGAAGGATTACTTGCTTTAGGATTTTGGTGTATAAGTTGGAAGACTTGTTCCTTTTTTTTGAAGAAACAAAGGAGGGTCACTCAAGAATAGTGATCCTCTGGTTTCATTACATGCATTTTAAAAGATAAAAGTGTTAAAAGGGCATCCCCTCCTTTGCAAAGTATCCCAAAGACTTTTAAAGGCCAAAACCTGACTTGTCACATTCTTCACATAGGCTCTTTCACCCTAAATAAACAGCCCATTTCTATGCAACCACATCGACCATAAGATAGAAAGTGGATGTGCACACTCCCTTTTAGATCTGAAATTTTCCCCACGAAAAAACTCCAAAAGGTGTCCCATGAAGAGTGATCAATCCAATTAATCTGCGCTGATCTCCAGATTTTCTTCAAAAAAGAGCAGTTGAAAAATAAATGACAGCATCCAAACAAAAATCTTGACTTTTAAAGGGAACCCCACCTTCCCAATGAGTTGGCAATCTCTGAAAAATTATAGGTCATGCTGTCCCCCCTATTGTCCTTAACTTCTTATAGGCTGAATGACCAGTAAAATCGTCTTCACCCAATTCCCAACCATCCGATTCCACCACCTCCAATCTGAAATCTGTCAACTCTTGCTGCAAAGACTCTTTCAAAAAAAAAAACTCTTGCTGCAAAGACAGGAAATCTTGAAGCCTTTGCTCCAATAAGGCCTGAAGTAAGAGGGGGTTCCATATCACTCCATCCCAGCAAGAAGAAATTTTGCACTCAGCATTAGAGGTTGATGCAAAAAGGCATGGAAATCAGTCTGCAAGTTTCTCCTCCCTTGTCCAATTATTGAGCCAAAACCTAAAATAAATGCCATTGCCCACTATTGCCATAAAGAACTGTCATACCTCTAGAATGACATGCATTAGTCCCTACCAAAACTCAGAGGCACCATTGAAGGGAATTAATCTACCCTCCCAAACATACTTCCGGCAATAGCAAGAATCAAGAAAACAGAAAGAACATCCCTTTTTGCTCCCATGATCCATGCAACCCACTTCGCAAGCAAAGCTTTGTATATAGTGTTCAAGTGTAACACCCCTAACCCTCCATCCATAATTGGCTTACACACCTCACTCCAAGGAACCAAAGCAATTCCTCTACTGTCGACCACCACACCCTTCCTGAAGAAACGACTACAAATATTTCCAACCTCTTCTCCACCTTCTTTGGCATTAAAAATATTTATAAAAAGAAAAGGGGAATAGCAAGTATACTGCGTAGTAGGATTACCTCAGCCTCGACCTCCAACCTTCATTCCAACCATTCAATAACCAGTATCCAATCCTTAAATTTCAGCTTTCTATCAACAAGAGTAAATCCCAAATACCTTCATGGTAAATTGCACCTCAGAGAAATCAATAAATAGGTTCACCAGCGAGGACACATTTCTAGCCTCCTCAGGCATTCTCTCTATGAAAAAAATTGTAAGATAGGCAGCATCGGACCTCCCTCCTGTAGGGCACAACTTGAAAAAAAGCTGCTTCAACAAGCAACAAAAGTGCAAATGGCCAGAGAGAACTGCGAAAACAAAAGGTAATAGAGCAAGATGAATTCCAACCCCCCTTTGGTCTTCCATTAACTAAACCACAAAAAAATTTGTAATAATACATCTTTTCATCCAACCAATCCACCGATCCGAGAAACCTCTTTTGTGTTGTGCACTCCACGAGAATTGCCGGTCTATAAAATCATAAGCTTTTACAAAATCAACCTTCCACAAAAGAATCTTTATTCAATGTCCTCTTTCAACACCGAACAATTTCACTACCATGACCACACTATCTATCAATTGCCATCTCAGAATAAAAGCTGCCTGCAGTTCATTAATAAGCTTGTCAACCACTTCTCCAAGTCTATTGGCCAAGACCTTGGCCACAATCAAATTAATAGCATTAGAAAGAGAAATCAGTCTATAATCTTCCACCTATTTGGCTCCTTTTTTCAAAATAAGAAAAAGAAGTGATTTGTTCAACTTCTGAAAGCCTGCATTACCTGTATGAAATTCTGTAATCATGCCCATGACATCTCCTCCAACCACCCTGCAAAACTCTTTGAAAAAGAGTATAGGGAATCCATCTAGCCTTGAGGCTCCCACCGCATTGAGACCCTTTAGAGCGTCTCTAACTTTGACCTCTGTAACTTCTCTATCATGCCAAGCAGCTTGTTTGGAGCTCATCTTGAAAGTTCCCCTTCTGCTAAATCTCCATTTTGATGCATGTCTCTTTCTTGTAAAAGAGTGGAAGTGTTAAGCTAAGGCGCAACCAACCTCCTGTCTCCCCATCCACTCATGTCCTCGCACCACCACTTTATTAATAAAATTCCTTCTCCTTTCATTTGCAGACATGTAAAAGAAATTTGTGTTAGAGTCCCCTTCTTTTAGCCAAATTTGTCATAAGCATTGTGTTCATTCCACCTCCTTACCTTCTTCCTAGACAACATTTTGTTGTCTCCTCCTCTCTGCCAACTCTGTAGTAGTGAGATCTAATTGATCCTACAACTTATCCTACTAAATATGATGCAAAGCCAGCATTCTGGTGAATTTCTCCACTAATTTTCAACCATAGTTCTAAAATTTGGTTCCAGCTATCAAGATTTTTCAAACTGAAAATACGTGGAAGGTTGAAGATCCTCATTAGAGCACCAAGCACGAGGGTGTAATCAAAAAGAGGTCGGGCCTGACCTTGATCCATAGGAGGGAACTTTTCAATAAAATTAACCGAACAACCAAACCAATCCGATTGAGATCTCATTTTCTTTGAAGTTGTACACCTCCACATGTAATTGCAATTAGCTGCCCCCATCTCTTGCAACTCATAATCTTCTATGAAAACCTAAAACTCTTTGGATCCAATGTCTGCACCATCACCTTCACCTGACCTATCCATCATCTCAGAGGTAATATTGAAGTCACCACCGAAGATGATAAAAAAATATGAGTAGTCAACCACCTATCTTAGGTCATCCCACAGACCTACCCTACCCTCATGTGAAGCCAGTCCATAGACACAAGCAACAGCAAACTGGAAGCCATCAATCCTTCTCTATAGAAGAGTTCCTTGTACGAAATTGCCTAACTATTCATTCACCTTCACAAAATAATCATCCTTCCAAGCCACCAAAATTTCCCCTGACCTTCCACTACCAAGGATATTTACCATCCCTCAAAAAATGGACCCCAGCCACAACCCAATCGTTAGAGCTACACACTTCATCATCGTCTATTGCAACAAAACAACATCTACTACCCACTCCCGCAGATAATTCCCAAGAATCCTCCTCTCAGCCCTCACCCCCCTTATATTCCATGCTAAAATCTTCATTGGTTTTGATCAACCCCCTTCCCTAATTTTGAATTTCTTTAAAAAAACCCTGCACTCTAGGCCAAGTTAATCAATCTAACTTCAAAAGTTTTCGGTGCTTCCGTCACAATGTGTTGTAGCGTGGCCATCAAGTCAGCAAAGCCATGTTGTTCCTCCACCTAAGTCGCACAACTAGCTCCCAATCTGTGAGAGATTTCATGATCACACTACACCTTAGGGCATCATTCATCACTAACCTGACCCTATGAAACCAACACTAGTGAAGCAATAAGGGCCAACACCAACCCCATTACCCCCTACTCCTGTTTCCACCACTGCCATCACCCCACTCTTGGAAGGATTCCCACCGCAACACACATTGCCCACATCTCCCACTCCTTTCCAACAGCCCCAGCTACCAGATGACACCACCTCACCGCTGCACAGTTGTCCCTACTCCATCACCTCATCCCCACAAGCCTCTTCCGAAGCCCTAAAAGATCCATTGCATCTTTTCATTGTTTCAAAGCAAATAGATCCGAAGTGGATTTCCCTTTGAAGGTTAGGTGGGCTTCCACCAATTAGGGGATTATCGAATCTCGACATGGATCTAAATCTGGAGCATACTAAGGATGGGGTCGGGTCCCCACGGGCAAATCTGGTGGGTGATACGATCATATTTCATAAAATAGGCTTTGTGGTTTCAACAGCATAAGAAGTAGAACCGATCTCATGTTTCACACGCAAATCCAAAATCAAACTCACATCTTTGACGCCATCACGTTGCGAACTTCCATCTTCTCCGCCCAAGTCTCCAGATTCTTTATTGATTCAAAAACATGCCTCTTTGGTCTCCAAACTCATCACTGGCGAGCTTCTCTAGCATCCCTCTCTGACAAGAACATGAAAGCCTCTAGTCACGGTGACTAAGTAATGAAAACAAAAGTCGAAAAACCTCTCCACCTTAGTACCAAAGACCTCAGTGGCCTCCCTTTCAAAAGCTCAACAAAAGCTGCAACATTATGCAGGTCAATGGCATTTAACGACGGGAAAAAGCATCTCCTAAACCTTCCAAAAGAATTCACAATGGATTCACCGCACTGACACCTTAATCTTAACAGGATGCCCTTGGTCTCCAATTTAATTACCAAAGCTTGATGTAGTCGCACGGTTATATTCCAATACCCACCTCCAACGCACAACACCTTCCTTGGAATAGATGGATCTGAAAGCCAGTTTAGACATTTGCTCTTGTATGCAACCACTCACTACGAACTCACTTCCTTCAATCAATGAGATCCACAACTATGTGAATCCTACTCCACCCAGGGATTTCTCGAGCACCTCCTTAATCTAGTTTGATAATGCAGACCCCTGAATGAACCCCCTAATCAAACAGTTATCAAGCACTCTTTACATCCATCCAATCTTCATTGACCAAGGTATCAACACATCTTCCACCAAAGTTTCACCCATCTCCTCACTCCTCCAGTCTTCATCTTCACCCTCCTTCAAAGTCACCCTAGCCCTCTTCGAGAAAGTTTTCTCCTTTGGCCAGAAAGCCCTCACAAATCCCACACCTTTGCAACCCAAGCATACAACGAGGAATCGACACTCCCAAACCATATGCCCTCTCTCAAGACGCCAAAAGCACCCTACCTCCTTCAAAGATTCCCCTTCATGGAGAGAAGGGTCATCCCCATGTCCTCTCCTCATGGTCCCCAAATAATCCCTATCTTCTCATTCCTATGTTTAATGATAAGTAAGGCTACCTTTCTTGTGAACGGTCATGTCTACTAGGAAAAACAAAGCAAGTGGAATTATATTGCCACTGCATCAGGGATGTAGTTCAAGGATTTTTTCACTCCCTATTTGACTAGAGATATTCAGTTTGCATACATCTTCATCGAAGTTCTCCTTCCCTCCCATCTTTCAACTATTTTATCCAAGCTGAACATGATGGACACATATACTCCAACTTTAAGGGGTGTCAAAAGATGCTAATTAGGGATTTCATTTATTTCATTTTCTATAAACATTATGGACACTCCCTTTTTATTTCTTCCCTTCCTTGTATTTCTTCTTTTTCTTACCCCAATTCCTATTTTACCTTTGTGTACTTTTGTATATATAGAGGGCATAATCCTTCAATAGTAAGGTTTTAAATGCCAATTTTGATGTCATTTCAACGATTTTGGAAATATCCACTTTCAAGGAATGCCAGAGACATGTTGAGGAAATGTCCGAATTTTGATAACTTCAATCCCCCTAAAAATAGGCATGCCAAGGAAATCTTAGAATTCTATTAAAATAATTAGATTTGTATCGAATTCATATAATTATGTTAGAAAACGTCAATAAACATTTTCTTGAGTTGTAAGGGGTTATTTGTTATTTCTTTTATCTTTAAGGGGGTACTTATGTAATTTACCCAATTTTCTTTTGTATAAAAAAGGGTTAAGGTTTCTTTTGGAGACTAATGCATTCTTTTAGTTCAACATGGTATCAGAGCAGCAAGCCTAGGTCGGTGCTCCGATATCCCCCCAAAAAAGAGTCAACCACAACATGATTGGATCACCAATGTAGAGGTGATTCAATGGAGAACGACATCTACACCACCACCAGTTGCATCAACCAGAGGCAGCAGCGGCAGTCATACCATCATCGGATGGTCCGGCAACGCTGACAGCATCGCCACTAGGCTATTTGTCACCAATTGCACCGCCGTCAGTGGCTTGTGGTCACCAGTAGCAGGTGTTGTTGCTGCTGGTGGCTATCGAGTCCCTATTGTCTGTGTTATATTTTGCATGATGAGCCTAGTCTCGCGCCTAGTCTCAATGACAATGAGCCTCCTCTCACCTATGTTGGAGAAAGTTGATCCGAGAAGATCAACCCCTATCTATCGAGTTTGCCTGTGCAGCCCATGAAGTAGTAAAGAAGGAAAAGAGGGTCAAGAGCACATGGATTATCGATTCTATTGCCTCGATTCATCCTACTGGAGACAGAGACCGTTTGCAGGACCCAATGACTCCACGGGGAATCCGAGATGTGCAGGTAGCAAATGGAACAACCTCCTGTTACAGCAGACGTGTAAATGCTACGCATAGGATGAAGATAGAGAAGACATATTATGCTCCTAAGTTTCCCATGAATCTTCTGTCTTCAAGACCAAGCCACAGGGGAGATAGTTGGTAGTGGCATAGAAAGAGATGGTATGTACTTTTGCACACGCCTACATTGTTTGTTGGGGTTGTGTCAATCTCTTGTGATCCCCTGTTGTAGTATCGTAGACTTGGGCATCCCTCCATAAAAAAAATGCATCAAATGTATCCAGAATTATCTAATTCATTAACTCTAGATTGTGAAGGCTGTCAGTTGGGGAAGCATCACAGGAGTAGCTAACCTAGACGAGATATTGGTGTCAGTTCAGTGCCTTTTTCCTTGGTACATTGTGATGTCTGGGGACCGTCCAGAGTTATCTCTGCTGGTGGACACAGGTATTTTGCAGTACTGGTGGATGATAGAAGTAGACTTACCTAGGTTTTTCCGATGAAGGCTCGTAATGAGATTCCTTTCATTATTCATCATCTTTTATTTGAGGTGTAGACACAGTACAATATTACTGTTTGGGTCTTTCACAATGATAATGCATTAGAGTTTATGTACAATGATTTACAAGAGGCTTTTCATTCTAGGGGGATCATTCACCAGACCTCTTGTGTTCCTATTTCCCAACAAAATAGGGTTGCTAAGC
Organism: Thalassia testudinum; assembly: GCA_037157565.1. Lineage (NCBI taxonomy): Eukaryota > Viridiplantae > Streptophyta > Magnoliopsida > Alismatales > Hydrocharitaceae > Thalassia > Thalassia testudinum. Next base: position 41,452,866 of record JAZHRO010000062.1, read on the forward strand.
ACAAGCTACGACACTTGCTTGATATTGCCAGGACCTTGATGTCTCATATAAAGGTCCCTAGGCAATTTTGGGGTGATACCATACTTTCAGCAGCATACTTGATTAACCGGTTGCCATCTTATGTGCTTCATGATCAGATCCCTTACCAGGTTATACACCCTGAGTGTAGCAGGACTTTTCCCTTGCCTTTGAGAGTTTTCAGGTGCATATGTTTTGTTCAAAACTATAGCATTCAGGATAAGTTTGCTCCTCGTGCCACAAAGTGTGTCTTTCTTGATTACTATAAGATCTAGAAGGGCTACAAGTGTTATGATTCAGTTCGCAGGAGGTATGTTACGACTGATGTGACCTTCTTTAAGAAGATTCCCTACTTCTCAGAAAAAGAGTCATCCATAGAGGTTGCCATACAGGAGACACAGGTGTATCACAAGAGATCATACGTAGATAATTCCTCTAATGATAAGCCAGCCCAGCTTGTTATCCCCTCAGATATGAGTGATTCAGATAGAGAGGAGACTGTGCAGACTGCAAAGGAGATCTAGTGCCACATGTATGCTCCATCATATTTCTTATTACACTACTGTCTCTCATTTCCAGAAAGGAGCCAAACAGTTTGCGTCCACCATCACTACTACAATTGTTCCCAGAGAATTCTTTCAGGCTCTCCATGATCCAAGGTGAAAAGCAGCTATGTATAAGGAGATGCATGCTATATAAATTAGGAAAACATGGGATTTTATTTCATGTCCTGAGGGTGCCACAGTTGTTGGGTGCAAACAGGTATATACCATCAAGTACAGATCAGATGGGACAATAGAGAGATATAAGGCCAAACTTGTTACCAAAGGATTCACCCAAGCATATGGGGTGGATTACCTCAAGACTTTTTCACCAGTTGCTCGTATTACTTCTATCATGATTACCTTGTCTATTGCTATAGTTAAGTAGTGGCCTTTACACCAACTTGATATAAAGAATGCCTTCTTATATGAAAATCTTACTAAGGAGGTATATATAAAATAGCCACCAAGTTATGATAGGCAGAGGGATCATGTTTGTAGCCTATGGAAGGCTATTTATGGCCTGAAGCAGAGCCTAAGAGCCTAGTTTGAGAGGCTTAATCTGGAGATCAAAAAGGTGGGGTTCCAGCGATCTACCACTGATCATTCTATATTTGTTAGAAGGGCAAAGTATGGTGAGACATGAAGAGTTGTTATCCTGGAAGTCTATGTTGATGATATGATCCTAACCAGAGATGATATTGATAGGATAGCGGAGACAAAACCTTTCTTTAGTCCACTTTTGCCACCAAAGATTTAGGTGGCCTTAGCTACTTTCTAGGGATAGAGGTTGTTCGTCAGGAGGCGACCTATCCTTATCACAAAGGCAGTACACTTCACAGATCCTAGGGGAGAGTGGACTTCTTGGGTCCAAACAATCTGTGATACCAGTAAAGGCACCTTCAGGCCACAACCCTAGTGAGACAAATCCCCTTACTTAAGGATGTTACCAGGTACTGTAGTACTATTGGTCGTTTGTTATACTTGACTATTACACGACCAAACATTGGCTTTGCCGTCAGTTGAGCCAGTCAGTTCATGCAAAGCCCCAGATACAGTCATTGGCAAGATGTGTGTCTCATCTTAAATATTAAACGTTAATCCTATCAAAGAATATATAAGCATTGAATGCTAAGACGTAACAATCTAACTCTATAAAATATATAGAACAGATAAATTTAAAACTAATTAATCTACCATAAACTCATGGAACTGCAAACATAATCATTAAAATCCATAATGGGATCAATAAATCTAATGATTGTAGCCTAAATCTAGCTTAAAGAATAAGAAATAAATACTATTTAATTTTAGAGATGTTAAATTACCTTAACGATCTAACAAATAGGGAGAGGACACTTGTAAGGATTCTTATCACTCCAACAAGCATGCAGCAATAGTAATGGGTAAAAATGAGTTACTAAGTTGCCTATGTCAACCTTAAAATGAGGTAAAAGTCTAAGAATAGCACCTAGAAGTCTAGAACCATCCATTTTGCCAACATTGTCAACATATTATTTCAATATTTGGAAAAATATTGATAACATAATTGTATTTCAATGTTCCATGTCTATTGATATGGCCTCATATCAGAAATAGGCAATTTCAATGACATGTCATGGGCATTCAGAACACTGTTCAATAGGTAGTTAACTTTCATATTCAGAAATGTTTAAATTGGTGAAGCCACAAAATGGAGTTTCAATGCAGCTGTTAGTCCTTACTAAAGAAACTACCATTCTGATTCTATGATCAAATTTGGATTTCCAAAATGTAGTTAAATACCATCAAATCACTTCTACACATCTAATGCTAGGTGTTTCGACTCTATAATCACACAATGACAATAAGAATGAGAAGTAGTTCACATATTTTATTAGAACGTAATGAGAATGTTTCCAGGATAATCTGGTTGCCAGTAAGTCCTACATCACATTATTTACCCTTTCATAAAAAGAAAAAAAAGAAACAGAGTTCTGGATCACATTAAAACCAACTACTAGAATCCAACCACCTAGAAAAGAACTCCCCATCTGAAATTTACATTGCATCCAAATGGAATCAGATATAACCAAGAAGATATTTACAGAAAGTAGTTTCCTACATGTCAAAATAAAAGATCAAAAAGAAATCATTCCTTTACAGATACCCACATGTTTATGTTGCAGATAAGTATGTTGCTGGTAGAAGTCAAAAGAACACGAGTCCCGCAACCATGAAGGCACGAACGGCTCAATGTCTGCAGATGATGATGGTGACGATGCTTCCTCATAAGTGCGAATTTCATACCCAATCTCCTCGTTGCTGTGAGAAAACAACTGCTCCACAAAATTCTCGGTGCAGTTCATCTCGAAAGGGCGAAACTGCTCCTCGGGCTCCAGTTGCACGGTCAGCGGTTCCTGGCAATAACTTTGCCTCTCATATGCGTGATAGCCCTCTGAAGGCAGACACTGTTGCTCCTGATAGACGTCATGGTAGTCCACAGCGTGGTACCTCACCTCCTCTTCCCTGCAAGAGGGCTCAACCATACAAGATATCAGCATGCTCCCGCCACAATTCTCTTCGTATGCGCACAAGTTGTCAGACTCTGCAAACACCTGTTCCCGCAGATAGTGCTCAGCAGCTCCACCTTCAGGGGAATACCATCCCAATCCGTCAACTCCATTCTCTACCAAAACAGGCTGCCCAAACTCATAGCCATAGCCACTCACGTCCTGGCCATTCGCGTGCCGTTGAAACTGCAGGTTCACATCTTCCGGATGGCCGTCGAGCTGATGCCACGATGACTCCCCCGCATTGGAATCGATTTGTACGGAAGTGGGCAGAGAGGGGCGGTGCCTCTCGTAGGCATAGTTGAGGTTCCCGTAGCTGTGGCTCTCGTGCCTTCTGGGTCCAAACCAAGGCAAATAGCCAAACAGGTAATCCGCAGTCCAATGCCACGGCTCCTCTCTCCCGCCGTACATCGCCCTCACAAACCAATATCCCCCGAACAGGTCGAGAAGATAAGGCATCGGCAGCGGGACATACCCATTCCCTTCCTGATCCTTCTGTTTTCCGCTTCGTTCCGCGGGAGGAGGCGTCGCCGGTACCGGAGGAGGCACCGTGTCTGGAGGGGGCACCGACGCGGGAGGAGGAAGAGGAGGAGAGGACTCTGGAGGGGGCGCCGACACGGGAGGAGGCGGCGGAGGGGGGGTGGAAGAGGAGTTGGGAGGATAGCAGGTGGACGGGGAGGGAAGGAGGGGTTTGCCGTAGGTGAGAGCAATGTCGTAGCCGCCTCGATAAGGGTGGGGGTTGTATTCAAGGAAGAACTTGTCGTCGTCGTATAGGTCGACCATCGTGGTGTGAATGGTGGTGGCGCTCCCTCCTTGGTGGAGATGAGCAGTGGAATTGAGGTCGCCGATGAGAGGGAGGATGAGGTTGGAATCGAGTGGTGGTCGAGGCGTGGGTGTGTGTGTGAGAGTGTCCCTGCTGCCATTGTTGGATCTTTGGTTTGCTCGGGGATTCGATGTGGACCGAAGGAGAGAGTTTACCCGCCAGTGAAAGGGATAGGGTACCTGGCATAAAATTTTGGCGAACCGTTCGGGGGTTGGGAATCGTCACAGGAGAAAGTAAGTCGTGGGTTCTTTCTAGGTAAGTATGGTAGTGATCTCGCTTTCTTTATAGACAAGTTAGGGAGGGGGGGAATTTTGCTTTAGCCCTTGTCCTTAACTCACTCTCACGGGAGTCGAATTCGATGTTGGACAGGCGCCTCTCCTCCTTTCTCGTGAGAGGTCGAAGTTCGACGCAAAATCCTCGTTGGCTGCAGGCAGCGCTCATCGCCCTCCTCACGCCAAGGCCCGCGTCGACCCTCCCCTCGCGCGGCCCCCTCGTCGCCCCTCCTCGAGAAGCCCATCCAATTTTTTTCTTGAATGTGATTGCATCTTAATTTTTTTCCTTTTTTTTTTTTTTTAAGTTGAGGATGTCATAATTAATCCTTTTTTTTTCCCATCTCACGTGAGCCCATCCATGATCGCATATCCAGGAATATTTCTCAAGCACTTTCGTCCCTTTAATAGGAATAAGTATTACATCATATGACTTTCTCCCGGTGTTGGAGGTGCAGGAAACTTCAAGAAGACGTGACAAGATCATTTATATGATTTTGAATTTCAAGAGTCGTCAAATAAGATGATTATTGACATACGAAAGTTGAATAAAACTACCAACACAGTCAAGTTTCAACCTTGTGTTGTAACATTAGAGTAAATTATTTTAGATGTAAAATTTTGTATAAAGGTTTGTATTGCTGTGGCCAATTTTGGATAAGGTACTTTGCAATATAAAGAATAGTGTGAGCCCTTTCAGTTAGAAATTTCTAAGTTATATCCAATTTGATTTTCATTTCAACTGATCAGGTTTGCTCTGTCTTTCTGAGGATGAAGACTGCGATCAAAAGAAGTGGACATTCTTGAAGACAAGTATTTCCTCTTTATCGACATGTTTGGGAAGTTTGAAATTCTTGGCTGGAAATCGATCATGGAGATGGGTAGGCATAATGATTGTGACAGAGGCAAAAGAAGCAATCAATAGAAAAGTTTGTTCCTTAATTTTGTGATTAATGAGATTTTGGATACAATTTGATCCTTTTATGATCAGTCAGTTTTGAATACAAGGTGAACGTAATTGCTAATTATGGTAATGTTAATGCTGGTGATGTATTTGTTTCTTCTATTTATTTGTTACATGTTGAAGTGGATGAATTTGAATATACATGTTTGATTACCCATGTTTATGTTCAGATTAGTAAAAACTTGGGACATTTTGTGTTCGATTTATGAATGGTTCTTTTCCTCTACTTTCCTTAACAATCCCCTCCCATCTCTCTAACCATGGTGGACACCTAGGAAACTTCACGCTGATGGTGTGAAATGCATGAGAATCGGATGTGTGTGGTGACCATGATGGATTGGCAACTTCCTCCTTGGGCATATTCTTCCCCCTTACTCCACTCTCGTTGTGCTTTTCTTTTGTTTTTGTTTTGTTTCTGATTAAATACTCTATTTCTATAATTTCATTACCCGTACCCTCTCTTTTCAAAACAAATTTTCAACAAACAAAATGAAGCACAACAGAAATTTTGGAAAAAGCACACAGTTAAACTTCATCTAAAGAAGAGAAAAATGGTTTACAAATGTGACGACACATAAAGGTTCCATGGATATGAAAGAGAAGTGAGGTTGAACGGATATTTCGAACTTTGTTATCTGAGAATTCCATCTCCAGCCGTACAATACAAGAATCTCACTTTCTCCATTTGTAAGATCTATTCACAACTTTTGAATGTCACACCAAGTATAGCAAGAAATTTATTAGGAATTTGGATGAGCCATCAATCTCTTCGATCAAGATTTCATTTGAAGCAGGTCCTACCAAGATTACTAGGAAATTATTAGGAATTCGAATCAGCCATCCTCTTCAGCTAAGATTCCACACCAACCCCACACCCCCACCTTCTCTCTCTCTCCACATCTCATTGTTCCATTTTACAACATAGAATCTCACAAACATCTTCAGAGGAGACATCTTTTTTGTTCCACTTTGCAACATGAAATCTCGTAAACATCTTCGAGGTAGGAGATACAATGGAAAAGGAGGACAAAATCTCGATTTAGAAGTCATTGATGATAAGTCCACTTTAGTGGATCATTATTTAACCTAAGTACTCTTTAATTATCTATTCATAGTTTCTAATTAGTTAGGAGTTATACGGTAATTTATCTTAACCTGCATATAATCTTGTGCGTCAATTTTATGTTTAATAATGCATGATATGTTCATATATTCTATATGGTTGGATGCAAGCTAGGTATAAGAATCAAATATCATTCTGCATATATAAGACATCTGAAGTTAAGAATGTGTTACGACCCGATTTTTGGATCCTATAGGACCCGAGACCGGCTCGCCTCGACTAATCCCAAGACCTAGTCGTCTAACGAGAAATAATCAAAAGTAGAAAATAAACCACATTCACACATGCATTATAACTAAGTAGAAGGAAAAATGAAACAGGAAAGAAAAGTAGAGTAAACTATCTCAAAATAATACATGACACCACAATAACCACAGCGAAAAGAAAATAGAAAGTAACAGGAACAGTAACTCAAAGGTCTAGTACTCACAACTACAGCAGAAACAAAAGAGCCAGAAAGGAAACTACTACTACGGCTGGGCTCGACAGGGCCCAACTCTCTCTGCAGTCGGAAACTTGGGCTGCACAACTCCTGGTCCTAGATAGGGTTACGAAAAGACAGAGTAAGCAAACGTTGAGTAGAGTGGTGTGTTACATTATTTATGTGCAAGTAAAGTAAAACAAACAGCCAGATTTTATTCTCATTTTTATTTATCTCATCTATGTGTTTCTGATTCATTGATTTCACAAAGAATCCAAGTATTTCTTGATCTTGCTTGTTCCTCATGGGAACAATCTTGATTGCAGTCTTTTCCATGGAGTAGAAAGTACACGTGGTGCTCTCCTGGTCAGGAGAGTCCCTCGTAGTAGTCCTACACCCAATCAACCACCCTGAGGTCACTGTTGATACGTAGCAGTGACTATGGCACACGTGATAAGCGCACGGGTAGCTACCCCGCACTGACACGCGGTCATTCGTTTCTGCTAGCGGGTACACCCAAAGTACAGCACGGAATAATATAGGACCTTGCCCTCTTAGAACAAGGGTCTCGTCCCTCAGAACCAAACAGGGGTCTCGCTCCTCCACAGTCTGCATACTCTCGTCCGGCTGTTGGTGCTAGTACACCACGATCATTTGTTTTGATGATAACAAAACACGTGTTATTTAACATTTACAATTTGAGTCCTAGATTTCAGGTCAATTGCAAATGTGGACGTGTTTAGACGGAGTTCGAGCTCGCATCCAGGACGGATTGGAGGAGCTTGACGGAAAACAGAGGAGGTTCGCGTGGAGCGAAAGATTGAAGATGGAAGGAAATGAAGAATAGGATAGATTTCCTTCTTTTGTACTTGTTGTATTTTTCGTTTCTTTTCTTGCTCTTTATTTTCCTTAGATATTTCATGTTAAAGAGCCTCAAAGAACCCTAACAGTAGTCCTAGGAACACCGGCACAACCCTAGGATACTTAGGTTTTCTGTAGAATACTTAGAAAACCAATATAGGGTTCAAACAGCACTTCCAGACGTCCAATTCCCAAATCAGACGTCTGATAAAGCATTTTAAGACGTCTGACTGTTGTTTCAGAAGTCTGATAACTGTTAGGCTGGAGTTAGTATTCTGTCTGATGAAATCAGACGTCCAGACCTTAGTCCAGACATCTTAGAAGACGTCTGATGACTTTGCCAGACGTCCAATTAGTGGACCGTTGGCTGGCTTAGCAAACAGTCAAGAATATGACCGTTAGAGCCTTATCAGACGTCCTTAGGCCTTTCCAGACGTCTGATAAATGACCGTTTTGCCTCGGCTGACCCAAAATCTCTTCTCAGAGATTTTCTAGCCGTTGCAACGTTTGAAAATCAATTCCCACAGTAAAAGTAGGTTTCCAGACGTCCTGTATGTCGTCTGATGGACTTGTGTAAAAACCCTGTTTAGATCTGATTCAAGTCAGGAGGAAACCCGTATAGAATCAGACGTCTGACCTTTAAATCAGACGTCTTAAAGTGGCCTTCCAGACGTCTGATACTAGAGTTAGACGTCTGATTACCCTGTCAAGTGTAATCATTGTCCTGATTTCGGCCTGATTCTCTTGGGATTTGTACCCAACGGCTATGGAAGCTTTTCTAAGCCTTCCAAAGCCTTCCTAAGGCCTCTATAAATAGAGGGGAGCCTTTTCACACCTAGAAATACAAGAGACACTAAGAGAAACACAATACACACTTGGATACACTTAGCTACACACTTTCACACTCTTGTGTCTAAGAAGCTCTTGCTCTCTAAGCTCAAGTTCTACATCTTGAGAGCATCAAACTGTTGCGCACCCGCTCTCCCACCGTTGTCTACGAGAGCAAAGTTGCGCCGTCGCGTGGCTCACGCACCCGCGTCATCCTCGACGCACTCCTTGCAAAGGGGAGTTTCCTATTTCCTATAGAAGCTAGGTTTAAATTACTTTGTTGGCTCTATAGGACTTGTTGTCTCTTTTATCTTTGTCTTTTGGTTGGGTATTCGCTTTGCGAATTCCCGTCTCCTTCGTGGGACAAAATCCTTCTCGTGGAGAGAAGGGGTTGAGGAACGCTACCCTCGTACTTGTAGCGTGGTTGTACTGAGGTTGAATCACCCTCGTTTTAAAGTGATTCGGTTAGTGGATTTGATCAACTAGGTTGATCGGAAAATCCTAACTCGAGAGGGTTAGGTGGTGGTTTTCACTCGATTTGGGTTTCCACCTAAAATTACTTGTGTACTTGTGCGATTGTTTGTTTATTCTATGATATTGTTTTATTTCCGCATTTATTACGTCACCCCTCCTAGTAGGGCCAAACCTTCAGTTGGTATCAGAGCAGGTCTCGCGAAATCGGCGTTACAAACCGGCAAGGATCTAGATCATGGAGGGAAGCATAGCCGCAATCAGAATCTCCAAAGGGCAGTCCATCGTCCGACCACCCTACTTTGACGGGAACAACTACAGCTACTGGAAGCTGAGGATGAGGATGTGGCTTCAAGCCACGGACTTCGCTCTATGGGGACGTTGCGAAGCCTCATACGAGATCCCAGAGAAACCCGCGGGAGGCTACTCGCAACAACAAATTCGTGAGCTCTCTTTAAACGCAAATACCATGAACGCCCTTTACTGCGCGCTCAGCTCAGAGGAATTCAACAGAATCTCGCAGTGCGCCACCGCATACGAGATTTGGCACACACTCAAGGTAACTCATGAAGGTACCTCTAAGGTAAAAACTTCTAAAATTAATTTACTTTCTCAAGAATTTGAATCTTTTTCAATGAAATCTAACGAGTCTTTAAGTGAGATAAACACTAGGTTCACTCTCATTGTAAATAACTTAAAAGCTTTAGGAAAGACTTTCATCAAGGGGGAGCTTCAAGGGAAGCTTCTTCGTTCCCTTGGACCGGAGTGGGAACAGAAAGTCACTGCCATCGAGGAGGCGAACGAAATGGAGGAGCTCAACATGGAAGATCTCCTAGGCAATCTGATGGCCTACGAGACTAAGTTGAAGCAGAAGAAGAAGGATACACCGGAGCCTAAACCAAAGAAGACTCTCGCCTTTAGAGCCGCGTCGGATAGCGAGGTAAGTTCCGACGACGAAGACTTTAGAATTTTACTTAAAAATTTTTCCAAGTTTTGTAGGGAATTAAAGAAAGAGAAAAAGGAAAAGAAGGAAAGCCCGAGACGTTGCTACCACTGCAACGGGAAAGGGCATCTGCGACCAGAATGCCCTCTTCTCAAAAAGGAGAAGAAGAAGGAAAAGGAGAAGAAATCTAAGAAGAAGGCGTTCCAAGCCACTTGGGACGATTCTAGCTCGGAGGAAGAAGAAGAAGAAAAGACCATAGAAGAAGAAACCGCTTGCTTCAGTTTCATGGCCAGAGGAAGGGACAGCGAAAACGAAAGCGACTCAGACAACGAGGTAAATCTCGATCTTCAAGAAGCTTTTAATGAACTTTTTGAAGTTAGTAAATCACTAAAAAGAGAAAATAATAGCATTAAAAAGAATCTTAGTTTTCTTAGAAGTGAAAATGATAGGTTAGAAATAAAGCTTAGGGACCTAGAAAGTAGCTCTAGTCCTAATAACCTGCTTTTAGAAAATAAAAATTTAATCAATGAAAATACTAAATTGATTGAGGAAAATGATAGTCTAAAGTTAGAAATTTCTGATTTAAAGACTAAGATGCAAACTATAGAAAAAGAAATCGCATGTCTTAGGGAAAATTCTAACAAATTAATCAACAAAGTAGATAAATTTTATAGCCCTAAGGTTGAGAAAGGATCTCCGTCAAGGAGACCCGCTAACAGATCCGGATCCAAGCTCACTTGGATACCGAAGAAAAAATTAGAATCTTGTTTTGTAGGTTTCAGGGATGACTACAACACAAAGGACTGGACCCACAAGCTCAAGGCTGGTCAACTCGAATTGGGAGAACCAAGGAGTAGACCAAGGAGGAGAACAAGAAGACCGACGAGACGGCGAACAAACGACGGACCCGCCGCACGTCGACCGCCAGATTGGAGACCGGCGCCAATGCCCGGGCCTCCAAGCTACGGATGGGAGCCCTATCCGATGTGGCATCCACCACCACCATTCGGGCCATTTTATTGGCCATGGTAGGTGAGGTAAAATTCTTAACCCTATCTTTTTATCATAAGCATTTAGATAGGGGGAGTTAAAAAATGATGAGCTAATTATCAATTTTTAAAGGGGGAGATACAAGTTAGCTAAATTTCCTTTAGTAAGGGGGAGAAAAATAATAGCTATCTTGTTGTTATAAAAAGGGGGAGGATATCACCTTTGTTAAAATTCATAGAAGAGCATGTTTTAAGGGGGAGTTATAGGAAATTTAAAATAAATCAAACCTTTTTGATAATGTCAAAAAGGGGGAGGATTTTTATGCATTATTATTTACGATTTTGTCATCATCAAAAAGGGGGAGATTGTTGGTGCTAGCACACCACGATCATTTGTTTTGATGATAACAAAACACGTGTTATTTAACATTTGCAATTTGAGTCCTAGATTTCAGGTCAATTGCAAATGTGGACGTGTTTAGACGGAGTTCGAGCTCGCATCCAGGACGGATTGGAGGAGCTTGACGGAAAACAGAGGAGGTTCGCGTGGAGCGAAAGATTGAAGATGGAAGGAAATGAAGAATAGGATAGATTTCCTTCTTTTATACTTGTTGTATTTTTCGTTTCTTTTCTTGCTCTTTATTTTCCTTAGATATTTCATGTTAAAGAGCCTCAAAGAACCCTAACAGTAGTCCTAGAAACACCGGCACAACCCTAGGATACTTAGGTTTTCTGTAGAATACTTAGAAAACCAATATAGGGTTCAAACAGCACTTCCAGACGTCTAATTCCCAAATCAGACGTCTGATAAAGCATTTTAAGACGTCTGACTGTTGTTTCAGACGTCTGATAACTGTTAGGCTGGAGTTAGTATTCTGTCTGATGAAATCAGACGTCCAGACCTTAGTCCAGACGTCTTAGAAGACGTCTGATGACTTTGCCAGACGTCAAATTAGTGGATCGTTGGCTGGCTTAGCAAACAGTCAAGAATATGACCGTTAGAGCCTTATCAGACGTCCTTAGGCCTTTCCAGACATTTGATAAATGACCGTTTTGCCTCGGCTGACCCAAAATCTCTTCTCAGAGATTTTCTAGCCGTTGCAACGTTTGGAAATCAATTCCCACAGTAAAAGTAGGTTTCCAGACGTCCTGTATGTCATCTGATGGACTTGCGTAAAAACCCTGTTTAGATCTGATTTAAGTCAGGTGGAAACCCGCATAGAATCAGACGTCTGACCTTTAAATCAGACGTCTTAAAGTGGCCTTCCAGACGTCTGATACTAGAGTTAGACGTCTGATTACCCTGTCAAGTGTAATCATTGTCCTGATTTCGACCTGATTCTCTTGGGCTTTGTACCCAACGGCTATGGAAGCTTTTCTAAGCCTTCCAAAGCCTTCCTAAGGCCTCTATAAATAGAGGGGAGCCTTTTCACACCTAGAAATACAAGAGACACTAAGAGAAACACAATACACACTTGGAAACACTTAGAGACACAAGATACACACCAAGAGACACCTTGTAATACACTCTCACACTCTTGTGTCCAAGAAGCTCTTGCTCTCTAAGCTCAAGTTCTACATCTTGAGAGCATCAAACCTTCGCGCACCCGCTCTCCCGCCGTTGTCTACGAGAGCGACATTGCGCCGTTGCGTGGCTCACGCACCCGCGTCATCGTCGACGCACTCCTTGCGAAGGGGAGTTTCCTAAATCCTATAAAAGCTTAGGTTTATTACTTTGTTGGCTCTATAGGTTGTTTATTTTATCTTTGTTATTTTGTTGGGTATTCGCTTTGCGAATTCCCGTCTCCTTCGTGGGACAAAATCCTTCTCGTGGAGAGAAGGGGTTGAGGAACGCTACCCTCGTACTTGTAGCGTGGTTGTACTGAGGTTGAATCACCCTCGTTTTAAAGTGATTTGGTTAGTGGATTTGATCAACTAGGTTGATCGGAAAATCCTAACTCGAGAGGGTTAGGTGGTGGTTTTCACCCGGTTTGGGTTTCCACCTAAAAATTCTTTGTGTACTTTGTGTGTTTGTTTATTCTGTGATATTGTTTATTTCCGCATTTTTTACGTTACGCTAATCTCACCCCCTCCAAGTAGGAAATTACACCGGCTACCCCGGTTTACCCAGCGGGCCTAACAAAGTCAATGTAGGGTAGCTAGCTTAACCCCGGGTCCTGTAGGGTGGCTAGCTCCCTCCCTACACTAGTAGCATGCCTCGGTATCACGTACGCGAAGGCCTACAAGAGTCGATGTAGAGTGGCCAATCCTAACCCCAGGTCTCAACCCAAGGGAGGCTAGCTCTGCTCTACACTAAAAGAACCACTGTGCTCCTTGGTACTACGTACACAAGGGCCAACTCACTTCCCGTCTGCATTCCAAGTTCCTTTCATACACAAGAGTTCTACTCCTACTTCCCCGTAGGGTTCATGCTCATTATTCATCTCATTTATTCACATTCAAATCTCATGTTTCATAACTTGTTCCTCATCCATATACAAGCATCTCGTGTTTTCACAATTTAATTCTCAATCATTTACATGCAACTTGTGGTTTCACAGTTCACTTTCTCATTCACATACAGGCAACTCGTACTCTAACATGCATCTCATAATTACACTAATACCATTTGCTAACAATTTATTTTAAACATGCATCAAGTAAACAGTATAGCTCAAAACAGGCTCATATATTTCTACCCTAGGGTTCATTCCACATCTTAGAGTTCGATCCGATTATTCCAAGCAAGTACCTTCTTTTTAAATATTAACAACTGAATTAAAATACTCTACCGGGTATCACGGGAGGAATGGGGGCCTATGCCGTAGATCTTGTCGTCTCCGCAGGCCCCAAACACGCCATCGGCTGGTAACCTGTACCAACGACTAATTTACATCAGACGAGTTCAAAATAGTAGGTACTCAACACAAACACGTAGAGAAACTTAAGTGGAAAACAATGGTATTTCATTTGCGGAAAACCTACTCCGTTTGGGCCCTAAACGGGCCAAAAACACGATTACTGTCCAAAATCAGAGTACCAGATGTCTTAAAAGACATCAGATCATACCTCTCACTTCCTGCGGCTGCCTCAGACATCTGGACTTCTCTACAATCTATCTGAGGGAAGTCCCAGACGTCGGACCCTCCTTTCAGTCATCTGGAAGTTCCGTCGGACGTCTGGCGATGTGGTTAGACGTCTAAAAGTTGCTTGGAAAGGCACACCACGCGCCTTTCCAATGCCCTGCATCTGCGTACGAAGACACAGACCCATTTTTAGCCAAAGGAAACCTGCGTCACAGTCTGCATGGGTGGACCTGTGTAGACAACACGTACCTCCACGCGAGAAATGTGCTTTCAGACGTCCGGCTTTAGCTCCGAACATCCCGATACTTCTCCAGACATCTTGTCGATGTCCCAGACGTCTGATACTAGAAAGCCAGTATCCAGAACTTCCTCTCGCGATCCGTCTCCTCCGCGCGAACTCTTCCGTGTCGCCTGTAGCTACTATGCCAACCGCCCGCCTCAGGAGGTCATGAAGCTCCCTTTGCGAGCTCCCCCTCCTCGCACGGCTCTGACTCCTCTAGCTCGAGCTTGCAAGCTCTGCGAACCTCTCTAGAGCTCTCCCCTTCGAGTTCCTCCTCGAGCTCATGCCGCCGCACCTGCAACACAGCACTCCCTACACGCGGGCTCTTCCACCGCACCTCCTCTCCCACACGCTCCTCTCACTCCCTCGTCCTCACTCTCCTCGTACTCCCCCCCCCCCCTCCTCACTCCCTCTCTCTCGCTCTCCTCAGCTCTCCCTCGCTCTCCCTCCTCACCGAGAAGGTGGAGGTCCCTGGCTCAAGGGAAAGGTGAAGGTGGTGGTGGTTGGAGTGGTGGGGGTGGAGTGGAGATGGAGGGGTTTAAATAGAGGAGGAGGTTAGGGTTTGGGTGAGGAGAATAGAGGGGGTGAAGGTGGCGGTGCTGGCTACGTTGTGAATGCAAGCGAACGTATAGCTTTCCCCTACTTTCAGACATCCGGCCCTCAATTCAGACGTCTTAAATATCCCAAGGGCAGCATGTCATTTCAGGATGGACGTCTGGGAACTGCCAAGACAAGTTCCTTAACTTTACATTTTTTAAGATGTCGGATGATAAAGTCAGACGTCTGATAAAGATCGACCATTGCTTATCCACTGTTCTAACCACTCTTAATCTTTGCGAGTGGTTAGAGAAGTTTTGCTGGAAGGAAACAGACGGGATTTTTTAAAAAGGCTCCATCTTCTAGGAGCAGGCGCTTGATTGCCTCCACCGGCACTATGGCCGAAGCAGACACCGTGGCTGAAGAGTGCACTATGGAATTTGCTTACACCGTGACCCAAGAGCGCACCTTGATCACCTCCGCAACCAGCCATGCGGTGACAGCGCACGGCCCCTCCACCGTCACCACCATCATTGCCACCATCTCCCATAGCCATCACTACCTTCACCTTATCCACCAAAAACCTTCCTCGCATGACCACACCAACCCTTTTCCACTATTCATCTTATTTTCCTTTTCATCTTCAACCTCCAGCCACACATGGCCCCTCCACCATCTTCTACACCCAGAACCCATCACCATCGTCTCCATCAATAACCAATAGCTGACCTCCTCTAGCCGCAACAACATCACTGCCAACACCCCGAACGATCATCTTCTTCCTCCTCGTCCTCTGTCTTCTCCTTCTTCAACCTCTCGTCTACCACGCACGAAAGAACCCAAAGCTTCAACGTTGCAGCCACCTCGACCGACCTCTACCAACCTTCAACCCCAACTTGACAGCACGCCATAGCATCCCCACCGAGCACCAAAGCCACGCACGGCCTGTGCATGCAGCCACAACAGCTCGCGTGGGTTTCAATGCCGCCGGCCCACCTCCTCGTCGACCGGCCACCTCCGTCAATGCCATGACCGCCATCGTGAAGCCAACACACCGGCCGACCTTCCCCCAACACCTTGCCGGCCGCCATCGACCCATGCGTGCCCACGGAGGAGAGAGGCAAAAATCTTTGTTTTCCTTCCAATTAGTATTTACGAAAAATGCCATTGCAAGCTTTCCTATTCATTTATTTACCAAATTAATATATTAAGGTGAATTTGCAAGCATATCTCTCTCTTCTTAATAAATTGCTTCTAGTTGAGTATCTCATGAATTAGATAAGAGCATGCCACGTTGCTTATCTCAAATAAGGAATGTTTTATTGGAAATTAGTATTTACATTAATTACCATTTCCAAGATCATTATTTAATAGAATATTATATTGTGGTAATTTTGCATATAAACACCTACATTCATGATTAATTAGTTAAAACGAGCATTTATGTGAGAAAATGAGTTGCACTAAGTAATGTGCACTCCCGTTGAGATTCTCGAATAAACGAAGCACTATGCACTAGTCCAATAGGCTAATTCCTCTCTGCGGAGATGACCTAATTATTTTTGTGGTTAGTTTTTGAATATTAAATATTTTGAAAAGTGATTTTCTACTACGCAACGAAATACGATACATCATTTTATGCTAAAGTTTTTCTATCGAAAATGAAGATCGCTGTTTCAAATGGCGCCGTTGCTGGGGAGGAAATAATTTTGGGAAATTTATATTATTTTCATGTTAATAATGAAGCTTTTATGAATTGATGATCTTTTTTTTATTTGCATTGCAAAAACGAACGAACGCGACGGGAGCACACGACGGAGGGGATATATTTGGTGGACCTTGGTGCCACCTGGAGGCCAGCAACGGGTGCTTGTGGGCCTTGATCCCACGCTTGTGAAGGCATACAGAGGAGCCTTTTTCTAATTTAGTCAGTAGGTCTTAGTTTAGATTTAGGCTAGATAAACATTAGACATTTACTTTTTATCTTTTGGACCCTTGTTGGCCATTTTTGGGAACCTGTTCCCAATACTTTTATTGCTTATCGCTCTTGTATGCGGAAGCGTATTTTCGGGAGCGTATTCCTATTTTATTTAGATTATAGGATTATTCGAATTGCTTGAACTGCATGTTGGTTAGTTAGTTAGATTGGTTTGTTTGCTTATTATTATTAAAATATATATATATATTTGAACTGCCTGTTAGAAGCTGCATATCTATAGGACGACCATCTAGAATTGAATGAGCAGCATCTAGCTTTTCTTTTTGCATTGCAAACATCCTGCATTGAAGAGAGATGGAGTAAGTGATAACACCACGCAAGGGGGTAGTAATTAGGTTGAATATGGCCCATCTTTAGAATAAAAGGCACAACATAAAGTAGAATAGGAGCATTGCATGCATCAAGTACCAAGATTGCTTATAAATTGTATTAATGGCCACTTGTGTAAAGCATTTGTCAAAGCAGGCCTCAGATGAGCAATCGGACCGCACGGATGGATTCAGGACGACGAACGGAGTCTAACGGACTCAAAAGCGGCCAAATCCGACATCCGGAGCTCCCACAATGGGCCCAAGAAATCCTGACCGTTGATCTGGAGATCAACGGCCTAGAACGCGCCACGTCGCCCCGCCCCCGCCGCCCGCACGCCCCCAAGCCAGCCAAAGATGCATCTCGGCCGTTGATCTTCGATCGAACGGCCGAGATCCGCGCGCTCGCCCGCGGTCGCCGCGACAAAGCGCAGGCGTGGCGCAACGGTTAGCGCGCACGCCCGCGTTGCGGCGACGCGCGTTCGATTCGCGCGGAGCGAAAATCATCTGCGGGCGAAGGGCGCGGCAAAATTGAGCCGCGCGATCAGAAGCGAGCGGCTAGGATCGCGCCACGCGGCGCGACGACAGCGCCCCACCTCCCACGCGCGCGCGCACACCGGGCGGAAACGCGCGCGCGCACGCACGCCCGAAGCGCGATCCTAGCGCAGGCGCGGGAGGATCTCAGCCGTCCGATCATCAATCGGACGGCTCTCGTTCGACGTCCACGGATCGCGCCTGAAGAGAGAAAGGGGCGGGCGGCTGACCGGCGGCAGAAGGCCTTCACCGACGTATATGGAAGCGGTTTTAGCGACGTTCTGGATGTCGCTAAAGCACATTCTTCTTTTAGGAAGCCCTTAACTCTATTTAAACCCCCTTCTACCACCATTCAAGGCATCCGCTCCCACTTGCAACTACTCCACTCCTCTCCTAGCTAGTCTTAGGCACTCTTGTAATCGCCGGAGACGACGAGCCGCCGACGGAGCCTCCTCCACCGCCGTGGCTGCCTCGTCACTCTCCACTCTCTCTCTACCTCTCTCTCTCTCTCTTAAGCTTTCATTTACTTTTGTTGAAGCATGTATTTAATATTGTAAACCATGAACTATGAATGCATGTTTAATGAAATTATTTTTCATTTAGTTGCCTTTTTAATTCCTGTTTAAAGTGCATGATCAAAACCAAGAGCTTTCTAACCCTAAACTCTCCCTATCTCTCGCTTTTCAAAACCGTTTCGTTCGCAAGCAAAACTCCGCCTTTTTCGTGATAAGTGGTAAACAAAATCCGATTTCCACGCCTCCCTGAGATCGACACTCGGACTCACCTCCGTTTACTTCTTTTAAAACCGACGTATCAAGTGCAACTATAACGACACCTCTTAACAGACACGCACGAAGGCACGTCAGTTTTTGGCGCCGTTGCCGGGGAGGCAACGGATTTGTTTTATCACCTCCATTCCACCTTCATTCTCATATCGTCTAATGCCCTATTTTCCTTTTTACTTGACGGTTGCAGGAATTCGGCGCATGGACGGCGAAGTGACGCATTCCACTATGGTAGCAAGGAAGTAGGTGCCTCGAGGACCGATAGTGAGTACTCTCTCTCTCATTGTTTGCTTGCGTGAAAAAGCTAAAAAAAATCATAAAAACTAAAAAAATTGGCGTGGTGAATGATTGCTTGACCCACATTCTTAACACATCACCCTACAAAAAAATGTACACTCTAATATGCTGGATAAATTTTTGGAGTGTTCTTTTCTCTTTCTCTTGAGTGGTGTTTGCGAAGCCACCGTGAGTTGACCTGGGCCGCACCACTCAACCCTAAAAACTAACTCATCTAATAGAAGCTGCACGATCTTTAGGATGAGTACACTAGGGTTTTTAGAGCCTCTACAAGATAAAAAGGAAATCTACTTTCACCAAGTTGTGTGTAGAACTTGACGTGCCCATTGAAACTTGTCTGAAAGCATTAAGACACGTCAACCCTAAAAAACACTAAAGTAAGGATGAAACATTAAAAGACACCACACCCTAAAAATTCTTGCTTTAAAACCCTGTTTTGTAGAAGCACACACCTTGAAAAGTGGAAAATTAAGAGGCACCACCCCAATCAACGCCTCATCACATTACCCTAAGCACAAGCACTATCCTAACCCGTTAAAACTGAGTAGACGTGCCCTAGGCAGGACTGAGTTAAGTCTCAAAAGGTGAGGTTTTGTTCGCTAGGCACTTGGCTTTCATTCCCTTGGTAGAATCTGGTGGCTAGGCTGCGGGGCAGTGTCAAACGACCGCGGTTGTGGGGTCTATGGAACCGGAGGCGCAAGCCAAAGGAAGAACCTTCCCTGCAATCCCCTCGTAATCAACCTGGCCAGATTAGCCTGGTGAAGGGGAGTCCAGTGCTTACGAACTTAATCAACCTTTGTGAGATTTCCAGGTCTCCTAAGGAGTACACCATAAGGACTAGGCTTGTTTGCTTGGTTGAGGACACAACTCTCTCGCATCTGTTCTTCCCGCATCCCTCCATTTCTTCCAAACCATGGATTTCAATGCCTATCCATCTTACCCAAACTACCCCCAACAGGATTTGTATGCTAACCCAAGTGGACCATACCCACAGCCTACTTGGGCTAACCAATCACCAAGTTGGGGATGCAACCTGGAATATCCCTCTTGGCCCAACTATGACCAAACCGCACCAACCTCTTATTGGAATACACCTAACATAGCCACCCAAGGGTACGATTCAAATTGTGGGGCTCCATATCTCGATTGTCCTCACGATGCCTCCTCATTTAGGTCCGACCCGCTCTACTGTGATAGGACCTACACTTTAGGAGAACACCAAGAACCCTACCCATCTCAAGATAATAACCAAGAAAGGTCATCTGAATTCAACAACCTTGCCTACTTGACCTTTGGATTAGAAGGAGTTCTAGACAAATGGAAATCAGAAAATGATCAGAAATCTAGGCAAGCCCAGGATCCTCAACCTCTGATTTGGTCCCCTGATGAAGAATCTGACTGGGAGGACTTAGAACCTCAACTATTCTGGAGTAGGACCAAACAGAGAATGGTTCCTCTTGAAGAACTGGACCCTGAACATGACAGAATAGAGGACCCACCCAAGAACCTAAACACCAATATGGATTCTGATCCACAACCTCAACCATACTCTCTTAACCTGGATTTCAAGGAGGAAATCCAAAGGACACCAAATGACACCATGTCAATTCTTGATAACCTCCAGTTAGAACTACACAGACAGAATCAAGAATTGGTTAAAGGGCAACATGCCATGTTGGAGTTGTTCCAACAATTGGGGGAAGAAGGCCAAAGAAAGCTGTTGCATACAACGCCATTCATGGAATTCATAAAGCAAGGACCTACCATGATCAATTGGACTACACCTAGTCATCCTGATTTGGTTCAGTCCACCATTGATACCCCTCAAGAGTTGGATAGCTCAGTGGATAAGGAAAGTAAGGATTCCTTGGAGCACAATTTGGGGAGCATTGAGAACAAACATCAGGAGGAAACTGAGAAGGTAAGGGGAGAGACCTTGGAATCTGAATCTAATCAGCTCAAGACAAGTAATCCGGTGGGAGTAGCAGCCAACGTCGGAAATGGAGAATGGAGTTACAATTTCAAAGAAATTGATTATGAATTGGTTAGAATCCCCATCACAAATTTGGAGGAGGGCCGAGAGAAAGAATATGATCTAGAGGATGAAATTGACCCTACCTCTAATGCAACCCCAAACAGTGAATCTGATACAAAGGAGGTTGAAGAAAATATTCTTGAGATCAAGGGCTTGGAGGGAATGAGCAATGAAATCATAGTTGCGGAAGAGATGGATTCGTCTTTGAAGAGAAGACTGATGCTTGGTTGTAGGGCTCAGTATGAAACTCTGGACTTTGTTACTTGCCCTACCAGAATAAAGATCCCGCAACCCGAATGCACTAGAATTGATACACTTTCGATGGATTACAATTTTATGGGGACACAAGCTGAATATAAGACCTACATCTTTAGTGTTTGGCATGTCATATTTGGGGTGCGTTCGTCCACAGCAACTTGTTTGCATGCCCACAAACTAAGAGAGGATCTGACACGGGCATGCATGATATATCTGTTACAGAATTCCCGCCCCTTAGGAACGGGACTCCACCACAACCTTATCCGCATCTGTGGACTTTTGATTTTGGGTCTGGTTAATTTTGAACATACCTTCTTGACCCAAGTCATTCCCGTTTGTGCACCGCCCAGCTGGAGGCGTTAAACTCAGCGCTTCCTGGGAGGCAACCCAGCGGATTCAGACTGATCTGGTAGTTTACGTCACTCAGGTACTATCTTTTTGAACCCTTTTGCATCCATGCATCTGCCAATGAGGACATTGTCCAACTTAAGCATGGGGGGGATGGTAAACTGCATAATCCTGAGCTTAATTAATCAGTCTGAATGAATAAATTAATTGATTAAAAAAAAAAAAAAATGAATTTAGGAAGAAAAACTTAGGCATTAGAAACTTGTCAATAGTGGGAAATAATACAAAAAGAACTTAAACACTTAGACTTTTCAGGCCTTCAGGCTTAATTAGCCCTGGTATCCATTAAAATATGGATTTAGCGGCGAACCCTTGCAACTTTAAGCTATTCTAATCCACCTAATAAATAAGGTAATAAGTATACGACTTATCAACTCACCCTCTAAATCAGGAAAACTTTGAGTCTAAGCATCTACACACATTTTTGCACAGACTCACTTCTCGGAGATTTTGACAGAAATTGGGTAGCTAATGAACTTTCTAGGGTGATATGGCTGGCAAGTTGTCGTGGGTAACAGCCCATTGGCAGGTTGTCCAGAACCCAGCCACAGGCCATTTCTTTTTCACTGCCTCTAGGTACATTTGAGATTAGGGAAGCCACCTACGTAAAAAAAAAAAAAAAAAAAAAGGGAAAAGAAGAAAAGAAAATAAATCACACTTCACCGCACAAGTATGGCTAGCAAGTGATCGTGGGTAACAGCCCATTAGTCGGTTGTCCAGAGCCCAGCTCAATAATTGCACAAAAAAAGAAGACCAAAAACACCTAAGGAAGAAGCGGGGAAGTAGTACAAGCCGGGGAGATATACACTGGAAAATCCTTGTGTTGACCCCAAGTAAAATGAACGCAGGGAGAAAGCTACCAATCGAACAAATACACCTTCAGGCAAAAATTTATTTTCTTTTCCGGTCACCTAGAGGCGTAGAAACTCGAAGTCTGTCTCAATTACCGTTAAGTGAGTCTATCACAACATTCACACCAAGATGCTTAGCACTTAGGGTTTTGACCGAGTTTTGGGTGGGTTGGGTAGCCGTAAAAAGTTACCAACCCACACTGAATTTTAAAAATTCTAAAAAGACATATATAGATATATACGTATACATAAGTATAGTTATATATCCAAAGCAAGGATTCGGGCGATTCATATTTTGGCAGACACCCGGGCGCTGCTTAGTCTTTGTAGATTAAGATCTTCATATAGTTCCTCTTATTAACAAGTAACGAAGTGCCTAAGCAATTACTTCTTGAATTCGCCAAAGAAATAAAGGCTAGAATAAACCTTGCTAGGGACTAGCAAGGAGTAAGCATGGGGGCATGATAACACCACGCAAGGGGGTAGTAATTAGGTTGAATATGGCCCATCTTTAGAATAAAAGGCACAACATAAAGTAGAATAGGAGCATTGCATGCATCAAGTACCAAGATTGCTTATAAATTGTATTAATGGCCACTTGTGTAAAGCATTTGTCAAAGCAGGCCTCAGATGAGCAATCGGACCGCACGGATGGATTCAGGATGACGAACGGAGTCTAACGGACTCAAAAGCGGCCAAATCCGACATCCGGAGCTCCCACAATGGGCCCAAGAAATCCTGACCGTTGATCTGGAGATCAACGGCCTAGAACGCGCCACGTCGCCCCGCCCCCGCTGCCCGCACGCCCCCAAGCCAGCCAAAGACGCATCTCGGCCGTTGATCTTCGATCGAACGGCCGAGATCCGCGCGCTCGCCCGCGGTCGCCGCGACAAAGCGCGGGCGTGGCGCAACGGTTAGCGCGCACGCCCGCGTTGCGGCGACGCGCGTTCGATTCGCGCGGAGCGAAAATCATCTGCGGGCGAAGGGCGCGGCAAAATTGAGCCGCGCGATCAGAAGCGAGCGGCTAGGATCGCGCCACGCGGCGCGACGACAGCGCCCCACCTCCCACGCGCGCGCGCACGCCGGGCGGAAACGCGCGAGCGCACGCACGCCCGAAGCGCGATCCTAGCGCAGGCGCGGGAGGATCTCAGCCGTCCGATCATCAATCGGACGGCTCTCGTTCGACGTCCACGGATCGCGCCTGAAGAGAGAAAGGGGCGGGCAGCTGACCGGCGGCAGAAGGCCTTCACCGACGTATATGGAAGCGGTTTTAGCGACGTTCTGGATGTCGCTAAAGCACATTCTTCTTTTAGGAAGCCCTTAACTCTATTTAAACCCCCTTCTACCACCATTCAAGGCATCCGCTCCCACTTGCAACTACTCCACTCTTCTCCTAGCTAGTCTTAGGCACTCTTGTAATCGCCGGAGACGACGAGCCGCCGACGGAGCCTCCTCCACCGCCGTGGCTGCCTCGTCACTCTCCACTCTCTCTCTACCTCTCTCTCTCTCTTTTAAGCTTTCATTTACTTTTGTTGAAGCATGTATTTAATATTGTAAACCATGAACTATGAATGCATGTTTAATGAAATTATTTTTCATTTAGTTGCCTTTTTAATTCCTGTTTAAAGTGCATGATCAAAACCAAGAGCTTTCTAACCCTAAACTCTCCCTATCTCTCGCTTTTCAAAACCATTTCGTTCGCAAGCAAAACTCCGCCTTTTTCGTGATAAGTGGTAAAAAAATCCGATTTCCACGCCTCCCTGAGATCGACACTCGGACTCACCTCCGTTTACTTCTTTTCAAATCGACGTATCAAGTGCAACTATAACGAAACCTCTTAACAGACATGCACGAAGGCACGTCAGTAAGGTACGTCTTTTCTTGTGCATCAGTTATCTGCACACACATTGCATTTGAACATAACTAAAAAAGACCATTTAAGCTGATTTGAAAATATTAATCAAGTTATCACATTACTTCTTGAAAAGAAAGAAAAATATACAGGAAGTGTTTGAATAATGTGACTGCAATTTTCAAAAGGGAAAATCACTTTTCGTGGTGTGATGCACACTTTCTGCACTGAGCACACACTATAGGCACTGCACTAGGACTTGGACCCTTAAGGCTATAGGCATCAATCTCTTTATCGGTGCAAACCCTCTTATCTGGCTTTGTGACGGTAGTATTAACTTTTGCCCGAGTGACTTGATACTCTAAGGAGGGGGACACCCATTAAAGGAATTCAAGGGTAGTTATGAGGCACCGCTAACGTAATGCTTCAAAGGAATGGTTCATTCTACTTGCATCCCTTGGTTCCATCCTTGGAGTACCTTTTTAATTAAGCATTAGAGAATATCATCGCAACAAAGTATACATCTTTAGGGCACTCGAAAGTCAATTTAGGGTGCTTAATTGACAACTTGATTGATCACCGAAAAAGAACTAAAAAACCTCAACCTTTTTAATAGTCATTGACCAGAAATTTCAAGTGCCTCATTTCTCTTATACCACTTATGTGGAAACAGAGAAACACTGCCTTGACTATATTTGGCCAAGCTGAAGAGTTGGAAGAGGACTTAAAGAACTTTAAATCAACAAAAGACCTCTTGCCTTGTGTTTGCTTGGTGTGTGCATGATAGAGCTCTCTAGGAAGTTTATGTTTTTAATCTAAGTCCTAAGAGAGTTAAACCATTTAATTGAAAGAAATGGACTATCCTTACTCCTATCATTTTAACCAGGATCCCATGCCCTGAGTGTATCCATCCTATGATGGGTACAATGACAATTCATGGAATCAATCATATTCCTATCCTGAGAGTACTGGCCCGATAGCTCCCATTTTTTAGCAGGGCCTAGGAGCGGGATTTTCCACCCATGGAATCCCCACTACTATGCAAACACCCAACCCTCCCACCCTTCATGATTTTTCGTATCGAGGTTGGACCGATACCCCTAGTCAACCAAAGCATGAGATTGACTATCCTCCCCAATCTAATAATAGTAGCCTCTCCTTGTTTATAATAAAAATGCAAAAACAAAAAAAGGAAATGATGGAGTCTATGGGAGAGATGTTGAGGAATAATCAACAATTGAATAAGAGAATTAGACAGCTTAGCTACGCTCTTACTAATGATTCTGATCCCTACCCGTATAACCAGGATCATCAAAATAATTCTGAGGAAACCAATGACAATAGGGATCCCATTTTGAGTAGTTATCACTTATACTCTCCCCATGAGACACGGCCACTAGATGAAAATGATCATAGTGATTATCCACCCGAGCTATATTGGAGTCAAAAGAAAGGGAAGATGGTACCTCTTAAGGACCTTGATCCTGATGACAGTATTTTCCTTACCCCTGATAACCCGAGTCAAGGTTGTATTGTTCATATCACTTCCCCGATTAATCATCTGATAGAACCCCATTTTACCCTTAGTGAGCCTAATCCTGACCCTCCACTTAGGGAATCAATACCTACCATCCAACATTCTGAAGATTTAAATGCGCCCAATGAAGGTGACCCTAAGGGAATAAAGGATGAATTAGATCAATTTTGGTCTCAGGGGTACAAAGAGTCTATTTTAGAGGAGGATGATAACCCGATGGAGGAACCCGACCTTAGAATCTAGAGTGAATCACAGGGGGATTATGTGTTATTCGAGGACTTACCCCCTGAGGATATAAATAATCTGGTGAAATCTGAATTCCTCCCTTCTTTTGAGAATCACCCTCCGCAAAATCAGGAGTTGATATTGTAGGACGAACACAATAGTGAGAAACCTAGGGGAGACTCTTGGGGACAATATACATCAATTGAGGATTTATGCTCTGAGAAGAACAAAGAATTCAATGATATAGGCTTTCTCCATAACATTAAAGATGATAATCCTCCTAAAGATATTAAGGATAATGAAGTAGCACACAAAGTCCCTAGAAAGGATGTAATTCACAAGAAAGAACCTGGGGATGGATTTGATGATAATTATGATCTCACTACTTCCTAGGAAACCCAACTATCGTCAAAGCATGTTGATCATGAGTCTACTAATGAGATATTGAATTCTATTCAGGACTCATCTATTGTAGAGGAGCAGTTGGAGGTTCATAAAACAATGAAGTTAGGTAACGATGTGGAAGATGAATTCTTATTGCAAATGGAACCTAAACAAACTGCACCCTCTTTGGACTTAATAATTACCACCCAATCACTCAAGCAACCTGTAGATTCCTTACCTAATCCTCGGCTCAGGCCTCTGCTCATATACATTCTTTCTGGGGAGCATATCAGGCCAGTACATCCTCAGGTAGAATGGCGAGTGTGGATTGATGCTTGTACTTTTAGTCTCGCAATTTAAGGGTTTGAAATTATTATGTTTATATCTTTTAAAACCCTTCCTGCTTTGGAGGACCCTTGTTATCCCCTACTTATTCCGTTTCGAGAGGTCTCTTTTCATGTTCCTTTTGTTATTCCTAAACCTCCCCCGGTAGCCTACGAGGGTCTCTGTTTTCATGTCTTCTGGCGAGCATTTGGAATCACGTTGCATCATCAGCTCGCCAACATCCGTGGCTACCTGTTTTCTAGGCCCGCGCTGCTACACATATTTTTCGGGCCTAGCTCTTTCTATTTGGAACTGGACTTATAGGTTCCCTATAAGTCTAGCTACCGATAGAAAATGTAGCGCTGGTTGGGAGGCAACCCAACGTCCAAAATAACGCCTCATCAGGTGATTTCCTTCCTTTCTCCCCCTGTTTTAATTTTACAATGAGGATATTATAAGATTTAGGCATGGGGGGTGCTTGTTGCATTTTTAGGTAGTATTCTTGCTTTTAGGTTAGGTGCATTAGCATAAATTAAAAAAAAAAATTCTCTTGAGCTGAATTGGTTAGCCCTGGCAAAACATCTTTTTCAAGGAGGTTTCATTAAAGATTTTCTTCTTTAATTGTTTCTTAAGTTTAGAATCCAATACACTTACTTCACTTGCATGTAGACTAGGTAATGGATCTTTGAAGAAAACTAATAAGCATTTTTAGTCTACTGAACCCTTGGACAGTTAATAGGGAGTTAGGCAAACTATCTTCTATTAGATCCACCTTATATTTGTGAGGAAAAAGTAGAGAGACTACTGGTGCGCTAAGTCTAGTGTAAGGACTCTTAAGTTCTAGATAATTAGATGAGGATACCTCAGAGTTAGGCATAGTTTTCGCTCTCTGTTCCTGTGTGCGTACATTGTGTGAATTCCTGAGAGACAGTAAATAAGGTAGATACACAGAGATTGAGTCCGAATAAAACTATGACTATGGTGGATGGTTACGACCGTCCTTCATAGAGTCCTCGGTTGAAAGAGGGTAGTAATGTCAAAGGTCAGAAATATGTCTGTCCTATTCATTCCTTCTCGGTGTTGAGAGTAGGCACTTCCACCAAATAAGCCACAAATATCCTCTCGACCATCTTGAATAATGCCTCTTGAATAAAAGTCTACGTCATGTTGTGTTGAGCATAAAAAATAAAAAATAAATAAAATAAAAAGAAAAAATATATAGAGAGAGAAAAAGAAGAAGAAAAGAGAAATATTCGTATTTAGAAAAAAAAACAAGATGAGAAGAAAGAAAAAAAAGTCTAAGTTTGGAGTTTTATCTTCATGTCATTTTTTTATGTCAATGTTCTTGAGGCAACAACAAAAACACCCATTACGATCCACCAAATATGATTCATACCTATTTTTCAGTATTTTTGATCGCTCGAATATTGGCTGAGGACTTTTAACTTGGTTGTAGGGTTATTAGAACTTTAATTGAAGTGTAAATGCCATGTAAGGCCACCAAATAGTGAGTACATTTACAAAATCTGATGAGATTTGTGATCTCAGAAAGAAAAGAAGGAAAAAAGTGAGCACAAAGGAACATCAAGAGAGCATAATTGTTTAGCCTTTCTCTGAGTCGTCTTGTTTGACAGTCTAGAGATCTAGAGTCCGTAGTACTAGATTATATATAACACCAGATTAATGTGTGCCACCAAATACGAATCCATTTAACTCAATATCTCCTACCTAAGCCAAAAAGCTAGGGTCAAATTACAGATTATTTTCGGCTTTATCCCCGAGGGAAGTAGTTGTCTATCCCGATAGAATTTTTCAGGGTGCAGTGCGAACTGTAAATATAAGTTGGCTTTTCACTTGGATCTGTTACCTAGGCTACTATCACTTCACTTTTGTTGGAATCTCTAAATTTTTGGAATAAGGAAAAAAGAAATCTTCTAGTTACTTTTATTGTTTTTCACTTTTGCTAGGGACTAGCAAAACTTAGGCATGGGTGCATTTGATAAGTTCACTTTAGTGGATCATTATTTGGCCTAAGTACTATTTCATTATCTATTCATAGTTTCTAATTGGTTAGGAGTTATACAGTGTTACGACCCGATCCTAGATCCCTACAGGACCTGAGATTGGTCTGCCTAGACTAATCCCAAGACCTAGTCGTCCAACGAGAAATAACCAAAAGCAGGAAACATTTTCACAACCAGACATGCAATGTAACTAAGCAGAAAATAAACAAGAGACAACAGAAGAAACAGAGCGAATAGTCTCACAATATTACAGGCCATCACAACTACAACAACGGAAAGTACAGCAGAAAAGTAACTAAAACAGTATTACATAGAACAAACTACTTACTACTACAACAGAATCTAGGAAACAGTAAGGAAACGTAGCTAAGGCTTGGCTCGACTGGGCCCAGCTCCCTCTGCAACCGATGGTGCTGGCTACTCAACTCCCTGACCTGAACAAGGCTATAAAATTTTCAGAGTTAGTGAATGTTGAGTAGAGTGGCAACTAAACCATTTATAAGAAATTTAAGTTATGATAGGCAACTAATTATTTTTCAATTCTATTTAGCTCAACCAAGTGGTTTTAATTCATTCATTCTCTTAGAAATTTGGTTATTTCTGGATCTTGACTGTCCCTCACGGGGACGATCTTGATTGCAGTCTTTTGTGTGATGTAGGATATACATGTGGTGTTCTCCTAGCTGGGAGAGTCCCCTGTGGTAGTCCTACACCCAGTCAATCACCCCGAGGTCACGGTCGCGACATAGTGGTGACTATGGCACGCGCGATAAGCGTATGGGTAGTTATTTCGCACTGGCACGCGATCAATCGTTTCTGCTAGCGGGTACACCTAAAGGTACAGTACGGAACAGTCCAGGGCCTTGCCCTCTCAGAATAAGGGTCTCTCCCCTCCATAGTCCGCATACCCTCGTCCGACTATCCCGGTTTGCCCAATGGGCCTAAAAAGAGTCGGTGTAGGGTGGCTAGTCCTAACCTCGAGCCCCATGAGGCGGCTAGCTCCCTCCCTACACTAAGTAGCTCACTTTGGTACCACATACACGAGAGCCAAAACAGAAGTCGATGTAGAGTGACTAGGTCTAACCCCGGGTCTCAACCCAGAGGGGTGGCTGGTTCCCCTCTACACTAAAGGGACAGTTGCTCTCCTTGGTACCGTGTACACAAGAGCCAGCTTACTTCCTGTCTACAGGAGTTCTTCTCCTAATTCCCCGTAGGGTTCATGCTGGAATTCCTTTCGTTTCATTTTCCAACCTTTCTGATCTCTCTATCTACATTATCGGTTTCATTCTTAAAATAGGCAGCTCGTGATTTACTAACTGAGAAAGAATCACATCAATAAACCAATACATTTGCTAGCATTTAGAGTTTTACATGCATCTCAAGTAAACAGTGTAGCTCAGCCATACTCATTTGTTCCTGCCCTAAAGTTCATTCTCATCCTAAGGTTTTACATGTATCTCAAGGGTACAGTGTAGCTCAAACCATACTCATTTGTTTCTACCCTAGGGTTCATTCTCATCCCAGGGTTCATTCAAGTTATTCTAAACATGCAATTTATTTTTTGAGTCATAATATTAATGTAAACCACTCTACCGGGAAATACGGGAGGAATGGGGGCTCGAATCGCAGATCCCGTCGCCTCCGCGGGTCCCGCGTACTCAACTGGTTAGAGACCTATACAATTAACTAACCACATCAAATGAGTCCAAAACCATACACAAGTGTCACTAACTCGTAGAGAAACTCAAGCGAAAAATAATTGTATTTCGTTTGTGGAAATCTGATTTCGTTTGGGCCCTAAACGGACCAAAAACATGCACACTGTCCACAATTAGACATCTGAAACTATCCCCTGATGTATTAAAAGACGTCAGTACTCATCCTGGG
The DNA here is from genome assembly GCA_037157565.1 of Thalassia testudinum. NCBI lineage: Eukaryota > Viridiplantae > Streptophyta > Magnoliopsida > Alismatales > Hydrocharitaceae > Thalassia > Thalassia testudinum. Next base: position 41,483,281 of record JAZHRO010000062.1, read on the forward strand.
TTTCCTGTGGCCACCTCGGACGTCCGGACCCTTCCGTGATCGTCTGTGGAGAGTTCCAGACGTTGAACTCTCCTTCCGGTCTTCTGGAGGTACGGTCAGACGTCTCGCGACGTGTCTAGATATCCAAAAGCACCTTGAAGGGCGCACCCCACGCCTTTCCAACGCTCTTCCCCCTGTGTACGTACGTGTAGAGCTAGAAATGGCTGGACAAATCTCCTACGGTAAGATTTGCATGGTCGTAAACTGCACAGAAGCACGTACCTTGACATTAAGCATGCTTTCAGACGTCCGGCTTCAGCTCCGGACGTCCTTCTGCTACTCCAGACATCTAGGAGATGCTCCCGCCTGATACTAGAAAATACCCAGTATGCAGAACTCTCCGGTGAGCTGTCTCCTTCGCGAGCTCGCCCACAAGAGCTGCAGCAATGCCTCCAGCAGGTGCAGGAATCCAAGGCTTCTGCTCGCAAGCTCCTCCTCCTCGCCCACGCCCTCGACTCCTCCCCCACGAGCTCCTCCGAGCTCCTGCGGCTCCCTCGTGAGCTCCTCCTCTCGAGCTCCTCCCACGCTCATGCTCTCCTCTCCTTCGTCCCGTCTCTCATCTTCCTCTCCACTCGCTGCACCGGTGGCGGGGAGGAAGGTTGCGGCTGCCAAGAGGGAAGGATGGAGGTGGTGGCTGGTGGTGATGGGGAAGGTGGCGTGGGTGTAGGGGGGTTTAAATAGGAAAGGGTTAGGGTTTGGGGTGAGGAGAGAGGGGTGTGTGCGTGTTGCGTGCACGTGGGAAAAGAAAACAAGGTACGGTTCTTCTACTTTCAAACATCTGATCCTCTATCTAGACATCGAGATAGACATCTGATGGCTAGTCCAGACGTCTTATCCAACCCAAAAAGGCAGCGGGTCATTTCAACATAATAAACTTAAAGGAAGTTTCATCCCCGAAACTTGAGCCAAGTAGGGTGCGGAAAAAGTAGCGTAAAATCACATAACAAACTTAAAGAGGATCAAAGTAGATATGAAGAGACGTACCCTCAAAAAGCTCCGAGTACTTCTTTCGCATTACCGCCTCAAGCTCCCAAGTGGCCTTCTCATATCACTAGCTTCTCCATAGGACTTTCACCAGTGATACCTGCTTCCGTGTCAGACTCCGAACGACTCTGTCTAATATCCGTACCGGCCTCTCAGGATAGGTAAGGTCATCTCCCACCTCGACGCTCTCATGGCTCAGAACGTGGCTGGGATCAGCGACGTATTTCCTGAGGTTGGACACATGGAACACGTCGTGCACCCCAGAAAGCTGGGGAGGAAGGGCAAGCCAGTAAGTAATGGATCCTACCCACTCCAAGACCTCAAAGGGTCCCACAAACTTCGCCGCAAGCTTCCCTTTCACCCTAAAACGTTGCAAGCCCTTCATAGGTGAAACATAGAGAAAGACGTGATCCCCAACCTTGAACTGTACCTCTCTAAGCTTCCTACTGGCGTAGCTCTTTTGCCTGCTCCTGATAGTGTAGAGTCGTCTATGAATCTGCTCTATCATCTCTTGACTCTACCGGATCAACCTGGGGCCAACCTCCCACTTGGTCCCCACCTCGACCCACCTCAAGGATGTAGTACACCTCCTCCCGTATAGAGCCTCGTAAGGCGCCATGCCGATGCTCGAATGATAGTTGTTATTGTATGCAAACTCTACCAGGGGCTAATGCTCCTCCCAGGAGCCTCTCCAATCTAGTACACAAGCACGTAGGAGGTCCTTGAGTGTCTGTATGGTGTGCTCTGACTGCCCGTCGGTCTGGGGGTGGTAGGAGGTACTGAACCTCAGACAGGTCCCTAATGCCTGCTGAAACTCCACCCAGAACTGGGAAGTAAAATGAGTATCCTTATTGGATACGATCTCACGAGGGACTCCATGCAGATGCACCACATCTCTGATGTATCTCTCTACTAGTTGTACCGGCCCAAAGGTGACTCCGATCAGCAGGAGCCGTGCCATCTTCGTCAACCGGTATACTATCCTTCTTCTTCACAAACAACACAAGGGCTCCCCATGGGGATGCATTGGGCCTCACAAAGCCCTTCTCCAATAGGTCCTGTAACTGTGACTTGATCTCTCGCAGCTCAAGTGGTGCCATCCTGTACGGTGCAATAGAAATGGAGCTGGTCCCTGGTACTAAGGAGATCTCAAACTCGATCTCACGCTCAGGCGGTAGTCCTGGCAACTCCTCTGGGAAAACGTCTGGGTACTCGCAGACTATCGAAATGCTCTGAAAGTCAGCTACGGGACTAGGTTCTGCTACAACACAAGCCAGAAAGCCCTCACACCCCTGGCCCAAAAGCTTCACTGCCCGAAGCGCGGAGATGCACCTAAAACCTCCGTCCATCGACTGGCTGTGAAACTCAAAGGGAGGCAACTCTGGTATGGAGAAGACGATCTTCCTCCTAAAATAGCCCACCAAAGCGTGATAGGCAGACAACCAATTCATCCCTAGGATCACGCCAAAGTCCTCTATCGGGATTACAATCAGGTCAGCGGGAAGACTGTGTCCCCCTATAGCGACCTCCCAGTCTGTGAAGACCTCCTCTGCTATGAGCAATTATCCACCTGGCCCTCTAATCAGGAACGGAACCTCTAACAGTACGCTGCCCGGTCCCAAACTGATGGCAAAACTCGAGGAGACAAAAGAATGTGTGGCACCAGAATCGAAAATAATGTAGAATAATCTGCCAGAAATAGTAACCATACCTGCCACCACAGAACCTGAAGCTCTCGCGTCTCGGTGTGTTGGGGCATTGATACTCCCCTCAGCCCTAGGTGTAGATGAAGCGGCCACGTTCTGGGTCGGGTGAGCAGCAGCTGGCCGATACCCTCCTCGTAGTTGCTATCCTCCCCAACGTGCCTAGTGACCACAGCCGCTAGCTCGGCCTCTAGCACTCGGTGCGGGGAGCATCTGCTGTGCTCCGGCCCTAGATGGGCAGTCCCTCCTGATATGGCCCGGCTAGCCACACTAGTAGCAGAGACGAGCATGGCCTCCTCCCTCAGTCAGTCCCTACTGGTGGCTGGGCGGGGGTCCGATGCTGGCAGCTAATCCCTGTCTGGGGCCCTCAAAGGCCACTGGTGGCCCCACAAAATGAAACTCCTCTCCTGCGGCCGCCGTGTGCCTCCTCTCCCAATAGCCCTGTGAGTACTCTAGCTGGTAGGGCCTCTTCCATCCGTTGTCAGTGTCTCGTGCGATTGGGTTGGTCTCCTCATAATTCATAGTTGCCTCAACCACGCGAGAGAAAGTGGGCAACTTCAAGGGTTTCACATACCCCCGGATCGCAGGTCGGAGCTCCTCAGTAAACCTCCACAGGTGCTCCTCCTTAGTAGACGCAATTGTCGGGGCGAAGCGTCACTGCTCCAAGAAACGCGTGCGGTATGTGCTAACTGTTATCACCCCCTAACGGAGAGTGTGGAACTCTTGCCTCCTCTAGTCTTGCCAGGTCTGTGGAAAGTACTGCTCACAGAAGAGAGCCACGAACTAGTCCCATGTGGCTCTCTCCCCTCCTGGCCTCTAACTGCCCTCCACCACCTGTGGGCTGCGCTCTCCAGCTGGTACATGGCAAAGGCCACGTGGCACTCTGTAGGAGGGCAGAGGGTGTCGAACACCTTCTCTTTCTACTCCAACCAGTCCTCTGCCTCAAACAGGCTCTCATCCCCCTTGAAGGAGGGGGGCTTCAGCTTCCGAAACTAGCTGAAAAGCTCGTGGTGGAGCTACAATGGGGGAACAAGTACGCCTCCAGGCAAGGAGGGCTCGAGCTTAGAAGTGTCTGAGGGTGGTGGGGGTGGTGGAGGATCACCCCCTCCCCTTCCAGCTCGTACGGCGCTATGGCAGTTCCCCTGTCCCACGGAAGACTCTCCCTCCACGTCCTCAGGGAGGGGTGGCAGAGGAGGCTGCTGGAGCTCCTCTCGTACGTATATCGGATCAGCTGGGTGAGATCCTAGGCCTGGATGCCCGGAAGGAGAGGTGGGTCCGTTGGTGCCTCAGGTCCGACACGTCCGCCCCTTCGATCCCGCCCACGGCCACGTCCGCGGCTTGCCTCGAGAATTCCCTAACGAGGCACCTCCTACAAGGAGACACATGAAAAAGAGCAGGAACTATCAATGGTAGCAGACTACATCAAGAGATACGACTCGAAGCGAAGATTAAGCGATACGTTGTGACGACTATCCTAGTTACATGCATGTGGGTGGCTATTTTTTAGACCATTTGGTTCATTTCTCGGGACGACCTTGCTTTGATACCATCTTGTTACGACCCGATCCCAGATCCCTACAGGACCAAAGATCGGCCTGCCTCAACTAATCCTAAGACCTAGTCGTCCAACGAGAAATAACCAAAAGTAGGAAACATTTTCACAACCACACATGCAATGTAACTAAGCAGAAAATAAACAAGAGACAGCAAAAGAAACAGAGCGAACAGTCTCACAATATTACAGGCCATCACAACTACAACAGCGGAAAGTACAGCGGAAAAGTAACTGAAACAGTATTACATAGAACAAAATACTCACTACTACAACGGAAGCTAGGAAACAATAAGGAAACGCGGCTAAGGCTGGGCTTGACTGGGCCCAGCTCCCTCTGCAGCCGGTGGTGCTAGCTGCTCAACTCCCTGACCTGAATAAGGTTATAAAATTTCAGGAGTCAGCGAATGCTAAGTAGAGTGGCAACTAAACCATTTATAAGAAATTTAAGTTATGATAGGCAACTAATTATTTTTCAATTCTATTTAGCTCAACCAAGTGGTTATAATTCATTCATTCTCTTAGAAATTTGGTTATTTCTGGATCTTGACTGCCCCTCACAGGGACGATCTTGATTGCAGTCTTTCCTATGATGTAGGATGTACATGTGATTTTCTCCTGGTCGGGAGAGTCCCCCGTGGTTGTCCTACACCCAGTCAACTACCCCGAGGTCACGGTCGCGACGTAGCGATGACTACGGCACGCGTGATAAGCACTCGGGTAACTATCCCGCACTAGCGCGTGGTCAGTCGTTTCCGCTAACGAGTACACCTAAAGGTATAGTATGGAACAGTCCAGGCCCTTGCCCTCTCAGAACAGGGGTCTCTCTCCTTAGAATAGAATAGGGGTCTCGCCCCTCCACAGTCTGCATACCCTCGTCCGACTATCCCGATTTGCCCAATGGGCCTAAAAAGAGTCGGTGTAGGGTGGCTAGTCCTAACCCCAGGCCCCGTGGGGAGACTAGCTCCCTCCCTACACTAAGTAGCTCACTTCGATACCACGTACACGAGGGTCAAAATAGAAGTTGGTGTAGAGTGACTAGGCCTAAACCCGGGTTTCTACCTAGAAGGGTGGCTAGTTCCCCTCTACACTAAAGGGACAGCTACTCTCCTTGGTACCGCGTACACAAGGGTCAGCTCACTTCTTGTCTACAGGAGTTCTTCTCCTAATTCCCCATAGGGTTCATGTGGTATTCCTTTCGTTTCATTTTCCAACCTTTCCGATCTCTCTATTTACATTACCGGTTTCATTCTTAAAATAGACAACTCGTGGTTTACTAACTGAGAAAGCATCACATCAATAAACCAATACATTTGCTAACATTTAGAGTTTTATATGCATCTCAAGTAAACAGTATAGCTAAGCCATACTCATTTGTTCCTACCCTAGGGTTCATTCTCATCCTAGGGTTTTACATATATCTCAAGTGTACAGTGTAGCTCAAACCATACTCATTTATTTCTACCCTAGGGTTCATTCTCATCCCAAGGTTCACTCAAGTTATTCTAAACATGCAGTTTATTTTTTAAGTCATAATATTAATGTAAACCACTCTATCGGAAAACATGGGAGGAATAGGGGCTCGAATCGTAGATCCCGTCACCTCTACGGGTCCCGCGTACTCAACTGGCTGGAGACTTATACAATTAACCAACCACATCAAACGAGTCCAAAATCGTACGCAAGTGTCACTAACTCGTAGAGAAACTCAAGTGAAAAACAACTGTACTTTGTTTGCGGAAATCCGATTTCATTTGGGCCCTAAACGGGCCAAAAACACGCACACTGTCCAAAATCAGACGTCTTAAAAGACGTCAGTACTCACCCTGAGTTTCCTGCGGCTACCTTGGACGTCCAGACCCTTCCACGATTGTCTAAGGAGAGTTTCAAACGTCGGACTCTCCTTCCGGTCGTCTGGAGGTACAGTTAGACGTCTAGCAATGTGTCCAGACATCTAAAAGGACCTCGAAGGGCGCACCCCGCGCCTTTCCAACGCTCTGCCCCCTGCATACGTATGCACAGAGCTAAAAACGGCTGGACAAATCTCCTACAGTAAGGCCTGCATGGCCGTAAACCACACAGAAGAACGTACCTTAGCACTAAGCATGCTTTTAGACGTCTAGCTTCAGCTCTGGACATCCTTCTGCTACTCCAAACGTCTGGGAGATGCTCCAGACGTTTGATACTGTAAAATACCTAGTATGCAGAACTCTCCCGTGAGCTATCTCCTTCGCGAGCTCGCCCGCAGGAGGTGTAGCAATGCCTCTATCAGCTGCAGGAGGCCAAGGTTTCTGCCCGCAAGCTCTCCTCCTAGCCTGTGCCCTCTACTCCTTCCGCACGGGCTCCTCCGAGCTTCCGCGACTCCCTCGCGAGCTCCTCCCATGCTCACGCTCTCCGCTCCTCCGTCCCGTCTCTCGTCTTCCTCTCCATTCGCTACACTAGTGGCAAGGAGGAAGGTTGCGCTTGGCAGGAGGGAAGGATGGAGGTGGTGGCTGGCGGTGATGGGGAGAGTGGCGTGGGTGTGGGGGAGGGGGGGTTTAAATACGAAAGGGTTAGGGTTTGGGGTGAGGAGAGAGGGGTGTGTGCATGTTGCGTGCGCATGGGAAAAGAAAACAAGGTACGATTCTTGTACTTTCAGACATCCGACCCTTGTCCAAACGTCTGAACAGACGTCTGATGGCTAGTCCAAACGTCATATCCAACCCAAAAAGGCAGCGGGTCATTTCATACGGTAATTCATCTTAGTCTGCATATAATCTTGTGCGTCAATTTTATGTTTAATAACGCATGATATGTTCACATATTCCATATGGTTAGATGTAGGCTAGGCAAAAGAATCAAATGTCATTCTGCATATATAAGACGTTTGGAGATAAGGATGGACGTCTGGGAACTGCCAGGACAAGTTCCTTGACTTTACATTTTTTAAGACGTCTAATGATGAAGTCAAACGTCTGATAAAGATTGGCCATTGCTTATCCATCATTCTAACCACTCGCAATCTTCGAGAGTGGTTAGAGAAGTTTCGCCTGAAGGAAACAGACGGGATTTTTTTAAAAGGCTCCATCTTCCAGGAGCAGGCACTTGATTGCCTCCACCGGCACTGTGGCCAGAGCAGACACCGTGGCTAAAGAGTGCACTGTGGAATTTGCTTACACCGTGACCCAAGAGCGCACCTTGATCACCTCTGCGACTGGCCATGCGGTGACAGCGCATGACCCCTCCACCGTCACCACCATCATTGCCACCATTTCCTATAGCCATCACTACCTTCACCTTATCCACCAAAAACCTTCCCCCCACGCCCACACCAACCCTTTTCCACTATTCATCTTACTTTCCTTTTCATCTTCAACCTCCAACCACGCACAGCCCCTCCACCGTCACCACCATCTCCTACACCTAGAACCCATCACCATCGTCTCCATTGATAACCAATAGCAGACCTCCTCCAGCCGCAACAACATCACTGCGAACACCCCTCACGACCATCTTCTTCCTCCTCGTCCTCTGTCTTCTCCTTCTTCAACCTCCCGTCTGCCATGTACGAAAGAACCCAAAGCTTCAACGTTGCAGCCACCTCGACCGACCTCTGCCAACCTTCAACCCTGACTTGACAGCATGCCACAGCATCCCCGTCGAGCACTAAAGCCACGCGTGGCCCACGCATGCAACCACAATAGCTCGCGTGGGCTTCAACATCATCGGCCCACCTCCTCGTCGGTCGACCAACTCCGGGCACCTCCATCGATGCCACGACCGCCATCGTGGAGCCAATGCACCGGCCAACCTTCCCCCAACGCCTCGCTGGCCACCGTCGACCCACGCGTGTGTACGGAGGAGAGGCAAAAACCTCTATTTTCCATCCAATTAGTATTTACGAAAAATGCCATTGCAAGCTTTACTATTCATTTATTTACCAAATTAATATATTAAGATGAATTTGCAAGCATATCTCTCTATTCTTGATAAATTGCTTCTAGTTGAATATCTCATGAATTAGATAAGAGCATGCCATGTTGATTATCGCAAATAAGGAATGTTTTATTGGAAATTAGTATTTACATTAATTACCATTACCAAGATCATTATTTAATAGAATATTATATTATGGTAATTTTGCATATAAACACCTACATTCATGATTAATTGGTTAGAACGAGCATTTATGTGAGAAAATGAGTTGCACTAAGTAATGTGCACACCCATTGAAATTCCCGAATAAACGAAGCACTATGCACTAGTCCAATATGCTAATTCCTCAATGTGGAGACAACTTAACTATTTTCCTGGTTAGTTTTTGAATATTAAATGTTTTGAAAAGTGATTTTCTACCACACAATGAAATACAACGACACGTCATTTTATGCTAAAATTTTTATCGAAAATGAAGATCGCTCTTTCAATTGACCTTGTTTGTGAATTTGGGGAATATATAAGCAAGCCAATAGCTAACATTGGCATATGAAATATCTCATGGAAGTTGAAAGGAAAATAACTTAAGGCTTAATTTATCTGTTGGAGTAACCTATAATCAAGGGGTAACCTTTGCTTAATTTATAAATTAACACAAAAGTCATATTTTGAAAAGAAAATATAGATTTTGTAAAACTCAAAGTGCTATTAAGTTTAAATTAGAAGCGGTGTTAATCCTCCTTTTTTACCTCTCTCCCGAGTAAAACCATGGGTCAACGCTCTTGGAAAAAAAAAGGAAAATTGATACCTCGTGTACATTTGAAATCTCGAGGTTTATATTAACGCCTCCAGTAAGGTAAGTCTAAACTTTATGGACTAACATACTCAGTTACTAACGAAAAATCTCAAGTTAATGGCAGGAGACATCAGTGGGCATGGAAAGACAACTATGTCGGCAAGGACTTTGATTTGTCCATTTTTGCCCCCAAGGAGCAACTCCTGCCCGTCATTGGAAAACCCTTTGGAAATAACTACCAAGAAGAGGACAAGGGAGATCCAAATCCATCAACCAACCCATTTAGGCTTGCAAGCACTTGGTCTGTTTTTGACTCTACTTCATCATAGAAAGATTGCACCTCACAATAATCCTTACATACTTCGATTTAAATGCAATCAATCAAAAAAGGAGATGATAATTCCACTCCACTGACCATTGAAACCAAACCAGCATAGCATGGCACACACAATATGCCCCTCCTGATCACCTCCGAACCAAACTAGCATATAGCACACGGGATGCCCCTCCCAGTCACCTCCTACTCGAGCCGACCATGCACGAGAAGGGGTGACATGGGCCTGAGCGTGAGGAGGGCGGTGAGTGCTACCAATAGCCAATCGATGAGGATGTTGCGTCGAACTTCGACCCCTCGCAAGGAAGGGGGAGGCACCTGTCCAATGTCAAACTCAACTCCCGTGAGAGTGAGTTCAGGAGAAGGGCTAATGCAAACCAAGCGAGTTCACAAAGAACTCGTGATTCCAAGAGGTGAGTTCACTTGAAAATTCCCCCCTCCCTAACTCGTCTTTAAAGGAAGCGTTGTCCCGCACTTAACTAAAAAAATCCTACACATATTTTATGACTTACTTGACATTTATGAATTTTTTTTTGACGTAAGTTGGAAAATACAAAAGTTGACGTATACCTATAAATGTGATCCATTTCTTCTTTTTATATAAAAAAATGCTAACATGTGGTAGGATCCATCACTATTGAAGTCAATAACAAATCACTTTCGTAAGATTAACGGTTATATAAAATCACTTTACATCTTTCAAAAAATTTTACATCAACGTAAAATAAAATTACACAATATAATCTTATTTTAAACTAATCTATTAAATATAATATATATTTTTATAAATATAATATTTTATTATGTAAATTTAAAGTAAGATTACACCATATTTAAACTACTTTTACATCTTTAAATATAAATACTATATTTCACGTATGTAAATGGACATGAGAAGAGATGTTTTTTTTTTTTTGCAGGTCATGTCGGTGTTCCAATATGATGAATACATAGTACTGTCTACTAAAATAAGGTTCTCCCTGCCACGTCTCTCTTTCCTGCATTTAATGTCGTGCCATTTCCCCGTCTCTCTCTCACTTAAATTCCCACCCGCCACTCCCTCGTGTCCCTCTCTCCCACGAGCCCATTAATTGCCCTCTCCCACGACCAGCCTCTCCCTCCGTTCCTTTCTATAGCAATTTAACCACGAGACATGCAAACATGGTAATTTGTATGAAGTCTAAATTCAGTAGGTGTCGGCTTGCTTATAATTTTGAGAATTGCCTAAAAAAAATTTGATGGAGTCATATTTCACAACTTTAGTGGTTGTTCTGATAATCATAGCATTTAGATGTTGTGTGTCATAGTGAAAAATTTACTCCAAATTAATATTATTTTTTTAAATTTCTCCTATACATATTGTATAGATCATATACGATATATATCCGAGAAATTAAAACAAAGATCATATATTATTATCCTAGTGCTTAAGGTAGATTAATATTTTAATTATTAAAATAAAAATAAATATATATATTAGATGATTTAATAAATTATATTATATATCTATATTTTTTATGTTTATTCACATTTTGCTCGGTGTTGCAGGCGGCAAATTAATTGACCATGTAGGAGATCAAACCTACAACTCGAAGCAGGAGTTGAGCTCGATCACTTGAGGATGGGATGGGAGATGGAACAATTTTACCACAAAAGAAGGAGATGGGGATCTGAACCCATGCCCCCTAAGAGGAAAGCACTTATGGGGAGAGGAGGCACCAACTGTGCTACTCCTCAACCCTTTTCTTTTCTTCATTCTTTCTCCTTTTAGTTGGCTTATGTGTGATTTAGGTACCAAGGATATTAGGTATTAGGAGGATGGACGGGAACTTAGAGATAGAAGGATTATGATGGGGGAATGTTTTGTAGGGGAGCAAATCTAAAACTTTGGTTGCAATGCCCCTATTTGTTGTTGTCTCCCTATATTCTCCTTTTTCTCTTTTCATTGCCATTGTGTCATGATCCAAAGGTTGGGATCTACAATGATTGGTTGTTTCCTATTAGTTCCATTTCTCCAATAATTTGGAATGGTATAACTCTCGATTTTGATCATTTGCCTGGATGTGGAACTATTTAGATTTAGAATATTATTTCAATATGTGTTTGCATCAAAATTTAGATTAAAAAAAACCCTTTGTTCCCTTGCCATCATCAACCAAACACGTGTGATTCCTTTCTTAAATTTGGTGCTTCCTCCCCCTTCTTTTGCAGGTCGTGATTTCTTATATTCCCAATTCTAGCTATTTTGATAATATACTCTCTGGACTTCTCCAATAATCTTCTTTTATGGTGTTCTTCGTTCTCCATCAGATAGTTTGTGAAATTAAATTGTGGCATCAAGGAACAGATTGTCAAGGCTTTGGGTGCTCGTCACAAATTTATGTTTACTATCAGGATGAAATTTTTTTATATGTTGTATATTCCTAATGGTATCATGCTATCTTTGAAAAGTTGCAATGCTCTCTCAAAACTTTTCATCAATTAAGTACTGATTGGATAATATTTTTCATATCCAAAATCTTTTATCAACTACTGATTAGATAACTTTTTTAATAATATGACTTGGACATAATTATCGATAAAGTTGAGAAGTTCCTCAATAGATGGATCAAGGTTTCTTTTAGTCTTTTCTCTTTGTGCTTTCTGCCTTAACTCGAATGTCCATATATTCAAGTCTCTCATCAAGTGAGATATTATTTAAAGTTTCTCATGATATGTATCATAAACCATTTTATATGCAATTGGAATATCAATGGACATGAAATAATGAAAATATTTTTTGTAGTAGTCATTTTCATTTTAATAACTTAGAAACTCTTAAGGTGATTTTAGTTACTCAGAAAGAGTTTATAAATGGTATACCCATGAAGAGCTTTTCAACTAACAAATGTGCTATGAATATTTTGAGAAAATAAATCCATTATAAGGTGAAAATGTGTAGCATTTGTGAAGTCCACTTTTCTTCTTGACCACTATTTGTCCCAATTTGGAGTACCAAAATTAATGTAGCATACAAGAAAGAGTTAAAGACTTTAATTAATCATGCAATTTATAAAGTGGTGTTTGTATTTTAGCTGTTGATGAGATCAAAGAGAGAACCAACTTGTCGTTCTTCTTTCAAGTCAACCAACATTAATTTCGATTTCAATGTAGTTTAAATGTGATGTACCTTAAGAGGATACTCGAGCTTTGTTGGATACCCTTGTTGGTGGTACATAGGATAGAGTCAAACACCTCATATGATCATATCAATATGTGAAGATGATGGCACTAACGTAGTTATTCTAGTTGGTTTTTTAGCATTAAGCATTTTAATGGAGTGCTAAATGTTGTGGAGGATCCTTCTTCACAAAAAGAAATTGTATGTGTTTTATTTCTTAATTGAATCATAAGAAAGGAAAACAAAGAGAGATCTTCTATAAACAATAATTTGGAAAAGGTATGTGGGGATTTTACTATGATGTCTTGAATAATATATGTAAGTGTAATTTCAAGCAATGTAAGATTAGGAGTATGAATACCACATTTAATGAATTTTAATACCTTGATGTTACTTTTTAGAGTTTATTACCCATAATTCCTACAGTGTAGCACGGGTAGTGATGAGTACGTGGATATCTACAAAATCCAGGTCTATTGATTGATAGTCCCATTTAAATAATTACATTAGGGCATTAGGTTAGTGTATTTCCTCTGCATATGCATTTAGATAAGTTACATATATTAAGGGCTAATCTTGTGTCACTGAGTTTATTTTAATCAAATGATTAATAAGCAGTTATCTTTATAGTTGCAGGAAGGTGGGATGTAGGCAGTTAGATATACAAGGAAAAGTCATGCAAATATACGAAACCACATTATTATCTAGAACCTAGACTAACAATCTCTTCCTTAATTCCATTTCCCCTCCCTCCCTCCCTCTCTCTCTCTCTCCCATCTCCAAAATAAATCCCTCCTTGTCTTGGATTTCTCCATAAAATCACCTCTACCAAAATATCCTAATACTCTCTCTCTCCCTCTCAACCACCTTACTTGGGACCAGTCTCTTCCCCAACCAACCTCATGCACAACAATATTCCATCTCACTCAAGCAATAAGGCACACTAGAACACTCTATCTCTCACACACAGCAACCATTCCACTCCACTCCTCACACGATACCCCCTCTCACCCATGATTCCACCTCAATCACTCTTGCGCAAGACCACCCTCTCTTGCGATTCCCACACTCTTGCACGCAAGGCACACCATATACACTGTCTACACGTGAGACACTACACCCTCAATCCCATATTCCCATCTTGCGCAGGCACACACTACTCTCGATTGCACTAGCGCACAACACAAGGGCACAGGCCCTACTCCCTCTCCATTTGGTAGCAGTGCAAACACCCCCTCACTCTCCATACCACATCATTCCCACACCACCCATCACACACAATGCCCTCACTAACCTCTCCAAACTTACACACCTCTCACCATTGCACACAACTCCTCACCACTCACCTTGTGCCCATCCACCATAGTCGTCCATCCGTGAGCCACTCCATTCACACTACTCTCCCATTTCCTTCACCATCCATAGCCACCACCATCTACCACCATCAACCATCATCCAAGTTGTGAGGAGTTGCGACGAGGAGGAGTTCGTGTGTTCCCTTCTTGATGTGTGGCTAATCATTTCTGTGGGTGCGGGATGAGGGGCGACTGTAGGTGTAATGTTAGCGTAACTACGATGAGGTAGGCACCTCCCTTGAGAGGGTGTCAGAAAATTGAGTTGGTCTATACTCGTCACTTCACATGGGATAGTCCAAGCCTAGGAACTTGCTCCCAAGTTGGACTATACCCTTAGCGAAGATAGATGGGATAGGGCAAGCCTAGGGGAAGCACCCTCCTTGGTGTCTATCTCATCTGCTCCTAGTTTAATGCATCTATCCGAGTACCTAAGACGTGCACACATAATATCTTTGGAGAGTGACTTCATCCATTCACATTTTTGCATCCATCCACGTTCTATTTTTTTGATCTTCTCCTATTTTTCACTTGGTAAATTCATTATGATTCTTGTAGTGTGTAGAAAAATCCCATCTCTAGTCTATAGATTAGGTTATAAGTAAGGATTAGCTGTGACAAATTTTAGATCCAAACTCGTTATGCTTTATTTTTAAAAATTCGCACATCAAGTAGGGATCTACTGATGAGTTGTGACTTATCATAGCTAAATCAGCTAAGTTAAGCTAGAAACTTGGTTAAACACCATGGAATTAACACATAAAAAGTGTTAAGTGTGGGAAATAGAGAAAAAGACCTAAGCTACCAATTTTGTGGTAAAAATGCATAATTAAGTAATTTATTGAGATATTCTATTAAATAATGTAAACTGGTAATCCAATTGCAAATTGAACACACAAATGAGTTCAAAAGTTCAAATCAAAAGTGTAATTAACTTCTTAAATGTTCAATTAAGTTTTCATAAAAACTTGATTGCATTTGGATATCATTAGGGCCTTGCAATTAGAGATTCTCATTTAGGTCTTTAGGTCATAACATTTCATCCTTAGAAATCTCTCCAGGGACCCATTTGATACCCACAAGGACCTATTTGCAACATTCTAGGGACTGCTTTGATAGGATTCTTAACCACTTAAGGGTCCCTTTGCTATTTTTCTACCCCTTCCTGTAGGGGCATAATGCGCAAAAACACCAATAGAGCCCTCAAGACACCTGCTGCTCACCTACACTGTAGCACCCGAAGAATGCCCTCCATCGTTGCCGTTGATTCCCTTGAACCGCTTGATCTGTGGCTATCCATCAATAGAACCTTCGTCGAATCCACGCGTGTGGTCACCTCTCCTCCTAGATCCAATCCAACGACCCACTTTTGATTTAAACTTGCATGTGCTCCTCTCCTCTCATCACCACCACCCACGCCCTAATCATCTAATTGCACTACTACGGTGCTCTGATTCAAAGATCACTCTACTTAAGCACCTCCACTGCCTCGTGCACAAAGGATCGACCTCCTCTCCTACTTCCTTGAGGCCGATCTCTTCATCCTCTCCAATTTCTCCTCTCCACCCAACCTTGTTCTGGCGCCATGAGAAAAGGAACTTCATCTTCTCCAACTCTCCTCACCACTAAGGACCACATAGCACCTGAGGGCGACCCTGAGCCCCACTAATGGACTTTCAATCCGCTGGAGATCCTTCCCCCTTCGTCGTTGCAGCCACCAACTATAGATCTTCTCAACAGGTCCCATTCATCTGATTAAATTAGGATTTCCTGCTTTTTTAGAGTAGTTTAGATTAGTAATTAGCATACAGTAGCTTAGTTAGGAGCAGATCAGTTAGTGAATCCACTAGTTTGCAGTTTAGCTTAGGAGTAGATTAGTGTAGAAATCACCTCCACCTCCTTTGATCATTTAGATCAAAGGAGATGATTTCATCTCACTCGCTAATCATTGATCTCTCCCTTCACATCCCCATTTCATGTTCTAATTTTCCTCGTGTTTTATTTTGCAATCCACGCACTCATTAGAGCCAAATCCTCATCCCATTGTTTTCGAGCTTTGAGATGAGGATTTGCACTCAAAAATCATCTAGGGGTCTCTTCACTCATGTCATTTTGTTCACAAAGACCCCTGATTTGATTTGAAAAGGATTGGTTTGCTTTATCTGATTTTAGTTTGGTTTTTAAGGCGAGATCGCAAGATTTTCATCATATTAAGTTTTGAGGGGTTTTGATCAAGCGAATTGATATGTTTTTGTGTAGATCAGTTCATGGCCGTGAATCTGAGATGCTCTTAATGAAGAATTTTCCCTTAGATGAGCCATGTTTGAATTGCATATACATTGGGGATTTCATGGTTTTAAAGAGAGTGGTAGAGCCAAGGAGAATCAATTTTGTTGATTTGAGGCTCTACCAAGTATTTCTGAGTTGTTTGGTTTGAGATTTTGATTTCTAACTTAGGGAATTTTTAGTATTCCTTAAGGTTTTTTAGAGTAATTAGGATTCAAATGGATTGATTTTATTGGACTAATCTAAGACCCTCCTTCATGCTGTCTATAGCATTAGGAAGGTGTTAAATCAAGGTATTTTACTTGATTTGATGATGATGATTATGGTTTAATGAGTTTTTATGAAAAGGTTGACATTTCAATCTGGGTTTAGTGTGATTTTCAGACCTTGTCAAATTATTTGAAGTGCTTACTGATGTGAGTGTTTTGAATCCCAAATGAGCACATTAAAGTGCTGTATTGACAGTTACATTTCCATGGACTTTCCAACCCTAAATTTGGTACAACTTGGTGTTATTTGGATGAGAATCACTCTCTGATTTGGACACTTTTGATCCCTGATCAGACTTTCTCAAGTTTGATCTGGGATACGTGTGTACTGAATTGACTTTTGATCTACTGAATTTGAAGAAAAGAAGCATTGCAGCAGTTGTTGGATTTTATCTTAAGACGTCTGGAGCTGTTGCAGCAGTTCAACTTAGCTGTTGTTCAGTGGCTACAGCTACTGTCAGCAACTTGGGTTGCTGTTGTGCTTGATTGCTGCTACTGATCTGCTGGTTTCCAACAGCAGCATTGCTGTTGTTGTGTTTAGCTACTGCTGTCTAAAGTTGCTGCTACAGCTGTTGCTTCTGCTATGGCTGAATCAATAGAGCAGTAGGTGTTGCTTAGAGCTTTAATTAGCTGACATGATGTGTAATGTTGTATTTTATTTGTACAAGCTTTCATGTACTATTAGAGTCTATAATTGCATTTGAATAGCTTATTATTTAGTTTTAAATCTCTTTCGTTAACTAACATACATTCAAAACTGCCCAAATTTGGACTTTAAAGGAAAAATTGAATGAAAATTATGTTTATTGGCTGGAACATCTGTCTTAAAATGTATTGAGCACATCTAAGGCAGTTTACTGCCTATCCAGCCTTTAGACTAGGATTCAAGGCCTTAGGTTCACATTAGAAAACCTTTCTTAGGCCTAGGTCATATGAACTTTGTAAATAAATAAAAATGATATAAAAATTTGAAAAAAATAAAATAAATGTGTAGCGAGTAAGATTAGATATATTTTTAAGTGCATGCCAAGTTTCAAGGCATTCTGAACCATTGGCTTGGTAGAACATACCAGCCGATAGTTTAGTATACCTTAGAACTTAATAAAAGACATCAATATGAAAAATACCAAAAATAACTCCATTTTTCTCATCTCTTTCTTTCTCTCTCATCCCCTACTTATATGAAACATATAAAATCCATAAAAAGTAGAAAAACCTTAAAAATAACCTAAAATACCATGTATATTATGTATATACTTGTAAATATAAACTGTATAGTAAGCTATATGTATATGTATTGTAAAATAGGTGTAAAATAGGTATAAATAACTTGTATATATATATTGTATAATGTAAATTAAATATTTAAGATTATTTAAACTATATATAACTTAATCATATAACTATTTATTATTTATACTAACTTAGATACACTATAACTTAAGTAAATAAAAAAAACCTTGTAAATAGCTGTATGTACTAATGATACTGCATATACATATCTATATATGTATTATGTATATTATGAACCCT
Source organism: Thalassia testudinum (assembly GCA_037157565.1). Classification (NCBI taxonomy): domain Eukaryota; kingdom Viridiplantae; phylum Streptophyta; class Magnoliopsida; order Alismatales; family Hydrocharitaceae; genus Thalassia; species Thalassia testudinum. The sequence continues at coordinate 41,501,204 of JAZHRO010000062.1, forward strand.
GTATCATAATTTAATTATGTATATATAATAAATAATTTATTTATTAAGTTACTAGCTAAGTTATTAAGTTAAATCAAAATAAATTAGTAAATTAAGTTATAACTGAGATAATTTATATAGTATAGTTGTATTATAGTATTTTAAGTAAATTAGACTAATTTAAGTATATTTATTATGTATTATACTATTTATACTTAATTTATATGTACAATACCCTGAATTCATTTATTTAAATGTAAATAAATTAAAATAAATTGTGTAAAATAAAATGAAAATGTGTATTAAATACTTTAATATATACTAACTCTGTACAGAGTCAATTAGACCATTAATTAGCTAATTTATACGTTAATTAATAAATAAACCCACTAATCAGTATGTATAAATCATAAAATTTGACTAATTTATTTATATAGTAAATGTAATTAATTTTGAAAACAAATTATATAATTAAGTAGCCCTATGTAAATACTTTAAGATCCCATAATTTATTTTTAAATTATAATAATTTATGGCCCTTGAATCGAGGGCCAAAATCTTGAATCGAACACATGCATGCTAAAGCAGCAGCGCTTGGTGGCACCTGAGTTAGTCCCACATTGTGGAATGTGGAGCACATGCACCCATATAAGAAGAATTTGTCTTCTACCCTTCCCAGTTGTCATAGGCGCCAGGCACCTGAAACCTACTTCTCTTATCCCCTTGAGCATGAATTGATATTGGCGTAAGACTTTGGTGTGCGGTGCAGGCCGGGGGCCCGGCACTGTGCATGGGCCTGAATGGGCCCATTAACGAGCATAAATCGGAATTAAGAGGCTTAATAATGAATTATGGGTGGCCTTAGTAGAGGTCTGGTCCCACCTCTTGAGGGTGCTGTTATACCTCGAAAGGGCCACTCGCCAATTAAAAATCCTAATTTTTGTTAAAGATGAACAGTAATAGTGCCTTAATCACCTAAGGGGAGGGAAGAAAGAACCTTAAAAAGAGCTAAGTCTTGAACAAGAGAGGTCATGTGCCTCTGTGTAAGTTGTGTGTGAGTGTAAATATATGTAAGTATAGTATATATATATATGTATATGTATATGTATATGTATAGATAGTATATATGCATATATGTATACTGTTATATGTGTATATATATGTAAGTAAATAAATAATATGGTAACAAGTATATGTTAGTGTATAGAGTGTTTGAGCTCATTTATATATATAAATAACTTGTGAGCTTTAGTGACAGATAAATAAATCACTGTATATAAAATAAATGTCACTATAGATCCTATTTTTACCTTAGCTTATGTATATACTTTTTCCTAAGGTTTAGCGACGCTTATATAAGTCGTTGTACATATTATATATGTTACTATAGATGTTAGTTTATTAAGTTAAGTTTGTATGATATAATTTATAACATATTATTGTATAGATACGTAATGATCATTAATGTAAGTTATAAATAGATAGAATATAGTAATTAGTTATAGTGTTTGATGCTTAATTATAAATAGTTGTTCAAGCATTTATAATTTATTCCTATGTATAAAATTCATTCATTCATTAATTAATTAATTCATAATTATACATAAAACCAATCTTTTTGGAATTAAAGAATAATATTGGACTTAGAGAGCGATGTATATCAACAACTGCCTCCCCATGAATGACCTGGATAAACTAGTAAAAATTATATAATTAAATAAAATTGACGCGACAATGGTTTGTATTTGTGACATATACTACAATAACGATATATTTTTATACGAATCGTAAGCGATCGCTTCATATTTTTGGCACTGTTGATGGGGAGGCAACTCTCTATATGTCAAAATTATTCTTTAGTTCTTCTATTTGTAAATAATTTTTGCTTTTATAAGTAAACATTTATTCATTCAAAATTTTCAATGTATATAGATTCTTTTATTCTTTTATTCTTTTGTATATAAATTCTTTAACTTTTACTAATCATTTATTGTTTTTGCAGCAATTGAGGAGTAAGAGGAGTAGCAACTTCTTCTAGGTGGAGATCTTCCAGGTGGGGCTCGCTGCGATTCTGACCCGACTTCCTGACAGAGTTTTTCCATGGAGCTGTATTTTCATTTTTTTTTCTAGTATAGTATAGTTTAGATTTAGGTATATTACTTAGGAAATATTTGTTAGGCATAAGTTGTGAGAGCCTGTTCTCACACATTAGTTTGTAATAACTGTGGACTCTCTGGACTCTTATTATCTCTCTCTACTCATCTCTCATCGACGTGGTTTTCCCCGTTTGTGATTTTTCCGTATCGATTTCTTTTGTTTTTGTTTATTGCATACAAAAATCCAAAAAAATTATAAAATCAAAAATTCAAAAAGATCTCATCCTTATCTAGTAGCAACATCTATTAGGCATTCATATTTAGGTTGCATCATTTCCTGCTAGATTTCAATTCCAAGTCAATTGCATCAATTGTAGAATTGCTGAAGTCAGGTACGCAATTCCTTACCTTCCTCAACTCCTACCGTCCCTACATTTGACTTAAAACTAAAAAGACCATCTCTTGTTTGAAAGGATTAAAAAGCTAGACAAGTAGCATTGAAAACATCTTCTAAAGATTTAAATCAAATTCAAAAGAAGACATAAAAAGTTGTTTGAAACCCTGGCTGAGATTTTCACCAATATAGTGTTGATTGCTATCGTGCACACAGCACGATAGCATAAGATTCACATATACACGAGTTTCTACCTCATCTCCTTGAGCAACTACAGGATCTGGATTCGCACGACAGTCTTATCCAAACTCCCAGTGGATTATAGAGGTCTGCACCTCGCTAGGTTTATCTCTAGGACGCGTACAATTATTCTGAAACATTTGTTTGCGTACTACTATTTTGCGTAGTAGCCTTTAGGAGAATTCAATCTCATCTCACTTGATTGCTAGATTGGTCTTTCTGTGATTGAGATTGATTTGGGATTTCTGATTTTTGTGAGATTGAGATTGAGATTGCATCCTTTCTTGAGTTGTGACTGTTTTAAAATTGCGTTTTCAAAAATCGACTCAATGGAAGGTAGGAGATCCCAAAACCTTGAACTTATACCTCCTTTGGGTGCTAATGCCCAAGTTTCTACTTCCACTTCTATGCCTTCCACATCTGATCCTATACCTCTTAGGCCTCAAACTCCCATTCACTACTCCACACATCATGAGAATGATCATGATTCTACACAGTTTGAGGATTTCGAAGAACTTCCTCCACATCTTCTTACACATCCTCCACTACCACCACCACCAAACCATAGGTTTCAACCTCCCCCATATCTTAACTTTCCTAACCAACCACCATCGAAGAGAGGATCTGTGCCTCATCTTCAACACCTGTTTGAAACATAACTTCAAATGAATACCCTTACACAACAAGTGCAACAGCTTACTCAAGCTGTTAATCTTCTAGCAAACCCCCAACCTCAACCTCAACCTAGAAACCCTCAGGCACCACCTCAACCTCGTAGACCTCAACTACAGGATTACTATAATCCCGCAGTTGCTCAACCTATGCCTTTGGTATGTTATCCCGATGGGGGTCATGCTACTGAACTAAAGCCGAACATCATCGCACTTATTCCTCACTTCCATGGACTTGCTTCTGAGGATCCTTTTCAGCATTTAGAGGAGTTGAAAAATCTTACTCAAACTTTGGGTTCGCAAGGCCATGATTAGGACATGCTTTTAATGAAAATGTTCTCCTTTTCATTAAAAGACAAAGTCGCCTCCTAGTTTAGAACCTTAGCATGGACTTCACCTATAGACACATGGCCTTCTTTGGAACATGAGTTCCTAAAGAAATACTTTCCCGTAGGCCGCACTAACGCTCAAAGGCGTGCTATCACTACCTTTACCCAAAATTCAGGAGAACAAATGCACGAGGCCTGGGAGAGATTCCATGAGCTTCTGAGAAAGTGTCCCCACCATGGTGTCCGACGCTGGTAACAGGTCCAGATCTTCTATCATGGGCTTCATGATGACACAAGGAACTTTGTAGATGCCGCTTGTCGAGGCAATTTCCTATGTCGGGACGAGGACTTAGCCTTTGAGCTCTTCGAAGGCATGGCAGAAAATTCTATTACTAATGATTCAATGAGCATGTTTAATAGAAAGTCCTCTCATTCCCACTCACACTCAGGGGTACACAAAGCCCAATCCAGCAGCAGAGACTTAGAGATAGTGGCTAGTCAGCTGGATAAGGTGGGCTTAATCGAGAAGAAAGTAGATGAAGTATGGAAATTCCTATCTAAACCTTCGTCATCTCCTTCTTCTCAGTTACCTGCACCACACACTTCTTCTCAGTTTCCTACAGGGAGGGAAACTGTGAATAACCTTTCTGTGACACAACCTGCACTACCAGATTATTCATTTCCATATTCTTCATCGGTTGGAGGAACCTTTGTTCCTCCTTACACTAACTTCCCTGCACCTTCCGGAGCTTTGGAGGAGCTCTACGCTATTCACAATGACCCTTACATACAAACCTATAACCCTGGATAGCGTAATCATCCAAATTTCTTGTGGTCGGGAAATCCATAGAGAACTACCTATCAACAACCATCTGCGCCACCACTTCACAACTCGATCCGAGCACCACCTCCACAATCACACGGGTATCCACCGCGTGCCTACCAGTAACCCCAACCCAGGCCTGCGCAATACTCTTAATCTGGGCCTACACGAGATGATCAGTTGGGGTCAATCATGAAAGCTCTAGCTGACGTACAACAGCAAAACATTGCTATGCAGCAGAGACAAGATGCGGCACTAGCTGAGATGAGAGCCTAGCTAACGCACTTGATGGAATCCCGTCAACCACATTCACTCCCATTTCAAGCAGAACCCAACCTGAGGAACATACCTACCTAGAGGTATGTCCAACCTAGACCTTCCCAAGGCCAAGCACATGTCATATCACAAGCCTTACACAATCCTAATCCATCCACACCCTACTCAGATCAGTGATGAGTTGCGACTCATCATAGCTAAATTGCCTAAGTTAAGCTAGAAATGAGGTTAAACACTATCAAATTAACATATAAAAAGGATCAAGTGTGGGAAATAGAGAAAAAGACCTAAAACATCAATTTTGTGTTAAAAATGCATAATTAGGTCATTAAATGAGATATTCTTTTAAATAAGTTTAAATGGTGATCCAAGTGCACATTGAATACACAAATGAGTTTAAAAGTTCAAATTAAAAGTGCAATTAACTTCTTAAATGTTCAATTAAGCTTCTATAAAAACTTGGGTGTATTTGGACATTATTAGGGCCTTGCAATTAAAGATTTACATTTAGGTCCTTAGTACATCACATTTCATTCACTAGAAAACCTTTAAGGACCTATTTGCAAGCCCTTAAGGACTGCTCTGAAATGTTTCTTAACCACTTATGGGTTGCGGTACAATTTCTCTACCCCTTCGTTGAGGGGCCTTCCCTGCAAATTCACCAAAACAACACCAGCCCACCTGCAGCTTGTGTGCATTGTAGCACTGCAAGAACTTGAGAGATCCTAGTCGTTGATTCTCTACACCCTGCTCGATCTGTGGCTCACCTTGATTGGAAGCTTTGCGCGACTCCGTGCGTGCGATGACCACCTCACCAAGATCCCATCCAAGGACCGCTTTTTGATTTGAAGCTTGCATGCGCTCTCTCCTCAAATCCCCACCACCCAAGCCCCTGGAGCCTAATCGCACCACCATGGTGCTCAGATTCACTGTCAGTCTACTTAAGGAGCTCTGCAGCCTCGTGCGCGCCGATTGCTCCCTTCCCACCTGAGTGATCCCTTCGTCTATCCCTCCAGCAGCTCCCCCCTTTCCTCGGTGGTCAATGACAGAGGCCACTTTTCTCCCCAATTTCGTTGCCTTTAGCCACCAGCTGCTGGCCCATGTGAGTCACCTTCATCCGCTGGAGGTCTTCTCCCATTTCATCCTCCTTAGCCTCCAGCTTTGGTTCCAGGAGAGTCCCCTTCCTCTGATAGTTAGGTTTTTATTGCTTTCTTAGATTAGGTTTACTGCTTTCTAGATTAATTATAGTGATAATTAGAGTAGTTTAGCAGTAGAATTTAGACGTAGATTAGCCCTAATCTGATGCATGACTGTAGTGTAGCTTAGGAGTAGAGTTAGTATAGAAATTTACATATTCACCTCCTATGATCATTTTAGATCAGAGGAGACGAATTCCCCCATTCACTTATCACTATTTTCTCCCCCTCTATGTTTCCATTTCTCTTCCTGATTTCCTCGTATTTTAAATTCGCAATCCACCCATCCATTTGGAGTCAAATCCCCATCCATTGCTTTCAAAGCTTTCAGATGAGGATTTGCGCGCAAATCCACTTAGGGCAAATCCACTTAGGGGTCTCCCGTTCATGTCATTTTGTTCACAAAGACCCCTAATCTGATTTGAAATGGAATCGGTTTGCTTGATCAATTTTTTATTTGGATTTCAACGCAAGATTGTGAGATTTTGAATAATTTAGGCTTTCAAGGATTTGTGATTAAGTGCATCGATTTATTCTTGGGTGATTTAGCTCATGGTCGTGAATTTGAGACTATGCTAATGTTAAATTCTCCTCAGATGAGACATGATCAGATTTGTTATGATTAGGGATTTCATGGTTTTGAATGTATGGTAGAGCCTAGGAAAACCAACTTTGTTGATTGGAGGCTCTACCCAGAATTTTTCTACTGTTTTTGAGAATCTAATTTTTACCTAAGGGATTCTTAATATCCCCTAAGATTTTTAACACATTGGGATTCAACTGAATTTAGTGCACTGATTCCAACACTTCCTACATGCTATCTATAGCATTAGGAAGGTGTTAGATCAGTAGATTTGTCTCTGATTTGGAAAGAAAATGTTGATAAGGGACTTTGATTTAGAGTTGAACTTCCAAGAATGATTTCCATGTTAGTTTCTGTTACGAACGCGTGCCTCGGACGTATTTTAAGACGTCTGGGAGGTGGCCCAGACGTCTGGGATGGTTTACAGACGTTTGAAAAATAGTTATCGTCCACACCCGCGAGTCGTCTGCGCGCTTGCGCGAGCAGACCGCATATTCGTTATTCCCTCTTTTTCTTCTGCGGCTGCAGACGCCTGCCGCGCCTTCTCTCTCTCCTCTCCGCGCGACGTTAAAAAGGGCCACGCCTCCCCTCCCGTCTCCACCGTCTCCTTCTTCTCCTTCCTGTGCACGAGAGCGAGCGAGCGCGAGGGCTGCAGCGGCGGCCGCAGTGAGCGCGGAGGAGGCGCGGCGTGCGAGGGCGGAGCTCTGTTATGAGGGTGAGCTCGCCGGAGCGGCTTGGCCGGCCGGCGGAGGGCGCAGGGGGCGCGGAACGACGCGGAGAGGGACCTGCTGCAGTCTGAGCAGCAGGAGCGCGAGGTGCGACGCGGCTGGCGTCGCGAGCAGAGTCCGGGTCGCGCCCTGATTCTGGAAAAATTTCCAGAATCAGACGTCTGGGTTGATAGGCAGACGGCAAGGACGACGTTTGGTAGCTCATACCGACGTCTGAAAGGTGTGTATTCCGCTTTCTTCTTCCTGTCGACCGACCGTACTAAGGGAGGGAGTTGGCTGTGCGCAGGTTCGCTGATTCGTCATCCTTTGCGAATCAGACGTCTGGAAGTTGTACCAGACGGCGGGAGTGACCTCCAGACGTCCGGGGTGACCATCGGACGTTTGGGAGATAGGATAGACGTCCCCGCAGACTTCTGGACGTCTGGGAAACCACGCTGAACAGGTAATTCTCTGATCCACTGTTTAAGACGTCTGGAAGAAGTTCCAGACGTCTGATTTTGCACAGTATCATCTTTTTCGACCCGTTTAGGGCCCGTTCGGGCTCCGTTTTCCGCGATTCGAGTTGCGTTCTTTTCAGAATTAATTCCTCTACCCGTCTACAGTTGCTATACACAGTTTTGAGACACACCTTGTATTTGATCCTTGTGATAGGACCTCGTTCAGTTGCAGTCTTGGGAGTCGCGGAGGCACGCGGGATTCCCGATCACGCCCCCATTACTCCCGTTGTACCTGGTAGAGTGGCTTAAGCTATTAAAATCTGTTAAAGTATGAAACCTTAACTAGAATCTAGGTGTTGCATGAATCCTAGGAATGGGAAATGTATGGAATAATAGCTCCTAGGTGTTGCATGAATCCTAGGGCTGGAAAATTAGATTGTATGATAGATCCTAGGATATGGCATGAATCCTAGGATGGAAAACTAGTGGAATGTATATACTGCAGTCTTGGAAAATGGAAAGAAATATAAAGCTGCCTGTAATTTGAATTAACAGCTGCCTGTTGTGAACAGCTAACGAGGTTGAGAACATGGATTGTAAGAATGTGAAACTGGGAAGTGAAACCTGGATCTTGAGTAAAAAGGATGGAACCCTACGGGGAAGTAGAAGTAGAACTCCTGGAAAGTGAATGGAATAGTTTTGGGGAAGTGAGCTGGCCCTTGAGTATGGAGTACCAAGGAGAGCGACTGTCCCCCTGTTTAGTGCAGAGCGGAGCTAGCCGCCCCAGGGACCCGGGGGTTAGGACTGGCCACTCTGTACCGACTTGCTGGCCCTCGCGTACGTAGTACCGAGGAGAGCTACTAGTGTTAGGAGAGTACTAGCTACCCCACGGGCCCCGGGGTTCTGCTAGCCTCCTTCACCGACTTGTTAGGCCCACTAGGGCAAACCAGGGTAGTCAGGCGAGGGTGCGCGGACTGTGGAGGGGCAAGGCCCCGGTTTGGTTACTGTGGAGGGGTTAGACCCCTGTTACTGAGAGGGCTCTGCCCTGGTTCCGTGCTGTGCTTTGGGCGCACCCGTTAACGGAAACGACTGACCGCGTGCCAGTACGGGCTAGCTACCTGTGCATTTATCGCGCGTGCCATAGTCACCGTTACGTCTGTCAGTGACCTTGGGGTGGTTGACTGAGGGTAGGATCACCACGGGGGACTCTCCCGGCCAGGAGAGCACCACGTGCTACTTCTACTTTTGGAAAAGACTGCAATCAAGATCGTTCCCACGAGGACATTCGAGATCAAGTAAAGGATCTGAGAAATAAATGAAATAGTGAGAAAATTGAAAGACGTGAATAAAGGAAGTAATAGAACATAACAGCTACTGTACTCTCTACTGTTGCCTTTAGTTAGTTTGCCACTCTACTCAGCGTTTTGCTGACGTGTTACACTCGTTACCTTTTTCAGGACCAGGTGTTGAGCAGCCAGGGTCGGCGGCTGCAGAGGACGCTTGGTCGAGTAGGGTCCAGTAGAGTTTACCACAGTCTTTTGTACCTCTTTTGTTTCTGTTCTAGTGAGTAGTTTTTGTTTCCGCTGTACTTTCTTTACCTGCAGTTCTTGTTATATGATAAATTTTATTCTACTGTTGTGGTGGTATCTACTGTAGTAGTTTCTTTCCTTACTGCTGTACTTCCTTACTGTTATTTATATTCATGCTGAATGTGGTTTATTTTACTGCTCTTTTGGTTACTTCCTCGTTGGACGACTAGGTCTTGGGATTAGTCGAGTCGGTCCGGTTCTCGTGTCTCGTAGGGACTCGGGAACCGGGTCGTTACAAGATGGTATCAGAGCAAGGTCGTCCCGAGAAGTGAATCAACTGACTGGAAAATAACCAATTCACATGTTTATAGCTAGAGTAGCCACCACAACATATCTCTTGACATGAGCTCTTAGAAGTTTTGTTAGGTACCGTCTGTTTGGACGTTTCCGTTTTGTTTCGCGTCTCCTTGCAGGAGATGCCTCGTTGCGAGACTGGCCGCGGGCGCGGCCGAGGGCGGGGTCGGCGAGGTGGACGTGCTGTCGTTGACGTCTCGGTGGACCAGCCGCCACTCCCTGGCATCCAGGCCCAGGACCTCGCCAGACTGATACGGGATATTGTACGAGAGGAGCTCCACCCACCGCCCCGAGCACCTCCTCCTGGGGTTGCAGAGGGGGAGTCCTCTGTGGGACCATGCGACGGACATGGCGCTGGACACGAGGGAGGGGATGGGCCCCTGCCGCCCCCACCTTCCTCCGACACTTTTGTACACGAGGCACCTTCGCCTGGAGGTGCACCAGCACCTCCCCTACAGCGCCACTTCGAGCTTTTCGGATAGTTCCGGAAGCTGAAGACCCCCTCCTTCAAGGGGGATGAGGACCCGACTGAGGCAGAGGACTGGCTTGAGCAGCTGGAGAAGATCTTCGACACCCTCCGCCCCTCGGTGGAGTGTCGCGTGGCCTTTGCCACGTACCAGCTGGAGAGTGCGGCACACCGGTGGTGGAGGGCGGTCCGGGGACAGGAGAGGGACGAGCCGACGTGGGACCAGTTCGTCACCCTCTTCTGCGAGCAGTACTTTCCCCAGACGTGGCAGGACCAGAGGAGGCGGGAGTTCCACACTCTCCGCCAAGGGACGATGACTGTTAGCGCGTACCGCACGCCTTTCTTGGAGCTGTCCCGCTTTGCAGCGACAGCGGTAGCCACTGAGGAGGAGCACCTTTGGAGGTTCACCGAGGGGCTCCAGCCTGCGATCCGGGGGTATGTCAAACCCCTGAAGCTGCCGACGTTTTCGAGGGTGGTAGAGGCAGCTATGACTTACGAGGAGACCAACCCATCCGCGCGAGAGACCGACGGTGGGCGGAAGAGGCCCTTTCAGCCAGACTTCTCACAGGGCCAGCGAGAACAGAGACACGTGGCGTCCGCAGGAGAGCCGTCACGTTGTGCAGGGCCATCAGTGGCCTTTGGGGGCCCTCGACAGGGGCCAGTCGCTAGCACTGGACCCCCGCCTAGCCGACAGCAGGGACTCACTTAGGGCGGGAGTCGGGTTCCCCTCTGCTACCAATGTGGCCAGCCGGGCCACGTCAGGAGGGACTGCCCATCTAGGGCAGGAGGTCAGCAGATACTTCCCGTGCAGAGCACTGGAGTTCGTGCAGGAGGCCGCGGTTCCCAGGCACGAGGAGGAGGACAGCAGTCGCGAGGAGGGTACCGGCCAGCACCTACCCGTCTGACGCAGAGTGTGGCTGCTTCGTCCGCACCTAGAGCTAAGGGGCGTATCAAAGCCCTAACACACAGGGATGCCAGAGCATCGGGATCCGTGGTAGCAGGTATGGTTTCAGTTTCTGGCAGACTCGTTTACACACTTTTCGATTCCGGCGCTACGCACTTATTTGTCGCAGCCAGTTTCGCAGTTAGTTTGGACTAGGATTATACACTGTTAGAAAATCCGTTCGTAATCAGAGGTCCGAGTGGTCAGCTGTTTGTAGCTGAGGAGGTGTACACGGATTGCGAGGTCAGCGTTGGAGGGCATAGCCTGCCAGCTGACCTGATTTTGATCCAGATGGAGGACTTTGGTATGATTCTGGGGATGGATTGGCTGTCCGCTTACCACGCCTTGGTAGATTGTTTTGAGAGGAAGATTGTCTTCTCCATTCCGGAGTTGCCTTCTTTCGAGTTTCACGGGCAGCCAGTGGATGGAGGTTTCAGGTGCATTTCGGCACTTCGGGCGGCGAGACTTTTGAGCCAGGGGTGTGAGGGCTTCCTAGCCTGTGTGGTGGCAGAGCCCAGCCCTGTGGCAGACTTCCAGAGCATCCCGGTGGTCAGAGAGTTCTCCGACGTGTTTCCAGACGAGTTACCAGGACTACCGCCCAAGCGTGAGATCGAGTTTGAGATCTCACTAGTACCAGGGACCAGCCCCATCTCCACCGCGCCATACAGGATGGCACCGCTTGAGCTGCGAGAGCTCAAGTCCCAGTTGCAGGACCTTTTGGAGAAAGGTTTCGTGAGGCCCAGTGCGTCTCCCTGGGGAGCCCCGGTACTGTTGTGAAGAAGAAGGATGGGACCCTACGCCTTTGTGTGGACTACCGACAGCTGAATAGGGTCACCATCAAGAACAGATATCCGCTGCCGAGGATCGATGATTTGTTTGACTAGTTGCGGGGTGCCACAGTGTTTTCCAAGATAGACTTAAGGTCTGGATACCACCGGTTGAGAATCAGGGAGGCCGACGTCTCCAAGACAGCTTTCCGCACCCGGTACGGACACTACAAGTTTTTGGTCATGCCGTTTGGGCTGACCAATGCCCCCGCTGCTTTCATGGACCTGATGAACAGGGTGTTTAGACCGTACTTGGATCAGTTTGTGGTGGTTTTCATAGATGATGTGCTCATCTATTCTAGAGATCGGACGCAGCACGGACAGCACTTGCGGATGGTTCTGGACACTCTGAGACGACGTAGGCTGTACGCCAAATACAGCAAGTGCGAGTTCTGGTTGAGGGAGGTGACCTTCTTGGGTCATGTGATCTCTGGTGACGGCCTGGCGGTGGACCCCGCCAAGGTCGAGGCAGTGCTCAGGTGGGAGAGACTGCGTTCAGTCACTGAGATTCGCAGTTTCCTGGGACTGGCAGGTTACTACAGACGGTTCATCAGGGGATTTTCACAGATTGCGCGTCCTATGACACAGTTGACTCGGAAGGACGTGCCTTTCGCTTGGACAGACGCCTATGAGGCGTGTTTTCTGGAGCTGAAGGAGAGGTTGACCTCGGCTCCCGTGCTCACCATCCCTGACAGTAGTGGCGGGTTCGTTGTGTACACGGACGCTTCCTTGCAGGGGTTAGGAGGTGTGCTCAGGCAAAGGGGTCATGTTGTCGCTTACGCTTCGCGGCAACTGAAGCCCCATGAGCATACTTACCCTACCCACGACCTAGAGTTGGCAGCTGTTGTCTTCGCGCTGAAGACCTGGAGGCACTACTTGTACGGTGAGACCTTCGAGATTTTTACAGATCACAAGAGCCTCAGATATCTTTTTGACCAGAAGGAGCTCAACATGAGACAGAGACGTTGGTTGGAGCTCTTGAAGGACTACGATTGCAGCATCTCCTACCACCCGGGAAAGGCCAATGTGGTGGCTGACGCCTTGAGCCGTAAGGCGCCCGCACGCTTGGCCAGTCTACAGTTACAGAGTTGGAGCCTTTTGGAGGAGGTGGGCAGTTGGCGACCTCTAGAGTTACGAGGATACTGTGGGGCAGTGACGGTGACACGGCAGACCAGGCCAGAGCTGATAGACCGTATCATCACAGGACAGATGGCTGATCCGTACTTGCAGTCTTTGCGCGACAGAGTACTATCAGGGGACCCAGGGGACTTCTCTTTCACAGACCAGGTGTTACGCTTGAGGGGACGGTTGTGCATTCCCAAAGACGAGGAGCTGTTGAGAGAGCTCCTGACTGAGGCACACGGTTCCAGATTCACCATACATCCCGGAAACACGAAAATGTACCATGACTTGAGATGCGAGTTTTGGTGGAGAGGGATGAAGCGGGATGAGGGTGAGTTCGTGCAGCAGTGCTTAGTGTGCCAGCAGGTGAAAGCCGAGCATCAGAGGCCTGCAGGGCCGCTTCAGCCGCTTCCAGTGCCAGAGTGGAAGTGGGAGAGCATCACCATGGACTTGGTGGTGGGCTTACCTGTTACCCAGCGGGGACACGACGCAGTCTGGGTAATAGTGGATAGATTGACGAAGACGGCGCGATTCTTGCCGATTCGAGTCACTTTGGGACCAGCACAGTTGGCAGAGAGGTATATCCGTGATGTGGTGCGACTACACGGAGTTCCGCGGGAGATCGTATCCGACCGGGATACCCGCTTTACGTCCCAGTTTTGGGCTGAGTTTCAGCAGGCTTTGGGGACGAGGTTGAGGTTTAGCACGGCTTACCACCCCCAGATGGACGGACAGCCTGAGCGCACGATACAGACACTTGAGGACCTTTTGCGTGCCTGTGTACTGGACTGGAGGGGCTCTTGGGAGGAGCACCTGCCCCTGGCGGAGTTTGCATACAACAACAGTTATCACTCGAGCATCGGCACGGCTCCCTACGAGGCTCTGTACGGACGGAAGTGTACGGCACCCTTGAGTTGGGTTGAGGTGGGGACCAAGTGGGAGGTTGGCCCCAGGTTGATCCGGCAGAGTCAAGAGGTAGTTGAGCAGATCCACAGACGACTCCGCACTGTCAGGAGCAGACAGAAGAGCTACGCGGATCGCAGACGCAGAGAGGTGCAGTTCGAGGTTGGGGACCACGTCTTCCTTCGTGTTTCGCCCATGAAGGGCTTACAGCGGTTTGGGGTGAGAGGGAAGCTCGCGCCGAGGTTCGTGGGGCCCTTTGAGGTCCTGGAGCAGGTTGGACCCGTTGCTTACCGACTTGCCCTCCCCCCGCAGCTTTCTGGTGTGCACGACGTGTTCCACGTGTCCAACCTCAGGAAGTACGTAGCCGATCCCAGCCACGTACTGAGTCACGAGAGCGTCGAGGTGAGCGACGACCTGACCTACCCCGAGCGGCCAGTGCAGATCCTAGACCGAGCCGTCCGCCGGTTGAGACGAAAGCAAGTACCCCTAGTAAAGGTTTTGTGGAGGAGCCAGCGGTACGAGGAGGCTACCTGGGAGCCTGAGGCGGCAATGCGGGAGCGATACCCAGAGCTTTTCGCGGGTACGTCTTTTCGGACCGGCTTTGGTCCTCTTTGAGTTTATTATGGTTATTTGGACATCTTTTTCCCGCACCCTAGTTGGCGCAAGTTTCGGGGACGAAACTTCCTTTGAGTTTGTTATATTGTTACGAACGCGTGCCCCGGACGTTTTTTAAGACGTCTGGGAGGTGGCCCAGACGTCTGACCAGACGTCTGGGATCACATCCAGACGTCCTGCCAGACGTCTGGGATGGTTTACAGACGTCTGAAAAACAGTTATCGTCCACACCTGCGAGTCGTCTGCGCGCCTGTGCGCGCAGACCGCATATTCGTTATTCCCTCTTTTTCTTCTGCGGCTGCAGACGCCTGCCGCGCCTTCTCTCTCTCCTCTCCGCGCGGCGTTAAAAAGGGCCACGCCTCCCCTCCCGTCTCCACCGTCTCCTTCTTCTTCTCCTTCCTGTGCACGAGAGCCAGCGAGCGCGAGGGCTGCAGCGGCGGCCGCAGTGAGCGCGGAGGAGGCGCGGCGTGCGAGGGCGGAGCTCTGCCATGAGGGCGAGCTCGCCGGAGCGGCTTGGCCGGTCGACGGAGGGCGCAGGGGGCGCGGAACGACGCGGAGAGGGACCTGCTGCAGTCTGAGCAGCAGGAGCGCGAGGTGCGACGCGGGCGGTGTCGCGAGCAGAGTCCGGGTCGCGCCCTGATTCTAGAAAAATTTCCAGAATCAGACGTCTGGGTTGATAGGCAGACGGCGAGGACGACATCTGGTAGCTCATACCGACGTCTGAAAGGTGTGTATTCCGCTTTCTTCTTCCTTCCTGTCGACCGACCGTACTAAGGGAGGGAGTTGGCTGTGCGCAGGTTCGCTGATTCGCCATCCTTTGCGAATCAGACGTCTGGAAGTTGTACCAGACGGCGGGAGTGACCTCCAGACGTCCGGGGTGACCATCGGACGTCTGGGAGATAGGACAGACGTCCTCGCAGACTTCTGGACGTCTGGGAAACCATGCTGAACAGGTAATTCTCTGATCCACTGTTTAAGACGTCTGGAAGAAGTTCCAGACGTCTGATTTTGCACAGTATCATCTTTTTCGACCCGTTTAGGGCCCGTTCGGGCTCCGTTTTCCGCGATTCGAGTTGCATTCTTTTCAGAATTAATTCCTCTACCCGTCTACAGTAGCTATACACAATTTTGAGATACTCCTTGTATTTGATCCTTGTGATAGGACCTCGTTCAGTTGCAGTATTGGGAGTCGCGGAGGCACGCGGGATTCCTGATCACGCCCCCATTACTCCCGTTGTACCTGGTAGAGTGGCTTATGCTATTAAAATCTGTTAAAGTATGAAACCTTAACTAGAATCTAGGTGTTGCATGAATCCTAGGAATGAGAAATGTATGGAATAATAGCTCCTAGGTGTTGCATGAATCCTAGGGCTGGAAAATTAGATTGTATGATAGATCCTAGGATATGGCATGAATCCTAGGATGGAAAACTAGTGGAATGTATATACTGCAGTCTTGGAAAATGGAAAGAAATATGAAGCTGCCTGTAATTTGAATTAACAGCTGCCTGTTGTGAACAGCTAACGAGGTTGAGAACATGGATTGTAAGAATGTGAAACTGGGAAGTGAAACCTGGATCTTGTGTAAAAAGGATGGAACCCTACGGGGAAGTAGGAGTAGAACTCCTGGAAAGTGAATGGAATAGTTTTGGGGAAGTGAGCTGGCCCTTGAGTACGGAGTACCAAGGAGAGCGACTGTCCCCCTGTTTAGTGCAGAGCGGAGCTAGCCGCCCCAGGGACCCGGGGTTAGGACTGGCCACTCTGTACCGACTTGCTGGCCCTCGCGTACGTAGTACCGAGGAGAGCTACTAGTGTTAGGAGAGTACTAGCTACCCCACGGGCCCCGGGGTTCTGCTAGCCTCCTTCACCGACTTGTTAGGCCCACTAGGGCAAACCAGGGTAGTCAGGCGAGGGTGCGCGGACTGTGGAGGGGCAAGGCCCCGGTTTGGTTACTGTGGAGGGGTTAGACCCCTGTTACTGAGAGGGCTCTGCCCTGGTTCCGTGCTGTGCTTTGGGCGCACCCGTTAACGGAAACGACTGACCGCGTGCCAGTACGGGCTAGCTACCTGTGCGTTTATCGCGCGTGCCGTAGTCACCGTTACGTCTGTCAGTGACCTTGGGGTGGTTGACTGAGGGTAGGATCACCACGGGGGACTCTCCCGGCCAGGAGAGTACCACGTGCTACTTCTACTTTTGGAAAAGACTGCAATCAAGATCGTTCCCACGAGGACATTCGAGATCAAGTAAAGGATCTGAGAAATAAATGAAATAGTGAGAAAATTGAAAGACGTGAATAAAGGAAGTAATAGAACATAACAGCTACTGTACTCTCTACTGTTGCCTTTAGTTAGTTTGCCACTCTACTCAGCGTTTTGCTGACGTGTTACACTCGTTACCTTTTTCAGGACCAGGTGTTGAGCAGCCAGGGTCGGCGGCTGCAGAGGACGCTGGGCCGAGTAGGGTCCAGTAGAGTTTACCACAGTCTTTTGTACCTCTTTTATTTCTGTTCTAGTGAGTAGTTTTTGTTTCCACTGTACTTTCTTTACCTGCAGTTCTTGTTATATGATAAATGTTGTTCTACTGTTGTGGTGGTATCTACTGTAGTAGTTTCTTTCCTTACTGCTGTACTTCCTTACTGTTAGTTATATTCATGCTGAATGTGGTTTATTTTACTGCTCTTTTGGTTACTTCCTCGTTGGACGACTAGGTCTTGGGATTAGTCGAGTCGGTCCGGTTCTCGTGTCTCATAGGGACTCGGGAACCGGGTCGTTGCAGTTTCAAACTTTGTCAGAGTTTTAAGAGATTTTCTATGTGTTTTGAATCCCAGTCGGTTACATTAAAGTGCTGCTTCAACAGCTACATTTCCATTAATGTTTCAACTCCAAATTAGACACAAGTTGGTGTTAATTCAGCAAATCATGACCTGAATTTAGATATGAACTGACCAGACTGTCTTAAGTCTGATCTGGGATAATTCAAACTGAACTTGAATTCTGATCTGTTGAATTGAAGGTCCAGACCTGTTGCAGATGTTTTTTTTTCTGATTTCTGGACACTACAGTAAGGACCTGAGCTAAGTTAGGACGTATGGGTAGTACTTGAGTTGTTGATGCTGTGAAACTGCTATTATGTTGAAGTTCAACAACAAAACTGCTGTTGCAGTTGCCACTGCTGTAGTTGTTATTGTTGCTGTGATCCGATATATAGGGCAGTAGAAGCTAGGAATAGTTTTTTTTTTTCAAAATAGCTGATATGTTTCAGATGTTGTGTAGATTGTGTACAAGCATTACTATACTGATAGGTTTTATAATTGTATTTAGATTGCTTGTAATGTCATTTAAATCTCTTTGTCAGTTGAATTTATGCCTAACTGTCCAAATGAAGGAAATTAATGTCAAAATTCATTGAAAATCATGTTTAAGTGCGTGAACATCTTCTTTATGTCTTGATGGTTTTATCTGAATGTTTTCATTGCATGTTCAACACTTAGAGATTATTTCTATGCCTTAGGTTCTCTTTGAATACACTCTTAAAGGACTAGAATGAACTCACTTTGTAAATAAATAAAAATTATATAAAAAATCCAAAAAAAAAAAAACCTATCTTGATGAATATTAGGTATATTTTTAAGTGCATGACAAGTTTTAAGGCATTCTGAAACCTCGACTTGGTGGAACATAGCAGCTGACGGTTCAGTCTACCTTAAAACTTAATAAAAGACCTTAACCTATAAAAATACCAAACACACTTTCTCCATCTCATCTCTCTCTTTCTTTCTCACCTTCTACCTCTATAAAACTTATAAAACCCATAAAAACCACAAAAATACCTAAAAACACTATGTATACTATGTATATACATGTAAATATAAGGTATATTAAGCTATCTAGGTAAATAATATAAAATATGTATATAATGTGTATATATAACTTATGTATATAATATATAATGTAACTTAAATATTTAAGATAACTTAAATTACATATAACTTATTTATATAATTATTTATTAATTATACTAACTTATATGTACTATACTAAAAGTAAATTAATAAAACCCTGTAAATAAATATATTTATTACTAATACTGTACATACACATATATGTATACATAATGTACCCTAATACACCTGTAACTTAATTTAATTATATATATATATAAAATAATTAATTTATTAAGTTATTAGCTAAGTTATTAAATTAAATTAAATTAAATTAATAAATTGAGTTATTACAGAACTAACTTATAGTGTACATTTGTATAATATTATTTTGAGTAATTTAAATTAATTTAACCTTAATTATAATGTATTATACTAATTATATTTAATTTATATGTAACACAACCTGAAATAAGCTATTTAAATGTAAATAAAGTCAAAATAAATGTCATAAAATATAATAAAAATCTTTATTAAATACTTTAATATGTATATTAATAGGGTCAATTAGACCATCAATTAACTAATTTATATGTTAATTAAGAAATAAACCCTGAAATCAGGTTGTATTATTTACAAACTTTAGCTAATATATTTATATAGTAAACGTAATTAATTTTGTAAATAAATTGTACAATTATGTAGTCCTATGTAAATAGTTTAATATCATATAATTTAATTTTTAATTTTAATAATTTATGGCTCTCAAATTGAGGATCAAAAATCTCAAATCAGCACAGCCTAGATAGCACCACATCGGTAAGTAACAAGCGCTTGAGGGTGCTTATATTGATTTTCTCCTCCCCCTACTTCATTCATCAGGCACCGGGTGACCTTATAACCCTATCCCCCGTCCTCTGATCTGAGCATGATATGGCATTGGTCAGTGATGTTAGTGTGCGGTGTGGGTCGGGGGCCTGACATTGTGCGTGGGCCTATGTGGGCCCAGTATTGAGCATTAATCGGAATTAAGAGGCTAATTAACCAATCATGGTGGCCTTAGTAGAGGTCTTGGTCCCACCCGAGAGGGTGTTGTGTATCCCTCGAAAAGGCCGCTCGCCAACCTAAAACCTAATTTTTGTACTAAGTGAGGATTAATGAGGGGTTAAGAAGAAGAAAGAAACAGAAGAGAAAGAGGCTAAGTGTTAAGGACCACAGAGAAGAAGAGAATTAAAAATTTCTAAGTGTCAAGAGTGTGAACCTGCAGAAAGACTAAAGAGATAAGAGAACCTAAAAAGATGAGTGTCTGAGAGAAAGCAGAAGAGAGAATAGAGTAGAGAGGAAGAGGTATGTACGTGTATTTGTATATGTGTATATAGTGTATATATATATATAAATATACTGTCAATAATAAGTATCTGTATAATAAGTATACGTAGTATAACATATGTTTGAGCTATATATGTATATAAATAACAGTATAGCTTTACTGACAGAATAATCCATCACTG
Source organism: Thalassia testudinum (assembly GCA_037157565.1). Lineage (NCBI taxonomy): Eukaryota > Viridiplantae > Streptophyta > Magnoliopsida > Alismatales > Hydrocharitaceae > Thalassia > Thalassia testudinum. The sequence continues at coordinate 41,521,105 of JAZHRO010000062.1, forward strand.
TAGATAGAATAAGTGTTACTATAGACCGTAGTTTTTTTTGCCTTAGCTTATGTACATAATTTTTCCTAAGGTTTAGTGATGTTTACATATGTCGTTGTACATATTACATATGTTAGTATATTAAGTTAAGTTAGTATAGGACATATTATTACTTTTTTTTTCGAAATGAAAAGGAAAGCTATCGAATCGCCAATAGCAATCCAGGAGAGCATTTATTGATTATATGAAAGAAATGGATTACAAGAATGAACCCTACATATGTATGAGATTCCAGCAATTGTTTATAATATTATCCACACTCACTGGTCTCTCCTAAAACAATTCTCATTTCTAGCTCTCCACACTGACCATAGCACAGCCACCATGGGCACATATGGCTTATTCGAAATCAAAAAAGAACTCCATAGATCATCCCATGTGGGAATAGAATCCCTGCAGACCTTCCTCCAAACACAATCTGTTATCATGCACGTAGAGAAAATATGATGATTGGAATCATTGTGCATCCCACACAAATGGCAAAATTGAGTAGGGTGCCCATTCTCCTATGTCACATATCTCCTGTTATCAAACCATCTCTTTTGCACAACCACAAAAAAATTTGCACCTTCAATGGTACTTTCAATTTCCATAACTTCTTCCCAACCTCATCCACCTCCGCCGACCTAGAAGAGAGGATGAGTTTCTCATATGCAGCCACTGATGAGAAGGACCCATCCCATTTATATGTATCACACTTGTAACGACCCGGTTCCCGAGTCCCTACGAGACACGAGAACCGGACCGACTCGACTAATCCCAAGACCCAGTCGTCCAACGAGGAAGTAACCAAAAGACAGTAAAATAAACCACATTCAGCATGAATATAACTAACAGTAAGAAAGTACAGCAGTAAGGAAAGAAACTACTACAGTAGGCACCACCACAACAGTAAAACAACATTTATCATATAACAAAAACTGCAGGTAAAGAAGGTACAGCGGAAACAAAAACTACTCACTAGAACAGAAACAAAAGGGGTACAAAAGCTGGGGTAACTCTACTGGACCCTACTCGGCCCAGCGTCCTCTGCAACCGCCGACCCTGGCTGCTCAATACCTGGTCCTAAAAAAAGGGTAACGAGTGTAACATGTCAGCAAAACGCTGAGTAGAGTGGCAAACTAACTAAAGGCAACAGTAGAGTGTACAGTAGCTGTTATGTTCTATTACTTCCTTTATTTACATCTTTCAATTTTTCTCACTATTTCATTTATTTCTCAGATCCTTTACTTGATCTCGAATGTCCTCGTGGGACGATCTTGATTGCAGTCTTTTCCAAAAGTAGAAGTAGCACGTGGTGCTCTCCTGGCCGGGAGAGTCCCCCGTGGTGATCCTACCCTCAGTCAACCACCCCAAGGTCACTGACAGACGTAACGGTGACTACGGCACGCGCGATAAACGCACAGGTAGCTAGCCCGCACTGGCACGCGGTCAGTCGTTTCCGTTAACGGGTGCGCCCAAAGCACAGCACGGAACCAGGGCAGAGCCCTCTCAGTAACAGGGGTCCAACCCCTCCACAGTAACCAAACCGGGGCCTTGCCCCTCCACAGTCCGCGCACCCTCGCCTGACTACCCTGGTTTGCCCTAGTGGGCCTAACAAGTCGGTGAAGGAGGCTAGCAGAACCCCGGGGCCCGTGGGGTAGCTAGTACTCTCCTAACACTACTAGCTCTCCTCGGTACTACGTACACGAGGGCCAACAAGTCGGTACAGAGCGGCCAATCCTAACCCCGGGTCCCTGGGGCGGCTGGCCCCACTCTGCACTAAACAGGTACAGGTACTTCCCTTGGTACTGCGTACCCAAGAGACAGTACAAACTACATCTCAGTTCCATTCATTTTTCTTTCCAGGAGTTCCACTCCTAACTCCCCGTAGGGTTCCAGCTCTTTATTTCAGAACATCATATGTTTCACTTTCCAGATTCACGTTCTCAAATTCCATGATCTCAAACATGTTTCTTTATTCATAACAGGCAGCTGTTAATTAAATTTACAGGCAGCTTTATATATATTCCTTTCCATTTTTCCAAGACTGCAGTAATATACATTCCACTAGTTTTTCCATCCTAGGATTCATGCCATATCCTAGGATCTATCATACAATCTAGTTTTCCGGCCCTAGGATTCATGCAACACCTAGGAGCTATCATTCCATACATTTCTCATTCCTAGGATTCATGCAAAGCCCTAGGTTCTAGTTATGGTTCCATACTTTAACAGATTTTATTAATACTTAAAACCACTCTACCAGGTACAACGGGAGTAATGGGGGCGTGATCGGGAATCCCGCGCGCCTCCGCGACTCTCAAGATTGCAACCGAACGAGGTCCTATCACAAGGATCAAACACAAGGAGTGTCTCAAAACAGTGTATAGCTACTGTAGGCGGGTAGAGGAATTAATTCTGAAACGAACGCAACTCGAATCGCGGAAAACGGAGCCCAAACGGGCCCTAAACGGGTCGAGAAAGACGATGCTGTGCAAAATCAGACGTCTGGAACTCCTTCCAGACGTCTTAAACGGTGGATCAGAGAATTACCTGTTCGGCTTGGTTCCCCGGACGTCCAGAAGTCTGCGGGGACGTCTGCCTAGATCCAAGACGTCCGATGGTCCCTCCGGACGTCTGGAGGTCACTCCCGCCGTCTGGTACAACTTCCAGACGTCTGATTCGCAAAGGATGACGAATCAGAGACCCTGCGCACAGCCAACCCCCCTCCCTCAGTACGGTCAGTCGACAAGAAGGAAGAAGAAAGCGGAAACTCACTTTCAGACGTCGGTATGATCTCACAGACGTCGACCTTGCCGTCTGGATATCAATCCAGACGTCTGATTCTGGAAATTTTTCCAGAATCAGAACCTTGCTCGGCCTCCGCTCGCGACGCCGCCCGCATCGCACCTCGCGCGTCCGCTGCTCCGCCCGCAGCAGGTCCCTCTCCGCGACGCTCTGCGCCCCCTGCGCCCTCCGCCGACCGGCCAAGCCGCTCCTGGCGAGCTCGCCCTCACGGCAGAGCCCCGCCCTCGCACGCCGCAGCTCCTCCGCGCTCACTGCGGCTGCCGCTGCCGCTGCGCCCTCGCGTCCGCTCGCTCTCGCGCACAGGCAGGAGAAGAAGGAGGAAGATGGTGGAGACGGTAGGGGAGGCGCCCCCCCCTTTTAACGCCGCGCGGAGAGGAGAGAGAAGGCGGTCGCAGTCGCATGCAGCCGCAGAGAAAGAGGGCAGAATCGCAGGTCTGCGCGCACAGGCGCGCAGACGAATCTCCCGTGCGAACCTAACTGTTCTCCAGACGTCTGTGAACTATCCCGGACGTCTGGATGTGATCCCAAACGTCTGGTACGACGTCTGGGACACCTCCCAGACGTCTTAAAAGGTGTCTGGGGCACGCGCTCGTTACAATATAACAAACTCAGAGGAAGTTTCTTCCCCGAAACTTGCGCCAACTAGGGTGCGGGAAAAAGATGTCCAAATAACCATAACAAACTCAAAGAGGACCGAAGCCGGTCCGAAAAGACGTACCCGCGAAAAGCTCCGGGTATCGCTCCCGCATTGCCGCCTCAGGCTCCCAGGTAGCCTCCTCGTACCGCTGGCTCCTCCACAAAACCTTTACCAGGGGTACTTGCTTTCGTCTCAACCTGCGGACTGCTCGGTCTAGGATCTGTACTGGCCGCTCGCGGTAGGTCAGGTCGTCGCTCACCTCGACGCTCTCGTGACTCAGTACGTGGCTGGGATCGGCTATGTACTTCCTGAGGTTGGACACGTGGAACACGTCGTGCACACCAGAAAGCTGCGGGGGAAGGGCAAGTCTGTAAGCAACGGGTCCAACCCGCTCCAGGACCTCAAAGGGCCCCACGAACCTCGGCGCGAGCTTCCCTCTCACCCCAAACCGCTGTAAGCCCTTCATGGGCGAAACACGAAGAAAGACGTGGTCCCCATCCTCGAACTGCACCTCTCTGCGTCTGCGATCTGCGTAGCTCTTCTGTCTGCTCCTGACAGTGCGGAGTCGTCTGTGGATCTGCTCAACTACCTCCTGACTCTGCCGGATCAACCTGGGGCCAACCTCCCACTTGGTCCCCACCTCAACCCAACTCAAGGGTGCCGTGCATTTCCGTCCGTACAGAGCCTCGTAGGGAGCCATGCCGATGCTCGAGTGATAACTGTTGTTGTATGCAAACTCCGCCAGGGGCAGGTGCTCCTCCCAAGAGCCCCTCCAGTCTAGTACATAGGCACGCAAAAGGCCCTCAAGTGTATGTATCGTGCGTTCCGACTGTCCGTCCGTCTGGGGGTGGTAAGCCGTGCTAAACCTCAACCTCGTCCCCAAAGCCTGCTGAAACTCAGCCCAAAATTGGGACATAAAGCGGGTATCCCAGTCGGATACGATCTCCCGCGGAACTCCGTGTAGTCGCACCACGTCACGGATATACCTCTCTGCCAACTGTTCTGGTCCCAAAGTGACTCGGATCGGCAAGAATCGTGCCGTCTTCGTCAATCTATCCACTATTACCCAGACTGCGTCGTGTCCTCGCTGGGTAACAGGTAAGCCCACCACCAAGTCCATGGTGATGCTCTCCCACTTCCACTCTGGCACTGGAAGCGGCTGAAGCGGCCCTGCAGGCCTCTGATGCTCGGCTTTCACCTGCTGGCACACTAAGCACTGCTGCACGAACTCACCCACATCCCGCTTCATCCCTCTCCACCAGAACTCGCGTCTCAAGTCATGGTACATTTTCGTGTTTCCGGGATGTATGGTGAATCTGGAACCGTGTGCCTCAGTCAGGAGTTCTCTCAACAGCTCCTCGTCTCTGGGGACGCACAACCGTCCCCCCAAGCGTAACACCTGGTCTGTGAAAGAGAAGTCCCCTGGGTCCCCTGATAGTACTCTGTCGCGCAAAGACTGCAAGTACGGATCGGCCATCTGTCCCGTGATGATGCGGTCTATCAACTCTGGCCTGGTCTGCCGTGTCACCGTCACTGCCCCACAGTACCCTCGTAACTCTAGAGGTCGCCAACTGCCCACCTCCTCCAAAAGGCTCCAACTCTGTAACTGTAGACTGGCCAAGCGTGCGGGTGCCTTACGGCTCAAGGCGTCAGCCACCACATTGGCCTTTCCCGGGTGGTAGGAGATGCTGCAGTCGTAGTCCTTCAGGAGCTCCAACCAACGTCTCTGTCTCATGTTGAGCTCCTTCTGGTTAAAAAGATATCTGAGGCTCTTGTGATCTGTAAAAATCTCGAAGGTCTCACCGTACAAGTAGTGCCTCCATGTCTTCAGCGCGAAGACAACAGCTGCCAACTCTAGATCGTGGGTAGGGTAGGTATGCTCATGGGGCTTCAGTTGCCGCGAAGCGTAAGCGACCACGTGACCCCTCTGCATGAGCACACCTCCTAACCCCTGCAAGGAAGCGTCCGTGTACACAACGAACCCGCCACTACTGTCAGGGATGGTGAGCACGGGAGCCGAGGTCAACCTCTCCTTCAGCTCCAGAAAACACGCCTCACAGGCGTCTGTCCAAGCGAAAGGCACATCCTTCCGAGTCAACTGTGTCATAGGACGTGCAATCTGCGAAAACCCTTTGATGAACCGTCTGTAGTAACCTGCCAGTCCCAGGAAACTGCGAATCTCAGTGACTGAACGCGGTCTCTCCCACCTGAGCACTGCCTCGACCTTGGCGGGATCCACCGCCAGGCCGTCTCCAGAGATCACATGACCCAAAAAGGTCACCTCCCTCAACCAGAACTCGCACTTGCTGTATTTGGCGTACAGCCTGCGTCGTCTCAGAGTGTCCAGAACCATCCGCAAGTGCTGTCCGTGCTGCGTCCGATCTCTAGAATAGATGAGTACATCATCTATGAAAACCACCACAAACTGGTCCAAGTACGGTCTAAACACCCGGTTCATCAGGTCCATGAAAGCAGCGGGGGCATTGGTCAGCCCAAACGGCATGACCAAAACTCGTAGTGTCCGTAGCGGGTGCGGAAAGCTGTCTTGGAGACGTCGGTCTCCCTGATCCTCAACTGGTGGTATCCAGACCTCAAGTCGATCTTGGAAAACACCGTGGCACCCCGCAACTGGTCAAACAAATCGTCAATCCTCGGCAGCGGATATCTGTTCTTGATGGTGACCCTATTCAGCTGTCGGTAGTCCACACAAAGGCGTAGGGTCCCATCCTTCTTCTTCACAAACAGTACCGGGGCTCCCCAGGGAGACGCACTGGGCCTCACGAAACCCTTCTCCAAAAGGTCCTGCAACTGAGACTTGAGCTCTCGCAGCTCAAGCGGTGCCATTCTATATGGCGCGGTGGAGATGGGGCTGGTCCCTGGTACTAGTGAGATCTCAAACTCGATCTCACGCTCGGGCGGTAGTCCTGGTAACTCGTCTGGAAACACGTCGGGGTACTCTCTGACCACCGGGATGCTCTGGAAGTCTGCCACGGGGCTGTGCTCTGCCACCACACAAGCTAAGAAGCCCTCACACCCCTGGCTCAAAAGTCTCGCCGCCCGAAGTGCCGAAATGCACCTGAAACCTCCGTCCACTGGCTGCCCGTGAAACTCGAAGGAAGGCAACTCCGGAATGGAGAAGACAATCTTCCTCTCAAAGCAGTCTACCAAGGCGTGGTAAGCGGACAGCCAATCCATCCCCAGAATCACTCCAAAGTCCTCCATCTGTATCATAATCAGGTCAGCTGGCAGGCTGTGTCCCCCGATGCTGACCCCACAACCCGTGTACACCTCCTCAGCTACAAATAGCTGACCACTCGGACCTCTGATTACGAACGGATTCTCTAACAATGTATAATCCTGGTCCAAACTAACTGCGAAACTGTCTGCGACAAACGAGTGCGTAGCGTCGGAATCGAAAAGCGTGTAAACGAGTCTGCCAGAAACTGAAACCATACCTGCTACCACGGATCCCGAAGCTCTGGCGTCCCTGTGTGTTAGGGCGTTGATACGCCCCTCAGCTCTAGGTGCGGACGAAGCAGCCACACTCTGCGTCGGACGGGTAGGTGCTGGCCGGTACCCTCCTCGCGACTGCGGTCCTCCTCCTCGCGCCTGGAAACCGCGGCCTCCTGCGCGCCCTCCAGTGCTCTGCGCTGGAAGTATCTGCTGACCTCCTGCCCTAGATGGGCAGTCCCTCCTGACGTGGCCCGGCTGGCCACACTGGTAGCAGAGGGGAACCCGACTCCCGCCCTCAGTGAGTCCCTGCTGTCGGCTAGGCGGGGGTCCGGTGCTGGCGACTGGCCCCTGTCGAGGGCCCCCAAAGGCCACTGATGGCCCTGCACAACGTGACGGCTCTCCTGCGGACGCCACGTGTCTCCGTTCTCGCCGGCCCTGTGAGAAGTCTGGCTGAAAGGGCCTCTTCCGCCCGCCGTCGGTCTCTCGCGCGGACGGGTTGGTCTCCTCGTAAGTCATAGCTGCCTCTACCACCCTCGAAAACGTCGGCAGCTTCAGGGGTTTGACATACCCCCGGATCGCAGGCCGGAGCCCCTCGGTGAACCTCCAAAGGCGCTCCTCCTCAGTGGCTACCGCTGTCGCTGCAAAGCGGGACAGCTCCAAGAAACGCGTGCGGTATGCGCTCACGGTCATCGTCCCTTGGCGGAGAGTGTGGAACTCCCGCCTCCTCTGGTCCTGCCACGTCTGGGGAAAGTACTGCTCGCAGAAGAGGGTGACGAACTGGTCCCACGTCGGCTCGTCCCTCTCCTGTCCCCGGACCGCCCTCCATCACCGGTGTGCCGCACTCTCCAGTTGGTACGTGGCAAAGGCCACGCGGCACTCCACCGGGGGGCGAAGGGTGTCGAAGATCTTCTCCAGCTGCTCAAGCCAGTCCTCTGCCTCGGTCGGGTCCTCATCCCCCTTGAAGGAGGGGGGCTTTAGCTTCCGGAACTGTCCGAAAAGCTCGAAGTGGTGCTGTAGGGGAGGTGCTGGTGCACCTCCAGGCGAAGCTGCCTCGTGTACAGAAGTGTCGGAGGAAGGTGGGGGCGGCAGGGGCCCATCCCCTCCCTCGTGTCCAGTGCCGCGTCCGTCGCGTGGTCCCACAGAGGACTCCCCCTCTGCAACCCCAGGAGGAGGTGCTCGGGGCGGTGGGTGGAGCTCCTCTCGTACAATATCCCGTATCAGTCTGGCGAGGTCCTGGGCCTGGATGCCAGGGAGTGGTGGCTGGTCCACCGAGACGTCAACGACAGCACGTCCACCTCGCCGACCTCGCCCTCGGCCGCGCCCGCGGCCAGTCTCGCCAGTCCCACGACGAGGCATCTCCTGCAAGGAGACGCGAAACAAAACGGAAACGTCAAAACAGACGGTACCTAACAACACTTCTAAGAGCTCATGTCAAGAGATATGTTGTGGTGGCTACTCTAGCTATAAACATGTGAATTGGTTATTTTCCAGTCAGTTGATTCACTTCTCGGGACGACCTTGCTCTGATACCATCTTGTAACGACCCGGTTCCCGAGTCCCTACGAGACACGAGAACCGGACCGACTCGACTAATCCCAAGACCCAGTCGTCCAACGAGGAAGTAACCAAAAGACAGTAAAATAAATCACATTCAGCATGAATATAACTAACAGTAAGAAAGTACAGCAGTAAGGAAAGAAACTACTACAGTAGGCACCACCACAACAGTAAAACAACATTTATCATATAACAAAAACTGCAGGTAAAGAAGGTACAGCGGAAACAAAAACTACTCACTAGAACAGAAACAAAAGGGGTACAAAAGCGGGGGTAACTCTACTGGACCCTACTCGGCCCAGCGTCCTCTGCAGCCGCCGACCCTGGCTGCTCAACACCTGGTCCTGAAAAAGGTAACGAGTGTAACACGTCAGCAAAACGCTGAGTAGAGTGACAAACTAACTAAAGGCAACAGTAGAGTGTACAGTAGCTGTTAAGTTCTATTACTTCCTTTATTCACATCTTTCAATTTTTCTCACTATTTCATTTATTTCTCAGATCCTTTACTTGATCTCGAATGTCCTCGTGGGACGATCTTGATTGCAGTCTTTTCCAAAAGTAGAAGTAGCACGTGGTGCTCTCCTGGCCGGGAGAGTCCCCCGTGGTGATCCTACCCTCAGTCAACCACCCCAAGGTCACTGACAGACGTAACGGTGACTACGGCACGCGCGATAAACGCACAGGTAGCTAGCCCGCACTGGCACGCGGTCAGTCGTTTCCGTTAACGGGTGCGCCCAAAGCACAACACGGAACCAGGGCAGAGCCCTCTCAGTAACAGGGGTCCAACCCCTCCACAGTAACCAAACCGGGGCCTTGCCCCTCCACAGTCCGCGCACCCTCGCCTGACTACCCTGGTTTGCCCTAGTGGGCCTAACAAGTCGGTGAAGGAGGCTAGCAGAACCCCGGGGCCCGTGGGGTAGCTAGTACTCTCCTAACACTACTAGCTCTCCTCGGTACTACGTACACGAGGGCCAACAAGTCGGTACAGAGCGGCCAATCCTAACCCCGGGTCCCTGGGGCGGCTGGCCCCACTCTGCACTAAACAGGTACAGGTACTTCCCTTGGTACTGCGTACCCAAGAGACAGTACAAACTACATCTCAGTTCCATTCCTTTTTCTTTCCAGGAGTTCCACTCCTAACTCCCCGTAGGGTTCCAGCTCTTTATTTCAGAACATCATATGTTTCACTTTCCAGATTCACGTTCTCAAATTCCATGATCTCAAACATGTTTCTTTATTCATAACAGGCAGCTGTTAATTAAATTTACAGGCAGCTTTATATATATTCCTTTCCATTTTTCCAAGACTGCAGTAATATACATTCCACTAGTTTTTCCATCCTAGGATTCATGCCATATCCTAGGATCTATCATACAATCTAGTTTTCCGGCCCTAGGATTCATGCAACACCTAGGAGCTATCATTCCATATATTTCTCATTCCTAGGATTCATGCAAAGCCCTAGGTTCTAGTTATGGTTCCATACTTTAACAGATTTTATTAATACTTAAAACCACTCTACCAGGTACAACGGGAGTAATGGGGGCGTGATAGGGAATCCCGCGCGCCTCCGCGAATCTCAAGACTGCAACCGAACGAGGTCCTATCACAAGGATCAAACACAAGGAGTGTCTCAAAACAGTGTATAGCTACTGTAGGCGGGTAGAGGAATTAATTCTGAAACGAACGCAACTCGAATCGCGGAAAACGGAGCCCAAACGGGCCCTAAACGGGTCGAGAAAGACGATGCTGTGCAAAATCAGACGTCTGGAACTCCTTCCAGACGTCTTAAACGGTGGATCAGAGAATTACCTGTTCGGCTTGGTTCCCCGGATGTCCAGAAGTCTGCGGGGACGTCTGCCTAGATCCAAGACGTCCGATGGTCCCTCCGGACGTCTGGAGGTCACTCCCGCCGTCTGGTACAACTTCCAGACGTCTAATTCGCAAAGGATGACGAATCAGAGACCCTGCGCACAGCCAACCCCCCTCCCTCAGTACGGTCAGTCGACAAGAAGGAAGAAGAAAGCGGAAACTCACTTTCAGACGTCGGTATGATCTCACAGACGTCGACCTTGCCGTCTGGATATCAATCCAGACGTCTGATTCTGGAAATTTTTCCAGAATCAGAACCTTGCTCGGCCTCCGCTCGCGACGCCGCCCGCATCGCACCTCGCGCGTCCGCTGCTCCGCCCGCAGCAGGTCCCTCTCCACGACGCTCTGCGCCCCCTGCGCCCTCCGCCGACCGGCCAAGCCGCTCCTGGCGAGCTCGCCCTCACGGCAGAGCCCCGCCCTCGCACGCCGCAGCTCCTCCGCGCTCACTGCGGCTGCCGTTCCCGCTGCGCCCTCGCGTCTGCTCGCTCTCGCGCACAGGCAGGAGAAGAAGGAGGAAGATGGTGGAGACGGGAGGGGAGGCGCCCCCCCCCCCTTTTAACACCGCGCGGAGAGGAGAGAGAAGGCGGTCGCAGTCGCATGCAGCCGCAGAGAAAGAGGGCAGAATCGCAGGTCTGCGCGCACAGGCGCGCAGACGAATCTCCCGTGCGAACCTAACTGTTCTCCAGACGTCTGTGAGCTATCCCGGACGTCTGGTCAGACGTCTGGATGTGATCCCAGACGTCTGGTACGACGTCTGGGACACCTCCCAGACGTCTTAAAAGGCGTCTGGGGCACGCGCTCGTTACAATATAACAAACTCAAAGGAAGTTCCATCCCCGAAACTTGCGCCAACTAGGGTGCGGGAAAAAGATGTCCAAATAACCATAACAAACTCAAAGAGGACCGAAGCCGGTCCGAAAAGACGTACCCGCGAAAAGCTCCGGGTATCGCTCCCGCATTGCCGCCTCAGGCTCCCAGGTAGCCTCCTCGTACCGCTGGCTCCTCCACAAAACCTTTACCAGGGGTACTTGCTTTCGTCTCAACCTGCGGACTACTCGGTCTAGGATCTGTACTGGCCGCTCGGGGTAGGTCAGGTCGTCGCTCACCTCGACGCTCTCGTGACTCAGTACGTGGCTGGGATCGGCTACGTACTTCCTGAGGTTGGACACGTGGAACACGTCGTGCACACCAGAAAGCTGCGGGGGAAGGGCAAGTCTGTAAGCAACGGGTCCAACCCGCTCCAGGACCTCAAAGGGTCCCACGAACCTCGGCGCGAGCTTCCCTCTCACCCCAAACCGCTGTAAGCCCTTCATGGGCGAAACACGAAGAAAGACGTGGTCCCCATCCTCGAACTGCACCTCTCTGCGTCTGCGATCTGCGTAGCTCTTCTGTCTGCTCCTGACAGTGCGGAGTCGTCTGTGGATCTGCTCAGCTACCTCCTGACTCTGCCGGATCAACCTGGGGCCAACCTCCCACTTGGTCCCCACCTCAACCCAACTCAAGGGTGCCGTGCATTTCCGTCCGTACAGAGCCTCGTAGGGAGCCATGCCGATGCTCGAGTGATAACTGTTGTTGTATGCAAACTCCGCCAGGGGCAGGTGCTCCTCCCAAGAGCCCCTCCAGTCTAGTACATAGGCACGCAAAAGGCCCTCAAGTGTCTGTATCGTGCGTTCCGACTGTCCGTCCATCTGGGGGTGGTAAGCCGTGCTAAACCTCAACCTCGTCCCCAAAGCCTGCTGAAACTCAGCCCAAAACTGGGACGTAAAGCGGGTATCCCGGTCGGATACGATCTCTCGCGGAACTCCGTGTAGTCGCACCACGTCACGGATATACCTCTCTGCCAACTGTGCTGGTCCCAAAGTGACTCGGATCGGCAAGAATCGTGCCGTCTTCGTCAATCTATCCACTATTACCCAGACTGCGTCGTGTCCTCGCTGGGTAACAGGTAAGCCCACCACCAAGTCCATGGTGATGCTCTCCCACTTCCACTCTGGCACTGGAAGCGGCTGAAGCGGCCCTGCAGGCCTCTGATGCTCGGCTTTCACCTGCTGGCACACTAAGCACTGCTGCACGAACTCACCCACATCCCGCTTCATCCCTCTCCACCAGAACTCGCGTCTCAAGTCATGGTACATTTTCGTGTTTCCGGGATGTATGGTGAATCTGGAACCGTGTGCCTCAGTCAGGAGTTCTCTCAACAGCTCCTCGTCTCTGGGGACGCACAACCGTCCCCCCAAGCGTAACACCTGGTCTGTGAAAGAGAAGTCCCCTGGGTCCCCTGATAGTACTCTGTCGCGCAAAGACTGCAAGTACGGATCGGCCATCTGTCCCGTGATGATGCGGTCTATCAACTCTGGCCTGGTCTGCCGTGTCACCGTCACTGCCCCACAGTACCCTCGTAACTCTAGAGGTCGCCAACTGCCCACCTCCTCCAAAAGGCTCCAACTCTGTAACTGTAGACTGGCCAAGCGTGCGGGCGCCTTACGGCTCAAGGCGTCAGCCACCACATTGGCCTTTCCCGGGTGGTAGGAGATGCTGCAGTCGTAGTCCTTCAGGAGCTCCAACCAACGTCTCTGTCTCATGTTGAGCTCCTTCTGGTTAAAAAGATATCTGAGGCTCTTGTGATCTGTAAAAATCTCGAAGGTCTCACCGTACAAGTAGTGCCTCCATGTCTTCAGCGCGAAGACAACAGCTGCCAACTCTAGATCGTGGGTAGGGTAGGTATGCTCATGGGGCTTCAGTTGCCGCGAAGCGTAAGCGACCACGTGACCCCTCTGCATGAGCACACCTCCTAACCCCTACAAGGAAGCGTCCGTGTACACAACGAACCCGCCACTACTGTCAGGGATGGTGAGCACGGGAGCCGAGGTCAACCTCTCCTTCAGCTCCAGAAAACACGCCTCACAGGCGTCTGTCCAAGCGAAAGGCACATCCTTCCGAGTCAACTGTGTCATAGGACGTGCAATCTGCGAAAACCCTTTGATGAACCGTCTGTAGTAACCTGCCAGTCCCAGGAAACTGCGAATCTCAGTGACTGAACGCGGTCTCTCCCACCTGAGCACTGCCTCGACCTTGGCGGGATCCACCGCCAGGCCGTCTCCAGAGATCACATGACCCAAAAAGGTCACCTCCCTCAACCAGAACTCGCACTTGCTGTATTTGGCGTACAGCCTGCGTCGTCTCAGAGTGTCCAGAACCATCCGCAAGTGCTGTCCGTGCTGCGTCCGATCTCTAGAATAGATGAGTACATCATCTATGAAAACCACCACAAACTGGTCCAAGTACGGTCTAAACACCCGGTTCATCAGGTCCATGAAAGCAGCGGGGGCATTGGTCAGCCCAAACGGCATGACCAAAACTCGTAGTGTCCGTAGCGGGTGCGGAAAGCTGTCTTGGAGACGTCGGTCTCCCTGATCCTCAACTGGTGGTATCCAGACCTCAAGTCGATCTTGGAAAACACCGTGGCACCCCGCAACTGGTCAAACAAATCGTCAATCCTCGGCAGCGGATATCTGTTCTTGATGGTGACCCTATTCAGCTGTCGGTAGTCCACACAAAGGCGTAGGGTCCCATCCTTCTTCTTCACAAACAGTACCGGGGCTCCCCAGGGAGACGCACTGGGCCTCACGAAACCCTTCTCCAAAAGGTCCTGCAACTGAGACTTGAGCTCTCGCAGCTCAAGCGGTGCCATTCTGTATGGCGCGGTGGAGATGGGGCTGGTCCCTGGTACTAGTGAGATCTCAAACTCGATCTCACGCTCGGGCGGTAGTCCTGGTAACTCGTCTGGAAACACATCGGGGTACTCTCTGACCACCGGGATGCTCTGGAAGTCTGCCACGGGGCTGTGCTCTGCCACCACACAAGCTAAGAAGCCCTCACACCCCTGGCTCAAAAGTCTCGCCGCCCGAAGTGCCGAAATGCACCTGAAACCTCCGTCCACTGGCTGCCCGTGAAACTCGAAGGAAGGCAACTCCGGAATGGAGAAGACAATCTTCCTCTCAAAGCAGTCTACCAAGGCGTGGTAAGCGGACAGCCAATCCATCCCCAGAATCACTCCAAAGTCCTCCATCTGTATCATAATCAGGTCAGCTGGCAGGCTGTGTCCCCCGATGCTGACCCCACAACCCGTGTACACCTCCTCAGCTACAAACAGCTGACCACTCGGACCTCTGATTACGAACGGATTCTCTAACAATGTATAATCCTGGTCCAAACTAACTGCGAAACTGTCTGCGACAAACGAGTGCGTAGCGCCGGAATCGAAAAGCGTGTAAACGAGTCTGCCAGAAACTGAAACCATACCTGCTACCACGGATCCCGAAGCTCTGGCGTCCCTGTGTGTTAGGGCGTTGATACGCCCCTCAGCTCTAGGTGCGGACGAAGCAGCCACACTCTGCGTCGGACGGGTAGGTGCTGGCCGGTACCCTCCTCGCGACTGCGGTCCTCCTCCTCGCGCCTGGAAACCGCGGCCTCCTGCGCGCCCTCCAGTGCTCTGCGCTGGAAGTATCTGCTGACCTCCTGCCCTAGATGGGCAGTCCCTCCTGACGTGGCCCGGCTGGCCACACTGGTAGCAGAGGGGAACCCGACTCCCGCCCTCAGTGAGTCCCTGCTGTCGGCTAGGCGGGGGTCCGGTGCTGGCGACTGGCCCCTGTCGAGGGCCCCCAAAGGCCACTGATGGCCCTGCACAACGTGACGGCTCTCCTGCGGACGCCACGTGTCTCCGTTCTCGCCGGCCCTGTGAGAAGTCTGGCTGAAAGGGCCTCTTCCGCCCGCCGTCGGTCTCTCGCGCGGACGGGTTGGTCTCCTCGTAAGTCATAGCTGCCTCTACCACCCTCGAAAACGTCGGCAGCTTCAGGGGTTTGACATACCCCCGGATCGCAGGCCGGAGCCCCTCGGTGAACCTCCAAAGGCGCTCCTCCTCAGTGGCTACCGCTGTCGCTGCAAAGCGGGACAGCTCCAAGAAACGCGTGCGGTACGCGCTCACGGTCATCGTCCCTTGGCGGAGAGTGTGGAACTCCCGCCTCCTCTGGTCCTGCCACGTCTGGGGAAAGTACTGCTCGCAGAAGAGGGTGACGAACTGGTCCCACGTCGGCTCGTCCCTCTCCTGTCCCCGGACCGCCCTCCACCACCGGTGTGCCGCACTCTCCAGTTGGTACGTGGCAAAGGCCACGTGGCACTCCACCGGGGGGCGAAGGGTGTCGAAGATCTTCTCCAGCTGCTCAAGCCAGTCCTCTGCCTCGGTCGGGTCCTCATCCCCCTTGAAGGAGGGGGGCTTTAGCTTCCGGAACTGTCCGAAAAGCTCGAAGTGGTGCTGTAGGGGAGGTGCTGGTGCACCTCCAGGCGAAGGTGCCTCGGGTACAGAAGTGTCGGAGGAAGGTGGGGGCGGCAGGGGCCCATCCCCTCCCTCGTGTCCAGTGCCACGTCCGTCGCGTGGTCCCACAGAGGACTCCCCCTCTGCAACCCCAGGAGGAGGTGCTCGGGGCGGTGGGTGGAGCTCCTCTCGTACAATATCCCATATCAGTCTGGCGAGGTCCTGGGCCTGGATGCCAGGGAGTGGTGGCTGGTCCACCGAGACGTCAACGACAGCACGTCCACCTCGCCGACCTCGCCCTCGGCCGCGCCCGCGGCCAGTCTCGCCAGTCCCACGACGAGGCATCTCCTGCAAGGAGACGCGAAACAAAACGGAAACGTCAAAACAGACGGTACCTAACAACACTTCTAAGAGCTCATGTCAAGAGATATGTTGTGGTGGCTACTCTAGCTATAAACATGTGAATTGGTTATTTTCCAGTCAGTTGATTCACTTCTCGGGACGACCTTGCTCTGATACCATCTTGTAACGACCCGGTTCCCGAGTCCCTACGAGACACGAGAACCGGACCGACTCGACTAATCCCAAGACCCAGTCGTCCAACGAGGAAGTAACCAAAAGACAGTAAAATAAATCACATTCAGCATGAATATAACTAACAGTAAGAAAGTACAGCAGTAAGGAAAGAAACTACTACAGTAGGCACCACCACAACAGTAAAACAACATTTATCATATAACAAAAACTGCAGGTAAAGAAGGTACAGCGGAAACAAAAACTACTCACTAGAACAGAAACAAAAGGGGTACAAAAGCTGGGGTAACTCTACTGGACCCTACTCGGCCCAGCGTCCTCTGCAGCCGCCGACCCTGGCTGCTCAACACCTGGTCCTGAAAAAAGGGTAACGAGTGTAACATGTCAGCAAAACGCTGAGTAGAGTGGCAAACTAACTAAAGGCAACAGTAGAGTGTACAGTAGCTGTTATGTTCTATTACTTCCTTTATTTACATCTTTCAATTTTTCTCACTATTTCATTTATTTCTCAGATCCTTTACTTGATCTCGAATGTCCTCGTGGGACGATCTTGATTGCAGTCTTTTCCAAAAGTAGAAGTAGCACGTGGTGCTCTCCTGGCCGGGAGAGTCCCCCGTGGTGATCCTACCCTCAGTCAACCACCCCAAGGTCACTGACAGACGTAACGGTGACTACGGCACGCGCGATAAACGCACAGGTAGCTAGCCCGCACTGGCACGCGGTCAGTCGTTTCCGTTAACGGGTGCGCCCAAAGCACAACACGGAACCAGGGCAGAGCCCTCTCAGTAACAGGGGTCCAACCCCTCCACAGTAACCAAACCGGGGCCTTGCCCCTCCACAGTCCGCGCACCCTCGCCTGACTACCCTGGTTTGCCCTAGTGGGCCTAACAAGTCGGTGAAGGAGGCTAGCAGAACCTCGGGGCCCGTGGGGTAGCTAGTACTCTCCTAACACTACTAGCTCTCCTCGGTACTACGTACACGAGGGCCAACAAGTCGGTACAGAGCGGCCAATCCTAACCCCGGGTCCCTGGGGCGGCTGGCCCCACTCTGCACTAAACAGGTACAGGTACTTCCCTTGGTACTGCGTACCCAAGAGACAGTACAAACTACATCTCAATTCCATTCCTTTTTCTTTCCAGGAGTTCCACTCCTAACTCCCCGTAGGGTTCCAGCTCTTTATTTCAGAACATCATATGTTTCACTTTCCAGATTCACGTTCTCAAATTCCATGATCTCAAACATGTTTCTTTATTCATAACAGGCAGCTGTTAATTAAATTTACATGCAGCTTTATATATATTCCTTTCCATTTTTCCAAGACTGCAGTAATATACATTCCACTAGTTTTTCCATCCTAGGATTCATGCCATATCCTAGGATCTATCATACAATCTAGTTTTCCGGCCCTAGGATTCATGCAACACCTAGGAGCTATCATTCCATATATTTCTCATTCCTAGGATTCATGCAAAGCCCTAGGTTCTAGTTATGGTTCCATACTTTAACAGATTTTATTAATACTTAAAACCACTCTACCAGGTACAACGGGAGTAATGGGGGCGTGATCGGGAATCCCACGCGCCTCCGCGACTCTCAAGACTGCAATCGAACGAGATCCTATCACAAGGATCAAACACAAGGAGTGTCTCAAAACAGTGTATAGCTACTGTAGGCGGGTAGAGGAATTAATTCTGAAACGAACGCAACTCGAATCGCGGAAAACGGAGCCCAAACGGGCCCTAAACGGGTCGAGAAAGACGATGCTGTGCAAAATCAGACGTCTGGAACTCCTTCCAGACGTCTTAAACGGTGGATCAGAGAATTACCTGTTCGGCTTGGTTCCCCGGACGTCCAGAAGTCTGCGGGGACGTCTGCCTAGATCCAAGACGTCCGATGGTCCCTCCGGACGTCTGGAGGTCACTCCCGCCGTCTGGTACAACTTCCAGACGTCTGATTCGCAAAGGATGACGAATCAGAGACCCTGCGCACAGCCAACCCCCCTCCCTCAGTACGGTCAGTCGACAAGAAGGAAGAAGAAAGCGGAAACTCACTTTCAGACGTCGGTATGATCTCACAGACGTCGACCTTGCCGTCTGGATATCAATCCAGACGTCTGATTCTGGAAAATTTTCCAGAATCAGAACCTTGCTCGGCCTCCGCTCGCGACGCCGCCCGCGTCGCACCTCGCGCGTCCGCTGCTCCGCCCGCAGCAGGTCCCTCTCCGCGACGCTCTGCGCCCCCTGCGCCCTCCGCCGGCCGGCCAAGCCGCTCCTGGCGAGCTCGCCCTTACGGCAGATCCCCGCCCTCGCACGCCGCAGCTCCTCCGCGCTCACTGCGGCTGCCGCTGCCGCTGCGCCCTCGCGTCCGCTCGCTCTCGCGCACAGGCAGGAGAAGAAGGAGGAAGATGGTGGAGACGGGAGGGGAGGCACGCCCCCCCCTTTTAACGCCGCGCGGAGAGGAGAGAGAAGGCGGTCGCAGCCGCCTGCAGCCGCAGAGAAAGAGGGCAGAATCGCAGGTCTGCGCGCACAGGCGCGCAGACGAATCTCCCGTGCGAACCTAACTGTTCTCCAGACGTCTGTGAACTATCCCAGACGTCTGGTCAGACGTCTGGATGTGATCCCAGACGTCTGGAACACCTCCCAGACGTCTTAAAAGGCGTCTGGGGCACGCGCTCGTTACAACACTCCTCTGGCGTAGGTCTAAAAGTAGCAAGCTCCTGCAAGAGGTGTTCATTTTCTGCCCATGTTATTGTTCCATGGTCGTTCCCCACCTCACTGTTTAACGTCCAATTCTCAGAAGCCGTGTCCCAATAATCACATACCAAAGCATTTTTATCAGTGGCAGCCAAAAATGCAAGAGGGTACCTGTCCTTTATCACCCCACCAGGCAGCCATTTTTCCAACCAGAATTTAAAGCTTCTCCCGTCACCCAAGACTGATTTGAATAAATTCCAGTTATTAGCCAAGGCACGCACCACAGAGGTCCAGAAAGGAGATGGCTTATGAGGATTCAAACGATTCTTCTCATCATTTGCCGCCCCATAACTATCATGGATGATTTCTGTCCAAAGTTTTTGTTCCCCTTGCAGCAGCCGAATTGCCCATTTCAACAACAAGGCATGATTAAACTCTTTGAGAGATCTAATTCCCATGCCACCATACTTCTTAGGAGAACAAATTGAATCCCATTTAACAGGTTGGAAGAAGGTACCTTGGTGAGAAGCCCCTTTCCAGAAGAACCTTTTGCACATAACATCAAGTTTTTTCCAAATTGACTTTGGAGCTCAGAAGACAGAGAAGAAAACTGGAATGGATGTGATAACTGAATTTAACAGGGTAAACCTCCCCCCTTTCGATAAGTAGCGGCTGCTCCAGCCTTCTAGCTTCGTAGCCACCTTCTTAAAGAGAAAAGTCCAATCACTTTTCTTCATTTTTTTGCACTTCAGTGGCAACCCCAAATATTTGATTGGCAGTGACATCACAGGCGTGCCCAAAATGCTGGAAATGTCACACTGGTCTGTACCGTTCATACCAAAACAGACCAAGGAGGAATTACTTCCATTTAATTTCAACCCAGAAATTTCACCGAATATGTTGACCATATAATATAGCACCTATGCTTCCCTCTTCCCTCCTTCCACAAAAAAAATTGTGTCGTCCACGTACTGAGGAATGGGGGCCAAAGCCCTTCTGTTTGTCATCAAATATCCCCTTATCATCCCATCTGCTGCCATCTTACAAGCATATCTTGCCAAAGTATCCACTACAAAATTAAAGATCAGTGGGGCTAAGGGGCAGCCTTGCCGCACCCCACACTGAGGCTGGATCCAGGCTCGACATGGCTTCCCATTTATCAAAGGGGAATAGGAGGCAGTCGTGATGCATCATTTCACCCATTGTATCCAAAGAGAGAGGAATTTTCTCCTTTTTAGAATTTCCCATAGATATGACCAGGAAATTGAGTCATAAGCTCTAGAAAAGTCTACCTTCCATAGGAAGGCCTTGGATTTTTGCCTATGCCATCCCATCACCATTTCTTGAGCCATAATGAATGATTCCTGTAGTGACCTCCCAGGTAAGAAAGCAGATTGGACAGGCATAACCAGGTCTTGCAACACACCATGAATTCTGTTAGCTAGAATTTTGCTAATGATAAGATAGATGGAATTCGACAACGCAATAGCCTTGTAATCAGAAAAATGCTCCGCACCCGAAACTTTGGTAACAAGAACAAGTAAGACTTGTTCAGTCTTTCAAAACCAAAGTTGCCCTTTTCAAACTCATGTATAACATCCATCACATCCTTCTTAAGAACATTCCACATTTCCTTGTAGAAAAGAACTTGTACCCCATCTGGTCCTGGAGCTCCCTCATTATTCAAATCTTTGATAGCTTCCACAGTTTCCTGTTCAGTAAAAGGGGAAACCAACATAGCAGCTTGTTCATTGCTGACACATGGGAAAGCAGCCGAAGCCATCCTCCAGGAGCCTCTTGGTGCAGCCTTAGATGTTTCTTTAAAGTAACGGGCAGCTTCAATTCTTATCTCACAAGTGGAGGTAATGGTTCTCTCGCCCACTTTGATAGAGGAGATGAGGTTGAATCTTCTTCTAGCACTGGCAGCAAGGTGAAAGAATTTCATGTTGGCATCCCCTTCCTTGAGCCACAGTTGTCGAGACCTCTCACGCCAATCCATCTCCTTCTTTAAATCCTCCTCACCAATGACCTGTTGCAAAATTTCCTTAGCTCCTGCTCCTGGGCACTTAGAGCCACCATGCATTCCTTCAAGTCAAGCCTTTGGACCTCATCCAGTGCCTCAACTCTCTTTTGCTCCTTGATAGCCACCACTGTCTGCCTATATTCCTTCAGCATTGTACACATATCTGCCAGCTTTAATGCAAGCTTATGTGTAGCCGAGCCTGTTACAGTCTTATTTTGCCACCAACTGGACAGCATGTCTTTAAACCCCTCTTCTCTGAACCACAACTTTTTGAGTTTGAAGTATGAACCAACATTCGCCATTACCCCACAATCCCACACAATTGGTGTGTGATCAGAGAATGGCCTATCAAGGCTCATGGCAGAAGATAAATGGAACCTATCCAAGAGACTGGGGTTGCCAAAAAACCTATCCAACTTAGATAAGAGCCCACTACCATTTCTCCAGGTAAATTCAACCCCACTGACAGGGTATTCAGTGATGCCCAAGCTCTGCACAGTCAGTTGAAACCCTGCCATTGCACCGTCAGTACTGACACCAGGTCTGTCCCCACTTGACAAGGAGCAATTGAAGTCTCCACCGACAAGCCATGGCACCTCTTGGACCTTCTGATGCACTACTGACAGGTCCTCCCACAACTCCACTCGACTTGTTGCTGCACAAGGTCCATATGATGAACCAATCCAGATCACCTTGAAGATTATGACATCTACAAGTAAGCACATGTCTGTCACGGTGGATTTCAGTCACTTTAAGGCTGGACTTTTTCCACCATATTGCCATCCCACCAGATCTGCCATTTGAGGCCATCCCCACACAGTTCGCTCTCCTAGATTGTCTCAGAGAATCCCAGATAGGGCCACTTTCATCATCCAAGTGTGTCTCTTGAATAAGAGCACAATCAATCTCCCACTCCACAAGATATCTGATAAGGGAAGCCCTTCTCACTTTGTTGCGCAACCCACGCACATTCCACGTTAAGACTCTCATCCCTTACATGGTTGATCCCCTTGAGCCAAAATTTCCACATATTCAACCATGATGGACTTTGCAATAGTTTCCTCCTCTATGGGACTCAAGCTCTCCTTCCTTTGCCTCCTAAGCATGTAGGGAAAGTGCCCAACCCTCCTCTTTTGGTTGGTCCCTTTCCCAAATTTCATATCATCAGGTACAGGAAAAGGCATTTGATTCACATCCCTAAGGACACTTCTTCCACTACTGCCTTCTATTTTCTCCCCTAAATTCACCTCCTTACAATTGGTGGATTTGCCAGGGTCCTCATGTATTGGTTAGCACTCCCCATGACAGTGTCATCAACCATAATCATCTAACCCCACTCTAAGACATCCTTGTAGCAGTCTTTCCTCTTCTTTTGCTCAGGCGCATCATCTGAGGACTTACGACCCTCCAGTTCCTCTTGTTGTACCTCTCCAGATCTATCAATAGACGTCTTATCTAGGCCCAGTTCTGGTAATATAAATTCCTGCCCCACCACTGATAGGCGAATAAGCCACAAACAACTCCCACACCTGAGGATGATTTTATCAGGCAGTGACCCACTTCTAAAAACCTCAGCCTTGAATTGTAGTAAACGAGAATCACCTTCCCCGATTGTAATCTCAATATCATCACTAATAGATGCAAAACCAGCAATCATCTTGGAAACCACCCCTCT
This sequence comes from Thalassia testudinum, assembly GCA_037157565.1. Taxonomy (NCBI): domain Eukaryota; kingdom Viridiplantae; phylum Streptophyta; class Magnoliopsida; order Alismatales; family Hydrocharitaceae; genus Thalassia; species Thalassia testudinum. The sequence continues at coordinate 41,543,689 of JAZHRO010000062.1, forward strand.
AGATCTCAAATGCAGAGGCAATCCCTTGATCGCAAGTGTCACCCTCTTGGTAGCCAATCTTTGAGGAGGGTGATTAGGGAGTGCCCCATCAAAGGGAGAGACCAACCTCCACAGCACACTAATGTTTTCAAAGGTACTCGAGCGAAAGCGTAGCCTTTCGACATCTATCATCCCCAGACCAAAAACAAGAAAATGGGTTTAGGATAGCACAACAATCTTCTAGCCTAACGAGAAAAGGGATAAGGAACTCACCAGTTGATGGAACCTTTCAACAGAAGGATTACTAGTCATAACTTCGCTGATCAAAGCACCCCTCAGCATCATCTCCGCATAAAGAATATCCTCAAAGAAGGGGATCTTCACATCAATCGTGTGGCCAACTTGCGCCGGCGGTAGGGGTAGCCAAGGCTCCTTCAGAACCTCTTGTTTTGGGCACGGAGGGTTCATCTTCGTACATTGCAGCCTCACCCTTGTGTACGAATCACGTTTGTGACCGTCTCCCCCACATGCCAAACAAACAAGGGGATTTGTGCACTCCGCCGCCATATGCCCTCTTCGTCTGCTCCTATAGCACAGAACCTCTCCGTTCGTCCTCCTCTAACCCTCACTCAAAACAAATTTGGTTGCCTCACCCTCATAAGTCTGCCATATCCTCTCCCTCCTTCGCTAGTTTCTCGATCTCCATGTCTTCCAATCACCCTCATCCTCAACCCTAGCTGCACCCTCGCCTTCACGTCCTATCGCCCGTCGCCACTCTCTCGCCACCCTGGCCATCCTCCTGTCCCACACATATTATTACTTATTAGTGTATATATATAATCATTGCTATTATAAGTTATAAGTAGATAGCATATATTATTCATTTATAGTGTTTGATGCTTGTTTATATATATGTGTTTGCAAACATTTCATTACATTCTTTTGTACATAAATTAGTTTATTCATTCATTCATTAATTCATTCATTTCATTAATCTTTTTGGAATTAAAGAGTAATATTGGACTTAGAGAGTGATGTATATCAATAACTGCCTCCTAGTGAACGACCTGGAATAAACCAGTAAAAATTATGTAATTAAATAAAATTGATGCGATAACGATTTGTATTTGTGACATATATTACAACAACGACGATTTTGATACAAACCGTGGTCGATCACTTCATATTTTTTGGCTCTATTAACGGGGAGGCAACTCTATATATGCCAAAATTATTCTTTAGTTCTTAATTTGTAAATAATTTTTATTTTTGTATATAAATTCATTCATATTCATTGTTTGTATATAGGCATTCTTTTATTCAAATTTTTTGTTGTATATACATTCTTTGATTCTTTTACTAATCAATTGTTGTTTTTGCAACACTTGAAGAGTAGGAGGAGCAGCATCGTCTTCTAGGCAGAGATCTTCTTCCTGGTCAGATTCGCTGCGATTTTGACACTACGTCCAGGCGGAGTTTTTGCCTTGGGAGCTGCATTTTCATTTTTCCTAGTATAGTGTAGTTTAGATTTTGGTATATATATATTAGGATTATCTGTTAGGCATAAGTTGTGAGAGTCTATTCTCACACATTACTTTGTAATAATTTGGACTCTCTGGACTCTTTTATTCTCTCTCTACTCATCTCTCATCGATGCAATTTTTCCGTTTGTGGGTTTTCCGTATCGATTTCTTTCCGTTGTTGCATTATTCAAAAATCCAAAAAAATTATAAAATCAAAAATTCAAAAAGATCTCATACCTTATCTAGCAGCAGCATATCTCTAGGCACCCATTCTTAGGTTGCATCTTTTTTGCTAGATTTAAATTCCAAGTCAATTGCATATTGTAGAATTGTTGGAGTCAGGTATGCATTTCTTATCTTTCCTTCACTCCTGCCATTTTGCATTTGACTTAAAATTAACAAAGACCATCTCTTGTTTGAAAAAGTAAAAAAGCAAGACAAGCAGAATAGAATACACTTTCTAAAGATTTGAATCAAATCAAAAGGAGACATTAAAAACTTGCTTGAAATCTTGACTGAGGATTTTCATCGCCATTGTGTTGATTGCTATCGTGCACACAGCACGATCACATAAGAATCACATACACGGGTTTCTACCTCATCTCCTTTAGCACCCACAAGATTTGGATTCACACGCTAGTCTTATCCAGACTCACAGTGGATTATAGAGGTATATACTTCGCTAGGTTTATCTTAGGATGTGTACAATTGTTTGAAACATTTGTTTGTGTACTATTATTTTTGCATAGCAGCCTCTAGGGAAAATTCGATTTCTCATCGCTTGCTTAATAGAATGGTCTTGTGGTGACTGAGATGGATTGGGATTTCTAATTTTTGTGAGATTAAGCTTGATTTATCCTTTCCATTGAGTTGTGGCTATTTTTAAAAACTCGTTTTCAAAAATCGACTCAATGGAAGGTAGGAGATCCCAAAACCCTGAGCTTGTACTCTCCTTGGGTGCTTATGCCCAAGTTACTGCATCCACTTCTATGCCTTCCACATCTAATCCTTTACCTCCTGAGCCTCAAACTCCCATCCACTACTCCACACATCATGAGGATGATCATGATTCTGCACAGTTTAAGGATTTCAAAGAACTTCCACATCTTGTTGCACATCCTCCACCACCACCACCACCAAACCATAGGTTCCAACCTCCACCATATCCTAATTTCCCTAATTCACCACCGAAGAGAGGACCTATGTCTCATCTTCAACACCTATTTGAGACACAACTTCAAATGAACACCCTTACCCAACAAGCGCAACAGCTTACACAAGCTGTTAATCTTTTAGCAAACCCCCAACCTCAACCTCAACCTCAACCTAGAAACCCTCAGGCACCACCTCAACCTCGTAGACATCAACTATGGGATTACTATAATCCTGCAGTTGCCCAACGTATGCCTATGGTGCATTATCCTGATGGGGGTCATGCTGCTGAATTAAAGCTGAACATTATTGCACTTATTCCTTACTTCCATGGACTTGCTTCTGTGGACCCTTTTTAGCATTTAAAGGAGTTGAAGAACCTTACTCAAACTCTAGGTCCGCAAGGTCATGATCAGCACACACTTTTAATGAAAACGTTCTCCTTTTCATTGAAAGATAAAGCCTCCTTCTGGTTTAGAACCTTAGCACGGACTACACCGATAGACACATGGGCTTCTTTGGAACATGAGTTCCTAAAGAAGTACTTTCCTGTAGGCCGCACCAACGCTTTAAGGTGTGCTATCACCACTTTTACACAAAATTCAGGAGAACAAATGCACGAGGCTTGGGAGAGATTCCACGAGCTTTTGAGAAAGTGTCCCCACCATGGTGTCCCACGCTGGCAACAGGTCCAGATCTTCTATCATGGGCTCCATGATGACATAAGGAATTTTGTAGATGCCGCTTGTGGAGTCATTTTCTTGTGTCAGGATGAGGACTCAACCTTTGAGCTCTTTGAAGGCATGGCCGAAAACTCTATTAACAATGCTTCGATGAGAATGTTTAATAGGAAGTCCTCACATTCCCACTCACATTTAGGGGTACACGAAGCCCAATCCAGCAATAGAGACCTAGAGATAGTGGCTAGTCAGTTGGATAAGGTGGGCTTAATCGAGGAGAAAGTAGATGAAGTATGGAAATTTCTCTCTAAACCTTCATCATCTTCTTCTCAGTCACCTGCACCACACACTTCTCAGTTTCCCACAAGGAGGGAAACTGTGAATAACCTTTCAGTGACACAACCTGCACTACCCGACTTTTTGTTTCCATATCCTACACCGGTTGGAGGAACCTTTGTTCCTCCTTACATTGACTTCCCTGCACCTTTTGGAGCTTCGAAGGAGCTCCATGCCATTCACAATGATCCTTATGCACAAACCTATAACCCTGGATGGCATAATCATCCAAATTTCTCATGGTCGGGAAATTCACAGAGGCCTACATATCAACAACCTTCTGCACCACCACAACACAACCTGATCCGAGCACCACCTCCACAATCACATGGGTATCCACCGCGTGCCTACCAGCAACCCTAACCCAGGCCTACCCAATACTCTCAACCTGGGCCTACATGAGATGACCAATTGGGGTCAATCATGAAAGCTCTTGCTGATATGAAACAACAAAATCTTGCTATGCAGCAAAGATAGGCTCAACATTAGCTGAGATGAGAGCCCAGCTAACGCACTTAACAGAATCCCGTCAACCACACACACTCCCATCTCAAGCAGAAACCCGACCTCCTTTGCAAGGTCAAGCACACCTTATATCACAAACCTTGCACGAACCTGAACCTTATTGTGATCTTAATTCTTTTTATCCTGATCCTACTTATGATTTATAACCACCTATCCTTCCTGATCCTGATGATTTGTCTACGTCAAAATATGATTTAAATGCCATCACTACCAGGTGTGGTAGAGCCACATCTGATCCACCTTTACCTAAATCTACTTCTCAACCTGAACCTTCCACTCATCTTGCTGATTCACCTATACCTGACTCTTCTGAGCCTATGATTGATCCTCCTACTTCTACTTCTGTACCTTTTCTGGAGGCATTAGAAAAGAAGGGTGAAGATAAAAAGAAGAAACCTTGTGTGGCACCTGAGGAGGATTTGCTCAAGCTCTTTGAGCAAGTCCACATAAACATCCCCTTATTGGATGCGATTCACCACATTCCCCCTTAGCTAAGTTTTTGAAAGACCTATGTACACCTAAGCATAAGGTTAGAATTTAGAAAGGGAGTGGACCTGTCATTCTCTCGGAACAAGTTCCCTCATTTCTAACCTCCCTATTAAGAAGAAAGACCCAGGCATCCCACTTCTCTCCTGCATGATAGGTAACACCACATTTAATAGAGCACTACTTGATCTAGGTGCTTCCATCAATGCTATCCCAACCTTCCTATTGACACATTTTGAGGTTGGCAATCTGAAGCCAACCGAGGTGTCTTTGCAATTAGTTGATAGATCAGTTAAGACACCTCAGACAGTGTTGGAAGATGTTATAGTCTGGGTCAAGGATTTTTACTTTCCTGTAGACTTTATAGTCCTTGACATGGAAGTACTTGAGGATATCCAAAACACACCTATCATACTAGGAAGACCTTTCTTGGCTACGACCAAAGCAAACATCAATTGTGAGGAGGGCCTAATAGAGTTGAAATTTGGAGATCAAAAGATGAAGATTGATATTTTTCAGGCCCAAAGAGGACCATCCTATAGTTTAATTGAGGAAATCTGTTCCTTGGATTCTTTGGATAGGTTGGTTGAGGATACTTTGATTGATTCATTGAATTTAGAACCTCAACACTCTTTAGACTCTGACTTGACTTTCACTACGACACCAGTTGTAGAAATTGAGGACTTACCTCCTATTCCTTTTGTGTCTCTAGGATCTTCTGAGATCTCCACACCTGCTCCTTCACTTGATCCTGTACCTGTTGAGCTCAAGCCTCTTCCTGATTCTTTGAAGTATGTTTTATTAGGACCTGATTAGACTTATCCTGTGATTGTCAACTCTTTCTTATCATTTGATCAAGAATAATGACTCTTATCTGTTCTGAGAGCACATAGACAGGCTATAGGATGGAGCCTCTCTGACTTAACTGGCATTAGTCCTTCTTACTGCACACATAGGATTTTTACTGAAGAAGGATCTAGACCTACTAGGTAGCCACAACGTAGATTGAATCCTACACTTCAGGAGGTGGTTAAAAATGAGATGATTAAGTGGTTAGACAATGGAATTATTTTCCCTATTTCAGATAGTCAATGGGTAAGTCCTAAAAGGTCGGATTTACCGTCATAACCACTGAATCTGGAGAAGTCATCCCTACACGGATTTCTAGTTCATGGCGAGTATGTATTGACTACCGCAAACTCAACCAAGCCACGAAGAAAGATCATTTTCCATTGCCTTTCATTGATCAGATACTAGAAAGATTGCCTGGGAATTGATTTTTCTACTTTTTGGATGGCTATTCAGGTAATAATCAGGTGGCAATTCACCCTGATGACTAGGAAAAAATGACCTTCACCTGCCCCTACGAAATCTTTGCATTCCGTAGGATTCCATTTGGATTTTGCAATGCACCTACTACATTTCAGTAGTGTATGTTTGCAATCTTCTTTGATTTAGTAGGTGATTGCTTAGAAGTCTTCATGGATGACTTCTCGGACTTCGGGAGCACATTTGATGTATGCTTAGACCACCTGACTAAGGTCCTGCAAAGATGCATAAATGTGAATCTGGTACTTTCCTGGGAGAAATCACATTTCATGGTACCAGAAGGACTAGTTTTAGGGCACCTTATCTCTGAGAGAGGAATAGAGGTTGACCATGTGAAGGTAAAATTAATTTCTGAACTACCACTACCTTCTTCGGTTAAACAGATTAGATCTTTTCTCGAGCATGTTGGTTTTTATTGCCGCTTTATGGTGGACTTCTCAAAGATAGCCCGACCTCTCACCAATCTCCTCTTTAAGGACGTAGACTTCGAGATCTCTGACGATTGTGTTTGTGCCTATACGATACTTCGTGATTTGGTTACCAAGGCACCAATACTACAACCCCCGAATTGGTCTCACCCTTTTGAGATCATGTGTGATGCCTCTGATTATGCAGTAGGGGCTGTCCTTGGTAAAAAACTGGAAGGGAAACCTACAATCATCTATTACGCTAGTAAGACCTTAGATGAAGCTCAGAGGAATTACACTATCACAGAGAATGAATTGCTAGCTGTAGTATTTGCACTGGAAAAATTCAGACCCTATCTTTTAGGTTCCCACATTATAGTCTACACTGACCACACTGTAGTTTGACATCTTCTCGCCAAGAAGGATGCGAAATCTCATTTGATTAGATGGATCCTGCTGTTGCAGGAATTTGATTTAGAGATTCGTGACAAGGTCGGGAAGCAGAATGTGGTAGCTAACCACTTATCCTGCCTTCCTTCTAAAGTGATATCTCCTTCACTTCCTATTTCAGACCACTTCCCTAACGAGCAAGTGTTGGTCATTCATTTTGATCTTCCTTGGTATGCAGACATTGTCAACTACCTAGCTTCTGGTGTTTTTCCCTCTAACTAGACCAAACATTAGAGTGATAGACTTAGAATCGAAGCCAGGAAGTACTTTTGGGAAGACCCCTGGTCATTCAAACTTTGCCCAGACCAGATCATTAGGAAGTGTGCACATGACAAGGAGATTGATAGTATACCGTCGTTCGGTCATGACCAGGCCTGTGGCGGTCATTTCTCTGGCAAAAAGACTACTGCAAAAGTCTTGCAAAGTGGATTTTACTGGCCCACACTTTTCAAAGACGCATGCGAATATAGTGGGGCGTGCTCACGATGTCAGTCTCTCGGTAGTATTGGTCGCCGAGACATGATGCCCTTGAATCCGATCTTAGTATGCGAAGTCTTTGATATCTGGGGCATTGACTTCATGAGACCTTTTCTGAATTCTTATGGCTTCAAGTATATCATATTGGCAGTTGACTATGTTTCTAAATGGATTGAAGCCATTCCCCCAAGGACAAATGATCACAAGATTGTAAACCACTTTGTTCAAGATTATATCTTCTCTAGATTTGGGGTACCAAAAGCCATCATTAGTGATGGAGGGTCTCACTTTTGGAACATCCACTTTCAGTCCCTACTTCAAAAGTATGGGGTGTCATAGGATTGCTACACCATATCACCTTCAAACCAATGGACTAGCTGAACTGTCCAATCAGGAGATCAAGAAGATTTTGCAGACTACCATTCAATCTGATAGAAAGGATTGGTCTTCCCACCTTTTTGATGCGTTGTGGGCGTATAGGACAGCTCACAAAACCCCATTAGTCATGTCTCCTTTTAGACTTGTATACAGGAAACACTGTCATCTTCCTGTAGAACTTGAGCACAAAGCCCATTGGGCCATCAGAAAGTGTAACCTGGACTTAGACAAGGTCGGTGATCATAGAAGATTGCAAATTTTCGAGCTAGATGAATTAATGAATGAATCTTATGAGAGCTTGAGGATTTATAAGGATAAATTAAAGGCCTTCTATGACCATCAAATCTGTAGGAAAACCTTTCACCCTGGTTAGAAAGTCCTTCTATTTGATTCTAGACAAACTTTTCCCAAGGAAACTCAGATCCAAGTGGATTGGACCTTTCAAAATCCTAAGAATCTTTGACAATGGAGCCATTGAGATCACTGAGATTGACAAATCTGAGCCTTTCACTGTCAATGGACAAAGATTAAAATCTTTTATTGAGCTACATGATCTTAGACTTGTCAATTCTATTATTTCGCTCCAACTTCTTGAACCTGCTTTTATTGACACATCTACTGGGTTTACGCCTAGCTGAAGGCGTTAAACTTAACAAACCTATCCTTGTATATAGCTGTTTTCACCTTTCTTATTTCACCTTTCTTGCATTAGGTGTCTACCCTTGCATTTTAAGCATACATTTCATTGTCACATATGTCATGCATTTCACTTGCTAGCCTGACTTTCCATTCTGATCTTGTATCAGACTTGAAATTGTCCACACAGAGATTTTTATCTCCTCATTCCAACTTCCTTCCATTACCCAGCTTAAGATAGTGAAAAGCAGAGCATGCATTTGCATCCACCCTATTCATTCAATGAGGACTTTGCATCATTTAAGCATGGGGGGTGTAAATGGTGAATCATTTACTGAAATGCAATTGTAGACATATCTGTAGTGTATATAATATAGTATTATCAAAATACCAAAAAAATTGAAAATTTTAAATTAAGAAAAAAGCTTCAAAGCCAAAAATACAAAAAAATGAAAAAAGCACAAAAATTCCAAACATACAATAAGGGACCTGTACCTATTATTAAGGGAGAACTCAATTCTGAGGAGAAAAGAATTTTGAAAAGGAATATGTGTTTAACTATGATCTTCTAGCTAAAAACAAAAATAGAATAAGTACTTATGGACATTCAACCTTTGCTGGTTAGACTTTCCAAGCCACTGTAGCTTGATTCGCTTAGGCTTTGGCTTAATACACTTTAAACCTTGACAAGATAGACCACAATCTCTTCTAACTTTAGGACGTATTGTTGTACCTAAGTCACCAGTACAGGATTCGCTGGTTTGCTTTGACTTAGGAGTCTAAGTAACCATGGTTTACACGACATAGTGTCGGGAAAGACCTTGTGAATTTGAAATTTAACCCTAGTGTTCATTAGGGAAGGTGGAGTCCTTACTTGTGCGTGCAGGTAGACTCTTTGTCCTAGTCTTTAGTCTTGTGTCTAGGAGAAGCTCTTTCCACCAAAGAACTCACCCACCAAATAAGGTGTGCTCTACCAAATAAAGTTGTTGGAGACATACTGACAAAGTTAAAAAAAAAAAAGTTTCAAAAGAGTTCTTTAGAATAAGTCAAGTATGTTCTCCAAGTTTTGTAAATACAAAAATTCCACCAAAAATGTTTTCAAGGTGCAGTATAAATACCCTGTTCCACCAAAAATGCTTTGAGCCACAAATGCAATAAGAATTGGGCTTGAGTATTTCTCGTTTCTTGAGAGTTGATCTGAAAGCATGAGCTGAAGCTAGGACCAACTTGGACTTAAAAAGAAGTGAAACCCCAGGATTGAGTTTTAAAATTCACCTGGTTAGTCCTAACTTATCACTAAGCACAGCCATAACCTCTTAGCATTCTAAGTCTCTATAAAACCCATGAGTCCTGGAATTTGACTTAAGGTTTAAATATCAAGAGTCCTTGTTAGTCGAGAGATGGTCTATGTCATATCAGTCTTGAGTTTTGGTCAATCTTCCTAAGTAATAGGTTCTCACAATGGCCAGACATAAACACAGTTGGTTTACCAAAAAATCTTTCAGCTTAAAGATCATCTTTAAACACTTAACTTTGTGAGAAAAAGAAAGAAGTAAAGATATCTCATCACACTTACCTTGTTGATACTTAAATTGCTATGCACTTTAATGAGTTATTTGTTAAGGGACTAACAAAACCTAAGCATGGGGGCAAATGAGTTACGACTCATCATAGCTAAATCGCTTAAGTTAAGTTAGAAACGAGGTTAAACACTATCAAATTAACATATAAAAAGAGTTAAGTGTGGGAAATAGAGAAAAAGACCTAAAACATTAATTTTGTGTTAAAAATGCATAATTAGGTCGTTAAATGAGATATTCTTTTAAATAAGTTTAAATGGTGATCCAAGTGTAATAAATTAAAAACACAAATGAGTTCAAAAGTCCAAATCAAAAGTGTAATTAACTTCTCAAATGTTCAATTAAGCTTCTATAAAAACTTGGGTGCATTTGGACATCATTCGGGTCTTGCAATTAAAGATTTACATTTAGGTCCTTAGTACATCACATTTCATTCACTAGAAAACCTCTAGGGACCTATTTGAAGATCACAGGGACCTATTTGTAAGCCCTTAAGGACTGCTCTAAAACATTTCTTAACCACTTATGGGCTGTGATACAATTTCTCTACTCTTTCACTGAGGGGCCTTCCCTGCAAATTCACCAAAATAACACTAGCTTACCTGCAGCTTGCATGCACTGTAGCACAGTAAGAACTTGAGAGACCCTAGCTATTGATTCTCTACACCCTGCTCAATCTGTGGCTCACCTTGATTGGAAGCTTCGCGTGACTCTGCACGTGCGATCACCACCTCACCCAAATCCCATCTAATGGCCGCTTTTTGATTTGAAGCTTGCACGCACTCTCTCCTCAAATCCCCACCGCCCATGCCCTTGGAGCCTAATTGTACCACCACGGTGCTCAGATTCACTGTTAGTCTACTTAAGGAGCTCCACAGCCTCATGCTCACCGATTGCTTCCTTCCCACCTAAGTGATCCCTTTGTTTATCCCTCTAGCAACTCCCCCCTTTCCTCAGTGGTCGGTGATAAAGGCCACTTTCCTCCCCAATTTCGTCGCCTTTAGCCGCCAATTTCTAGCCCATGTGAGTCACCTTCATCCCCTGGACGTCTTCTCCCATTTCATCCTCCTTAGCCTCCGGCTTTGGATCCAAGAGAGTCCCCTTCCTTTGATAGCTAGGTTTTTATTGCTTTCTAGATTAATTGTAGTGATAATTAGAGTAGTTTAGCAGTAGAATTTAGACATAGATTAGCTCTAATCTGATGCATGACTGTAGTGTAGCTTAGGAGTAGAGTTAGTATAGAAATTCACATATTCACCTCCTCTGATCATTTTAGATCAGAGGAGACGAATTCCCCCATTCACTGATCACTATTTTCTTCCCCTACACGTTTCCATTTCGCTTCTTGATTTCCTTGTATTTTTAATTCGCAATCCACCCATCCATTTGGAGTCAAATCCCCATCCATTGCTTTCATAGCTTTGAGATGAGGATTTGCGCTCAAATCCACTTAGGGGTCTCCCATTCATGTCATTTTGTTCACAAGACCCCTGATCTGATTTAAAATGGAATTGGTTTGCTTGATCGATTTTTGATTTGGATTTCAACGCAAGATCGCAAGATTTTGAATCATTTGGGTTTTCAAGGATTTGTGATCAAGTGTATCGATTTATTCTTGGGTGATTTAGCTCATGGCCATGAATATGAGACTATGCTAATGTTAAATTCTCCTCAGATGAGCCATGATCAGATTTGTTATGATTTTGGCTTTCATGGTTTTGAATGTATGGTAGAGTCTAGGAAAATCAACTTTGTTGATTGGAGGCTCTACCTAGAATTTTTCTACTATTTTTGAGAATCTGATTTTTACCTTAGGGATTCTTAATATCCCTTAAGGTTTTTAACACATTGGGATTTAGCTGAATTCAATGGACTAATTCCAACACTTCCTACATGCTGTTTATAGCTTTAGGAAGGTGTTAGATCAACAGATTTGTGTCTGATTTGGAAAGAAAATGTTGACAAGGGACTTTGATTTAGAGTTGAACTTTCGAGGATGATTTCCATGTTAGTTTCAGACTTTGTCAGAGTTTTAAGAGATTTTCTGTGTGTTTTGAATCCCAGCCAGTTTCATTAAAGTGCTGCTTCAGCAGCTACATTTCCATGAATGTTTCAACTCCAAATTTGACACAAGTTGGTGTTAATTCAGCAAATCATGACCTAAATTTAAATATATACTATCCCTGACCAGACTGTCTTAAGTCTGATCTAGGATAATTCAAACTGAACTTGAAGTCTGATCTGCTGAATTGGAGGTCCAGACCCGCTGTAGATGATTTTCTTCAGATTTCTAGACACTACAATAAGGACTTGAGCTAAGTTAGGACGTCTGGGCTGTGCCTGAGTTGCTGATGCAGTGTGGCTGCTGTTATGTTGAATTTCAGCAACAAAACTACTGTTGTTTCTGTTGCTGTAGTTGTTGCTGCTGTGATCCAATATATAGGGCAGTAGACCCTACGAATAGTTTTTTTTAAAAATAGCTGATATGTTTATGATGTTGTGTAGATTGTGTATAAGCATTCCTGTACTGATATAGGTTTTATAATTATATTTAGATTGCTTGTAATGCCATTTAAATCTCTTTGTCAGCTGAATTTATGCCTAACTATCCAAATGAAGAAAAGTAATGCCAAAATTCATTGAAAATCATGTTTAAGTGCATGAACATCTTCTTTATGTCTTGATGGTTTTATCTGAATGTTTTCATTGCATGTTCAGCACTTAGAGCTTATTTCTAGGCCTTAGGTTCTCTTTGAAAATACTCTTAAATGCCTAGAATGAACTCACTTTGTAAATAAATAAAAATGATATAAAAAATCCAAAAAAAAAAACCTGTCTTGGTGAAGATTAGGTATATTTTTAAGTGCATGACAAGTTTCAAGGCATTCTGAACCCTCGGCTTGGTGGAACATAGTAGCTGATGATTTAGTCTACCTTAAAACTTAATAAAAGACCTTAACCTATAAAAATACAAAACACACTTTCTCCATCTCATCTCTCTCTTTCTTTCTCACCTCCTACCTCCATAAAACTTATAAAACGCATAAACATCAGAAAAACCACGAAAATACTTGAAAACACCATGTATTCTATGTATATACATGTAAATATAAGGTATATATTAAGCTATCTAGGTAAATAATGTAAAATATGTACATATTGTGTATATACAACTTATGTATATACTATATAATGTAACCTAAGTATTTAAGATAACTTAAATTACATATAACTTATTTATATAATTATTTATTAATTATACTAACTTATATGTACTATACTCAAAGTAAATTAATAAAACCCTATAAATAAACATATTTACTACTAATATTGTACATACACGTATATGTATACATAATGTACCCTAATACACCTGTAACTTAATTTAATTATATATATATAATAATTAATTTATTAAGTTATTAGCTAAGTTATTAAAATAAATTAAAATAAATTAATAAATTAAGTTATTACTGAACTAACTTATAGTGTACATCTGTATAATATTATTTTGAGTAATTTAAACTAATTTAACCTTAATTACAATGTATTATACATTTTACATTTAATTTATATGTAACACAACCTGAAATAAGCTGTTTAATTGTAAATAAAGTCAAAATAAATGTTGTAAAATATAATAAAAATATTTATTAAATACTTTAATATGTATATTAATACTGTATAGGGTCAATTAGACCATCAATTAACTAATTTATATGTTAATTAAGAAATAAACCCTGAAACCAGGTTGTATTATTTACAAACTTTAGCTAATTTATTTATATAGTAAACGTAATTAATTTTGTAAATAAATTGGGCAATTATGTAGTCCTATGTAAATAGTTTAATATCATATAATTTAATTTTTAATTTTAATAATTTATGACCCTCAAATAGAGGGCCAAAAACCTCAAATCAGCACAGCCGCATTGAAAGCAGCAGCACCTGAAGGGGAGGTAGATAGCGCCACATCGGTATGTCGCAAGCACTTGAGGGCGCTTATATTGATTTTCTCCTCCCCCCACTTCAGTTGTTAGGCGCCGGGCACCCTTATGACCCTATCCCCCCTCCTCTAATCTGAGCATGATATGGCATTGGTCTGTGATGTTAGTGTGCGTTGTGGGTCGGGGGCCTGATACTGTGTGTGGGCCTGTGTGGGCCCAGTATTGAGCATTAATCGGAATTAAGAGGCTAATTAACCAATCAGGGTGACCTTAGTAGAGGTCTTGGTCCCACCCTAGAGGGTGCTGTGTATCCCTCAAAAAGGCCACCCGCCAACCTAAAACCTAATTTTTGTATTAAGTGAGGATTAATGAGGGGTTAAGAAGGAGAAAGAAAAAGAAGAGAAAGCAGCTAAGTGTTAAGGACCACAAAGAAGAAGACAATTAAAAATCGCTAAGTGTCAAGAGTGTGAACCTGCAAAAAGACTAAAGAGAAAAGAGAACCTCAAAAGATGAGTATCTAAGAGAAAGCAGAAGAAGAGAGAATAGAGTAGAGAGGAAGAAGTATGTACGTGTATTTGTAAAAGTGTATATAGTGTGTGTGTGTGTGTATATATATATATATATATATATATATATATATATATATATATATATATATATATATATATATATATATATATATATAAGTATACTGTAAATAATAAGTATCTATATAATAAGTATGTGTAGTATAACATATGTTTGAGCTATATATGTATATAAATAACAGTATAGCTTTACTGACAGAATAATCCATCATTGTAGATAGAATAAGTGTCACTATAGACCCTAGTTTTTTTTGCCTTAGCCTATGTACATAATTTTTCCTAAGGTTTAGCGACGTTTATATATGTCGTTGTACATACTATATATGTTAGTATATTAAGTTAAGTTAGTATAGGACATATTATTACTTATTAGTGTATATGTATATAAGTATTGTTATTATATGTTATAAGTAGATAGTATATATTATTTATTTATAGTGTTTGGTGCTTGTTTGTATATATGTGTTTGTAAGGATTTCATTACATTCTTTTGTACATAAATTAGTTTATTCATTCATTCATTAATTCATTCATTTCATTAATATTTTTGGAATTAAAGAATAATATTGGATTAGAGAGTGATGTATATCAATAACTGCCTCCTAGTGAATGACCTGGAATAAATCAGTAAAAATTATGCAATTAAATGAAATTGACGCGATAACGGTTTGTATTTGTTACATATACTACAACAACGATAATTTTTATACGAACCGTGGTCGATCGCTTTAATCAGCAACCACCTCTTCCTCCCAACCTAAATTCATCCTCTTCATCTTGACTCTGCATTAACTAATTGAAGAGGTGGAAGCTATTGATTCTTTTGAATACACTATTTCTTTACTTGGGCCTTGAGTCAAGTAATTCTGAGATGATTATGTTTGTTTACTTGGACCTTGAGCCAAGTATCTCTGATTTGATACCCACTTTCTACTTGGGCCTTATACCAAGTATCTGATTATGATTCATATTGACTAAGAAGCCATTCTTTTCACCCTTGAGATTGACAACCTACATTACTTCTATCTACATTATGATCTGAACCTTTCATTGAGCTTCATTGATTTGTCAATTCCCACCTATCTTCTAGCTCCTACATTTTTGACATTCTACTAGGTTTGCACCTAGCTGAAGGCATTAAACTTAGCAAACCTATCCTTGTATATAGCTATTTTCATCTTTCTTATTTTCACCTTTGTTGCATTAGGTGTCCACCCTTGCATTTTAAGCATACATTTCATTGTCACATATGTCATGCATTTCACTTCTTAGCCCGACTTTCCACTCTGATCTCGTATCAGACTTGAAATCGTCCACACAGAGATTTTTATTTCCTTATTCCGACTTCCTTCCGTCACCCAGCCTTAGATAGTGAAAAGCAGAGCATGCATTTGCATCCACCCTATTCATTCAATGAGGACATTACATCATTTAAACATGAGGGGTGAATCATTTACTGAAATGCAATTGTAGACACACACACCTAGTATATATAGTATAATATTATCAAAAATACCAGAACAATTGAAAAAATTTGAAAATTTTGAAAAAAATACAAAGCCAAAAATACAAAAAAAAAGAAAAAACACAAAAATTCCAAAAATACAATAAGGGACATGAACTTTATTGTTGAGGGAGAACTCTACAACAAGAACTGAGGAGAGAAAAGACATGAAAAGAAATACAAGTGTTTAACTATGATCTTCTAGCTGAAAATAAAATAAAATAAGTGTTTATGGACATTCAACCTTTGCTGGTTAGACTTGCCGGGCCACTGTAGCTTGATTCGCTTAGGCTTTGGCTTAATACACTTCAAGCTTTGACAAGATAGACCTGAATCTCTCCTAACTCTAGGACGTATTCTTGTACCTAAGTCACCAGTACAGGATTTGCTGGTTTGCTTTGACTTAGGAGTCTAAGTAACCTTGGTTTGCATGACACTATGTCGGGAATGACCTTGTGCATTTGAAATTTAACCCTAGTGTTCATTAGGGAAGGTGGAGTCCTTACCTGTGCATGCAGGTAGACTCTTTATCCTAGTCTTTAGTCTTGTGTCTAGGAGAAGCTCTTTCCACTAAAGAACTCACCTATTAAATAAGTATGCTCTACTAAATAAAGTTGTCGGAGACATACTGACAATTATTTGAAAATTAAAGAAATTCTTTGGAATAAGTCAACTATGTTCTCCAAGTCTGTAAGTACAAAAATTCCAAAAATGTTTTTAGGGTTCAATATAAATACCTTGTTCCACCAAAAAAAAAAAATCTTTGACCCACAAACATAATAAGAGTTGGGTTTGAGTATTCCTCGTTTCTTGAGAGTCAATCCAAAAACATGAGCTGAAATTAGGATCAACCTGGACTTAAAAAGAAGTGAAACCCTGGGATTGAGTTTTAAAATTCACCTGGTTAGTCCTGACTAATCAGTAAGTACAGCCATAACCTCTTAACATCTAAGTCTCTGTAAAACCCCCTAAGTCCTGGAATTCGATTGAAAGGATTAAATATCAAGAAGTCCTTGTTAGTCGAGAGATGGTGTTATGACCCGATTCTCGAATCCCTACGAGACACGAGAATCGGACCGACTCGACTGATCCTAAGACCCAGTCGTCCAACGAGAAAGTAACCAAAAGAACAGCAAAATAAACCACATTCATCATGCATGTAACTAACAGTAACAAAAGTATAGCAGTAAAGAAAAGAACTACTATAGTACATGCCACCACAACAGTAGAGAATTCAAACAGGTACAGAAATATGATGCTTACAATAAAAGAGTACAAGTGTAATAGAATATACTCACTACAACAGAAAAATGGTACAGCAAGTACAACACAAGTAGAACTACTGGGCTCTACTAGGCCCAGCACCCTCTGCAGCCGCAGGTTCTGGCTGCTCAACACCTGGTCCTGAAAAGGTGATAAAGTTGACACGTCAGCGAAACGCTGAGTAGAGTGGCAACCAGCTAGCTAAGAAAACAGTAAAGGTAAACAAGTAACTGTTGTTTTAATTTCTTTCTTTATTTTACTCTTTCTTGGTTTATTGCTCAGGTCTTTCTCTTGATCTCGAATGTTACTCGTGGGAACGATCTTGGTTGTAGTCTTTTCCGAAAAGTAGAAGTAGCACGTGGTGCTTTCCTGGCCGGGAGAGTCTCCCGTGGTGGTCCTACCCTCAGTCAACCACCCTAAGGTTGCTGACAGGCGTAACGGTGACTATGGCACACGCGATAAATGCACGGGTAGCTACCCCGCACTAGCACATGGTCAGTCATTTCCGTTAACGGGTGAGCCCAAAGCACAGCATGGAACCAGTATAGAGCAGAGCCCTTCTCAGTAACAGGGGTCTAGCCCCTCCACAGTAACCAAACAGGGGTCTTGCCCCTCCACAGTCCGCGTACCCTGGCCTGACTACCCTGGTTTGCCCAGTGGGCCTAACAAGTCGATGTAGGATGGCTAGCAGAACCCCGAGGCCCGTGGGGTGGCTAGCACTCTCCCTACACTAGTAGCTCTCCTCGGTACTGTGTACGTGAGGGCCAAAAGTTGGTACAAAGTGGCCAGACCTAACCCCGGGTCCCTAGGGCAGCTAGCTCCGCTCTGCACTAATCAAGGGGACATTTGCTCTTCTTGGTACTCTGTACTCAAGGGCCAGCTCACTTCCCCACCCACTTTCCCAGTTTCATTCTGTTTATCTTCTAGGAGCACCACTCCTAATTCCCCGTAGGGTTCATGCTCATATTCTCTAGCCAAGTCATTTTAGGTTTTATCATTTCAGTTTTATTCTCATATACCCCGTATTTCTAATATTTAATATACATTCATATACAAGCAGCTGTTATCCAATTACAGGCAATTATCATTATTCTTTCTACTTTTCCAAGACTGCAATTTATGTATTCACGACATTCGTTTCAGTGTTTCTGTTCCTAGGTTTCATGCCACACCCTAGGATCTATCATTCGATCTAGTTTTCCAGTCCTAGGATTCATGCCATACCTTAGGATCTATCATTCAATCTAGTTTTCCAGTCCTAGGATTCATGCCATATCCTAGGATCTATCATTCAATCTAGTTTTCAGACGCTAAGATTCATGCCATACCCTAGAATCTATTATTTATCTCAAAGATGCATTAATGTTGGTAAATAACCAAGGGGAGTCACTCTACCCGCAAAATTGGGAGTAATGGGGGCATGACCGGCAAGTCCGCGTGCCTCCGTAACCCCCAGAGCCACAACAGGATGAGGTCCTAACATAAGGATCAATCACAAGAAACCACTCAGAACAGGATACAAGTAATTTAAACAATTAGAGGAACAATTTTAGAGAAGAACGAAATTTTAAACACGGAAATCAGACCTCGAACAGACCCTAAACGGGTCAACAAAGACAACTCTGACCCAAATCAGACATCTGGAACACCTTCCAGACGTCTTAAAAGATGGTCCATGTCATACCTTACTTCTGCGCTGCTCTTCAGACGTCTAGGATCCCGCTGAACCATCTGGACCTAGTTCCAGACGTCCATCTATCACTCTGGACGTCAGGAGATGCTCTCCGCCATCTGGTGACTTGCCCAGACGTCTGATTTGTGTGGGAGGGCGTGTCCTTGCGCTTTCCCGAAACGAAACCTGCACACATACGCAAACACTCTCAACACAACACATCTCAGAGCTTTCGGCGAAACGGCCTGCATGGCCGCATCCACAAGAAGGAGAAAGATGAGAATATCGTACCTTTCAGATGTCTGGATCTCACTCCAGACGTCCCCCGTGCCGTCTGGACGTAGGTCCATACGTCTGATTCTGGGAAATTTCCCAGAACCAGGACCTCCTCGCCTTCCGCCTGCACGCACGGCCACGCCACGTCGTGCTCGTCCGCTTGCTGCCTGGGCTGCAGCAGCATCGAGGTATCTTTCCCCAGCACCACACTCCCGCTGCGCACCCGTCGGCCGGCCCTGGGTAGCCCCAGCGAGTTCTCTCTCTCTTCCTCACACGCTCTGCCTCTTCTCCCTCTCGCTGCACCTCCTCCTCCCCGCACGCACCCAGCAGCAGCTGCTGCCCTCGCTCTCTCACTCTCACACTAACACTAGAAGAAGAAGGAGGAGACAGAGGAGTGGTGGGTGAGGGAGAGGGAAGGGGGAGAGGGTATTTAAAGGCATCGAGGGGAGAGAGAAAAGAAAAGAGGAGTGCCTGCAGGTCAGCGACCGCAGTCTACGCACACATGCACGCAGACTCGCAATCGTACGCCACAAAAATTAAATTCCAGATGTCTGGGAAGGTGTCCAGACGTCTGACCAGACGTCTGGACCAACTCCCAGACGTCTTAAAAATGTTTGATGTCGTGGGTCTTAACAGATGGTCTATGTCATATCAGTCTTAAGTTTTGGTCAATCTTCCTAAGCAACAGGTTCTCACAATGTCCAGACAAAAACACAGTCGGTTTATCGAAAAATCTTTTAGCTTAAAGATCATCTTTAAACACTTATCTTATTGAGAAAAAGAAAAGAAGAAAAGATATCTCATCACACTTACCTTGCTGATACTTAAACTGCTATGCACTTTAATGAGTTGTTTGCTAAGGGACTGGCAAAACCTAAGCATGGGGGTATGATGAGTTGTGACTCATCATAGCTAAATCGCCTAAGTTAAGCTAGAAACTTGGTTAAACACTATGGAATTAACACATAAAAAGGGTTAAGTGTGGGAAATAGAGAAAAGACCTAAAACATCAATTTTGGGCTAAAAATGCATAATTAGGTCATTTATTGAAATATTATATTAAATACTGTAAAATGGTAATCCAATTGTAAATTGAACGCACAAATGAGTTCAAAAGTATAAATCAAAAGTGTAATTAACTTCCTAAATGTTCAATTAAGTTTCCATAAAAATTCGATTGCATTTGGACATCATTAGGGCCTTGCAATTAGAGATTCTCATTTAGGTCCTCAGGTCATAACATTTCTTCCTTAGAAATCTCTCCAGAGACCCATTTGATACCCACAGGGACCTATTTGCAACATTCTAGGGATTGCAATGATAGGATTCTTAACCACTTAAGGGTCCCTCTGCTATTTGTCTACCCCTTCGCGCAGGGGCATAATGCGTAAAAACACCAATAGAGCCCTCAAGCCACTTGCTGCTCACGTGCACTGTAGCACCTAAAGAACACCCTCCATTGTGGCCGTTGATTCCCTTGTACCGCTTGATCTGTGGCTATCCATCAATTGAACCTTTGCGCAAATCCACACGTGTGGTCACCTCTCCTCCCAGATCTAATCCAACTGCCCACTTTTGATTTAAACTTGCGTGCGCTCCTCTCCTCTCATCACCACTGCCCATGCCCTAATCATCTAATCGCACCACTACAGTGTTCTGATTCAACGATCACTCTACTTAGGCACCTCCACTGTCTCGCACGCAAAGGATCGACCTCCTCTCCTACTTCCTTGAGGTCGATCTCTTCGTCCTCTCCAGTTTCTCCTCTCCACCCGACCTTGTTTTGGCGCCATGAGCAAAGGAACTTCATCTTCTCCGACTCTCGTCGCTGCTAAGGACCACATAGCTCCTGAGGGCGACCCTGAGCCCCACTAGTGGACTTTCAATCTGCTGGAGATCCTTCCCCCTTTGTCGCTGCAGCCACCAGCTATAGATCTTCTCAATAGGTCCCATTCATCTGATTAGATTAGGATTTCCTGCTTTGTTAGAGTAGTTTAGATTAGTAATTAGCATACAATAGCTTAGTTAGGAGTAGATCAGTTAGTGAATCTACTGGTTTGTAGTTTAGCTTAGGAGTAGATTAGTGTAGAAATCACCTCCACCTCCTCTGATCATTTCAGATCAGAGGAGATGATTTCATCTCACTAGCTAATCATTGATCTCCCCCTTCACATCCCCATTTCATGTTCTAATTTTCCTTGTGTTTTATTTCGCAATCCACCCACTCATTAGAGCCAAATCCTCATCCAATTGTTTTCGAGCTTTGAGATGAGGATTTGCGCTAAAAAAACCATCTAGGGGTCTCTTCACTTATGTCATTTTGTTCACAAAGACTCCTAATCTAATTTGAAAAGGATCAGTTTGCTTGATCTGATTTCAGTTTGGTTTTTAAGGTGAGATCGTGAGATTTTGATCAGATTAAGTTTTGAAGGGTTTTGATCAAGCGAATTGATATGTTTTTGTGTAGATCATTTCATGGCCGTGAATCTGAAATGCTCCTAATGAAGAATTTTCCCTCAAAAGTGCCATCTCTGAATTGGATATAAATTGGGGATTTCATGGTTTTAAAGAGAGTGGTAGAGCCAAGGAGAATCAATTTTGTTGATTTAAGGCTCTACCAAGTATTTCTGAGTTGTTTGGTTTGAGATCCTGATTTCCAACCTAGGGGATTTTTAGTATTCCTTAAGGTTTTTAGAGTAATTGGGATTCAAGTGGATTGAGTTTATTGGACTGATCTAAGACCCTCCTTCATGCCTTCTATAGCATTAGGAAGGTGTTAGACCAGGGTATTTTACTTGATTTGATGATGATGATTATGGTTTAAAGATTTTTTATGAAAAGGTTGACATTTCAATCCAGGTATAGTATGATTTTTATGCCTTGTCAAATTATTTGAAGTGTTTACTGATGTGAGTGTTTTGAATCCCAAATGAGCACATTAAAGTGCTGCATTGGCAGTTACATTTCCATGGACTTTCCAACCCTAAATTTGGTACAACTTGGTGTTATTTGGATGAGAATCACTCTCTGATTTGGACACTTTTGATCCCTGATCAGACTTTCTCAAGTATGATCTGGGATACGTGTGTACTGAATTGAATTTTGATCTGCTGAATTTGAAGAAAAGAAGCACTGCAGCAGCTCTTGGATTTTATCTTAAGACATCTGGAGCTGTTGCAGCAGTTCAACTTAGCTGTTGTTCAGTGGCTACAGCTGCTGTCAGCAGCTTGGGTTGCTGTTGTGCTTGATTGCTGTTGCTGATCTGCTGGTTTCCAGCAGCAGCATTGTTGTTGTTGTGTTTAGCTGCTGCTGTCTGAAGTTGCTGCTACAGCTGTTGCTTCTGCTCTGGCTGAATCAGTAGAGCAGTAGGTGTTGGCTAGAGTTTTAATTAGCTGACATGATGTGTAATGTTGTATTTTATTTGTACAAGCTTTCATGTACTATTAGAGTCTATAATTGCATTTGAATAGCTTGTTGTTTAGTTTTAAATCTCTTTCGTCAACTAACATACATTCAAAACTGCTCAAATTTGGACTTTAAGGGAAAAATTGAATGAAAATCATGTTTATTGGCTGGAACATCTGTCTTAAAATGTATTGAGCACATCTAAGGCAGTTTACTGCCTATCCAGCCTTTAGACTAGGATTCAAGGCCTTAGGTTCACATCAGAAAGCCCTTCTTAAGCCTAGGTCGTATGAACTTTGTAAATAAATAAAAATGATATAAAAATTTAAAAAATAAAATAAATCTGCAGTGAGTAAGATTAGATATATTTTTAAGTGCATGCCAAGTTTCAAGGCATTCTGAACCATTGGCTTGGTAGAACATACCAGCCGACGGTTTAGTATATCTTGGAACTTAATAAAAGATGTCAATATGAAAAATACCAAAAACAACTCCATTGTTCTCATCTCATTCTTTCTCTCTCATCCCCTACTTCTATGAAACATATAAAACCCATAAAAAGTAGAAAAACCCTAAAAATAACCAAAAATACCATTTATATTTGTAAATATAAACTATATAGTAAGCTATATGTGTATATGTTGTAAAATAGGTGTATAATAGGTATAAATAACTTATATATATATATATTGTATAATGTAAATTAAATATTTAAGATTATTTAAATTATATATAACTTAATCATATAACTATTTATTATTTATACTAACTTATATACACTATAACTTAAGTAAATATGTAAAACCTTGTAAATAATTGTATGTACTAATGATACTATATATACATATCTATATATGTATTATATATATTATAAACCCTGTATCATAATTTAATTATGTATATATAATAAATAATTTATTTATTAAGTTACTAGCTAAGTTATTAAGTTAAATCAAAATAAATTAATAAATTAAGTTATAACTGAGATAATTTATATTGTATAGTTGTATTATAGTATTTTAAGTAAATTAGACTAATTTAAGTATATTTATAATGTATTATACTATTTGTACTTAATTTATATGTACAATACCTTGAATTCATTTATTTAAATGTAAATAAATTAAAATGAATTATGTAAAATAAAATGAAAATTTGTATTAAATACATTAATATGTATACTAACTCTGTACAGAGTCAATTAGACCATTAATTAACTAATTTATACATTAATTAATAAATAAACCCACTAATCAGTATGCATAAATCATAAAATTTGACTAATTTATTTATATAGTAAATGTAATTAATTTTGAAAAAAAATTATATAATTAAGTAGCCCTATGTAAATACTTTAAGATCCCATAATTTATTTTTAAATTATAATAATTTATGGCCCTCGAATCGAGGGCCAAAATCTTATATCCAGCACATGCACGCTAGAGCAGCAGCGCTTAGTGGTGCCTGAGTTAGTCCCACATCGTGGGATGTGGAGCACATGTGCCCGTATATGACGAAGTTGTCCTCCACCCTTCCCAGTCGTCACAGGCACCAGGTGCCCAAAACCCACTTCTCTTATCCCTTTGAGCATGAATTGATATTTGCGTAAGACTTCGGTGTGCGGTGCGGGCCGGGGGCCTGGCACTGTGCGTGGGCCTGAATGGGCCCATTAACGAGCATAAATCGGAATTAAAAGGCTTAATAATGAATTATGGGTGGCCTTAGTAGAGGTCTGGTCCTACCCCTTGAGGGTGCTGTGTATACCACGAAAGGGCCACCCGCCAATTAAAAATCCTAATTTTTGTTAAAGACGAATAGTAATCGTGCCTTAATCACCTAAGGGAAGGGAAGAAAGAACCTTAAAAAGGGCTAAGTCTTGAACAAGAGAGGTCTTGTGCCTCTGTGTAAGTTGTGTGTGAGTGTAAATATATGTAAGTATAATGTATATGTATATGTATATGTATAGATAGTATATATGAATATATGTATACTGTTATATGTGTATATATATGTAAGTAAATAAATAATATGGTAATAAGTATACATTAGTGTATAGAGTGTTTAAGCTCATTTATATATATATAAATAATTGTGAGCTTTAGTGACAGATAAGTAGGTCACTGTATATAAAATAAATGTCACTACAGATCCTATTTTTACCTTAGCTTATGTATATACTTTTTCCTAAGGTTTAGCGACGCTTATATAAGTCGTTGTACATAGTACATATGTTACTATAGATAGTATATTAAGTTTAGTATGATATAATTTATAACATATTATTGTATAGATACGTAATAATCATTACTATAAGTTATAAATAGATAGAATATAGTAATTAGTTATAGTGTTTGATGTTTGATTGTAAATAGTTGTTTCAAGCATTTATAATTTATTCCTATGTATAAAATTAATTAATTAATTCAGTCATTCATATATTCATTCATAATTGTACATAAAACCAATCTTTTTGGAATTAAAGAATAATATTGGACTTAGAGAGATTTATATCAATAACTGCCTTATAGTGAATGACCTGAAATAAACCAGTAAAAATTATATAATTAAATAAAATTGACGTGACAACGGTTTGTATTTGTGACATATACTACAATAACGACATATTTTTATACGAACCGTAAGCGATTGCTTCATCTGCCTGAAATTTTATCTCTGAAATTTGAGATTCTCAAATTTTTAGTTAATTGTATGTCCTTTTAATTTGCATGAAATTTGTGGCTCTATTTTCCTTGTTGAGTCTAGTTTCTAGAATAAATTTTCTAAAAATATCTAGGGTCATTAGGGTTAACATAATCGAGTCCTAAGCAACAAGGGTTAGAATTGTCATTCTACCTGGTTTGCCTTTGAAAAATCCAAGAAAATGTTAAAAAGTCTTCAAAAATCCAAAAAAAAAAAATCACCGACACTTTTAATTAATTAGGGAACCAACCCTTTCTGTGGTTCGACTTGACTTGCACTATATTGCATACTTTGATAGTTAGAATTTAAATTTCGGTGCACTTTAAGCCTTAAGTGAAATGACACACTAAGAAATTTTGATGCCATTGCTAGGGAGGGTTGAAGCCCTAATTGATTTGATAGTGTCTTTGTTCATATCATATCTTTCTGCATCCATCTTACATTCACAGACCTTACTTTGCTGATCTTTCTTGTAGGTATTGCATTCGAGGAGTAATTCGTAGCGGTGTGCGAAAGCAGGTCGTGAAAGGGTTTGTTCCAAGGAAGTGGTGCACAAGGAGGCTCGAAGTGGTGCACAAGGAGGCTCGCCTGTAGATTAGATTTTCATTTCTATTTTCTTTTGAACATTTGGATTTGATGAGAGAGGTTTTGGATTGTAATAATTGTGGATTGTGACTCTCTGAACCCTACCCTTCCTCTCCTTCCTTTCCTCTAGATGGTTGTGCTTTATTGATTGCTTGCATGCTAGGATTGAATACTTCCACCTAAATTGACTCATATCTATTCGAATTAGCATATCATTAGGCACAAATTCTAGAATCTCATTAGCTGCCATAGACTTTGATTCTTGGCATGCTTTGCATCAAGAAGAGTGAGGGGGAGAGGTACGTGTTCCTAACACTATGAGCTGCTTGATCACGCATACTTGCATATTTCTTGTGGACTAATCTTGAAAGGAATTGGAATCTCACTCATGTAACTTGAAAACACTTAAGAAGTGAGAACATTAAAATCCACGAATTAAGGGAGGAATGATAAAACCCTTTCATGCATTCTAAAGGCCTTTGTTGTGTTTTTTATCACTGTGTGGCTTGACACATTTTGCACTTAACACACTTACATAAGGTCACTAGCATATTCTACCTCCTCTCTTTCTGCATCACAAGAGGAATTAGTTAGAAGTCAATTAGCCTATCTTACACATACCTTGGGAAGTCTAGAGGTGAGCGGACTTGACTCAAGACTTTTGGCCTTTTGGTTATAGGTTCTCTAAGCACGTCTTAGGTCGACTTAAGAGCATGTAACTTAATTGAAAACTTGTCTGATCACCCTCTCAGTGCAACAAAAAATAAAAAAATAAAAAAACAAATCAAGTGGTTGGTTGCTTTGGGTTAGCGCTCTTAGGATTAAACAAACTTTGCGCGAGAGATGCTAGTCATGGATTACAACTACCCCAATCAACCAAATCTAAGGCAAGAATGCTTCCCATCTTTAAGGAATGATCCCACTTCTCAACATTACTCATTCTTTGATGGGTAATGTGGTAACTCTCCGTGGGATCACATGTCATCTCACACTAGGAGACACGATCAGATGTTTTCCCTTAATGATGATTATAACCTAGGAGCAAGATGCTCTACACTAGAAATCCCACATAGAGTGCAAAGACCCAACCCTCCCTACACTTATGATTCAATATATTGAGGTTGGACAAATACTCCTAGGTTTGGCCTAAATCATTATGATTACCCTCTTGAAATCAAGAGAATCTCTCCCTCCTATGATTTCAACTTGCAAAAGGATTATGATGAGACACATGAATATAGGGGCAATCTTCTAAGGACTAATCACTTATTGGAATCAATGAAATGTGATTCGCCACTGGATGATGATGATGAACCCTCTTTACCTAAGGATGGGTACAAGTTTCCACCCGATCTATATTGGAGTCAAACAAAGGGGAAAATGATGCCATTAGAAGAACTCAACTTTGATGATAGCATTGTCATAGCAACAGATAAAAAGGGTCATTTGTATGCTGTAAATCCTTTGATTCAATCAAATTCTAAGGTGAACTCAATTCCTAGTGAGCCTCAATCACAGTTAGATCTACATGAGGAACTTGGAATGAAATATGAAATTATTGAGGATAAATCATCTCAAGCATTTGAGGAGTCCAATGTAGAGGAGGAAATAGGATAATAGAGTAACCCGGGATAAATGTTTGGTGTGACTCTAGGGTAAATATGTGTTTCTTGAAGATTTTCCCCCTTCTGAAGTCACTGAGTTTGCACAATTAGGATTCCCTTCTTCTGTAGTAATAGAGGACATTTCTAAGGATAGTCTTCTTCCCAACTCGACAGAAATGTTGGAACAATCAAGAAGAAAGAGAGAGAATCACATATGAAACTTGGGGATGAATTGATAGAGATAAAAGAACATAAAGACCACGGGTACAAATTCATAGGGAAAATAGATTCTAATACTACTAAGGTTGTTCTAGTTGAGGATGAATAATTGCCTATCATTATACATGAGTCTCATTGGGAGTCAAACTATGGATCGATTGAGCAAGAGGATGAACATGTGAATGCTTATGGAGATTCAAGGTTCGACTTTATCACCATAGATAGGCAAATAGAGTTTGAAGCAATTGCCTATCATTCTACTAAGGTAGAAGTGAAAGCGGGTATTGATTATGAGAATTTCATTCTTGGGGATGTCTCACTAGAGATGTTGGATTTTAAGGAAGATCTTGGCAGAGGAAGTGAATCTGAATATGAGACATTCCATTTTAAGGATCAACCTCAAGCTAGAATTGCTTATGAGAAGTTTATTGTTGGAAGTCCTTTCCTTGATCTAGGTGAAGATGAAGTGAAAGAAGTGAACTTCGAACTGAATGACTCTTGGATAACTAGCTTCAAATTTACATCAACCAATGATAGACCTCAATTTGAATCATTCACATTTGAGTTTGATTACAAGGTGGATGTAACAAAGTGTGAACCTCCACCTCTTGATTCAAAGAACTTGGATTTCATCAAAAGGATTGCTTAATTTGAAGTCAATTCATGTGGATTCTTTACCTCTAGGGGGAACATCAGACCAACTCATCCTAGGGTGGAATGGTAGGTGTGAATTGATGCTTGTAGACATAATCCCTCCATTCCAGAGCTTGAACTAAGATGACACAAATCTTTAGGAACCTTATAGCTTTTGAGGATCCTTGTTATCCTCAACTTGTTGACTGTCAAGAGGTTGTTTGTCATTCTTCACTTCTTAGACCTCTTTGGGTATCCAGGGTGATTCCCTATATTAACCTCTTTTGGTGAGCATTTGGTATCACGCTTCGTCATCAGCTTGCAAATATTCTTGATGACCTCTTTTGTAGGCTTGTCATATTATGCTCATTCTTAGGGCATACACCTTTATCTGTGGAACCTAGTCTTTAGGATTCCACATCACATTGTTTGGTTGCTGATGTTAAATGCAATGCTTGTTGGGAGGCAACCCAACGTGGACTAGTGGTATAGATATGACCCAGGTGATCTCATTCTTTCTCTCTTCACTATACTTTTACAATGAGGGCATTGTAAGATTTAGGCATGAGGGGGAGGCTTCACCTTGCATCATTCATTAGTTTGCATTTAGCATTGTACATGCATCATTCACTCTCGAATAAAAAAAAAGTCAATAGGATAGGATGTACATGGCTTGCTTTCCACCCTAGAGAGTTGAATGAATTTAAAAACATGAGTATCTCACACTCTCACACACATACTGAATAGGCTTGTAGGTGATTAAACCTTGAAAATTAGAATTTCATCGAGGCTTAGGTCTGAGGGTCTATAATAATCAGACTTCATTTTGTATGAAATCTTATGACCCTAGCAGGGTATGGCTATCACGTTACACTGGGTATGCTCCCCAGATGTAGGGTGCTTAGAACCTAGCCTCGTATCCTGATCTTCCTCAAGTTTTTGCTTAGGTGATGTTCTTGAATGGGATTTAGAGGAGCCACCTACCTAAATAAATAAATAAAGAAAAAGGTGAGTTGGAATAAAAGGAGTTGAATGAAGAAAATAAAAGACACCAAAAGGTGCACTTGAGGAGATATACACAAACGTCCATCTAGTGTTGACTCTCTAAGAGTGTGTACGAAAAGAGACCAAACCGCCTAGTCGGGGAGATACACGTGGAATTTGTGATGATAACACCATCATGGGCCCTAACTAGCTACAATTAGTCAAGTTCAAATGGTAAATGCTCCTACTTGATCATCTGAGGGTCACAATTTTGCACTGATATGATTTGAGAGAAAAACAAGAAAACATGGTTAATTCTATTATTTTAACAACAAATCACAAATGCAGATTAACTATGGGGTTACTTAGAGGTTAATTAAAGGTTAATTGAGCATAAAAGACTAAAAAGTGGGTTCACACTGACTAAATCAAGGTTTCACGTATTTCGAAGGTGAAAACAGTATTGAAAATTCTGATTATCAACCTCACTTAAATTGAAAAGGTTTTGGTCAGGATAAAATTAATTTAAACCTTCTAAAAGTCATTGAAAAATATTTTAAGAGGTTTGGTACCTTACCATCTAAACTCATTTTGACCTAACAGAGTTCCAGATGGGAATTTTCCCTGATTTGGGCTTCTGTGTAATGATAAATGCTAGTTTATCATCATTCTTATGCATTAAAACAAACCTAGCTATTAAGATTTTGTACCACAAACAGGTTTTTGGGTTGCATTTTGGCATCAATTAGGTTAGGCATGCATTGCATTTTTTATTATGTTTTTGATGTGTTTTTGTGAGTGTTAGGGATAAACAGATTGTCAAATCCCTAAAACCTTAGCACTCAAGAAGGCAACTGGTGAAGGAGAAGCCCAAACCAGCTGGAACTCAGCTTTATCCAACTCACTTTAGCTGGAATCCAGCTCACTTGAATTAGGGTTATCTCATCCTAGCTCCATGCAGCTCATCTCAGCTGAATGACAGCTCAAGAGAGCTCATCTTAGCTCACCCTAGCTCAAGTCAGCTCAGATCTAGCTCAACTTAGCTGAGTCCATCTTATCTCAGCTCCCATCAGTTCACTGGGAGCTCTAGCTAGCTTAGTTGAGTTGACTGGAGTTCACCTTAGCTCAGGACCAGTGATGTAAACACATTTACACTACTTAAAATGTCTATTTATGCATGTTCTTAAGCATAGGATTGCATTTCATGATATAAATATTGCATTACATGCATCATCTTGCATTTAGAGTAGTTTGAATAAAATGGAGGTTAATTGTCTCCTTTTATGTGCTTAAACAGGGCAAATATTTTATCGGGGCCTCGGATCAAAGATCCAACCGTATGGATATGATCAGGGCGACGATTGGAGTTCAACGACTCCAAGATCGCCCTAATCAGGCATCCGTAGCATCAGATAGAGACCGGGGAACCCTAGAAGATCAAGGGCCAGGATGGTGTAAATCCGCACTTCAGATGACAAATCCGACCACACGGATGAATTCGGATCGACGATCGCAGCCAAACGACACAAAAATCGAGTCAATCCGACATCCGTGGCACCATCTACAACTTCCAGAAGATGGACGGCCAAGATGGCGCCACGTGGCGCCATCTCAGCCGTCCACGTGGCGCCATCTCAGCCGCCCAAACGGCCGCTGGCATTTTGTGAAGGCCCCCGCCCGATCGCTCTCCACCGTCAGATGGAGATCCAACGGCTGTGGCCGCCCGGCGCTTAAAACGTGCGCTCGACCATCCGCGCCCCGCAGCGCAGCGGTTGAGCGCGCTTACGCGAGCGCGGGGAGCGGGTTCGAGCCGTGGCGAGGGGATTGGAGGCGAAGGTTATTGAGGCGCGTGGAGCCTCAGATGGAGATTGTGCGGTCGCGGGCGCCCGATAGCGCCGACGCGCGATTGGACGCCCCGCGTAACGTGCGATCGCACGCGCAGGCGGGCGGGTTGCAGCGGGTGCAGACGCGATTTAAGCCGTCCGATCGCGAGATCGGACGGCTGAGACTTCGCGGACGTGCGTAGGCGTTACGCACGCGGGCAGCCAAGCGGGCGCGTGTGGGCGCGGCAGTGACGGCCACGTCGGGGCTTTAGTGACGGATTTATCCGTCACTAAAGACCCCTTATTTATTATTTTGAAGATGTAATGTCCATTTTGCCCCCACTCCTTGCAACTATAAAAGGAGACCCCCTCCATACGAAATTTTTATCCCTTCTTTCTCCTCTCTACCCCTCTAAAGCTCAAGAGAAGCTTGTCCCACACCCGGGATGCTTCTCGCGAGATAAAGTCCAATTTTCGTTCTCCTTCGGAAGTGGATCCCGCGACGACGACGGCATGCTGCTTCGTTCCCGTTCTTCTGCTTCGTCCTCCTTCGTCCCTCTTCGTTCTCCTTCATCCAGGCGTCGTCCCGTCCGGCTCATCCTCCAAGCAACCGTCGAGGAGGATTTCTCTCTCCCTATTCTTTTTACCGCTTTCTAGTATAGATTTACTGCTTTCTAGATTAATCTACTCGTCCTCCAAGCAATCATCGAGGAGGACATTTCTCTCTCCATTCTTTTAATGCTTTCTAGAGTAAATTTATAGCTTTCTAGAGTAATTGTTTTATGCTTTCTAGTTGTAATGAATAATCTCTTCAATACAAAAATACCTTATTTATTCTACATCTTATTTTGATTTCTCTGTGTAATATTCTCTTTCTCTCTTACTCTTTCTCTCTCTTCTATTTATTGTAAATAATTAGATGGTTTTAAATTGAATTATTCTGTAACAAATAAAAAGAAACGCGTAGTTTTTAAATCAAACGTTCGCCTCCCTGTGTTCGACCCGGAATTTTAATTTCGGTATAAATTTTATTTGTTGAACACGAATTCTTCGCTTTCGAACTACAATGGCAGGTTTTCCAAAACCGAACACGTTAGCGTAGGTTCGTAATCGTTCAACATTTTGGCGCCGTTGCCGGGGAGGCAACGCTCTTTGATTTCTCTTCGCGTTTTGTAACTTATAAATCATTTACCTCACTTTTCTCCTTTCTTATTGTAATTGCAGGTACTCTTTCGAGACAGGCAAAAGCGGTAGATCGGAGTAAAGTGCTGTGGAAGATTTTGTAAGTTATCCCCCACTTCCCACCCATTAGATTTCATTTCATTACATAATAACTCAAACATCAATCAACCTAGGTGTTTTTATAAACTCTAAGGTTATATTGTTTGTTGTTTGATACCCCTACTCACCCCAACCCCCACATTAAAAAAAAAAAAAAATCTCACAGAGGTACACAACCTCATCTGATTTTCAAACTCAACCGGTAATCCAATCTTAGGAGCCGGTACACACATCCAAACACATAATCGAGTAGAAATTAGATTAGGTAATCATTTGTGTGCCTAATTAAGTGGTGCAACAGGCCAATTGTTTGAGTTGATTGGGCCGCACCACTTCAAATAAAATCAACTCATCAAGTAGCTGCCAATTAGGCTCAACTCTTAGGGATTTACCAGGCACTCCACATTCTTTTTAAACTTTAAAGGAAAACATCTTCACCTGTGCTTGTAAAACTTGGTGTGCCAACGAAACTTGATTGAAAACACCTAAAGTTGAATCCTAAAAGCTACTAAGCAAGATTTGAATCTTAAAATTCACCACATCAAAACAATCTTGCTTGAAACCCACTGGTTGTGCACTCACATACAAATCAATCAATCATTAAGGACACAACCCATTTAAAGGGCCCATCACATTCCAAAACACACTCAAACCTAGCCCTAAATAAAATAGAGTAGACGTTGGCCTTAAGGATTGGACTTGCTCTTCAGAACCCAGAACAAGATTATTTTCGATTAGTCTGTTTCTACTGTTCAATCTGATGTCTAGCTAGGGGAGCAGAGTCAAATGATCGCGGCTGGGGGGTACACTAGGAACCGGAGGCGTAAGCCAAAGGAAGAACCTTCTCCCCAGTCCCTCCTTCTAACTAGTTGGATTGAACAGACGGAAGTAGATCAAATCGTTCCTTTATCTCAAGACGGGTTTTGAGAGTCTGTAGGTCTTTAGGCTAACCTATTTAAGGACAGGTTTGATTGTTTGTATTGCAGGGCACCTTTCTTCCTCCCGTGTATCATGAATCCTTCCACATATTTCACGCATTCCCGCTCTTTCCCTCCTGTTGTAAATTATCCTCAACATAACGATTATCCCAACTCGTATTGTAATCAACCATCAGTTAGTTGGGATAATTCGGATTGGGGATATAATTCCGGACCCCCGTGTTTAGGGTCTAACCCTGAACACTTTGATTTTGATTTTTATCCTTCTCAGAGCTACATCGATTATAGATCGTCTTCCTTTCATGAACAGCAAAATGAGATCTACAATCAAGAAGGATACACTGATCCTTACCCATCCTCTGATTTCACTGCCTTTAGGTCATCACCATCTTTTCAACAATCTAAAATGACCTATTATCAGGAAGGGTATAACGAATCTCAATTCGTTAATTCCTCTACATTGATGTCAAACCCGCCCAACCCTAAACCAACTCATTTGGTTCAGGTTAATCAGGTTCAAGATAAGGTTCTGACTAACTTGAGGAATATCATTCAATCTTTAGAAGTTCAGCCAATACCTTGCATTGAGAAATTGGAGCCCCTGATTGAAATGATTGATGATTTAAAC
Source organism: Thalassia testudinum (assembly GCA_037157565.1). Lineage (NCBI taxonomy): Eukaryota > Viridiplantae > Streptophyta > Magnoliopsida > Alismatales > Hydrocharitaceae > Thalassia > Thalassia testudinum. Next base: position 41,577,676 of record JAZHRO010000062.1, read on the forward strand.
AAGTCTTTGTTGGATTGGCTCCAGGATGTGAAGGATAAGAACCCAGGTGAGTTTCTACTTGGGAAATTAGCGAAATTGAGGATGAGATTCGTGGTTGCTTTGATTCAATCTTGGAATAATTCGCAGGATGAACTCTCTTCAGGAAAGCCAATGACAGAACCCGCTCAGGCACCTGTTGGGGGGGACAAGTGTTATGAGGCTGACCAGATTGAATTAAAGCAACCAATTAAGGATGATTTGATTTCTTCACCTGAGATCCCTGAGCCGGGTTACGAGGAAACATATGTCTCCTTGGAACAGAAAGTGACAACTGATTTTGGGACACACATTGATACGGATCCTGATGGTGAAGATTCAAGTTGCGAAGTCTCACGCGAGTTTTCTGAACACGATTTCTGTGAGACAATTGGGCCTGAGGAATCTGATAGATCATTTAATAGCCCAATAACTGAGGAAACTGATCTTATTAGGGCACACATTACGGATCCAGAATCGCATTTTCTTGAAGAATCAATTCAATGCCCTGATTATCAGTTACACCCTGTTGAGCTTATTGATGATTCTAATTCTGAGATAATTAGACTCAAGTCAATTTTGATTCTGCCACATCATTTAGACTTGGAGATTTTAGACGGGGTGATAAATGTACAAGAGGTCCTGGAATTTGATATGCTGAATGAGGAGGATAGGAGCGGGGAAGTTCTGATTTGGGAAGTTAATTTTGGAGGAAATGGAAGATTGAGTTGAAGGGTTCCTTTTAAGCTGAAACCATCAAATCAGAACCCTTACGACATTTGTTTCGAGGATGTTCAACTCAAGCACACATTCAACGATTATCCTTTTGAGCTTCAATTCTCTGTAACCCGACATTTTGGCCTTGGGTTGCATCCTCATAAATTGCAGGCCCGACCCCGCTTGCATTCTGATTTTAGGTTTTGGGTAATTTTTATCCAGAACCTAAGATATTCTCAATTATGGGGGATAGGTCTGCACCACAATCTGGTCCACATCTGTGGACCGCTGTTGATAGGTCAAAGGATTCTTCTGTTTATATTAATTCTGACCTGCACTTGTGAATTCTTCATTTCTTTTCTTTGTATAGTGCGCCTAGCTGAAGGCACTAAACTCAGCACTTATACAGTTCTTTTTTCGTTTTCATCTTGGAGTGGACCTGATATTCACGCAATTCAGGTGCTTTCTACACTTTTCCACTCTGTTTTATGTCTTTTTAATACAATGAGGACATTGCATTAGATAGGCATGGGGGGTGGATATTCATCTCTGAATTCATTCGTCAGCTCCGTAGATTTATTTATTTTCTTTTATAAAAAAAAATAAATAAATAAAAATTTCGGAATTAGGAAAGAGAATTTGGGTTTAAGAAAATTTTCAATCTTAGGAAATACTACATTAGGATCTGAACACAAAGACCCCTCAGGTCTTTGGACTTAATTAGCCTGTGTATCCACTAAAATGTGGATTTTTCTTTGAGTCCTCGCCATCTTAATTCTATTATAATTGGAATAAATAAGTTTGGGTGATAAGTACACGACTTATCAACCCGCCCTCTGATTTGAGGGAATTTCGAGTCTTAAGCATCTACACACTTTCTTTGCACTAACTCGTTGTTCGGCGATTTTTACGGAAATTGGATAGCTAATGAACCTTCTAGGGTGATATGGCTGGCAAGTTATCGTGGGTAACAACCCATAGGTAGGTTGTCCAGAGCCCAGTCACTGGACCTTTCTCTTTTTGCTGCTTTAGGTAAATCTTAGACCAGAGAAGTCACCTACTTAAAAAAAAAAAAAAGGAGAAAAGGAGAAAAGAACAAAAAGAAATAAGCCACACTTCGCCGCACGAGTATGGCTGGCAAGTTGTCGGTGGTAATAGCTCATCGACCGGTTGTCCAGAACCCAGCTCAGAAAATGCACTAAAAATTCCCAAAACACTTAGGAAGAAGCAGAGAAGTAGAATAAACCGGGGAGATATACACTGAATTCACCCTTGTGTTGACCCCGTTAAAAAATAAAAGTAGGGAGAAAGCTACCGGTTGTAAAGATACACCTTTAGGCAGAATTCTTTTTGAGGTCACCTAGAGGCGTAGAAATCCGAAGTCCGTTCTAATTGCCGGTCAACGAGTCTATCACAATCACAATAAGATGCTTAAAACTTAGGGTTCTCATCAAATCTTGGGTGAGTTGAATGGTCGTAGAAAGCCACTCTTGAACCCTAAAATTTGAAAATCCAAAAAAAAATTAGAAAAGAGTAAAAAGAGAAAAAGAAAATTTTCTTTGAATAAGGCGAGGGCTTGAGGCGGTCTACATTTTGGCTGATACCCGGGCACTATTGTGTCTTTGAAAGTTCAGTTCCTAAGTAGACAATTTCTTAATGATTGAAAATAACTCAGGTCCAAATAATCTAACCTAATTCTTTTATAAATAGCATATAGTTTTTGCTAGGGACTAGCAAAAGATAGGCATGGGGGTATGATGTAAACACATTTACACTACTTAAAATGTCTATTTATGCATGTTCTTAAGCATAGGATTGCATTTCATGATATAAATATTGCATTACATGCATCATCTTGCATTTAGAGTAGTTTGAATAAAATGGAGGTTAATTGTCTCCTTTTATGTGCTTGGACAGAACAAATATTTTATCGGGGCCTCAGATCAAAGATCCAATCGTATGGATATGATCAGGGCGACGATTGGAGTTCAACGACTCCAAGATCGCCCTAATCAGGCATCCGTAGCATCAGATAGAGACCGGGGAACCCTAGAAGATCAAGGGCCAGGATGGTGTAAATCCACACTTCAGATGACAAATCCGACCACACGGATGAATTCGCATCGACGATCGCAGCCAAACAACACAAAAATCGAGTCAATCCGACATCCGTGGCACCATCTTCAAAATAATAAATAAGGGGTCTTTAGTGACGACGACGTGGCCGTCGCCGCGGCGCCCACGCACGCCCGCTCGGCTGCCCGCGTGCGTAACGCCTACGCACGTCCGCGAAGTCTCAGCCGTCCGATTGCGAGATCGGACGGCTTAAATCGCGTCCGCGCCCGATGCAACCCGCCCGCCTGCGCGTGCGATCGCGCGTTACGCGGGGCGTCCAATCGCGCGTCGGTGCTATCGGGTGTCCGCGACCGCACGATCTCCATCCGACGCTCCACGTGCCTCAAAAACCCATGCCTCCAATCCACTCGCCGCGGCTCGAACCCGCACCCCGCGCTCGCGTAAGCGTGCTCGACCGCTACGCTGCGGGGCGCGGATGGTCGAGCGCACGTTTTAAGCGCCGAGTGGCCACAGCCGTTAGATCTCCATCTGACGGTGGAGAGCGATCGGCCGGGGGCCTTCACAAAATTCCAGCGGCCGTTTGGGCGGCTGAGATGGCGCCACGTGGTGCCATCTTGGCCGTCCATCTTCTGGAAGTTGTAGATGGTGCCACGGATGTCGGATTGACTCGATTTTTGTGTCGTTTGGCTACGATCGTCGATCCGAATTCATCCGTGTGGTCGGATTTGTCATCTGAAGTGCGGATTTACACCATCCTGGCCCTTGATCTTCTAGGGTTCCTCGGTCTCTATCTGATGCTACGGATGCCTGATTAGGGCGATCTTGGAGTCGTTGAACTCCAATCGTCGCCCTGATCATATCCATACGGTTGGATCTTTGATCCGAGGCCCCGATAAAATATTTGCCCTGTCCAAGCACATAAAAGGAGACAATTAACCTCCATTTTATTCAAACTACTCTAAATGCAAGATGATGCATGTAATGCAATATTTATATCATGAAATGCAATCTTATGCTTAAGAACATGCATAAATAGACATTTTAAGTAGTGTAAATGTGTTTACATCAACCAGCTACATCTAGCTCCACTCAACTTTAGCCAGCTGAAGATGACTTCATCTTAGCTCAGGAAGCTTAAGTGTAGCTCCCGGGGACTCGGCTTAGCTCAACTTAGTTGAGCTAAGCTACCTTAGCTAGCTCAACTAGCTATGTCCTTCCTGGAAGCATCAGACCAAGCTCACCTCAGCTCCTTTCAGTAGAAGCCAGCTTTCTTTAGCTTGTCTTAGCAGCTAGCAAAGAACTAGCAAGCTAAGCCATCTAAAGTAGCTCCATGCCACCCTCTTAGCAGTTGCCAGCTCCAGTTTAGCTCTAGACTTCTTCTGTCCAGCTCCTCCCCTCAAACCTTAGCTCCAATTGCCTCCTCCTCTACTCTACTACTAGCTAAGCTAGTTATGCTAGCTTAGCTTAGCTAAGCTCTTGCTCCCTTGGCCATCCACCACCCTAAAACCCTACCTAACTAGATCCGCCAACTAAGCCTACCTATAGTCCACCTAAGCTATCCATGTTGGCTCCACATCAACCACACCTCTTCACCCCATGACCACCACCAAAAGGCACCAACAAGGTGGTGCCAAAACCACCATAACCACCTCCATATTGGTGCCACCTTTTTCCCTCCAAAATCCATCAATCTCCACCCTACACCTAAGCCTAAAGCCCATCTCCACCTTCCATTTTCCCTCCAAAATTCCCCCCCTTCTAGAACATCATTTTGGTGCCAAAATGGAGGCACCCCCTCCACCATGGACGTCCACCATGGGGTGCCTCCATGCCCTTAACTACCCCCCCTCCACATCTCTTTGAATGGTGCCAAAAATCCATGACCATAGATCCCATAACCACCACTCCAAACTCCATCTTAGCCATCCATTCCAAGAGCCGCCTATACCCCCATCCTACTCTATAAAAAGACCCTTAACCACCACCATTTTCCCCATCCTCCATTTAGTATTATTCTACCTATACCCACCATGACCTAAGGCCAAGGAAGAAGAAGAGAAGAAGATTAAGGGGGCATCCTACCCACCCCCTTGGTGCCTTCTTCCCCTTCTTTCTTCTCCCTTGTGCCAAGCCAAGGAGGAGAAATTCTTCATCAAGGAGGACGGCCAGGCGAGGGAGAAGCACTTAGGGTGGACGTCCACCCTTGAGGAGAGGTTTTGTAACGACCTGATTCCCGAGTCCCTACAAGACACGAGAACCGGACCGACTCGACTAAACCCCAAGACTTGGTCGTCCAACGAGGAAGTAACCGAAAGAGCAGTAAAATAAACCACATTCAACATGAATATAACTAACAGTAAGAAAATACAGCAGTAAGGAAGGAAACCACTACAGTATGTACCACCACAACAGTAGAACAACATTCATAACATAATATGAACTGCAGGTAAAGAAAAGTACAGCGGAAACAAGAACTACTCACTACAGTGGAACCAAAAAGAGGTACAAGAGAATAGTTGTAACTCTACTAGACCCTACACGGTCCAGCGTCCTCTTCAGCCGCTGACCCTGGCTGCTCAACACCTGGTCCTGAAAGGTAACGAGTGTAACACGTCAGCAAAACGCTGAGTAGAGTGGCAGCTAAACTAAAGAAACGGTAAAGTGTACAGTAGTTGTTTTAATTTTCTTTCTTCCTTTATTTACGTCTTTCTATTGTTTCACAATTTATCTATTTCTCAGATCCTTCACTTGATCTTGAATGTTCCTCGTGGGAACGATCTTGATTGCAGTCTTTTCCGAACAGTAGAAGTAGCACGTGATGTTCTCCTGGCCGGGAGAGTCCCCCGTGGTGATCCTACTCTCAGTCAACCACCCCAAGGTCACTGACAGACGTAACGGTGACTACGGCACGTGCGGTAAATGCACGGGTAGCTAACCCGCACTGGCACGCGGTCAGTCGTTTCCGTTAACGGGTACGCCCAAAGCACAGCACGGAACCAGTACAGGGCAGAGCCCTCTCAGTAACAGGGGTCCAACCCCTCCACAGTAACCAAACAGGGGCCTTGCCCCTCCACAGTCCGCGCACCCTCGCCTGACTACCCTGGTTTGCCCCAGTGGGCCTAACAAGTCGGTGTAGGAGGCTAGCAGAACCCCGGGACCCGTGGGGTAGCTAGTACCTCCCTACACTAGTAGCTCTCCTCGGTACTATGTACACGAGGGCCAGCAAGTCGGTACAGAGTGGCCAGTCCTAACCCCGGGTCCCTGGGGCGGCTAGCTCCGCCCTGCACTAAACAGGGGGACAGTCGCTCTCCTTGGTACTCCGTACTCAAGGGCCAGCTCACTTCCCCAATTCTATTCCATTCACTTTCCAGGAGTTCTACTCCTAATTCCCCGTAGGGTTCCAGCTCTTTTAACTCAGAACATCCAGGTTTCACTTTCCAGTTTCACGTTCTTACAATCCATATTCTCAATCACGTTTATTTATTCATAACAGGCAGCTGTTAATTCAATTCACAGGCAGCTATTGTTTCCTTTCCACATTTTCCAAGACTGCAGTATTCATACATTCCACTAGTTTTCCCGTCCTAGGATTCATGCCATATCCTAGGATCTATCATACAATCTAGTTTTCCAGCCCTAGGATTCATGCAACACCCTAGGATCTACCATTCAATCTATTTCTCATTCTTAGGATTCATACAAAGTCCTAGGTTCTATTTATGGTTTCATAATTTAACAGATTATACTTAAAGCCACTCTACCGGTTACAACAGGCGAACTAGGGGCGTGGTCGGGAATCCCGCGTGCCTCCGCAACCCCCGAGACTGCAACGGAACGGGATCCTATCACAAGGATCAAACACAAGGAATTTCTCAAAACAGTATAGAGCTACTGTAGACGGGTAGAGGATGTAATTCCGAAAAGAACGCAACTCGAAATGCGGAAAAGGAAACCCGAACGGGCCCTAAACGGGTCGAAAACGACGAAACAGTGCAAAATCAGAGTTCCAGACGTCTTAAAAAGTGGATCAGGGGTTACCTTGCTCTACGTGGTCTCTCAGACGTCCAGAAGCCTACGGGGGCGTCTGGCCTAGTTCCAAGACGTCCGATGGTCACCTCGGATGTCTGTAAGTCTCTCCAGTCGTCTGTCACTGCAGCCAGACGTCTGATTCGCGTTGGATGCGAATCTCAGAACCTGCGCGTACCCATCTCTCTCTCTTAGTACGGTCAGTCGAAGAAAAGGAAGAAGACGGAAATAACTCACCTTTCAGACGTCGTGCCCGTCGTCTGGCTATCAGCCCAGACGTTTGATTCTGGAAAAGTTTCCAGAACCAGGGCGCAACTCGCCCTCCGCTCACGACGCCCGGCCGCGCTGCATCTCGTCCGCCTGCTGCTCGAGCTGCAGCAGTCCTCTCGCGTCGCTCCGCGCCCGCTGCGCCCCCGCCGGTCAGCTCTCGCTGCCCCGGCAGGCTCGAGCCCTCACGGCCGACGCCTCCTCCCCCGTGCAGCACCTCCTCCCGCACCCGCCGCGGCTGTCGCTGCCGCCGTTCACTCGCGCTCGCTCTCGATCACCGACTGGAAGGAGAAGAGGAAGGGGGCGAAGGTGACGGGAGTGAGGGGGAGGGCGTGGCCCTTTAAGGCCGCGCGAGGAGGAGAGAGAGAGCACGACAGAGGGCGCAGGAGGGAGAGGGAAAAAGAGAGAGAGGGAATTTTCGTAGGTCTGCGCACTCAGGCGTGCAGACGAATCGCGCGTGCCAACAATAACCGATTCCCAGACGTCTGGAAGTGGTTCCAGACATCTGGTCAGACATCTGTGCCACTTCCCAGACGTCTTAAAAGATGTCTGAAGCACGCGTTCGTTACAGGTTTAGGGCCCCCCCCCCCCCCCCCCCCCGTAGGGCTTGCCTTGGAGGACACCATTCTGACAGAGCTGTAGAAGGAAGGAGTTGGAGATCTTTTCAAGTCCGGGAGCTACCAGGCTTGGAGCAAGAAGCCTCCACCTCTTCTTCACCATCATCATCATCAGGACCAGTAGTTTTCTTTTACTTTTATACCTTGATAGTTGTAGGAAAAGCTTTCCTCTATTAGGGTTTTTTGTAAAACATTTTTTTTGAATCCTAATTTAAAGTTGCCTTCTTTGCAATCTTTGTTGCATTTAATTACTTTGTTTTCTAGCACTTTTCACTCCCTCTCCCTAATTATTCTAGGCCTCCACGTGCCTAGAGTGAGCTTAGGGAGAGGAATTAATTGTCACCTAGGTATTAGCTTAGTAATTATAGGTGTTAGTCTTTTCCGCCAACAAAATTCAAGTGTTCCTGTTATTTTAAAATTAAAAAAAATTATATATTTAAAAGACCAAAAAGAAAGTTGATTTCCATTTTCCAAGCAAGGGATTCGATTTGCAAATGATTTGGCCTTCTTGGACGACTTTAGATACCCCACTATCTATGTTATAAATTTTAAAAGCGAAAGCGGATTTATGCGTTGCAATGACATAAAATCTCCATTTATAAAACCGTATTTTTTCACAATCATGTAATTTACCTACTCAAACGTGGTCAAAACTCAAATCCAAGTTCACCATTAGATTCATTGGGTCTAAATTAGGTTAACACCAAAACTTAGGCCTAATCAGAGTTCATTTTGACCTAGTTTGCATTTCAACCCCTAAAAACTCTATTTCTCACATTTGTACCCCTAAGTTTTAAGTTTCTTACAATTACCCCCTATCTTTATCGTATTCTTTGCTTTCAAGTCCTTGTCACCATTGAAGGTGTGAACAGAACCTAACCCATGGCCGACGAGATTCGTGAGCTAATTTGACCCATCAAACCTTCACCAATCTACACCAAAATTGGTGTGAACATCAATCAGAGCATGGCCAATCATTTGGGCCATGTCTCAGGATCAATCACCGCTGGAATCTCACCACCGAAGCTTGAAAATTGACCTTGAAGCAAGTTGAACTTGCTTAAAATGGCCCTTTGAGGGGTGGAAAGGGATCTATATAAACCCCCCGAAGTCCCACGGTTCAAATCAGCCATGATTTGACTAGAAAAACACCTCTTCCTCCTCCTCCAGCCAATTGCACCTTTGGTTCTGGTGATCGTCTCCGCCCTCCTCTAGTCGTCCAACCATCAAATTGGATGGCCCTTCGTCTTCTCCTCTTCGTTGCAAGCCTTGCCGACCAAAGCAAGACCACTATCGACCTCATCTCCATCATCGATTCTCTCTTCATCACCTTCGCCTTCTTCGCGTATGGCTGGTCAATGCCGGATGCATCCCTCTCTCTCGCTCCCCCTCAGTCCCCTAAAACTCTTCCTCTCCATCTCTAGATCAATCTTAGGTCCTTAACTTCTAGGTTCAGCCACCGTACCACATTCTCCCCCTTCGTCTTCCCTAGTGTCGGCCACTCCTTCGGCGAGGTCGCGCAGCCGCCACACCACACCAATCGTCTAACCACAACTCCCATAACCTCCCTTACACCTTACTAACCAAAAGCCCCAACCTAATTGGGCTTATTGGTCACTCTCCTTCTCTCTTGAACACACATGCTTCTGGCCTCCATCTCCGACCTCGACATAGCACCATACACACGCACACCACGTCTCACTGCCACCAACACACTCGCCACACTCCAACGAAGCTTTCTAGCGGATTTAATTGGTCCAAGAGGTCGTATTGTACATTTCAGGTCTTCGCTGGAGCTCCATTCGTCACCGCCGTCATCCTCAGCTCCGTCCGCTGCACTTCGAGCAACTCCAGCCACAATTCTGTGACCAACAACTGTGGATTCATCCCTTGAAACTAACTGCATGTTCAATTACAGCAGAAATAGGCATCAACAATTCCAATTAGGGTGACCATCCTCAATGGTTGTACGCGAAGGAAGATGCCTAATTTAGTCCCACATCGGGGACGTTTGAAATTGTTTTGTGCATAAGACGAATTAGCGTCGATAGCTCTTCGCCTCCGAATGCATGGGGTGAGGTCCTTCCTCTCCTCACGTGCAACGCACACCCTCTCCCGCATCCCACGCACGCGAGTTTAGGCTCTGACCCGATTACTGTTACCTGGTTAACCATATACCCGGTTCTAGAAAGAGAAAGAGAAAGGAAATTTGGGGGGGGAGGTTTTGCACTGTAGCACCTCGGGATGTGTACCAACACTTAGGCAATTCTGAGGTGATTTGAGAGTGAGGGTTAAGACACCTGTTGCGCCTTAGAGATGTCTGATTTGGGTACCGTTGAAACATTTAGCTCTTGGGTCTGATAAGGGCACTTGGTTTGACATGGATAAGTGGTTGACGAGCATTGTTGAGATATTTGGCTGTGGTTTGAGACATTGAGTACTGTTGGGATTTATACTTAAATTGTAGGGCTTAATTGGTGATTTCAACCACCATTTTTAGTCCTTTATTTTTATATTTTTGTCCCTAACTCTTGAGACTCATTATTACTTCTTATTGAATATCATTTCTATTATTTGATTCACCTACATTATTATTTTTTATTATTGTGATTAGAAGATTAATTAGTTACACTTGCTTCCTGCGAACGACCTCAGAACTTATGATTTTCATTTGTATACTACGACGCGTTTTACTCTCACTAAACTATGATGATTTTCGATTGCAATAGTTTGCTCTAGCATTGACCTTGGGATAGAAAATGATAGGGAGAAAGCGACGTCCTTAGTAAGGCAGAGCTGAAGGTGGAGCCACAGGGAGTGATGGGTACTCTAGTCTTTGGAGAAAGACAAGTTTCAAACGTAGTCGCCTACAAGTCAGGTCAATATCATGTACACAGATGCTCAGTCTTTTTGAGTCTATTTAAACCCTAGGGTGGATTTCATAGCCATGGAAAGCTGTGCTTGAGACCCTAGTCCAAGGCCAATTGGAATTTAAGAGGACAAGGCGGTTTGTATCCTGGTTGGTACTCAAGTACTGTTGAGTCTATGTAGTTAGATTTCGTGCATATGTCCTTGAGTTAGCGATGACTAATACCTCCTGACTTGGAATCCTAGCTCAAATCCTGCTGCATGTGCCTTTCTTGTTTGCATGTTGCTTGAGACTAGCAAAACATAGGTATGGGGGTGTGATGAGCACATGGATATCTACAGAATTCATGTCTATTGAATGATAGCCTCGCTTAAATAATTACATTAGGGAATTAGGTTAGTGCATTTCCTCTGCATATGCATTTAGATAGGATTGCATAAATTAAGGGTTAATTTGATGTCATTGACTTTATTTTTATCAAATGATTAATAAGCAGTTATCTTCAATGCAGGAAGGCGAGATGCATGTAGTTAGATATACAAGGAAGAGTCATGCAAAAATACAAAACCACATTATTATCTAGAACCTAGATTAACACTCTATTCCTTAATTCCATTTCCCCTCCCTCCCTCTCTTTCTCTCCCATCTCCAAAATAAATCCCTCTTTGCCTTGGATTTCTCCATAAAATCACCTCTACCAAAATATCGTAATACTCTCTCTCTCCCTCTCAACCACCGCACTTGGGACCACTCTCTTCCCCAACCAATCTCACACACATGAATATTCCATCTCACTTGGGCAAGAAGGCACATCAGACCACTCTCTCATGCATAGCAACCATTCCACTCCACTCCTTACGCGGTACCCCCTCTCACTAATGATTCCACCTCAATCAATCACATGCAAGACCACCCTCCTCTGTGATTCCCACACTTTCTCACATGCAAGGCACACCATACACGCTGTCAACGTGAGAGACACTATTCTCGATTGCACTCGTTCACAACACAAGGGTGTAGGCCCAATTCCCTCTCCTATTTGGCATCAATGCATACACCCTCTCACTCTCCATACCACACTTATTCCCACACCACCTATTGCATACAACGCCCTCGCTCACCTCTCCAAGCGCACACACCTCTCCCCATTGCACGTGACTCCTCACCACACACCTCTTACCCATCCACCACACTCCTCCATTTGTGAACCACTCCATTCACACCACTCTCCCATTCCCTTCACCATCCACAGCCATTACCATGTACCATCATCAACCTTCATCCAAGCTGTGAGGAGTTGAGGCAAGGAGGAGTTCATCAGAGAGAGTACACACCGGCGGCTCTCATAGATGAATCATTTGTAGCTGAACTCATGTTTAATGATGATGTATGTTTCTTTGGCGAGTTCATGTGTTCCCTTCCTAATGTGTAGCTAATCATTTTTATGCGTGTGGGATGAAGGGAGAGGGTAGGTGCAATGTTAGTTTAACTACGATGAGGTAGGCACCTCCCTTGAGAGGGTGTTAGAAAATCGAGTTGGCCTATAGTGATTGCTTAGCATAGGATAGTCCAAGCCTAGGGACTCGCTCCCGAGTTGGACTATACCTTAGCAAAGGTAGACGAGATAGGGCAAGCCTAGGAGAAGCACCCTCCTCGATGTTTATCTACGAGATAGGGCAATCTTAGGGGAAGCACCCTTCTCGGTGTTTATCTCATCCACTCCTAGTTTTACACGTTTATCTGAGTACCCAAGACCTGCACACATCATATCTTTGGAGAGTTCATCCATTCACATTTTTGCATCCATCTGCGTTCTATTTTTTTGAACTTCTCATGTTTTTCACTTGGTAAATTCATTCTGTTTCTTGTAATGTATAGAAAAATACTATCTTTGGTTTATAAGTTAGGTTATAATAAGGATTAGCTATGACAAATTTCAAATCCTAACTCGTTGTACTTTATTTTTAAAAATTCATGCATCAAGTAGGGATCTGCCTGAAAATTCTGCCTTTGAGATTTAGGATTCTTAGATTTTTAGTTAATTTTATATCCCTCTGATTTGCATGAAATTTGTGGGATTGTTTCCTTGTTGAGTCTAGTTTTTAAAATAAAATTTCTAAAAATATCTAGGGTCAGGATGGTTAGGATAATTGAGTCCTAAGCAATGATGGTTAGAATTGTCATTATGCCTTATTTACCTTTGAAAAATCCAAAAAAATGTTAAAAAGTCTTCAAAATTCCAAAAACAAATTTAGAAACACTTCTAATTGATTAAGGAACCAACCCTTTCTGTGATTCGACTTGAATTGCACTATATTGCACAATTTAAAAGTCAAAATTTAAATTTTAGTATGCTTTAGGCTTTAAGTCAAATGACACACTAGGTAGTTGTGCTAGTAAATATCTAAAAGAATCACTATTTATATATGGATTTTTTTGCATATGGATCATTGAAACTGATCGATTTGATTTGTCAACGAAAATATGAAAATCAAAAGCAAAGTCGTGCATGGTGACAAATGAATCAAATCAGAAATCATTAAATCAAACCACGTATAATGCCTAGGTCAAACCACGTGGAGGCTAAAAATGTACATCAAAATTTCATTTATTTAATCACATCATCTAGTAATAAGAATCACCACATCAGATTTGTTGCAAATCATTCAACTAATGAAACATATAACATGGAACCACCAAGAAATTATCAAATGAAAAGAGGAAGGGATAAAGAGGAGTCCTCACAACCTCGCGTAGCGGTACGTGTCACGTGCATGCAACCGCACAGGAAACGAAGGCACACAGGCATGGCTACTGGTGGAGGCCAACTGTGCGCACACGTGGCTACTTGAGGTTGGTGGAAGTCATTGCACTCTTACGTGCCCCTCGTACTGTCATCATGAGGGGTTACGACTCAAGCGTGCGTGGAGAAGATACAAGGGCGCAGGCAATAGCTGGCCTATGTTCACGCGGTGGTGTAGGGAGATCCGAGTCGAGTGGTGTTCAACTATTGTCTTTGTGGGTGGAAGTCGATGAAGAAGATGGCCAACACACACACACACACACACCCTCGCACTGTCACTATAAGGGGGCAGACGGTGTGAATGCAACCATGTTGGTTTGCCGTTGGCTGGTGGAGCTGGAGAAGAGGAGCACAATGAAAAAGAGGACATGGGGGATGGAGGAAGGGTAATAAAGGAGATGGGAGGAGAGGAGCAAGGCCATAAGGGCTTGCACAACCCTCTATGCACAACGGGGAACTCCTCTTCTTCTCACCCGCGAACAAAAAGATGAGGGCCTACACACGTGAGGCCTCTCGCTGGTATGCTATGCCCATGAGAGGAGAATAGCTTAACGGGTGGCCTTGCGCCAGCTGTTGGATGGGAAGGGAATGTGAGTACACACAGGGAGAAGAAAAGAATTGAAGAGAGGTGCTGGTTGCAAATTGGTTGGTCGCAAATGGGACTGAGGGGGAGAGAAATTAAGTGCCGCATAGATAGGTTTAGGGAATTAATGAAGAGAGAAAAGGAGAGTAATATAAAGAGTGGTCCCCTCCCTCAACTTGAATTTACAAGGGAGTCCATCTCTCTAAGTAATTAAATGAGGATGTATAGTGGATTAAGATAGATAAAAATAGAACTTAGGTCTTAGGGCATGTATTGCAATGTACTCCCTCACTTCCTAAGATCATCCCTCATTTTGTGATCCACTACTTATAGAAAAAATGTGAACATGTGGAATTGGGGCTACATTCTTGTTATTCCTGAAATAAATAAATGCATGAAATTATTTATGTACACAACATATCATGAAATATAATAAAATAGATGGAATCATGAATTATAATTCATGAAGCTAATATACCATTAAATAAAGATATTAGCACGTCATAAAATATATACATTAGCAACCTTAGGCTCGATTTACAATCACCAATCACGTAAATATCCTCGATTTCTTGTTGATCACATAAATTTTCTTAAAAGTTGATCCAAGTGAAGAGTATATCTCTTTTGTCAAATACTTCATAGAAATTGTTGGAGTTGCACTAAAACATAAGGCTTTTGGGTGTTTAAACTCCTGTCAAGTACACTTCTTTCCCATTATCAAGATTAGTGGAGTTGTACTTTGAAAGAAGTTGAATTCAAAATAACTTACCTTTTGAGTCAACTTCTCTGATTGTGACAAAGTATTTAGTAGTGGGATATACATTGTAAATGGAATCACTCTTAAATGTATCTATGGAAATAACAAGAAATCAAGAATGGTTTTGTTATTGCTCGTGGTTCCTGAGACATGTACTTAAATATGTAATACATTTAAAAGAGAGGAAACGTTAAAGCCATTCCATACTTGATTTTGGAATCATAACCCTGATCATAATTTTTCTACAACCTAAACCCAAAGGTAAGGTCCTTTCCTTTTGGATTAGTTGTGAATGAGGAGGGATTCAAACTCCAAATGATCAAGTTTATAGAAATATGCTTAAATCCTTTGAACTATATGCAATGGTAGAGCTAGAAAACTTTCATTATCGTGGGTACGAAGCAAACGTACATACTTGTTTGAATAAACTCAAAATAAAAACATAGACATACATATTCTGTAAATGATATAAGTTAATCTTGGAATATATCTAAGACTTCTTATGTAGAAGAAAATATAGAACTTACCTTTAATAAAATTAATATCGATGTAAATCAAAGATTTGCGATTATAAAAATATTAGAGTACAAGAAGAAATTATAAAGAGTCCTCTTTGATTGTGCATTATGTGTTTCCTTTCCATGCATCCGATCCCTCAATTTTGCCATGTTAAATAGTTGAGCTTTGCTAAAGATTGCAGACATTAAACTAATTCATTTTCACCTTGTTTCTATGAATTCTTCTATTTATATAATTAGATTATCTAGTGTAATAAAATTAATGATGAAGGTCCATTCCATATATTTACTTCACATGTAGAGCATGCATTGAGCAATTTTTATACACATTTTCTTGATAATTTTATTGTATAAATTATCATCATTTTTATTTGGAATCTTTCCCTTTAGTATTTTGAAAGATGGATCGCCTTTACTTGTCTTTTAGTTGTTAATTACTCTAAAATCAAAGTATGCACATTCATATTTTTATATGGATTCATGATTGTTAATTACTACTTATCTTGCAATTCCCCATAATTTAGGGTAAGAACATATACAACCTTAACACAATGTAACTCCACCGATGTCTACAGGCTCAACGTCATGCCTATTGCATCTTTTCTTGTTAATATGTTCAAATCTAAATAATAGGTCTCTATTAAGCTAAGTCAAATGGCAGCATGTCTTGAGCTTCTTTCTTATTATTCTATTATTGAGCTAGACCTCTCTTGTAATATTTACTTGATTTTATGTGTCCTTAGTGAGCCATCATAATAATGTAGTGGGTTACATTTCATTTGAATGAAAAAATTAAATTATTTTTGGTACATGAATTGGATCCCTTAATATGAATATGTTAACATACTCAACCGGATCAAATAAACCTGATGTGTGTTGACATGGAGATCTAAATGATTTAGAGGATTCAATAGCACAACAAACAATCATTGTATCTAATTGGATCGTTTGCTTTCGATCTGAGTTGGGTGATAACCTTCTTTAGAGGTCGTCTCCTAATTAATGTTCCTAAATGAGGATCCAGAACTGCCACATAGGTCAAGTCAAGGAGTTGACCTAATGAAACAGAAGATAATCGAAGTCCATCCTTCATGCTGTCATGGAGACAGTGTATCCTTTAACCTGAAACAGATATGTGTCTCTGTTCATGAATCCATTCATTTGGCAAACTAATGGTAGATACACCAACCTTGGCTTTGATATTGGAAAGTTAGTGCATGTGGGAGGAACAAAAGATGCATGATCTCTCGAAAGGATCATACAAATTTGCTTCATAATTGTATGCAGTAGATTAAAGGTGAGAGCTTGCTTTAAGTATATTTGGAAAAGCAAATTTCACATATGGTCACGGAGTCTTGATCAGACTCAAGCATGAAAGGGAAGAATGTAGTCCTTTGGGAAGGGAGCTAGTATTCATTCTAATACCAATGATATAAACATATGTCAGAAATAATATTATCCAAGAAGGAATGACAGTTATCTAATGGGATTAGACCCAGGGATAATATTATCATCCACGTGTGAAGGATAGAGGGGTATTTGGAATAGGTAGGGAGGCATACTATCATAATCCAAGAATCTTGAATGCTTCACTATTGGCATAATAAAATTGATAGTGATTTTGATGGGTTTCTAGTTGTAAAGAAATGAATAGTTATTTAAAGAGTTAAATAACATTTGATTTGACATTTAATTAGGCCTAAGTTGATTGGGCTTGATCAAAAAGATTTGGATGGAAATTAAATGAACTTAGGATACCAAATTCAAATTAGCCATAAATAGTTATGGATTGATTATGCAAAATTTTAGTAGGATTACTTCTCAACCATTGGATTCAGATCCAATGGTTTCCATCATATTAGGATTTAATTGGATCCTTATATATATCTCCCAAAGGGAAAGAGGAAACCCTAACTATTCATTAATATCAACCACAATCCTCCACCATCACTACCACAAGGATTGAGCAGGGTTACCTTTGCTACTCTCTTCCCTTTTTCTAGACGTCTACAGCTTTTGGAAGACATCCAGGAACCCTCCAAGCACCTTGCTAGAAGTCTAGAAGAGAGTCTTCTAGACACTTGCTACCTTTGTTGGTCGTCGCTTCTCTTTGGAAGTGTAAGAAGGTGTTCTTAACATTGAGGGAACATGTGATTTGAGGAGATAGGTGAAGCTTGCCTCTAAGATTTGCGAAGACGTTCATGAAGGTTGAAGAATAGGTGTTTTTGACATTCTGGGATTCATCATCTTGCCAAGAAGGGTCCCTTTCTGATAACACTGCATTGTACAATGCTAACTCTGCCAAAAGGGGACGATCTTAAAGGTAAAATGCACAGAGGATACATCATAAATAGGAATAGGAGCATCGCATGCACTGCACATGAAGATTGCTTATAATGCATTATTAATGGCCATGTGTACAAGTACATGTCAAAACAGGCCTCAGATAAATGATCGGACTACACGGATGGACTCAGAGCGAAGAATGGAGTCCAACGGACTTGAAATCAGCTAAATCCGACATCCGGAGCTCTCACAATTGGCCCAAGAAGTTCTGACTATTGATATGATGATCAACGGTCATGAGGCCGCCATGTGTCAGCCTCGCCGTGCCCTCAACCTCCCTTCATCGCGCGGCACCACTTTAAGCTGTCCGATCGCAGATCGGATGGCTGGAAATCACACATCCGCACTCTCCGCATCCATGCATCCAACACCACCGCCTCCATTGCAGGATGAATCTTGGCCGTTGATCTTCAATCGGATGGCCCTGCCACGCTCCACGCCCGCGTGCCTCACTTCCTCGTCGCGGCCATTTGCCCGCATAGCACATCAGTCGCACCCTCACAATTCACCCGCAGGGCGTGGGTTCGAATCGCCCTCAGCAGCACAAATTCAAGGTGGGATTGGCGCATGCAATTTCAGCCGTCGATGCGCGATCAAGAGGCTAGCAGTAGGCGATGCAATGTAATCTCGCGCGTCCAAGGCAGACGCCCGCCATGACACGTGGGGTGCGAGCGCAGCAAGCACGATCCAAGCACGTGCCCCATGAGCGATCTCGACCGTTCGATCCGCGATCGGACGACCCACAGCACGTGTGCACGAATCGCGCGTGAAGAGGCATAGCACGTGCGTAGGACCTCTCGGAAGGAGGCTTCACCGACGCTTTTAGCATGGGTTTAGCGACGTCCTGGACGTCGCTAAAGCCCATACTTAAAATAGAAACCTCTTCTTCCTATATAAACCTCTCCTAACCACCCATGTAAAGGACGTCGCTAAAGCCCATACTTAAAATAGAAACCTCTTCTTCCTATATAAACCTCTCCTAACCACCCATGTAAAGCATTCAATTCACCTTGCAAGTGTTGTAACACCCTCCTTGCCCCTTTAGCCCCTCCTGTAGTCAACGGAGTCGACGAGCCACCGACGGAGCCTCCCTCCACCGCTGTGGCCACCTCGCCATCTCCTCTCTCTCTCTCTCTCTTTTTCCCTTTAATCTAGCTTGACTTCCTTTTTATTCAAGCATTTAGCTACCGTTGTATTTGTAAAACTTGATTTGCATGTTTAATAAAGTGATGATGTTGTTCTCCATCTTGCTTTGAGAAATTGCTATGATTAAAAAGACTCTAACCCTACTCTCTCTCTCTCTTTCTCTCTCTATCACTCATTTTCTACCACGTCTTCTCGCAAGCAAAAACTCGTTATCTCCGTGACATTAGTGACAAAGAAAATCTGATTTTTACGCCTCCCTGTGATCGACACTCGGACTCACGTCCATTTCTTCTTTTAAAATCGACGTTGCGAGCATGAACTATAACGATCCTTTTAAACGAACACGTCTTTCGCACGTAAGTTTTTAGCGCCGTTGCCAAGGAGGCAACGGATTTATTTTGTCACTTCCATTTTACATCCATGCTCATATCATCTAACGCCTTTTCTCCTTCTACTTGATGGTTGTAGGAATTCGGCGCTTGGACGGCGAAGCAGTGCAACTCGTGATGGTAAAGATGGAGTAAGCACAACAAGAACCAATTGTGAGTGTTTCTTCACCTGTGGTTGTTTGCTTGCCTAAAAAGAAATCTTAAAAAATTTGTAAAATCGAAAAAATTGGCGTGGTGCATGATTGCTTGATCCACATCCTTAACACATCACCCAACAAAAAAATATAATACACTCTAACATTCTTAATGACCTAAGCTTTTTTGAGTGTTCTTTTTTTTGAGTGGTGTTTGCGAAGCCACCGTGAATTTACATGAGCCACACCACTCAACCCTAAAATCAACTCATTTGATAGCAGTTGCATGAACACTAAGATGAGCACTCTAGGGTTTTAGAGCCTCTTCACATCAAAGGAAATCTGCTCTCACCAATTGTGTGCAAAATTTGGCGTACCCACTTGAAACTTGTCTGAAAACATTAAGACACGTCAACCCTAAAAGACACAAATGCAAGGACAAAACATTAAAAGACACCACATCTTAAAAAATTCCTTACTCGAAAACCATGTTTTGATAGGAGACACACACTGGAATTGGAAAACTAAGAGGCACCACCCCAATCAACGCCTCATCACATAACCCGAGCACAAGCACTGTCCTAACCCCTTTTAAAAATAGAGTAGACGTGCCCTAGGCAGGACTGGGTTAAGTCTCAAGAGGCATGGTTTTGTTCGCTGGGCACTTGGCTTTCATTCCCTTAGTAGAATCTGGTGACTAAGCTGCAGGGAAGTGTCAAACGACCGCGGTTGTGGGGTCTATGGAACCGGTGGCGCAAGCCAAAGGAAGAACCTTGCCTACAATCCCCTCGTAATCAACCTAGCCAGATTAGCTTTGGGAAGGGAAGTCCAGTGCTTACGAACTTGATCGCTCCTTTAGAGATTTCTAGGTTCCCTAAGGAATACACTATAAGTACTAGGCTTGTTTGCTTGGTTGTGCACACATACTTCTCGCATCTGTCGCTCTCCGCATCCCCTCCTATTCTTCTCTAGTGTATGCACGGGAGACGATCACTTCATCCCGAGTTGTTTGTTTTGGGATGGGAATCAGGCGACCTGATTTTGCTAGAGACATGGCTGAACTTAGAGTAGATGAGGTTGAGGACCAACCCCCACCAGACACAATGGCCATCATCCAGGCCTAGATCAACGAAAACCACTGGCTTCAGCAGCAACAAATCCACACCATCATGCAAGCCATACACCGGTTGCAGAACCCATAGGGGCAACCACCACCACCTTTCCAAGGCCCACAAGGGCAACCACCATTTGATCCACAACCATTCCAAGACCAACCTAGGCCCCTCCGCGACTTCTACAATCCTTCCACTATTCAAATCGAGCAGCACCTTAGGATCCCCGAAGGGGGAGATGATTTTGAGCTAAAACCAAATGTCCTAAGTCTAATTCAGAGCCACATCCATGGAAGCTTAAATGAGGACCCCTTTTAACACCTAGAGGATCTTGACTGGATCGCCCAGACTGTGAAGCCTAGGAACATTAGCCTTGACATTGTTTTGATTAAGATGTTCCCCTTCTCGCTGAGAGACAAAGCATCTCACTAGCTTAGAACCCTAGGTAGACCCATCACCACCTGGGAAGAACTGAGACATGCATTCTTAAAGAAATTCTTCCCTATAGGAAAAACCAATGCCCTCAGAAGAGCCATTACTACCTTTACACTCCAAGGCGGGGAACAGTTTCATGAGGCATGGGAAAGATTTAATGAACTATTGAGGAAATTCCCACACCACGAAGTACCAAGGTGGCAATTGGCCCAGATCTTCTACCACGGTCTGGACAGCAACCTACGGAATTTCGTCGATGCCTCATGCGAAGGGAACTTCCTAAACAAAGACAAGGAGAGTGCGTTTGAGCTCTTTGAGTCTATGAGCAAAAATTCGCTCAACAATGCCTCCATGACCCAGTTTAGCCGATCTAGTCAACCCCGTGGTGGGATTTTTGAGGTACAAGTAAATTCTGGAATGGTTGACATGGATATCATTGCCAAGAAATTGGATCGAGTAGAATTGGTGGATAAAAAGATAGATGAGCTACTGAACTAGACCAGGAACCCATTACTGACCTTCTCCCTAGCAAAGTGAGCTCACAATGTTGACCTGGTCCAGCCCCTAAGCCAAATGAACCTAGAATAACCCCTGACCACGTTCTAGGGAGGGACCTTTGCTCCCTCAAACCTTGATTACTCTCTTCCCTCCCCCTCGACATCTGCTATCCTTGAAGATGTACAGGCTATCCAAGGCTATTCCAAACCTGACCCCTTCTCCAACACTTACAACACCGGCTGGCATAATCACCTAAACTTTACTTGGACAAACTAGAAACCGCCTCAATTCCAGAACCAGCCCAGGCCAAACCAATAGCCAAACTTGCCCCCTATCAGCAAGGACCACCAGTTAGACCCCCATACAATCCGAATAGGGCAGCCCCTCCCCTACAAAACTAAATGGACTTCCTGATAAAGATGATGGTTGAAATGAATCAAAAACATCAGGAGGAAATGACTTTAGTAAAGGGACAATTAAGCCAATTATTGGACTGCAAACAACAAGGATCCGTGCCTTCCCAGCCACAACCGAACCCGTGAAACATGATTAACAGAGGCCCCAATTCGCAAGGGTTCCAAGGCAATCCTGGGTAGGCTCACATGGTCCAGCCAGCCCCATAAACACCTCCTGGGTTTGGTGCTTCTTCGTCCTTGTCTTCTCAAGGATCAACCCATGGTCCCAATGCCTCTGCAAATGCGGTAACCTTGAGAAGCGGCACCAAAACTCAGGAGCCCAAATGGCCGACTCTTCCCGAGACTTCACCTTCTGAAACACCCGACTCAGAAGAAGCACAGGAAAAACCCAAGGACCCAGAAATAGATCCTATCCACATTCAGACACCATATATCGAGGCCTTGGAGACAATCAAGAAGAAGAAAAGTGTTGTAGAAACTGAGGAGCTTTTGGAGATCTTTAAGCAGGTTTAGATTAATATTCCGCTCCTCGAAGCTATCAACCACATTTTGGCTTATGCCAAGTTCCTAAAGGATGCCTGTACACCAAGATATAAGCCAAGACCTCAAGCACCTAGGAAGGTTGTGCTCTTAGAGTAAGAAAGTTTCGTAATATTAAGAAACCTTCCGCTCAAGCGAACTGACCCAGGAGCACCCTTGATATCCTGCAATATTGGAAACATAACATTTAAAAGAGCACTCTTGGACTTAGGTGCTTCCATCAATCTGATTCCGACAACCCTATACCACCAATTTGAATTTGGAGAGTTGATACCCACACCTGTTACCATCCAATTGGTTGATAGATCTGTGCAAACCCCAAAGGGGGTTGTCGAGGACATAATTGTGCGGGTCAAGGACTTCTATTTCCCGGTCGACTTTTTGGTGCTCGACATGGAAGTCCTTGAGCATCTATAGAACACACCCATCATCCTAGGCAGACCCTTCTTAGCTACGGCTAAGGCAAACATCGATTGTGACACAGGATGCATGGAAATTGCCTTCTGAGACAAGAAAATGCAGTTGGATATCTTCCGAGCGACCAAGTCTTTTGATTGCGACTATATCGAGGAATACGATCCCGTGGAACCTTTGGTCGAAGAATGCCTCACCCTTAGTTCTATCTCGGACTACCAATCCTGTAACAACTGTTCTGACCCATCACCATCTATGCCCATGGACCTTTGTAGGGCTAATTACCATCAACCAACACCATTCGAGGAAATTGATGTTGATCAACTCCCGCCTTTCCCCTTTCCATCAAACATTGTGCTGCCCACACCTGAATTGAAGCCGCTACTCGAGAATCTCAAGTATGTCTTCCTAGGACTTGACTAGACCTTCCCCGTCATTATCAATGCCAACCTAACTAAGGATTAAGAACTTAGATTGACAACGACCCTATCAAACACCAGGCTGCCATTGGCTGAACTATTTCAGATCTCAGAGGAATTAGCCCCACCTATTGTACCCAAAAGATCTACCTAGAAGATGGGGCACGACCCTCCCATCAGATGCAGAGACGGTTAAACCCAAATATGCGGGAGGTCGTTAAGAAGGAAATTATCAAATGGCTTGATGCTGACATCATTTATCCCATCTCCGATAGCCCCTAGGTGAGCCCCACTTAAGTGGTTCCGAAGAAAGCCGGGCTCGTCGTTGTCACCAATGAACATGGCGAATCCATCCCCACCCGCACCACCACCGCATGGCGGGTGTGTATTGATTATAGGAAACTCAATGAAGCAACCGAGAAGGATCATTTCCCCTACCATTCATCGACCAGATTCTTGAAAGATTGGCAGGGCAAGAGTATTTTTGCTTCCTGGATGGATATTCAGGATATAACCAAGTTGCAATTGCTCCTGAAGATCAAGAGAAGACCACATTCACTTGCCCGTATGGCACCTTTGCATTCCATCGTATGCCATTCGGGTTATGCAACGCACTCGCTACCTTCCAACATTGCATGCTAGCCATTCTTTTAGAAATGGTAGGTGAATACCTGGAGGTCTTTATGGATGATTTCTCTATATTTAGGAACTCATTCGACCACTGTTTGAGCAACTTGGAGAAAATCCTGAAATGATGTATCAAGGTTAATTTGGTGTTAAGTTGGGAAAAGAGCCATTTCATGGTTCAAGAAGGAATCGTCCTCGGTCACATCGTATCACATAGGGGCATTGAAGTGGGTTGGGCTATATTTGATTTGATTTCCAAACTTCCTCAGCCTAGCTTGGTCCGGCAGATCCGTTCATTCCTTGGACATGTTGGCTTCTACCGAAGGTTCATCAAAGACTTCTCCAAGCTTTCCAAACCCTTGACCGACCTTTTGGCCAATGACGCCCTATTCCACATGACCTCTGATTGCATCCTGGCTTACCATACCCTCCGGGACTTAGTTTCCACATCACCTGTACTTCAGCCCCCGGATTGGTCCCAGGACTTTGAGATCATGTGTGATGCATCAGATTTTTCCATAGGTGCCATCCTAGGACAAAGACAAGACAAGAAACCCGTGGTGATCTACTACGCGAGCAAGACGTTAGACGAGGCCCAACGAAATTATACGGTCACAGAGAAAGAACTGCTTGCTGTAGTTTTTGGACTTGAAAAGTTTTGATCTTACCTTCTGGGATCCCACGTGACCATCTATATGGACCATTCAGCCATCCGGCACATATTGGCTAAAAAGGATGCGAAGCCCAGGCTCATCAGATGGATCCTGCTCTTGTAGGAATTTGACCTGGAAATCCGTGACAAATCCGAATCAAAGAATGTGGTGGCTGACCACCTATCCAGACTCCACCCAGACCACATTGGGCCCTCCCTGGCTTTATCTGACACCTTTCCCGATGAGCACATTCTGGCTGTGCAAGACAAGAAACTACCTTGGTATGCTGACTTTGTCAACTACCTAGTTGTAGGTCAGACCTCACACAGCTGGTCCAGACAGCAACGGGACAAGTTCTTGGCCGAGGCCAAGCATTATTTAAGGATGCACACATGATCTGGTTAGCATAGAGGACACACCTCAGGGATACACCTCCTGATGATCTAGTCGGCACAGAGGTTGTGTATCCTTGTGGGCATACCAGGATACACCTTAAGGATACACCTCAGTCATCCATGAAAACCTCGAGAAAGTCACCCACCATGACCCACCACTTCTCAGAAAAGAAAACAACTGCAAAGGTTCTGAGTCTGGATTTTACTGGCCTTCCTTATTTAATGATGCACACAATTTCGCTAAGACTTGCTCTCGCTGCCAGACGCTGGAGACCATGACTAGAAGAGACA
The DNA here is from genome assembly GCA_037157565.1 of Thalassia testudinum. Taxonomy (NCBI): domain Eukaryota; kingdom Viridiplantae; phylum Streptophyta; class Magnoliopsida; order Alismatales; family Hydrocharitaceae; genus Thalassia; species Thalassia testudinum. The sequence continues at coordinate 41,602,742 of JAZHRO010000062.1, forward strand.
AAATGCCCCTCCAGCCCATTTTGATTGTCGAGATCTTCGACATTTGGGGTATTGATTTTATGGGTCCCTTCCCACCATCCAACAGCTTTGAGTACATCTTAGTCTCGGTAGACTATGTCTCTAAATGGATTGAAGCTGTCGCCACCCGCCGATGTGATCATAAGGCTGTCATGGACTTTGTTAAGCAGAACATCTTTTCCCAGTTTGGAATACCAAAGGCCATGATCAGTGATGGTGGAAGTCATTTTATCCACACCCAATTCTGTGCCCTACTCAAAAAATACGGGGTTACCCACCGCATTGCTACCCCGCATCATCCGCAAACAAATGGGTAGACAGAGGTCTCAAACAGGAAAATCAAGAATATTGTACAGAAGACTGTGAGACCTGACAGGAAAGATTGGTCCGCACGACTAGATGATGACCTGTGGGCATACCGGACCGCTTTTAAGACCCCGATCGGCATGTCGCCTTATTGCCTGGTCTTTGGCAAAACTTGCTGATTGCACAGCAAAAATACACCAATAAATATGCCATCTTGTGTTATTTCCTAGCACTGCCATTGCATATTAGGTAGCTATAGTTGCATTTGTAAAATTGACACATGCATGCATTTATTTTAGAGGGGAGGATAATGCGAATAATTGGCCATGTAATTAACATCTTCATCAAGGGTTGCATTGCAAATTCACATCCTCATTTTTTTATTTTGACTTTGAATTTCTTCTCCATCGTGTGGCTCAGGGCATGGGCATGCACATCTTCGCGCCATTCCTCTGCCTGCAGCATGGCGGGACTTGCTCTGCCAGCAGCATGGCAGGGGGGTTGCGTCTTCTTCTTTAAAAAGCCCTACCCTCTCCCTTGCACAATGGGAGCCGGGGAGCCTGGAACACACACCACCACAGACACCCTTCTTCCAGGTCATCATCCTCCCCTCTTCCCCTCCATACGTAGTAGCTCTTCCACTGAAGAGACACACTACAAGCAGGAGCAAGCTCACAGTGGTCCCACGACAACCACTGTGAGTTCCATCACTGCCCAGCTCCTTCGTGAGCAGGTGGGTGTGGTGGTTTCATTCTCTGTTTCCATCGCTGAAGCCCTTGCCGCCACTGCCAGAGCTCCAAGCTCCGGAGCTCCAGCAGCAGCAGTAGCCGCTGTGCACACCCCTACAAGCCATCTGCAGGCCCTTTCCATGCGCGTAGGTGCCTTCCAGCGTGCCCACCCATGTAGAACCAGCTGCAACCGGTTGTCCATCCCACGTGGCACTGTAGCTATTGTTCACACCTCTCAGCGCGACACTGTAGCTACAGTGCGGTGACCGGGGTGTTTCTCACTTATCCGGTCACCCCGCACTCTCTCTCCTCGCCGCGACCGCCTCCAGCCAGTCGCCCACGTCAGTGCCAGCTCCGCATTAGCACCCGTGTCTGTGTTCGCTCCCGTTTCAGCCCGCAGCGTAGTGCGCTGCGCTACGCAGTACGCTGCGTTGCGCTCTCTCCCACACTTCCGCTCTCGCCTGCGCACAAAGGCAGCACGCGCGCCCGCTCCAGCGCTCGTGCACAGCCTTGCGCGCTTGCATCTGTGCGCCCACTGCCACCAGACGCCTTAAATGCCCTTTCTCACACTCCTCCAGCGTGCACTCCTCACTCATACACACACCACACTCGTACACACACACACTTGTACACTCACACACTCACTTGTACGCACCTATACATAGTTATACATATATTTTTATTTATTTATATATATATATACATTTTAATACCTATACAACTAAATATAAGTACATATACATATATATATATTTATACATATATACATATACACATACATATATACATATATATCTATAGATATAAATACATATACATATACATATACATATATATATATACGTACATGTATACCTATCTATATATATCTATATACATAGATACTTATACAAATATATCTATATACATATATACATATATATATCTATATACATATATTACTATATATATACATATATATTTAGTTACAAATATATATATATATATATACACACCTATATAGTTACAACCCTATCTATACACACACACACACACACACATATATATACATATATACATATATATATATATTTACATACATATCACCTACCTGTATCCATACGCACTAGTCACTCCACCACGCGTTATATCGTGGGAATATCTGCACCAGTTGCTGATATTCCCCAATACCTGCGTAAAGAAAGCGCCTCCGCACACACTCCCACACATCCATCCTACACTCTATGCAGCACTTCGTCTTGTTGGTTGCGTCTTTCTAGACGTGGACCAACTCGACACTGTGCTACATGCCATTTCCACTTCCACCCCCACCCTTATATATAATATATAGATATATCTATATATATATATATAGATTATATTTATTTCTCTACAAAGCAACCTATCTTGTTTTAATTTCTCTTTTGTTTCCTGCTATTAAAAAGATAAAAAAAAAGAGTAAAAGAGAAAAAATAATCCTTGTCTTGTAAGTACTCGGTCTTGCGAATAGCAAGACCAGTTTTTTGGGAAACCCTAAGTTGGCTCACAGCCAAGAACAATTTGGCCGAAGCCAAGGACCTGATTTTGAGAGTGTACCTCAAGGACAAAATTATCAGCAAAAAAATCTCAAATACAAAAAAAAACCAAAAACATAATAAATGCACGGAAGAGATAAGTTTTAGGTAAGGTGTAGAAACTTCTTCACCTTTAATCCCCGCCTCCCTGAGATCGACCCTGGGCCTAAAAGTGACCATGATAAAATTAAGTAGGCCAGGTTAAAAATTTTGTAAACAGATGGTTAGGCTCGATTTAGGTTAACCACTATACTCACTTCAACGATAATTTCACCATATTAACACAACCTGTTTGAGTCGTAACACACCTTTTTCTGGCGCCGTTGCCGGAGAGGCGCGCATTGAGGTAAGTTTCTACTCCATTCCTTTAATTTTCTCTTTTCACACCCTTCTCTTCGTGGGTGTTTTTGTTTGTTGGTGTGCAGGAAAACTAGTTGCAAGGAGGAGGCAAGCAGAGGAAGTCGGAAACGTGGGCAGATCCATGGTAGGAATGAGAGCGTGAAGTCGCCGGCGCCGCACTGGAGCTTCGCCCACGTTGCTGAAAAGGTAGGTCTCTCTCTTAGCAACTTTGGTCAACTTGTCACCTTAATAAAAAAAAAACCCTAAAAACACTTCTTGGGATTTCTTGGGGCAAGTGGATTAAAAATCACTTGTTTGATTATCTGCTATCACCCCCACCGCCCTGGGATTTCTCGCCAAACTTCGCATAGCGAAGATCCAAGAATCTTGATTCTTGAATCTTTCATCGTGTGAAGTATTCTTTGAGGCAAGATTAAATAGATTGATTGCCATCCCTCCTTTCCTCATTTATCCGCAATTCGGGATCACATTTTTTTGGTGGGGAGACTTGGAATTGAGTTGATTCCAATCCCACCACGACCTTTCACGTGCCTTAGATTTGATCCCGAATATTTCAACCCCAACACTTTGATTTTCTTTACATTATCTTGTGGTTGAGCCTTGTGTGTGGAATTTCATTCTAGTGATTGGGAGCACTTGAATTGAAGTGCTTTGGCTCCCTTTCACACTAACCTAAAATTGACTCATGCATCCACACATAGAAATTTCCACCTAGGGAAGCCCATTGCATTTTTAGCATGCATTAACCAACTCACATTGAAGAAGGGTTTGTTGGGCATAGAAGAACTTGTATTTTCTCAAAACCCGGAGATTTGTTGAATTGGTAACTCAGCGAAATCTTAAAATCCATACTACTTAAGGCTGAAATTCTAAAAATCATTCACCATCTAAAACTGCAATTCGGGGAGATTTCCCCGTTGCATGCTTGGTTTACACACTTTCTAAAATCAATGCATTTGGGCATTACCCGTAAACAACGCCCTTCACATTCCAGAAGCACTTGATCCTAAGCCTCTAATTAAAATTGGTAGCAACTTGACCCCTATTAAAGATTGGAGGTCTAACTACCTGCGTGTAGTGCCTACGTGCTGGTGCAGGTTCCCGCATGCTATCGGCTGTCTAAGACTGGGGCAAACGGCCTTTCAATCTGGCCCAGTGGTTCTGCGGTTCTCGCATTTGGTTCCGTAGGTTGTGATAGTAGGTAACTTAGATCTTTAGGTCTAAGGGCACACTGTAGAGGTTAGGACTTTGATTGCCTTGATTTGTCAACAAGTGTACCTTTGCGGCGTCATTTCTCTCATCCCCTTTCCCTTCTTATCTCCCCAATTCTTCCTGCGGTAGTGCATGTTTGGGAGGAGGTTACAAAATCCTAAATTGTTTGAATTGTCTAATAATTTTAGAAGGACAGAAATCGAATCATCATCCTCCTCCACAAACATGGCTGCACGCCCACCCCCAAATCCTGAGGGAGGAAACCGCCCTCAAATCCCACCAGGTGGTGGAGCCATGGACTCCATAACCCGCCTCCAAGCCCAAATGGAAATGTATAATGAATAGATTGAAGCCATTAGGGAAACCTTGGAGGAAATGCAGAACCCTCCCGAACGGGAGGAGCCTAGGTCTCTTAGCTCTTATCAAAATCCCACTACTACAGAGACCATAGGACAAATTCGGGTCCCCATGGGAGGGGACGATTTTGAATTGAAACCCAATATAATTGGCCTGATTAACTTCCACTTCCATGGTCTTGCAAGTGAGGATCCTTTTCTCCATTTGGAAGACTTAACCCGATTGGCTGAAACAGTTAAACCAAGAAACATCGGGTTATCAATTGTCCTCATGAAAATGTTCCCGTTTTCGTTGCGGGATAAAGCGTCGCAATGGTTACGCACCCTTGGGAGAACCATCCATTCTTGGGAATAGATGCGAACAGCATTTCTCAAGAAATTCTTTCCAATCGGGTGAACCAATGTGCTTCGCCGGGCTATAACTTCCTTTACGCAACAAAATGGCGAACAGTTTCATGAGGCTTGGGAGAGGTATAATGACCTCCTCCGGAAGTGTTCGCACCACGGTCTGCCTAAGTGGCATATAGCATAGATTTTCTATTATGTGCTAAATGAACTTTGAAGCAGATTGCAGACGCTTCCTGCGGAGGGAATTTCATGAATAAAGACGAGAATGGAGCATTCGAATTATTTGAAAACATGAGCGAAAACTCAATGAACAATGCCTCCATTATCTCCTTTAATCGTACCAGCCTGGCCCGTAATGTTCACGAAGTTGACATGGGACCCTCCCATTCATCCACTAATCTTAACCTTATTGCACAAACATTGGATGAAGTCTCCGTCATGCACAAGAAGCTGGACGAGCTTCTGGCCAATCCCGCCTGTTTTATGACAAACACCCCCACCTCATCAGTTCGTCACAATCCCAATCCTTCCAACGCCAGGCTTATCCCCAAAAACCCCGTGAGATCTTCCTTACTGAGTGTCGCGCCGAGCGATTCGGTAAGTCATGTGGATCTGGCTTCTGCAAGCTAGTATTTTGACACAAAGGACCAAGCCTCCGTGTGCTCAGATGCATATTTACATGCGGACTCGTCTTCTGGCTTAGAAGATGCTTGCGCCTTGGGGAATAACCCGTTCTCTGCTACTTATAACCCAGGGTGGCGAAATCATCCGAACTTTGCTTGGTCCAGCAACCCGCAGCGCCAAAACCCTACGGGTGGACCAATACGACCGTCCGCACCCGTCATCCCAAGGGCCCAATCTAATCCTGTGGCGAATCCGCCATCGGGTCCTTGCATACCGCAATCAGAACACGCATCGAGTCCTCTTGATAAACTGATGCGAATGATGACGGAAATGTCTAAGCGCCATGAAGAGAACGTGACCTCTCTTCAGCACCAATTGGCGCAGCAGAATGTTGAGATCAGTCAACTACGCATGGAGACTCGATCTCAGGGCACTCTTCCAGCCCAACCTATTCCCAACCCGTGAAATTTCGTACCCCGTGGTCCTCAACCATAGGTACGACCTTCTCAGGGGCAGGTTCATCAGATTCTGCAGGCTCCGAGCATTCCACCGGGATTTCAGGCTAATCCCGCAGTAGCACCTCACCCTTATGTCCCTATTGTGAACCCTCCTCCGCCTTATGATCTCACTGGACCCGCAACGTCTAATGTGATTACTACGAGGAGCGGTAAGCAAACCGTCGATCCGCCTCGACCTGACCCTGGCCCATCTTTTTCATCGCACTCTCATTCGGAATGCGCACCGCATTCGCAAGAGGACGATACACCCAAACTAGTGCCAGAATCGGTCCCATTCCCTGAGGCTTTATTGAGGGAGCCAAAAGGCAAGAAAAAGGATACACAGGCCTTTGATAACCTGCGTAATTTATTTAGGGATGTTGAAATCAAGGTACCCCTATTAGAGGCTATTGACCACATACTTACTGTCGTCCGATTTTTCAAAGACTACACTACACCTAGGCGACAGTTAAAGAAAACAAAGAATTCGGTGGTTCTCTCGCCTCATGCGAGTTGTGCTATACTGTCAAATCTACCACCGAAGCAGAAAGATCCAGGCACACCGCTTATTTCATGTAGCATCCAAGGCTACAATTTTAATCGTGCCCTGCTTGATCTAGGGTCTTCCATTAATCTTACACCAACCATCATGCTCAAGAAATTTGCCTTAGGAAATCTGAAACCCACTGATGAGAACCTCATCATGAGCCATAACTAGCTCATTTTGACCTAATACAAAGGATAAAAGCTCCTACATAACTCAAGGAAAGGCTTAACTCAGAGAATTCTGAGTTTAAGGAGAAAACAAGTCATAAGGGGTGAAAATGCAATTTTACCAGTATAATCTGCATACAAGGTAATTCAGGGTCCAAACATAGGTCAAACAAACCAAATAAGAAGGAAAGTGGGATGATCCAACAAGGGCTACAGCAATTCCAAGGAACTAAATGATAATCTGTAACCTTAAAACAAATCCACTTCAATTCACGAGGTTCGAGGCAAAGTAAAAATAGAATAAACCCTCTAAAATTCATAGAAAAATAATCTCTAGGGTTTAGAACCTTCAATTTGGCCTTCAGAACCCATTTTGACATACATTGAGAACCATGCCCAATTAATAACTTAATTTGGGTTTTTGCATAAATTAACTGGTCAAACAAGGTTTAATCTGGAAATAAAATTCACCATCATAATCCTTAGGTCCCAATTAGTCATGTATAAAAACTTGAGCCTAAGAGGAAACCTTCTTGACCAACTTTACACTTTGGTCCTCATTCATTTACTTTTTGGCCCTCAACTTTTGAACCCTCACATTTCTACCCCTAACTCTCCTTCGTTCTTTGCATCCAGGTCCCTCCTGCCAAAACCTGACCAGCACCATGCTCCGGCGACCTTGCGCGGAGCATGGCGCCGCGCAGGGTAAGGGGGAGGGTCTGGCGAGACAACCGAGGGTGCCCTGCGTCGTCAGCCGTCGCAGGAACACCCCCTGGTCGCTGCAACCCACCATACCGGCCGTGCGAATGCACGGACGGTATGGGTCTCCATCTCCGGCGTCCTCCGGCGAGGGAGACACGTCGTCTCCCTCCGCCTTCCTCTCTGATTCGGCCCCTATAAATACCCCCGTCACTCCACCGTTCTTCCCAGCTCGGTCCTGACGGAGAAAGACCCCCACTTCCTCTCTTCCCACTCCGACAGGAAGCCCTCCAGCTCCGGCGGCCTCCCCTCTTCCTCCTCGTCGCTCTGCCGCACTACCAGCTGCAGGGTTGCTCTCCCTCGCTCTTCCCGCACCACGCCGCACCCAGCTGGCGCCTCTCCGGCCCTCTCCTCGCCGCCGCCCCTTCCCCTGGGCAGCTTCTTCTCCGGCGACAGTCGATACGACTGTCGCCCCTCCGACCCCTCCTCGTCCTGCTAAGTAGGTAGAACTCCTCCTCTTCCTCCCCTCTTCCTTTTCCTCACTTTACATCTTTACTGTTACCCCGATCCGACCAATCGCCCTCACCTTCTCCACCTCCGGCCCCTGCTCCGGCGACCCGCTCCCATCACTCCAGCAACCCACACGGCTCGCCGACCACCGCAGAACCTCCGCCTCCTCACCCTGATCAACCTCCGTCCTCCCACTTCCCCCAAATCACCCTCTGCAACTCCACCGAACAAACCCACCACCTAACCTGCAGTTTGACCTAGGGCGGCCCTTAGGCTCCGCCCCGCAGCCTGCACACCCCCTGACCACCTTCGCCGTGCCACGGCGAAGGTCCTCCGCGTTTCTGATTGGGCCGAGAGGCCGTTTCTCTGTGGGCAGGTACCTGCGCTCGCCACCGCCATTGTTGAAGCGAAGCAGCTTCTTCACCTCCTGCCCCAGGTGCGCCACGCCCAAGTCACGCTCCCAGGCTGCGCGAGGTGTCTTCGCAAAGCGTCAGGCTGCAGTTGAGGCGAAGCCCTCGCGCGAAGCCCTCGTGTGAAGCCTCGATCGCCGCTGCCTCCTCCGCGTAGGCGTCAAATTGGGGTGGGACATTTAGTCCCACCTCGGAAGGCTCTGAAGGAGCGCAGCGGTATAAAGTGAAAAAGTGCTGGAGGCTTATCGCCTCAGCACACGGGGTGAGGTCCCCTTCACCTGCCCGACTACCTGGCCTCGTCCGCACGCACGCCTCGCAGACCTGGCCCGACCTGACTTAGCCCGACCTGCACTCCTCGCCCACCACGCACGCCGGTGGGCTTGGACCCGGGCGCGACCCGTACCCGACTACCCGGCAGCTCTGGGAGAGCTTTCCTAAGAGCGGATTCTGTGAGAGAGAAACGCGGGGGGGTAGAGTAGGTTTTTGCCCGCTGACGAGAGCTTTGAAGTGTGCAGGCACAGGCGAAGAAGAAGAAGACGATTTAGGCAGAGAAGAAGGACGACGAAAGCTGAAGGAAGGAGGAGCACTATAGTAGCGGCGGTTTAAGTCGTCTGATTGGAAAATCAGACGACGCTCTGAAGGCAGAAAAGAGGAAGAAGAACAGGACCGCAAGGGAAAAGAAAAAGAAAGAGACAAGCAGAAACAAGAGCTGAAAGAAGAAGAAGAACATCAACCCACTGCTGCAGATAAAGAAGACAAAAAGAAAAAGAAGAAAGAAGGAGAGACGACGCCCTGCAGTAAAAGGACTGTAGAGAAAGAAGGAGAATGAAGAAGCCGTGCCGCTGAGCAAGGGACCACAAGAAGAAAAGCTTTACAGCTGAGGCAGAAAGAAGAAAGAAGAAATAAGAAATAAGAAGAACAGAAGGCAGAGGAAGAAGACCACCAGGAGATAAACAAAGAAGAAAAACCAAAAGCCAAAGAGAAGAGAAAACAAAGAGGAAGAAAGAAGAAATCAAATTTTTATCTCTCCCTCTCTCTCTTTATTTTTGTAATATTTTTTGAATTTGTATTTCTAGAATACAACTTGCTCCCTGAGTTCGACCTCGGGAACTCTTTTATTTCTGAGTAACAAATTGTATTAAACTGGTAACCACTTCTCTATACTATACTACGACAAAATAATAGAACTATAGAGGAAGGTCGTCACCAGTTTTTGGCGCCGTTGCCGGGGAGCAACGGCTATTCTAGAGATAATCAAATTCCTGTTTTTACATTACTAACAATCTCCCCTTTGTTGTGCAGGAAAATACAAGAAAATCGAGAAGACAAGCAACCGCACGACAACCACTCCAAGGACAGGTAAAATTCTATCCTCTCAATCCCTAAACTCTAAAGAGGAAGAAAAGAAAAGAACAAGCAATATAGGTCTAACCTGTCTTCTATACTCAGTAAACCATCAAAAGTTGCATGTTTTCAACCCATTATTACTGCACACTATTAAGGGTATTTAAGGGCTAACACATTCTTGCTTGAGTCCTAATTACCCAACAAAGAGCTAACTGGACCAAGTAGAGCCAACCTAGGATCCAACACTAGGGATTTAGAGACACACTCCTTAAGCAAGAATTGAGAAAACCAAATGAAGTGTGCCCAAGCCCTGGTCTGAAAATACCTATTCAAAGAAAAACCCAAAACAATTGGCTCTCTAAACACTTGAACCCTAAAAGACAAGACCCAAAAAACTCTCAAAGGAAACAAGAGGTAAAGTTGCCCCCTTGGGTCAACCAACCTTAAATTAGGTCACTCTTTGCACTCAAAGAACTAAAGTTCAAGTGTAACTTTAAGCACCCTAATCTTAACCTAAAATTGGTAGACTTAAGAGGTCAAGATCCCCATTCTGGTCTACCTGGAACCGCAGTGACAAGAGAGGTCGGGTGGGGGAAACCCTGTAACCCGTGGGGACGCTCTACCGTGTAGGGGTCTTTGCGGGACTCTCCCTCTCTGGCTGCCCAGGTAATTCTCAGGTGGACGATCTTTCTGATCAAGGGGTCCATCTACCCCGCACCTCTATAGTCACCCAACACATTTTTGGGTGTCTTGATTGGGTCCAGCACCTTCTAAACTCATCTCTTCCAACAGTGCATGTACGGTAGGAGGTCCTTAAGACCACCCTTAAGACCTCCTTTAGAAATTCACTCTCGTCAAGGCCAAGCCTCGACGCCCGTGTTTGTGCAGCAACCCCCTCACATTATTCTCTCTTCTGATTCAGAACCAAGTTCTTCTTCTTCCCCCATCATGACTCAGCCAGTTGAGGAAGAAAACAATCTGGAGCACCAGCTCCAGCGACTCAATGACCTCTTCCAAAACTTCGTGCACCCACCACAGCGTCCTATGATGCGGGACCACTACAATCCTGCTGCGGTGGCTATTGAGCCTCGAGTCAGAATCCCGACTGGAGGACCTGATTCTGAATTGAAGCCCAACATGATTCATGCTATACCTAAATTCCATGAGCTTAATTCCGAAGATCCCTTCCAGCACATCAAACAGCTAAAACATCTGGCCCAAACTTTTGGGTCAGAGGCGCAAAATCGGGATATTCTTCTCATGAAGATGTTCTCCTTTTCTCTTATGGACAAGGCCGCCCATTGGTATCAAACTCAGACACTGCCGATCAACACTTGGGAAGAACTTCAATCTGAGTTTTTGAAGAAGTTTTTTCCCGTTTGTCGGACCAACGCCTTGCGCCATCAGATTACGCACTTCACTCAACAATCAGGAGAACCTCTCCATGAGGCATGGGATCGTTTCCAGGATCTCATGAGAAAGTGCCCCCATCACGGAGTTCCTAAATGGGAACAAGTCCAGTCTTTTTACCAGGGACTCCGTGAGGACATCCGTCTTTTCGTCAATGCAACCTGCGGAGGAAATATCACGGGTCAACATGAAGACACCGTGTGGGAGATTCTCGAAAACATGTGCGAGAACTCCATCAACAATGACTCCAAGGGATTATTCGACAGGACGAATACCCGCGCATCGATGAATCTTAGGGGAGCACATGAGACGCAGGGCCTGTCCGCATCAGTCGACCTGGAATTAATGGCCAGTCGATTGGACAAGGTCTCAATTATCGAAAAGAAGGTGGACCAGCTGACTCAGCATTTGCAGCGAGCCACCTCTGTGCATAACCCTTTCGCACAGCCTCCTTCCACAAGGGAAACTGTGCAAAACATTCTCCATCGACCTTTTCCTAGGATGGACCCATCATCCGAATCTTCGCCCGGTGGTCCTTCCGATTCCTTCTACACCTACCAGGGGAATTCCATTCCCCCTTTCTCAGACTCTCTGGAGGTTCCTCAGACCTGCGAGGACCTCCACGCTATCCAGAACAACCCATTCTCCAACACCTACAACCCTGGATGGCGAAACCATCCCAATTTTCAGTGGGCAGGAAATTCCCAAATCCAAAGATCATCCTTCCAACCCCGCCCACAACCTCCTCGTCCTCACCAGCCGCCTCAGCCTCGGCCCAACCCTACTTACCCATCTGGGCCGAATCAGGATCAAATGTCCCTTATCCTTCAGACCCTGGCTGACATTCAAAGAACGAATGCGGCTATCCAAAAACAACACAAGGACGAACTTACAGAGGTTCGTAACCAATTGACCTAGTTGGCAAACTCTCGCCAGCCAGGTACTCTTCCCTCCCAACCTCTGCCTAATCCTAATAACGTGCCAACCCAGCGGCGCGTTATGAACCCAAACCCAGGCCATGCCCATATGATTTATCATGCCCCCTCTATTCCTTCACCTGACGGGATAGAGGCCTCCACTTCTTTTGCAGGCTACCAGCAGCAAGCTATCTTACCCAATCCCAACCAAAACCAGGCAGGACTTAATTCCGTAACAACCCGTAGTGGTAAGGGAACCCAAGACCCACCTCATCCGAACCACTCCAAGCCGGGTATTGATCCCAAGCCTAGGACAGTAATCCAGGACGTCCCCACCCCTGTCCCGGATCCACAACCTGGACCTATCCTAGAAGAACCACCTAAGGTCCCGTTTCCCGAGGCCTTGACCAAGGGAAAGAACACTACCAAACCCGTGGCCCCTAAGGAGGACCTGGTCAAGCTCTTTGAACAGGTCCACATAAACATCCCCTTGATGGATGCAATCCGCCACGTACCAGCTTACGCACGATTTCTAAAGAATATATGTACACCCCAGCGTAAGCCGCGAACCAAGGGAGGGAGCCCAATTGTTCTGTCAGAGCAAGCCAGCTCTGTAATCCTCAGTAGACTCCCACCCAAGGCAAAAGATCCTGGTACTCCCCTGATTTCCTGCAAGATAGGTGGTACCCAATTTGATAGAGCATTGCTAGACTTGGGTGCATCCATAAACCTGATACCCACATCCTTACTTGACCATCTAGAAGAATCTGAGCTAAAACCAACCGAGGTGACATTACAATTAGCAGATCGATCTATAAAGTCACCAAAAGGGATTCTCGAGGATGTTATCGTAAGAGTGCGGGATTTCTATTTCCCAGTGGACTTTATAGTCTTAGATATGGACGCACCTGAGAACCCTAGGGATACACCAATCATTCTAGGGAGACCTTTCTTGGCTACTGCTAGAGCCAACATCAGCTGTGAGGAGGGCCAAATAGAGCTTAAGTTTGGAGATCAAACACTGAAAATTGATATATTTAAGGCCCAACAAGGAATTAATTGCGGTGTCATCGAACAAATTTGTGACGTCAAGACTTTGGTTGATGAATCACACTTCCAGAATGACTCGATTATTCCTCATCAACCACAGAAGGATCTTGACCCGCAAACAGAGGAGTCGAATCCAGACATACACAACCCAGTAACTCCCACCCTTGAACCTCACATCTACATTGAACCACCCGCTGCTGCTGAAAACCCTGTCCTCGAGTTAAAGCCTCTTTCTGCTCACTTGAAATACATCTTTTTGGGTTCCGATCAGACCCTTCCTGTGATTATCAATTCCAACCTCAATCCTGAACAGGAATCCCGTCTGATTACTATTCTCCAGCAACATCGCAGAGCCATCGGGTGGACTCTCGATGATTTGACTGGAATAAGTCCCTCCTATTGTAATCATCATATCTATTCAGAAGAGGGCACACGACCTTCTCGTGAAATGCAGAGACGCTTAAACCCCAATCTGCAGGAGGTCGTGAAAAGGGAGATCATCAAGTGGTTAGATGCCGGAATTATCTACCCGATCTCCGATAGTCGTTGGGTGAGCCCAATTCAGGTCGTGCCCAAGAAGGCAGGACTCACCACTATAACGACTGAGACCGGAGAAATCATTCCTACCCGACTAGCCAACTCGTGGAGAGTCTGTATAGATTACCGTCTGATTAGCCCATAGTTGTGGGCTATTTAAGTATTTAAGTGCCTACACATTAGGTTAATTCTAACATTTATTTAGTATAAATTAGGATGTAAATAGATTAATTCATAGTTTTAATCTAATTACATAATCCATACATTGCATTCATATCTTAAGTGCATTTAGAATTAGCTTAGAATAGCATTCATCTAATTAGATAACCAATTAGGTATATTGTTTTTATTAACATAGAAGTTGAGGGTCTATACATAAATAACCCTAATATTTTAATAATATTTACTTTATTCGTCTTCTTTCAGAACGGTTGGCTGCCGCTCCAACGCCCGCGTGATGCAGTGAAAGCCATTCAAGGGGGAGCGGATACGGTGGATCTGGTCGGCGGCTGATTTCAAAATTGTTCAAGACACTACAAAAGGAGCACGGAGGCAGCTGAGCTCAAGAAGGCCTCCGCCACCGACCCACCACTGTGCAGAGAGAACCTCTCTCTTCCACTCCACACTGCCGGCCTCTACCGTGGCGGCGAGTCTCCACCACCGTGGGCGTGTGGTGTGACAGGCCACACCGCCATCCGGAGCTCGCCCGCATTAACGTGAGCACATCAGCGTGCATCTCCCTCGCCGTCGTCACCAACCACCACCGCCGAGCCACTGTGCAATCACCCTTTCAGTCACTTAAGACGTCCGGGAAATTTCCCGGACGTCTGAAGTCCACCCCCACTCCAGCAGCAATCTCCGTCCTCTCACTTCACTTCCACCACCCACGCCGCAGCAGCCCGCTCATCTCCAACCGCATGCAAGGCGTGCACAACCTCCAGCCCTCACGCCCGCTCACGCCACCTTCCCTGCGCCTGCAGCCTTCGCCATCTCCACGCGCAACCACCGGCGCACCCGTCTGAAGTCCACCCGCAGCACCTTCCCGCACCGACTGCAGTGCGCGCCCCACCATCTGCAACAGCACCTGCAGAACCACCCCCCTACGCCCTCTCGCCAGCAGTCCCGCGCACGCCTCACTACACACGCCCTCTTCCCTGCGCCTGCAGACCACCGCAGCCACGCCTCCGCGCGCCAGCGCCCTCAGCAGACCCTCCGCGCGCCCACGCACAGCCATCTGCAGACCGCCCAACCGACCACCGCTCACTTCACCGCACACGCCAGCCGCAGCAGCCACCCCTGCAGCAGCAGCAGGCGGCGGACTTCACGCCAACCGGCTGCGCAAGCTGCCGGCTGCAACACCTCCGCCGGAGCTCGTCCGGCCACCTCCGACCGCCGCGCGACTCGCCGCCACCACCGATTCGAAGCCCTTGATCCAAGGGACCTCCTCCGAGCTTCCCGCGCCCAGCCATCGGCTCCTCGTCGCGCAAGACAACGGGGAAAAATTCCCATGTTTTGCTACAGTAAAGCGTTGATTAAAATTTACATTTTCTGCCATTGCCAGATTTTATTCATATTCTATTCACTCTGCATTGCGGAAAATATCCTGTAGTTTCTCAAAATTGCCATTTCAGCATTATTTCTTGCTTAAACCTTAATCTAAAGGCAATCTTGGCTTGGTTCTTGTCCAAATTGACTCCGAACAAACATTTTTAAGTGGCGCGAATTTTAATACGTTATTGTCTCCCTGTGGATACGACCCGCTCCTCTGCGAGTGGTTATTTCTTGTTAAAAATTGATTAGTCGATTTTTCCACCACATTAAACTACAAACGACTTAAAAGCGAAAGATCGACTCGGTCAAATGGCGCCGTTGCCGGGGAGGCAACAGACGCAATAATTTCGCCTAATTTTATTTTGATTATTTGTCAATTGCACAGAGATTTGACCATCTATTATTTTCTTTTCTGTGCGAGAAATTTTGTGCAAGAATCAGCCACTGTGAGAGGCGACCCTTGACGTCGCCAGACGAGAAGTGGACAAGCAATTTTGAAAGGAGGAGAAGGACGAGGACGCGACGGACACCACTGTATTTAATCGCTAATTTAATTAGAATAGAATTAAGACTGAAGACTTAATTTTTCATTACAGTTAGTTTGAAACCCTTGTTCTGGGGCAAATTTTGAGGGGTTTGTTCCCTGATTTTGTTTTGGACCCGTGTTGGGTAATTTTTGGGAGCCTGTTCCCTTTTCTTTAGATTTAGGTTTATTTTTTTTATTATTATTATTTCTTTTATTTGCTTGTGCATAAGTAGTTCTAAAAAAAATAGAAAAAGAAAAAAAAACGAGCTGCCTGCTAGAAGCTGCCTGCCCTAGGACGAACCATTTAGGTCTGTATGAGCAGCCTCTAGATTTGCTTTTCTGCATTGCGTGCATTTTTGCATCGAAGATCGCTGGAGGCAAGGTACGCATTCTCTTACTTTGCATCCTATTTTTGATCACGCATTGCATTTGGGATTTAATGCGAAGACCACCTAATCTGTACTGAATAAATCTAACAAGTGGTCACATATTTTCTTTAGAAAAAGGACTAATTAAAGGAAGGACATTTTAAAAACCAAGGATTTGATTTTCAAACTTGGCGTGCGATTCAAAGTTCAAAATCTTTGACGGTGTATGCACACTTATTTCACTTGCACCACGGCACGTTTCTAGACGCTCCTTAGGTTTGGAAATACTAGGACAAGAGCCCTCCTTTCGTTGGATTCTGAAGTGTTCGGAACTTGAGATCAAAGGTTTTGTAAATCCAAAGAGGGGGATACCCTGTCACGGATTTTTGGGGGTAGTTGAGGAGCACCGCGAAAGCACAGCTTCAAAGGAAGGCTTAGGCCTACTTGCATCCCTCGATCTTCCGTCTTTGGATTTACTTGACCATTTGAGATTTAGGGAAGATTACCTAAGTTCCAACTAGGTCTTTTTAGGCGAGCCGTAGGTTGACAATAGGCGCGTAATTGATTGGGTAACTTGTTTTGTCACCTACAATTTAAATTAAATTCAAAAGCCTAAATCTGTAAAGACCAAACAAGTCCGTTTGAATTGTGTTTGTAGTGCATGCTTGGTAGGCGTTCTCTTAGGAGACAACTTGTATTTGATCCTGAACCAGAAAGAATCCTAAGAAAAGACCTCCCAAGGGTAGAAATGGCCGGTCAAAGGAGCCTTAAGGAATATTTCATCCCAACCAACCAAGCTGGCCCAGCACTACGTAGACCTGGAGGGGATAATCCATATGAGATCAAAAGTAGTACCATATCCTTGCTACCCTCTTTTTATGGTACTACTAGGGAAGACCCTTACAGGCATATTGAGGAATTCACCGAGGTCTGTTCCACGGTGAAGTTGCAGGGCGTTACTGATGACGCTCAAATGCGGACCCTTTTTCCCTTCTCCCTAAAGGACAAAGCCAAGTATTGGTATCACACCCTTGATAATTTAAATACTTGGGATGCCCTGAAAAAGGAGTTTTTGAAGAAGTACTTCCCCATGAGCAAAACAAATCACTTTAGGAGGGAAATCATGAGTTTTGCTCAAAAGGATGGGGAAGCTTTCCATGATGCGTGGGAGCGCTTTAACGATTTGCTGAGACTTTGCCCACATCACCAGGTGCCTAAATGGCAACTGGTTGAAAGGTTCTACACCGGACTTAATGATTCTCATAGGCAAACTGTGGATGGTGCCTGTGCAGGAACCTTTCTATCTAAGACTGAGGATGAAGCTTGGAACTTATTTGATACTTTGAGTGAGAATTCTATTCACTTGAATTCTGCCTACATGGATAGAAAGCCCACTCTCATGCAAAGAAAGTTGGAGGCGAATGAAGCAAGGGAAACCCAGAATTTAGCTTATCAAATTCAATTACTGAATCAAAACATGGAAATGCTTATGTCGAACCCGAGTTCATTCACACCTAACACCTCCACATCCCAAGCTTCCGAATGTGTAATTTGTCAAGGCAATACACACGCCACTGTGGATTGCCACTTAGCCTCCCAATTCCCTGAGCTTGTACAAACAGATTTGAATGCCGCTCAAGGGTTCCGTCCAAGACCTCGTAATGATCCTTTCTCCAACACTTATAATGAGGGATGGAGGAACCACCCAAACTTTTCATGGAGACAAGGAAATGTCTCAAATTCAGGGAATTACAAACCGCAATCCTTTCAAAACCATCAAATGAACCAACCTCAGACCTTTGCCCAACCTAAAACCTCTGAGATGGATGAATTGAAGGCGATCTTGAAAACTATGCAAGAAAGTCAAAGTGCCATCATCCAATCTCATGACAAGGCTATACATGAGATGAAATCACAAATTGGACACCTTGTTGAGGCCGTTAGACAGAGGGAGACTGGGAAGTTTCCAAGTGCTGCTGAGGAAAATCCTAAAGGAAAAGGGATTGTCTTTAGGGAGCATGCTCAGGCGGTGACTATTCTGAGGAGTGGGAAAGAAATTTCCAAACCCGATGCTCCTATAGTCTCACCCCCTAAAAAAACATCCACCCCGACTTTCACCCCCACCGAAGAAGATTTGCCCAAATCTTCTCCGCTTGAAATCACCTCACCGGAAGAAGTTGCCCCCGTTCCACCCCTTACTCGACATGACAACCCTTCCACCCAGAGATCGAGAGTGCCATTTCCAGAGCGCTTATCCACCTCTGGGCAGACTTCTGCTGGCTCATCTGGAGCCAAAGATAAGACGGATGAGATTATGGAAACTTTCAAGCAAGTGCAGATTAACCTGCCTTTGCTTGAAGCTATCAGGCAGATTCCGTCTTATGCCCGCTTCTTAAAGGACTTGTGCACGAAAAAGCGGCAATCTAGAAAACAGGTCCAGTCTAAAGTTGTCCTGCCTGATTATGTTAGCTCAATTGTTCAACATGGCACACCTCCGAAACTTAAGGACCCAGGGGCCCCATATATCTCTGTAGTTATTGGTGACTTACAAATTGATGAGGCTCTGCTTGATCTGGGTGCGGGGGTGAACATCCTTCCGAGCTATGTATATGAACAACTTGGGGGAGGCAATCTGAAGCCTAGCCCTGTAGTCCTTCAAGTTGCTGATCGATCACTTAAGACACCACGGGGAATTTTGGAAGATGTCCTCGTAAGAGTGGAGGATTTCTTTTTTCCCGTTGACTTCTTAGTTTTGGATACTGACCCTACCAACAAGCCAACCAAACCCTCCATCATTTTGGGCCGCCCCTTCCTTGCAACTTCCCATGCTTCAATTAATTGCAATACTGGGGCATTGAAAATGGGCTTTGGGAATAGGAAAATCCGGCTTAATGTGTTTGATGCTTACAAACAAGCTGGACTTGAGGATTGTTCTCAAGTTGAGGTGATAGATGACCTGATTGAAGAGGCAACTCCTGCAATGTTATGTGATGACCCCCTTCAGCATGTCATGCTAAATGAGCATTCCCATCTCTTGGAGGAATGTGAAGGGGATATACTAGAACTAGAGGAATTGCTAGGAGTTTCTGCTGAGTCTCTTCCCCCATCATTTCCGCCGAAGGCAGATTTGCTACCTGAGATGGGGACATCTATTATGAAACCCTCAACCATACAAGCCCCCAACCTTGAGTTGAAACCCCTCCCTGACACTCTCAAGTATGTTTTCCTAGGTGCCAATGATACGCTCCCAGTTATCATTTCGGCTGTGCTGTCTGAGGCACAGGAGGGAGCCTTGATTGAATGCCTGTCTAGGCATAAGGAAGCTATTGCTTGGAGCATTGCTGACATTAAGGGTATAGACTCTACACTCTGCATGCACCACATTTATACTGATGATTCCATCAAGCCTTTTAGGGACATGCAGAGACGTCTGAACCCTAATATGAGGGAGGTTGTAAAAAAGGAAATCCTGAAGTGGTTGGACGCTGGGATCATATATCCCATTGCTGATAGTAAATGGGTCAGTCCCATTCATGTGGTGCCAAAGAAGGCAGGCTTTACTGTGGAACTCAACGACCAAGGTGAACAAGTTGTCACTAGACCCTCAACTGGATGGAGGGTCTGTATTGATTACCGCAAGCTGAACACCGCTACCCAGAAGGATCACTTTCCTTTGCCTTTTATTGATCAAATTCTCGAAAAATTGGCAGGGAATAAGTATTATTGCTTTCTCGATGGATATTTTGGGTACAATCAGGTGGCAGTCTTTCCTGATGACCAGGAAAAGACGACATTCACGAGTCCTTATGGTACTTTTGCATTCAGGCGTATGCCGTTTGGATTATGTAATGCCCCTGCAACTTTCCAGTGGTGTATGATGTCTATCTTTTCGGACATGATTGACGAGTGTGTCGAAGTATTTATGGATGACTTCTCTATTTATGGCTCGTCTTTCGACCAGTGTCTCCTGCACCTGGAGAATGTGTTGAAACGATGTAAGGAGACTGGTTTAGTCCTCAGCTGGGAGAAAAGTCACTTCATGGTACAGAAAGGAATTGTACTTGGGCATGTTGTATCTGAGCAAGGTTTGGAAGTAGATAAAGCCAAGATTGATTCTATTTCCAAACTTCCATTGCCTACGAATGTCAAACAGATTAGATCCTTTCTGGGCCATGCTGGCTTTTACAGGCGCTTTATTAAAAATTTTAGTAAGATTTCTAGGCCACTTTGTGACTTATTGGCGAAGGAATCTTCCTTCAGTTTTGATTCAAAGTGTGCCGAGGCCTTTCAAACTCTAAAGGAGGCCTTGATCTCTGCGCCTGTTCTCCAAGCTCCTGATTGGGCACTCCCCTTTGAGCTTATGTGTGATGCTTCGGATTATGCAGTGGGAGCAGTCCTTGGACAAAGGGTTGAGGGAAGACCTCATGTGCTGCATTATGCAAGCAAGACTTTAACTGAACCTCAGCAAAACTACACCGTCACTGAAAAAGAATTACTTGCTGTAGTTTTTGCTCTGGAGAAGTTTAGGTCTTATTTACTTGGGTCTAAGGTGGTTATTTTTACTGATCATGCAGCAGTGAAACATCTCATTGCTAAGAAAGATTCTAAGCCACGTCTAATTAGGTGGATCTTACTCCTTCAAGAATTTGACTTGGAAATACGTGAAAAGAAAGGAGTAGAAAATGTTGTGGCTGACCACCTGTCTCGTCTTCCTCTTAACGACTCTATTTCTGAAGACATTCGCGAGACATTCCCCGATGAAACTCTGATGGCGGTAACACCAACTTTACCTTGGTATGCAGACATTGTAAATTACTTGGTCACTGGACAAACTCCTGGCTCTTGGGATAAGCAGAAAAGAAAGAGATTCTTTTCTCAAGCAAGATATTTTCATTGGGAAGAGCCAGAATTATTTAGAATTGGACAAGACCAAGTTTTGAGACGTTGTGTGCCTGAAGAGGAACAACAAAGTGTGCTGACATTTTGCCATGCACTTCATTGTGGAGGACACTTTGGTGCTAAGAAAACTGCTTTTAAGGTTCTCCAGTCTGGTTTTTGGTGGCCTTCCTTATTTAAGGATTCTCATAATTTTGTTAAGGCCTGTATTAGATGTCAACGGACTGGAACGATTGGGAAGAAGAATGAAATGCCTCAACATCCTATTCAATCTGTTGAAATTTTTGATGTGTGGGGAATTGACTTTATGGGCCCCTTCCCGTCGTCCCATGGTTTTGAATATATCTTGGTGGCAGTTGATTATGTCTCTAAATGGATAGAGGCCATTCCGACGCGCACAAATGACCACTCTGTGGTTTTGAAATTTGTGAAGGCCAATATCATATCCCGTTTCGGCTGCCCCAAGACTATTATAAGTGATGGGGGACCTCATTTCCGAAACCACCACTTCAATCGGTTAATTAAGAGTTTGGGAGTGACTCACAAGGTTGCTACCCCTTACCACCCTCAGACAAGTGGTCAGGTTGAAGTATCAAATAGGGAGATAAAAAATATTTTGGAAAAGACCGTTAGACCTGATAGGAAAGATTGGTCCCAAAAGCTCGATGATGCTTTGTGGGCTTATCGAACGGCCTATAAGACCCCTTTGGGTACTTCTCCCTTTCGGATTGTGTATGGAAAAGCGTGCCATTTACCTGTAGAGTTGGAACATAAAGCACTTTGGGCTATTCGAAGTGTTAACATGGATTTAGAGAAGGCAGGTAAGGCACGATTTCTAGAATTAAGTGAGCTTGAGGAGCTGAGGAATGATGCTTATGACACCTCTCAAGCTTATAAAGAAAGAACTAAGGTCTTGCATGACAAGTTTATTCTTCGAAAGACCTTTGAACCCAACCAACAAGTCTGGCTTTTCAATTCCAGACTTAAGCTTTTTCCTGGGAAATTAAAATCTCGTTGGGATGGGCCTTACATAATCACAAAAGTATTCCCCCATGGAGCTGTGGAGATCAAAAATCCTTCTTCTTCAGCAACTCCCTTTATCGTCAACGGTCAACGGTTAAAACCGTACATAACTTTAGATGGCCATCTAGTTGACGAAGTCACTCTTGAGGAGCCTTAGCTCCTACTATTCTCCGCCTCAGGTAATATCTTCCTTTAGCTATTTTTGATTTTCAATGAGGACATTGTTTGAACCAGGCATGGGGGAGAGGACCTGAGGCATTTTGTTTATAGCATGCATTTATAAAAAAAAAAAAAAAGAAGAAAGAAAAAAAAAAAATATATATATATATATATATATATATAAAAGAGAGGTTTTGAGCTTAACTGGCTAGATCTTGCCGTCTTAAGCAAATCAGAACTCTAGGGTAGACTAAGTTAATTCTAGGGTCAAACTTTAGAAGCTAAATAAGCTACTAGCTTTAGACCTTTAGGGTCCTTTGTGGACTTAAAAACTTAAGTAGGAGTTAAGTTGCAGACCATTCTTCAAGAGGTTGAGGAAGGGAAGCTAGGGTTTGAGTTAAAAGGTGGGGTAGTACCTGGAGTCTTATTCTACCTTTTGGTTTACGGGTCCTGGTAACCCAAGCATCCAAAATTTTCACACTTGGTCTGGTAATTAACTTAATTTCTGAAAAGAGATTTGGTTCTCTTAGTTTTGGCTTAAGAGAGGCTTGAAAACACATTTTGATTGGAAGAGTTCCCGCCGCAGGAGAGGTCGAGTATATACTCACCTTGAGGATGCGATGATAACATATTACCTCCTCGGCGCTTGTCTCTTAGGATATCCATCCTACTGGGGGCATGTAAGCGCATTGCGCGGTTCAGGTACCATGGGCGGCTCTATCTCGAAGTGCCGATTGCCATAGGCCTGAATTCGCTTAAGAAATCCATGGGCGATACTATCCCGAAGTGTCGATTGCCAGGAGTTCTTGGGGTCGTTATGGGCGGTGCTATCTCGAAACATCGAAAGCCAGGCACCCTTCGAGGTATGGTAATGGGGACAATGAATTCGACACAGACCGTGTTGATAGCTGATCTGAGGTTAGACTTAGAAGAATCAAACAAAAAAAAAAAAAAAAAAGAAAAAAAAAAAGAGGGTGTATATATAAAAAAATTTTCCTTTAACTCAAATAACTCGGACCAATGCACAAGCACGGATGCTTTAATCTCAGGGATCAATAAACTTTAGGGTAGAGTCAGAAATCAGGGAAACTTGTGCTGGCAACTCGTCTTTAGCCGACCTAGTCTGTAACTTAGCAACTACTTAGGAACCTTGGGTTTAGAACCTGAACTTAATATGCTTCTGAAGGAAGACTAAGTGAGTTGACTAGTCTACTTAGAGTGCTAGGTTTTGCTTAATTTTGCTAGGGACTAGCAAAAACTAGGCATGGGGGTATTTGATTAGCCCATAGTTGTGGGCTATTTAAGTATTTAAGTGACTACACATTAGGTTAATTCTAACATTTATTTAGTATAAATTAGGATGTAAATAGATTAATTCATAGTTTTAATCTAATTACATAATCCATACATTGCATTCATATCTTAAGTGCATTTTGAATTAGCTTAGAATAGCATTCATCTAATTAGATAACCAATTAGGGATATTGTTTTATTAACATAGAAGTTGAGGGTCTATACATAAATAACCCTAATATTTTAATAATATTTGCTTTATTCGTCTTCTTTCAGAATGGCTGGCTGCCGCTCCAACGCCCGCGTGATGCAGTGAAAGCCATTCAAGGGGGAGCGGATACGGTGGATCTGGTCGGCGGCTGATTTCAAAATTGTTCAAGACACTACAAAAGGAGCACGGAGGCAGCCGAGCTCAAGAAGGCCTCCGCCACCGACCCACCACTGTGCAGAGAGAACCTCTCTCTTCCACTCCACACTGCCGGCCTCTACCGTGGCGGCGAGTCTCCACCACCGTGGGCGTGTGGTGTGACAGGCCACACCGCCATCCGGAGCTCGCCCGCATTACCGTGAGCACATCAGCGTGCATCTCCCTCGCCGTCGTCACCAACCACCACCGCCGAGCCACTGTACAATCACCCTTTCAGTCACTTAAGACGTCCGGGAAATTTCCCGGACTCTGAAGTCCACCCCCACTCCAGCAGCAATCTCCGTCCTCTCACTTCACTTCCACCACCCACGCCGCAGCAGCCCGCTCATCTCCAACCGCATGCAAGGCGTGCACAACCTCCAGCCCTCACGCCCGCTCACGCCACCTTCCCTGCGCCTGCAGCCTTCGCCATCTCCACGCGTAACCACCGGCGCACCCGTCTGAAGTCCACCCGCAGCACCTTCCCGCACTGACTGCAGTGCGCGCCCCACCATCTGCAACAGCACCTGCAGAACCACCCCCCTACGCCCTCTCGCCAGCAGTCCCGAGCACGCCTCACTACACACGCCCTCTTCCCTGCGCCTGCAGACCACCGCAGCCACGCCTCCGCGCGCCAGTGCCCTCAGCAGACCCTCCGCGCGCCCACGCACAGCCATCTGCAGACCGCCCAACCGACCACCGCTCACTTCACCGCACACGCCAGCCGCAGCAGCCACCCCTGCAGCAGCAGCAGGCGGCGGACTTCACGCCAACCGGCTGCGCAAGTTGCCGGCTGCAGCACCTCCGCCGGAGCTCGTCCGGCCACCTCCGACCGCCGCGCGACTCGCCGCCACCACCGATTCGAAGCCCTTGATCCAAGGGACCTCCTCCGAGCTTCCCGCGCCCAGCCATCCGCTCCTCGTCGCGCAAGACAACGGGGAAATATTCCCTTGTTTTGCTACAGTAAAGCATTGATTAAAATTTACATTTTCTGCCATTGCCAGATTTTATTCATATTCTATTCACTCTGCATTGCGGAAAATATCCTGTAGTTTCTCATAATTGCCATTTCAGCATTATTTCTTGCTTAAACCTTAATCTAAAGGCAATCTTGGCTTGGTTCTTGTCCAAATTGACTCCGAACAAACATTTTTAAGTGGCGCGAATTTTAATACGTTATTGTCTCCCTGTGGATACGACCCGCTCCTCTGCGAGTGGTTATTTCTTGTTAAAAATTGATTAGTCGATTTTTCCACCACATTAAACTACAAACAACTTAAAAGCGAAAGATCGACTCAATTCCTCCACGAAGAAGGATCATTTCCCACTACCCTTCATTGATCAAATTCTCGAAAAACTTGCGGGAAATAGGTTCTTCTGCTTTCTTGACGGGTACTCCGGTTATAACCAGGTGGCAATCCATCCTGAGGACCAAGAAAAGACCACGTTCACCTGCCCCTTCGGAACATACGCTTTCCGAAGGATGCCTTTCGGTCTTTGCAATGCACCCGCTACTTTTCAGCGATGCATGCTTGCCATATTCTCAGATATGGTAGGTGATTATCTGGAAGTCTTCATGGATGACTTTTCAATTTTTGGAGCATCATTCGACGATTGCCTCCAACACTTGGTCCAGATACTCAGGCGGTGCATCGATGTGAATTTGGTTCTTTCCTGGGAAAAGAGCCATTTCATGGTGCCTGAGGGAATTGTCCTAGGACACTCAATTTCGGAAAAAGGCATCCAAGTGGACCGAGCTAAGGTTGATCTGATTTCTCACCTTCCTATGCCTAGCTCGATCAGGGACATCCGTTCCTTTTTAGGGCACGTCGGTTTTTACCGCCGCTTCATTCCAGATTTCTCGAAAATCGTGCGCCCCTTGACTTCTCTTCTCTCCAAGGATGTACCTTTCGAAATTTCCAAGGAATGCACTCAAGCATTTGAGATCCTGCGTGACCGAGTCACCCAAGCCCCGATCCTACAGTCCCCTGATTGGTCTCAACCCTTTGAGATCATGTGCGATGCATCCGACTTTGCTGTAGGAGCGGTTTTGGGGCAGAAAGCTGACGGGAAACCCGTGGTCATCTACTACGCTAGCAAGACACTTGATGAGGCTCAGCGTAACTATACGGTTACAGAGAAAGAGCTGCTAGCCGTAGTATTTGCCCTTAAAAAATTCCGATCGTATCTTCTGGGTTCCCATGTCATCATCTACTCGGATCACACAGCTGTGAGGCATCTCCTTGCAAAGAAGGACGCGAAACCTCGATTAATCCGATGGATCTTGCTGTTGCAAGAATTCGATCTTGAGATACGCGACAAGGCGGGAAGGCAGAATGTAGTAGCCGACCATCTGTCCCGTCTTCCTTCTGAGATCATTAGCCCTTCCGGACCCATCACTGAGCATTTTCCCGATGAGCACCTGCTGACTATCGGTACTAGCCTTCCATGGTTTGCTAATGTAGTAAATTACTTGGCATCTCATCAGATCCCGTCCGATTGGCCGAAGGCCAAGAAGGACAAATTACGCTCCGATGCCAAGTATTACATTTGGGAAGACCCGTACCTCTTCCGCATAGGTGCTGATCAGATCATTCGGAGATGTGTCCCGGATGAGGAAATCAGCAATATCGTATCCTTCTGCCATGACCAGGCATGCGGTGGCCATTTCTCAGGCCATAAAACCGCATCCAAAGTCCTCCAGTGTGGCTTCTACTGGCCTACACTATTCAAGGACGCATACAGCCACTGTAAGGCATGCAGTCGTTGCCAGACTTTGGGCAACATGAACCGTCGCGACATGATGCCTTTACAGCCGATTCTCGTATGCGAAATCTTCGATGTCTGGGGGATTGATTTTATGGGCCCCTTTCTTGTTTCGAATGGTTTCGAGTACATCTTGCTTGCGGTGGACTACGTGTCTAAATGGATCGAAGCCATACCGACCCGAACCTGTGATCACAAGATTGTTCTTAAGTTCATACATCAAAACATTTTCTCAAGGTTCGGGATTCCCCATGCTATTATCTCTGATGGGGGGACCCATTTTACAAATGCTCAGTTTAGGTCACTTATGGCCAAATTTGGGGTGTCTCATCGAATCTCTACTCCTTACCACCCCCAAACAAATGGTCTAGCTGAGCTATCAAATCGGGAGATCAAGAAAATCCTGCAAGTCACTGTTCGGCCTGACAGGAAGGACTGGTCGTCCCGACTTCCGGAAGCATTGTGGGCCTATAGGACCGCCCACAAGACCCAATTGGGCATGTCTCCCTTTAGACTGTGTACGGAAAGGCATGCCACCTTCCCGTAGAACTGGAGCATAAAGCCTATTGGGCAGTACGGAACTGTAATCTAGATCTTTCCAAGGCTGGGACCCACAGAAAACTCCAAATCAGCGAGATCGATGAATTACGCCTAGACGCGTACGAGAACTCGCAAATCTACACGGAGCGGGTCAAAGCCTTCCACGACAAACACATCTCGAGAAAGATCTTTCATCTTGGTCAAAAGGTCCTACTCTTTGATGCCCGACTCAAACTTTTCCCAGGAAAGCTGAGGTCCAAGTGGGTCGGACCATATTTGGTCCGACAGGTTTTTGGAAATGGAGTAATCGAAATCAGTCCACTCAGCCACGATTCTGAACCTTTCATCGTGAACGGTCAGAGACTCAAGCCGTTCATTGATGTAACTTCTACTGATTTGGCTGAAGCATCTTATATCCTCCATTCCCCTTGAGCTTATTGCGCCCAGCCAATGGCGTAAGACTCAGCGCTTAACGGGAGGCAACCCGTCATTTTCCTAAAAATCCAAAACTTTTTCTGACACCTTTTTGCACTTAAGGTTCACCCTTGTAGACAGCTGACCCCACCTCAAATGCTTGCATCTGGGATTAGAAATTGTCCGCAAAAATTCAACCCGACCCATTCACTCATCCAAATTTCTATCTTAAGGAATAAACTAAGTTAAATGAAAACCCCCTAGGTTACAATGAGGACATTGCAAATCTTAGGCATGGGGGGGTATGAAAGTGCAAAACTTGTAAGAAAAGGTTTCAAAAAAAAAATTCACATATGCCAAAAACACCATAAAAATTAAAAATTTTTGAAAAAGAATAAGAGGAAAAGAGGAGAAGGAAATTTTGTGAAGGAGAAGGAGAAAAGAAACAAAATGAAAAAGGAGCACAAAATTATGGGAAAAGGTGATAGTCATTAGTAAGGAACTAAGGAATTAACCTAAGTTCTAGACCCCATTCAAGAAAATAACTGAAAAGTGCATAATGAGATTAGTAAGAACGCAAACCTTAGGCATTCTTGAATAGACTCTTAGTACCCATTAAGATCCATACAATCCTCAAGAGGTTGAGGAAAATGAAAAGCTTAAGTACTAGGTCCAAGGCTTAGGGAGTATTTGGCCTCGTTAACTAATTTTTGGTTTACGGGACTTAGTAACCTAAGCACCCTAACCTCACACACAGCCTGGTTCAGTAAGCGTAAAAATCAAAATCACGCAGAAGCATCGCAAAATTCTGAAAAGTACACCTAGAGTAGGAGCGGCCGATCAACACAAGTTGATTTGGACGAGTTCCTAGCGCGGAGAGGTGGGAAATCCCCTCGAAGATGCGTAACAAAATATCATCTCCTCAGTGCTTGTCTCTTAGGATATTCACATATCCTACTGGGGGCATGTAAGCACTCTGCTGATTCAGATTCCATGGATGGCATTATCTCGAAGTGTCAATTGCCAGGGTCTGGATTCAGCCACCGAACACCATGGATGGGATTATCTCGAAATCTCAATAGCCAGGGTTCCGGGGGTTGCCATGGGCGGTGCTATCTCGAAGCATCGATCGCCAGGAACCCTTGAGGATTGATGATGGGATCAATGAATCTGATACAGACCGTGTTGAAAAGCCAATCCTAGGCTAGAACTAAAAAGAAAAAGAGAGAGAAAACTCTCCAAACAGAAAAATTTTCTATCTCTCTCTCTTACAAAACGCACTGCGAACTGAGCCAGGGCTAAAATCATTTCAAGCACGGGTGCTTTAACCACAAAGTCCAATAAACCTTAGGTTAGTTCTTGTGGGCCTTAAAAATCTTTGCTAAGGACTGAGGCTGAGGCTAGACAGATTTGGATCTTGATTGGTACTAGAGTACCTTTTAGGCCTATGGTCAGCATTCTAACCTAATCTAGGTTTAAATGAAAAAGCACTTATCTGAAGCTATTAAGAACTTCATGGTCTAGAACAAGGGTTGAAACCTTAAGTTTTTGCTAAGGGACTAGCAAAAGCTAGGCATGGGGGTATGATGAGAACCTCATCATGAGCCATAACTAGCTCATTTTGACCTAATACAAAGGATAAAAGCTCCTACATAACTCAAGGAAAGGCTTAACTCAGAGAATTCTGAGTTTAAGGAGAAAACAAGTCATAAGGGGTGAAAATGCAATTTTACCAGTATAATCTGCATACAGGGTAATTCAGGGTCCAAACATAGGTCAAACAAACCAAATAAGAAGGAAAGTGGGATGATCTGACAAGGGCTACAGCAATTCCAAGGAACTAAATGATAATCTGTAACCTTAAAACAAACCCACTTCAATTCACGAGGTTCGAGGCAAAGTAAAAATAGAATAAACCCTCTAAAATTCATAGAAAAATAATCTCTAGGGTTTAGAACCTTCAATTTGGCCTTCAGAACCCATTTTGACATACATTGAGAACCATGCCCAATTAATAACTTAATTTGGGTTTTTGCATAAATTAACTGGTCAAACAAGGTTTAATCTGGAAATAAAATTCACCATCATAATCCTTAGGTCCCAATTAGTCATGTATAAAAACTTGAGCCTAAGAGGAAACCTTCTTGACCAACTTTACACTTTGGTCCTCATTCATTTACTTTTTGGCCCTCAACTTTTGAACCCTCACATTTCTACCCCTAACTCTCCTTCGTTCTTTGCATCCAGGTCCCTCCTGCCAAAACCTGACCAGCACCATGCTCCGGCGACCTTGCGCGGAGCATGGCACCGCGCAGGGTAAGGGGGAGGGTCTAGCGAGACAACCGGGGGTGCCCTGCGTCGTCAGCCGTCGCAGGAACACCCCCCTGGTCGCTGCAACCCACCATACCGGCCGTGCGAACGCACGGACGGTATGGGTCTCCATCTCCGGCGTCCTCCGGCGAGGGAGACACGTCGTCTCCCTCCGCCTTCCTCTCTGATTCGGCCCCTATAAATACCCCCGTCACTCCACCGTTCTTCCCAGCTCGGTCCTGACGGAGAAAGACCCCCACTTCCTCTCTTCCCACTCCGACAGGAAGCCCTCCAGCTCCGGCGGCCTCCCCTCTTCCTCCTCGTCGCTCTGCCGCACTACCAGTTGCAGGGTTGCTCTCCCTCGCTCTTCCCGCGCCACGCCGCACCCAGCTGGCGCCTCTCCAGCTCCTCGCCGCCGCCCCTTCCCCTGGGCAGCTTCTTCTCCGGCCCCTCCTCGTCCTGATAAGTAGGTAGAACTCCTCCTCTTCCTCCCCTCTTCCTTTTCCTCACTTTACATCTTTACTGTTACCCCGATCCGACCAATCGCCCTCACCTTCTCCACCTCCGGCCCCTGCTCCGGCGACCCGCTCCCATCACTCCAGCAACCCACACGGCTCGCCGACCACCGCAGAACCTCCGCCTCCTCACCCTGATCAACCTCCGCCCTCCCACTTCCCCCAAATCACCCTCTGCAACTCCACCGAACAAACCCACCTCCTAACCTGCAGTTTGACCTAGGGCGGCCCTTAGGCTCCGCCCCGCCGCCTGCACACCCCCTGACCACCTTCGCCGTGCCACGGCGAAGGTCCTCCGCGTTTCTGATTGGGCCGAGAGGCCGTTTCTCTGTGGGCAGGTACCTGCGCTCGCCGCCGGCATTGTTGAAGCGAAGCAGCTTCTTCACCTGCTGCCCTAGGTGCGCCACGCCCAGGTCACGCTCCCAGGCTGCGCGAGGTGTCTTCGCAAAGCGTCAGGCTGCAGTTGAGGCGAAGCCCTCGCGCGAAGCCCTCGTGCGAAGCCTCGATCGCCGCTGCCTCCTCCGCGCAGGCGTCAAATTGGGGTGGGACATTTAGTCCCACCTCGGAAGGCTCTGAAGGAGCGCAGCGGTATAAAGTGAAAAAGTGCTGGAGGCTTATCGCCTCAGCACACGGGGTGAGGTCCCCTTCACCTGCCCGACTACCCGGCCTCGTCCGCACGCACGCCTCGCGGACCTGGCCCGACCCGACTTAGCCCGACCTGCACTCCTCACCCACCACGTACGCCGGTGGGCCTGGACCCGGGCGCGACCCGTACCCGACTACCCGGTAGCTCTGGGAGAGCTTTCCTAAGAGCAGATTCTGTGAGAGAGAAACGCGGGGGGGTAGAGTAGGTTTTTGCCCGCTGACGAGAGCTTTGAAGTGTGCAGGCACAGGCGAAGAAGAAGAAGACGAGCGAGGCAGAGAAGAAGGACGACGAAAGCTGAAGGAAGGAGGAGCACTGTAGCAGCGGCGGTTTAAGTCGTCTGATTGGAAAATCAGACGACGCTCTAAAGGCAGAAAAGAGGAAGAAGAACAGGACCGCAAGGGAAAAGAAAAAGAAAGAGACAAGCAGAAACAAGAGCTGAAAGAATAAGAAGAACATCAACCCACTGCTGCAGATAAAGAAGACAAAAAGAAAAAGAAGAAAGAAGGAGAGACGACGCCCTGCAGTAAAAGGACTGCAGAGAAAGAAGGAGAATGAAGAAGCCGTGCCGCTGAGCAAGGGACCGCAAGAAGAAAAGCTTTACAGCTGAGGCAGAAAGAAGAAAGAAGAAAGAAGAAATAAGAAGAACAGAAGGCAGAAGAAGAAGACCACCAGGAGATAAACAAAGAAGAAAAACCAAAAGCCAAAGGGAAGAGAAAACAAAGAGGAAGAAAGAAGATATCAAATTTTTATCTCTCCCTCTCTCTCTCTCTTTATTTTTGTAATATTTTTTGAATTTGTATCTCTAGAATACAACTTGCTCCCTGAGTTCGACCTCGGGAACTCTTTTATTTCCGAGTAACAAATTGTATTAAACTGGTAACCACTTCTCTATACTATACTACGACGAAATAATAGAACTATAGAGGAAGGTCGTCACCACCCACCCCTGTCACATTACAGTTAGCAAATCGTTCTGTCAAAATATCAAAGGGTGTGGTGGAAGACGTGGTGGTTAGGGTCAATAGTCTCTGTTTTCCTATTGACTTTCTTATTTTGGATATGGAAGTTCCTAGCTCACTTTCTGATTGTCCGATCATCCTTGGTCGACCTTTCTTGGCCACAGCTCGCGCTCATGTCGACTACGAGTCAAGCTGTATTGAGATTGCCGATGGATCTGAGAAGCTCAAGCTTAACATCTTCAAGGCAACCAAAAACTTTGATTGCGATTGCATCAAGGATGACACGTCTGACGAGGACATGGCCGTCAGCGCGTGTATTGGACTAATTGGGACCTATTCTGACTGCTGTGGATTGCCTTTAAACACAGACGATTGCCTGACCGACACATATTGTGACATTCCCCCATCCCTCCCTTTTCTCGTACCTTCTCCTGACCAGACTTCTGACGAGGTTTTCTCCACTTCCCATACCTCATGGTCTGAGTCATATTTGGGCTACTCACCGTCGGTCCACACTCTTGAAGATCGGATTGCTCTTTCTTTCCCGCCAAATCGGGTGGAATTGCAACTCCACACTGGGACTTAGAGCCCAAATACTGCTCACTGGGGCTATCCCTTTTTGGATCCATCTATCCAAGATGCCCCTCTTCTTGGCCAAACTGAGGGCCAACTTTTTCCTCCTAACTTGTTTTCTTCTGATCCGCTTGGGACACTCTCGTCCCAAGGAATGCCAGATCTTTCACCATCCTCTCCCGAGCTGAAAGAGCTGCCTAATACGCTTAAGTATGTTTTCTTGGGACCAAATGAAATGCTCCCCGTAATCATTAGTTCAAAATTGACCAGGGAGCAAGAGTGCAAACTAACAAAGGTCCTTATGGAACACAAGGCAGCCATTGGATGGTCCTTACCAGACTTAACTGGCATTAGCCCCTCCTACTACACTCATCGTATATATATGGAGGGGGAGGCTCGACCTTCCCGCGAGATGCAGCGACGTCTCAACCCTAACATGCGGGAGGTCGTTAAAAAGGAAATTATTAAGTGGCTGGATGCAGGTATAATCTACCTGATCAGCGATAGCCCCTGGGTGAGTCCGATTCATGTCGTGCCCAAAAAGGTGGGACTCACCATCCGTATCAATGACAGGGGCGAATCCATTCCTACATGCACTCCTACATCTTGGAGAGTGTGTGTTGATTAGAGGAAACTGAATGCTGCAACTAAGAAAGATCACTTTCCGCTACCTTTCATTGACCAAATCTTGGAGCAGTTAGCGGGAAGTAAATTTTTCTATTTCCTTGATGGATTCTCTGGATATAATCAGGTGGCAATTGACCCCAGGGACCAAGAGAAAACCACCTTTACCTGCCCCTTCGGCACCTTTGCATTTAGAAGGATGTCGTTAGGACTTTGTAACGTGCCAGCAACTTTCCAGAGATGTATGCGGGTGATATTCCATGACATGGAGGGTGACTTTCTTGAGGTTTTCATGGATGACTTTTCGATCTTTGGACCCTCTTTTGATGACTACCTTGCTAACCTAACCCGTATCCTTAGGAGATGTATTGATGTGAACCTCGTGCTTTCCTGGGAAAAAAGTCATTTTATAGTACACGAGGGGATTGTTCTCGGGCATATCATCTCCGATAGGGGTATCGAGGTTGACAGAGCTAAGCTTGATGTAATTGCTGATTTACCTGTGCCTGCCTCGGTCAAACAAATCCGCTCCTTCTTGGGACACGTCGATTTCTATAGGAGATTCATCAAAGACTTCTCCAAGATTTCTAGACCTTTAACTCATCTCCTATCGACCGATGTACCCTTTGATATGGGCCCCGACTGCATACGAGCATTCACGCAACTGCGTGATGCTGTCACCAAGGCCCCTGTTCTCCAGCCACCTGATTGGTCCCTTGACTTTGAACTCATGTGTGACGCTTCCAACCTTGCAGTAGGAGCCATCCTGGGACAAAGACGCGATAGGCACCCCTTAGTGGTGTACTACGCCAGTAAGACGTTGGATGAGGCCCAGCGTAATTATACTACCACTGAGAAAGAACTACTGGCGGTCGTCTTTGGGCTGGAGAAATTCCGCTCTTACCTTCTGGGCTCGCATGTTATTGTATTCACTGACCACGCGGCCATTCGCCATCTCTTGCACAAGAAGGATGCCAAGCCTAGATTGATTCGTTGGATCCTTCTGCTCCAAGAATTTGACATTGAGATCCGCAATAAGGTCGGAGCCCAGAATGTTGTGCCTGATCATCTCTCTAGACTTGACCCTGACCACATTAGACTTACCCTGCCGATTAACGAGGTTTTTCCCGATGAGCACCTATTGGCAATTAATGTGGCAAGTGGACCTTGGTATGCCGACATTGCCAATTACCTTGCTTCTGGTTCCCTTCCATGTGGATGGCCTAAAAACCAGCCTGAGCGTCTCATTGCAGAAGCAAAGTATTATTTCTAGGATAATCCACTACTTTTTCGAATAGGTGCTGACCAGATCATCCATCGCTGTATTCCTGACAGCGAATTCTCCAATGTGCTATCCTTCTGCCACGATTAGGCTTGCGGAGGCCATTTCTCTAGGAGGAAAACTGCAGCCAAGGTGTTGCAGTGTGGTTTCTTTTGGCCCTCCCTTCATCAAGATGCACACAATTATGCCAAACATTGCACTAGGTGCCAGTCGTTAGGGTCAATGTCATGTCGTGACATGATGCCCTTGCAACCCATCCTAGCTGCCGAAATTTTGGACATTTGGGGAATTGATTTCATGGGTCCCTTTCCTCCTTCCAACATCTTTGAATACATCATCGTTACTGTTGATTATGTTTTGAAATGGATCGAGGCTATTCCCACGCGTCATGCTGACCATGTCATATCCACTCGATTTGTCAAAGACCACATTTTTGCACACTTTGGGATCCCTCGAGCCATTATCTCGGATGGAGGAAGTCATTTTACCCATGCTTCTTTTCGGGCACTTCTGAGGAAATATGGAGTCCACCATCGTATCGCATCTCCGTATCATCCTCAGACGAACGGCCAGGCTGAGGTGTCGAATCGGCAAATCAAGAAAATTCTCCAGAAAATGGTTCGGCCTGACCATGAGGATTGGTCCGACAAGCTGATTAACGCACTTTGGGTGTATCGGACCGCCTTCAAGGCTCCCCTTGGTATGTCTCCTTATAGAATCATTTACGAGAAGCCTTGTCATTTGCTCGTGGAGCTGGAGCACCGCGCTTATTGAGCGGTTCACCAATGTAACCTCGACCCAGACCTATGTGGTCAAGAAAGGAAACTCCAACTCCAAGAGTTGGAAGAGCTCCGTCGTGAAGCCTATGATTCTGCCTTAACTTTCAAGCAACGCACTAAGGCTTTTCACGACAGCTGTATTCGGCAGAAGGAATTTGAGCCATCTCAACAAATTTGGCTTTACAATGCCCGACTCAAATTCTTTCCAAGGAAATTGAAGTCCAAATGGACTAGTCCCTTCTTGGTCTCGAGACCATTTCCCAACGGGGCCGTTGAAATTGAAGATCCTAAATCTGAGCATAAATTTACGGTCAATGGGCAGCGTTTAAAACCTTATCTTACTCATGAACCTGCCCCCGTTGGAGAAACGGTTGCCCTATTGGATGGTAACTAATTTCGTGCCTCATTCTGAGTCCAGCTGGCGACGTTAAATTCAGCGCTCGTTGGGAGGCACTCCAGCAACACTCCTCCACTGTCACATACACTTCACTTCTCACCTTTTTCACTTCACCACCCACCATCCACCCTCCCTACCACCCTGCTATATACCTTGCACCTCAGCTCTCGTTCCCCGATCTTTGGATCTTCCTCTACCCTACCCTGCATGCATATGAGGACAGCATCGTTTGGCATGGGGGGGTGAATAGGCATCCATAGGATCTGGGTATTGTGTGGTATCATGCAACTTCCATCTATCTATAAATATGTACATAGCAAAATAAAAAAGAAAGGTGTTTAGTAATGATCTGAAGGCTGAAACAAAAATACAATAAGTGTTTATGGATATTCAACCACTGTTTTGAAGACTTTCTAGGCCACAGAAGCTTGATTCGCTCAGGCTCGGCTTAATTCACTTGAGCATTGACAAGATAGATCAGAATCTCTCCTAACTAAGGATGCATTCTTGTATCTGAGACATCAGTATAGGATCCGTTGGTTTGTTTCTACTCAAGAGCCTAAGTAATCTTGGTTCACACTACACATATCAAGAAAGACCAGGTGAACATAAGATCCAACCCTAGTGTTCATTAGGGAAGGTGGAGTCCTTACTTGTGCGCGTAGGTAGGCTTTTGATCCCAGGCTTTAGTCTTCTATCTAGGAGAAACTCTTTCCACCAAAAAGGAACTCTCCCACCAAAATAAAAGTATGCTCCTTCAAATAAAGTTGTAAGAGATATACTGACACTTGTTTCAAAAAAAAAAAAAATAGTGCAAATAAGTCAGTATATCTCGCAAATGTCTGTAAAGTCTGAAAGTTCGTCCCTACAAGGAGGGGGTGACGTAATAATTGCGGAAATAAAATATATAAAGCAATCTCACAAAATAAGCAATCACAAAATGTGCACAAGTAATTTTTAGGTGGAAACCCAAACCGGGTGAAAACCACCACCTAACCCTCTCGAGTTAGGATTTTCCGATCAACCAAGTTGATCAAATCCACTAACCGAATCACTTTGAACGAGGGTGATTCAACCTCAATACAACCACGCTACAAGTACGAGGGTAGCGTTCCTCAACCCCTTCTCTCCACGAGAAGGATTTTGTCCCACGAAGGAGACGGGAATTCGCAAAGCGAATACCCAACCAAAATACAAAGATAAAATAAAACAACAGTCCTATAGAGCCAACAAAATTAAACCTAGCTTCTATAGGAAATAGGAAACTCCCCTTTGCAAGGAGTGCGTCGACGATGACGCGGTG
Source organism: Thalassia testudinum (assembly GCA_037157565.1). NCBI lineage: Eukaryota > Viridiplantae > Streptophyta > Magnoliopsida > Alismatales > Hydrocharitaceae > Thalassia > Thalassia testudinum. The sequence goes on from JAZHRO010000062.1 coordinate 41,639,668, forward strand.
CGTGTGCCACGCGATGGCGCAACTTTGCTCTCGTGGACAACGGCGGGAGAGCGGGTGCGCAACGGTTGGATGCTCTCAAGATGTAGAACTTGAGCTTGGAGAGCAAGAACTTCTTGGACACAAGAGTGTGAAAATGTGTAGCTAAGTGTATCCAAGTGTATTTCTAAGTGTCTCTTATGTTGTGTTTTTTAAGTGTAAAGGCTCCCCTCTATTTATAGAGGCCTTAGGAAGGCTTTGGAAGGCTTGGAAAAGCTTCCATAGCCGTTGGGTGCAAAGCCCAAGAGAATCAGGCCGAAATCAGGACAATGATTACATTTGACAGGGTTATCAGACGTCTAACTCTGGCATCAGACGTCTGGAAGGCCACTTTAAGACGTCTGATTCCAAGGTCAGACGTCTGATTCTATGCGGGTTTCTCCCTGACTTGAATCAGATCTAAACAGGGTTTTTGTGCAAGTCCATCAGACGACATACAGGACGTATGGCACTAAGTCTGGACGTCTGGAAACCTACTTTTACCGTGGGAATTGATTTCCAAACGTTGCAACGGCTAGAAAATCTCTGAGAAGAGATTTTGGGTCAGCCGAGGCAAAACGGTCATTTATCAGACGTCTGGGAAGACCTATGGACATCTGATAAGGCTCTAACAGTCATATACTGCCGTGCTTGCTAAGTTAGCCAACGGTCCACTATCTGGACGTCTGGCAAATCCATCAGACGTCTTCTAAGACGTCTGGTCTAAGGTCTGGACGTCTGATTTCATCAGACAGAAAACTAAGTCCAGCCTAACAGTTATCAGACGTCTGAAACTACAGTCAGACGTCTTAAAATTCTTTATCAGACGTCTGATTTTGGTATTAGATGTCTGGAAATGCTTTTTGAGCCCTATATTGGTTTTCTAAGTATTCTACAGAAAACCTAAGTATCCTAGGGTTGTGCAGGTGTTCCTAGGACTACTTTTAGGGTACTTTGAGGCTCTTTAACATAATGTTCTAAGGAATCAAAAAGAGCAAGAAAATAAATAGAAGAGATACATGAAAGGATAAAAAAGAATCTATCCTATTCTTCTTGTCTTCCATCTCCAATCTTTCGCTCCACACGAACCTCCTGTGTTTTCCGTCAAGCTCCTCCAATCCGTCCTGGATGCGAGCTTGAACTCCGTCTAAACACGTCCTCATTTGCAATTGACCTGAAATCTAGGACTCAAATTGCAAATGTTAAATAACACGTGTTTTGTTATCATCAAAACAAATGATCGTGGTGCTCTAGCACCAACAAAGTCTTCTCCCTAAAAAGTTTTTCAGGGCAAGTTACAAATACCTTGTTTCTACCATATATTCTTTGAGCCACAAATGTGATAAAATGGGAGTTGAGTTTTCCATCATCTTTTTAAGGGTCAATCCGAAGACGCGAGCTAGAACTGGGACCAACCTGCACTTAAAGATTCGTGAAACCCTGGGCTTGAGTCTTAATGTTCATCTGGTCAGTCTTGATCCTTCACTATGCACAAGCCATAATCTCTTGAGCTCTCGAGTACGGCAAAAACCTTCCGAGTCCTGGAAATCGTACTTAAGGTTTAAATATCAAGAGTCAAAGTTAGTCAAGAGATAGTCTATGTCACATAAAACTTAAAGTACGGGTAGTCTTCTCTGCAATTGGTTCTCACAATATCCAATAAATAAACACACCCATGTCACCTCAGAAGAAAATCTTCAGCTTAAGATCATTTCTAAATACAATACAAAATACTCCAATAGATATGCCATCTTGTGTTATTTCCTAGCACTGCCATTGCATATTAGGTAGCTATAGTTGCATTTGTAAAATTGACACATGCATGCATTTATTTGAGAGGGGAGGATAATGCAAATAATTGGCCATGTAATTAACGTCTTCATCAAGGGTTGCATTGCAAATTCACATCCTCATTTTTTTATTTTGACTTTGAATTTCTTCTCCATCGTGTGGCTCAGGGCATTGGCATGCACATCTTCGCGCCATTCCTCTGCCTGCAGCATGGCGGGACTTGCTCTGCTAGCAGCATGGCAGGGGGGTTGCATCTTCTTCTTTAAAAAGCCCTGCCCTCTCCCTTGCACAAAGGGAGCCGGGGAGCCTGGAACACACACCACCACAGACACCCTTCCTCCAGGCCATCGTCCTCCCCTCTTCCCCTCCATACCCAGTAGCTCTTCCACTGAAGAGACACACTGCGGGCAGGAGCAAGCTCACAGTGGTCCTACGACCACCACTGTGAGTTCCACCACCACCCAGCTCCTTCGTGAGCAAGTGGGCGTGGTGGTTTCATTCTCTGTTTCCATCACTGAAGCCCTTGCCGCCATTGCTAGAGCTCCAAGCTTCGGAGCTCCAGCAGCAGCAGCAGCCGCTGCACACGCCCCTGCAAGCCATCGCAGGCCCTTTCCACGTGCGCAGGCGCCTTCCAGCGCTCCTGCGCATGCAAAATCGGTCGCAACCTGTTGTCCATCCCACGCGGCACTATAGCTATTGTTCACGCCTCTCAGTGTGACACTGTAGCTACAGTGTGGTGACAGGGGTGTTTCTCACTTATCCGGTCACCGCACGCTCTCTCTCCTCGCTGCGACCGCCTCCAGCCAGTCGCCCACGTCAGCTCCAGTGCCTGCATCAGCGCCCGCGCCTGCGTCTGCGTCCGCTTTCATTTCAGCTCGCAGCACAGTGCGCTGTGCTATGTAGTGCACTGCGTTGTGCTCTCTCCCACATTTCCGCTCCTACCTGCGCACGAAGGCAGCACGCTCACCCACTCCAGCGCCTGCGCATAGCCTTACGCGCCTGCGTCTATGCACCCGCGCACCAGATGACGCCCACTGCCGCCAGATGCCTTAAACGCCCTCTCTCACACTCCTCCAGTGTGCACTCCTCACTCATACACACACCACACTCGTACACACACTTGTACACTCACACACTCACTTGTACGCACCTTTACATACTTATACATATATATTTATATATTTATATATATATATACATATTAATACCTATACAACTAAATATAAGTATATATACATATATATATATTTATACATATATACATACATATATACATATATATCTATAGATATAAATACATATATATATATATACGTATACCTATCTATATATATCTATATACATATATATCTATATAGTTAAATATATATACATATATATCTAGTTACAAATATATATATATATATATAATTACATATACACCTATATAGTTACAACCCTATCTCTATATATATACACACATATATATACATATATATATATTTACATACATATCACCTACTTGTATCCATACGCACTAGTCACTCCACCATGCGTTATATCGTGGGAATATCTGTACCAGTTGCTGATATTTCCTGATACCTGCGTAAAGAAAGCGCCTCCGCACACACTCCCACACATCCATCCTACACTCTATGCGGCACTTCGTCTTGTTGGTTGCGTCTTTCTAGATGTGGACCAACTCGACACTGTGCTACACACCATTTCCACTTCCACCCCCACCCCTATATATATAATATATATATATCTATATATATATATACTATATTTATTTCTCTACAAAGCAACCTATCTTATTTTTATTTCTCTTTTGTTTCCTGCTATTAAAAAGATAAAAAAAAAAGAGTAAAAGAGAAAAGATAATCCTTGTCTTGCAGGTACTTGGTTTTACGAATGGCGAGACCAGTTTTTTGGGGAACCCTAAGTTGGCTCAATGCCAAGAACAATTTGGCTCGAAGCCAAGGACCTGATTTTGAGGGTGTACCTCAAGGATAAAATTATCAGCAAAAGAATCTTAAATAGAAAAAAAACCAAAACCATAATAAACGCACGGAAGAGATACGTTTTAGGTAAGGCATAGAAACTTCTTCACCTTTAATCCCCGCCTCCCTGAGATCGACCCTGGGCCTAAAAGTGACCATGATAAAATTAAGTAAGCCAGGTTAAAAATTTTGTAAAAAGATGGTTAGGCTCAATTTAGGTTAACCACTATACTCACTTCAACGATAATTTCACCATATTAACACAACCTGTTCGAGTCGTAACACTTGCCACCTTCCTATCGAGTTGGCACACCAGGCTTACTGGGCTGTCAAGTAGTGTAACATGGATCCCCAGTTAGCCGGTGCACAGAGGATGCTCCAACTCTTCGAGCTTGAGGAAATTTGTCAGGACGCTTTTGAGAATAGTTGGCTATACAAGGACAAAATGAAAGCCGTCCATGACCGGCTCATCCATAGTAAAACTTTCAAGCCTAATCAGCAAGTTTGACTTTTTGATGCCCGTCTAAAACTCTTTCTAGGGAAGCTCAGGTCTAATTGGATAGGACCATTTAGGGTGGTTAAGCCCTACTCCAATGGGGCAGTTGAAATCGCTGATTTGAACACTGGGCACACTTTCACAGTCAATGGCCAGAGATTAAAACACTTCCTCACCCAGGTTCCCCCGAAGGAGGTTGTCACCCTCATTGAGGGATGACACAAAGCACTGCCCAGTTGGAGGTGTTAAACTCAGTGCTTCCTAGGAGGCAACCCAGAAGATTCAGACTGATTAGGTATTTTACTTCACTCAGGTAATATCTTTTTGACCCCTGTGCATCCATGTATTTGTCAATGAGGACATTGTCTAGCTTAAGCATGGGGGGTGGTAAATTGCATAATTCTGAGTTCATTTAATCAGTTTGAATAGAATAAAATAAAATAAAAAAATTTTGAATTTGGGAAGAAAAAACTTAGGCATTAGAAAATTATCAATAGTGGGAAATAATACGGAAAGAACTTGAGAACTTAGACTTTTCAGGTCTTCAGGCTTAATCAGCCCTAGTGTCCGTTAAAATATGGATTTAGCTTCAAATCCTTACAACCTTAATCTATTCTAATCCACAAACTAAATAAGGTGATAAGTGTACGACTTATCAACTCGGCTTCTAACTCAGAAGGACTTTTAGTCTAAGCATCTGCACACATTTTTTGCACAGACTCACTCCTCGGAGATTCTGACAGAAATTGGGTAGCTAATGAACTTTCTAGGGTGGTATGGCTGGCAAGTTGTCATGGATAACAACCCATTGGCAGGTTGTCCAGAGCCTAGCCACGGGACCACTTTCTTTTTATTGCCTCTAGGTAAATTTGAGATCAGGGAAGCCACCTACCAAATAAAAGAAAAAGAAGAAGAAAAAAAGAGAACAAAATAAACCACACTTCACCACACGAGTATAGCTAGAAAGCGATCGTGGGTAACAGCCCATTGGTCGGTTGTCTAGACCCCAGCTCGTTAAATGCACAAAAAGAACCAAAACACTTAAGGAAGAAGCAGGGAAGTAGAGCAAGCCGGGGCGATATACACTAGAAAAATCCTTGTGTTGACCCTAAGTAAAACAAACATAGGGAGAAAGCTACCGATCGAACAAATACACCTTCAGGCAAAACACTCCCTTTTCCGGTCACCTAGGGACGTAGAAACCTGAAGTCTATCTAAATTACCGTTGAGTGAGTCTCACGATCTTCACACTAAGATGCTTAGCACTTGGAGTTTTTTTCGAGTTTTGGGCGGGTTGGGTAGCCGAAAAAAGTTACCAACACATTCTTAACTCCAAAAATTAAAAATAAGAAAAAAATGAAAAAAAAAATATACATGCCTTAAAGCAAGGATTCAGGCGATTCATATTTTGGCAGACACCCAAGCGCTGCTTAGTCTCTGTCGATCAGGATCTTAGTATATTTCTTCTTATTAACAAGTGATGAAATGTCCAAGTAATTACTTCTTAAATTCTGACATGAAATAATGGCTAGAATAAACCTTGCTAGGGAGTAGCAAGGTGTAAGCATGGGGGTATGATAACATTGCATTGTATAATGCTAACTCTGCCAAAAGGAGACGATCTTAAAGGTAAAATGCACAGAGGATACATCATAAATAGGAATAGGAGCATGGCATGCATTGCACATCAAGATTGCTTATAATGCATTATTAACGGCCATGTGTACAAGTATATGTCAAAATAGGCCTCAGATGAATGATCAGACCGCACGGATGGACTCAGAGCGACGAACGGAGTCCAACGGACTCGAAATTGGCTAAATCTGACATTCGGAGCTCCCACAATTGGCCTAAGAAGTTCTGACCATTAATTTGATGATCAACAGTCATGAGGCCGCCACATGTCAGCCTTGCCGCACCCTCAACCTCCCTTCATCGCGTGGCACCACTTTAAGCCATTCGATTGTAGATCGGATGGCTGGAAATCACGCACCCGCGCCCTCCACATCCACACACCAACACCACTGCCTCCACCACAGGATGAATCTCGGTTGTTAATCTTCAATCGGACGGCCCTGCCATGCTCCATGCTCGTGCGCCTCACTTCCTCGTCGCGACCATTGGCCGCACAATGCATCGGTAGTGCCATTGCAATTCACCTGCAGGGTGTGGGTTCGAATCGCCCTCTGCAGTGCAAATTCAAGGCGGGATTGGTGCGTGCGATTTCGGCTGTTGATGTGCGATCGAGTGGTTGGCAGCAGGCGCGACGCAATCTTGCGCGTCCAAGGCAGACGCCTGCGATGACGCATGGGGTGCGAGCGTAGCAAGCGCGGTCCAAGTGCGCGCCCCACTAGCGATCTCGACCGTTCGATCCGCGATCGGACGACCCACAGCACGCACACACGGATCGCGCGTGAAGAGGCATAGCGTGCGCGTAAGACAGCTGGGAAGGAGGCTTCACCGACGCTTTTAGCATGGGTTTAGCGACGTCCCGAACGTCGCTAAAGTCCATACTTAAAATAGAAACCTCTTCTTCCTATATAAACCCCTCCCAACCACCCATGTAAAGCATTCAATTCACCTTGCAAGTGTTGTAACACCCTCCTAGCACCCTTTAGCCCCTCCTATAATCAACGGAGTTGACGAGCCACCGACGGAGCCTCCCTTCACTGCCGTGGCCGCCTCGCCTTCTCCTCTCTCTCTCTCTCTTTCTTTCCCTTTAATCTAGCTTTACTTCCTTTTTATTCAAGCATTTAGCTACCGTTGTATTTGTAAAACTTGATTTGCATGTTTAATATAGTGATGATGTTGTTCTCCATCTTGCTTTGAGAAATTGCTATGATTTAAAAGACTCTAACCCTACTCTCTCTCTCTCTTTCTCTCTCTATCACTCATTTTCTACACGTCTTCTCATAAGCAAAAACTCGTTATTTTCGTGACATTAAGTGATAAAGAAAATCCGATTTTTACGCCTCCCTATGATTGACACTCGGACTCACATCCGTTTCTTCTTTTAAAACCGACGTTGCGAGCACGAACTATAATGATCCTTTTAAACATGTCTTTCTCACATCACCTTCGTATTAGGAGTTATAGTAAGAGGCATCGCTCCTGTGGTGTTGAACTATGCTACTCATGAAGGTATATTCCTATCTCATGGGACCCCAGAAGAGAGAAAATTAGCTTCTTCTATGTGATTCCAATTCTAAGGTGTTTTGTTCAATTATTGATTAGTTTTGGGAATCTATTGATCATCATTTAAAAAAAAAAAAAATTGACTTCACTCGTTTGCGATACTACAATGAGATTTGATTGTGTCCTTTCGTGGGATCAAAGCCTAGTTGATCAGGGTTTTGATTGACAACACACATATTTGGGTTTTATCGCAATTAGATAGTAGAAAATTGAATGAATAGAACTGAAATGGGTTCAAGTTCACCTAAAGAACATTTGACATTCATGTCAAATGCCTGATGTTCATAAAATAGGATGTCTGATCATCAAATCAGACAACCTATAGGCATGTTGGATGTTCGACATTGGATGTCAGGCAACTAGCATGCATGATCAGGGTTTTAGGGCACCTGATAGAAGTATTAGACGTCTATTAGTGCAAAATAATTCATTTGACTCAAGTGGTAGACATCTAATACATGAACAAAAATTGTTTTCTTCAGAAATTGGCTCTGGTTCAATAATTGGCTTTCTAACTCGAGTTCAAGATGTCCTTTTTGATGAAACAAGATGTCTGATTAACTTGTCAGATGCCTGATTTCTAAAGAATATTGATTCTTAATCTTTGGACTTGTTGACCTTCACATCTGAACCTCTAATAAGGGTTATCAAATGTCCAAACAGTAGTGGAACCTAGATTCTAAATGCAATTTAACCTAAAATCAAATTATATTCAGTACTAACAATGATGAAAAACCTAATATGTGTGTTCGAGAACATTCTCTTATTTTTCCAAGGTTTTATGGATTCATTTGTTAATTTTTTTTTTTTATGTTTATTCATGTGGATGTCACCCGTGTAGAGATAGGTGTGTATAATCATCAAAATCAGACAAATTGGAATTGTTTTGAAAAAATAATTTTAGAATTAATTTGATTATTTTTCGAATTAAGAGATTTCAAAATAATAGGATGCCAGCATACATTTCACACAATCTCAAATTAAGGTTACAATTAGTAAAATAACAAACCGTTCTCACTTGATTAATTAGTAATCATAGGGGACTTTATAATCGCATCCCTCGACATGTGATGTTGTGATGAGTGTTTTCTGTATGCCACATTTTTCTGCAATTTTGATGGTTTGATTGTGAAATGATGATACGATGTGATCATAGGCATACAAAGTGGAGTGATTGTAAGCAAGTTGTGTTATTTTGATTGAATCCCTATAATTTAAGAGCCCTTTACATATGGTAGATTTTTATGTGTGGAATATTCTTTTGTGGATGTGAATGTGATGAGATCTCAAACATGAAACATAAAGGAAGATTAGAATATGATTCAAATCTATACTAGGTCAATGATTAGTTAATTTAATAAGATTAAATTAAACTTTTCCTCAAAATATGACCTACTTAAATTGTTAGTATGATTGGTTCACTTATTTCCAAAATGCATCAACGGATAGTCATGGCGATTATGATTCATATGTTAGAGTTATGTACCTTGAGTAAACCAATCTAAGTCGCACTTAATCAGTGATTTGGATCTGAATGTCAAATCATGTGGACACACTTATACGTTTAGATAAGTCCCTCAGTATAATTGGGATAATGTACTATAGCTATGCTGGATATACTGATGACAAGTATCGAAGATCCAAATAGTTTGAATCGAGGATTTTAATAAATCATCAATAACCTTCATGATATCCAACTATTGTCTCTGGTTTAAGAAGAGATGGCAATCTTGTTAAGAGATTATTTCCTAATTGATGCCCTTGATTCATGTTCTCTACATGAGAATAGAGATTCGAGACTATTACGCAAGTGGAGTCAAGGAGTTAACTCGACGAGATGGAGATGAGAAAGTCTTTTTCTTATCACTATTATAGAGAATGCATGTGTCCCCTCTGACTTGAGAAAGATATGCATCTCTGTGTTTGAATATGCAGATTTGGTGGATCGATAGTTAATGCACCCACCTTGATATTGAGATTGAAAAGTTGGTGTACGTATAAGGACACAAGAGACATGATTTTTTGAAGGTATCACATAGATCTGCTATCGTAAATATACACAGTAGATCGGGAGACTCGAGCTATCTCTTCCTATATTGGGAAATATTACTACAATAAAAAATACCTAATGTAATAAATAAATAATGATGATTTATAAAATTTACTGTTATATTTAAATGTAACAACAATTTTAAATATTCGTTCCTATTACTTCTATAAACAATGATGATTATTTAATTTCATCGTCATATATTTTAACAACGAAAAACATCGTTGCCAGGACTTTCAAATACCGACAAATAATCAGTGTCTGATCTCTTATCTCAACTTAAAGAAAAAAAATATTTACAATTTATACAATTACATCAATACCCCAATCCCCTGTTACGTGTGAGCTCTCCTCCCTCTTCTCTTTCTCCCCTCTTCCTCTCCCTCTCCCTCTCTCGATGGCGATGGCAATGGCGATGGCAATGGCGGAGGAGGAGCTGATTCCCCATGGCGGCACGACAACGATGGGTATATATGTAGTCCTTTCCCTCTCATCCTCTTCTCTAGGGATGATATGATCCCCACTAGATTCCCCACTGCATTCTTCATCTAAGTCTCTAAATTTGGATCCGAATCTCATCTGCTCATTCTTGCCGCCCTCTAGTTCTGGATTTTTGCATCTGCTCCTTTCGATTGTCGTCAATCCGCTTTGTTTCAGTTGATTTTGCGAGATATCATTCTCAGTGGTTAGGGCTTTGAAGTTTTTTGGAGGCGACGGGGTCAGGATTGGGGTGCAAGAGTGCGAGATGCGGTGGTGCTCTGGTCTTATGCACATAAAATGCTTGCTGAAATGCCCAAATGACTTTTGTTCTGTTAGGACTGGAAATCGAATTATGCACACCGGTGGGATGAGAATGGTTCCCATGATTTTACCTGATGGTCCCCTCGGCTATGTTCTTAAGTGCATCTCTTTTGGTGCATTTACAAGTTTATGAGAATCGATTTTTTTTACATTAATTACTTTGGTTTTTGCCTTTTTAACCCATACAACAACCAGGTGCTTAATCTTCACCCCGTCCCCAAATGAGATGGCATGAAAAAGCAACAACAGGAGGGAAGGAGAAAGGGGAAGTGATGGAAGCCATGGTCGTAAATACTGCCCATACTAGTGAAAGTAGATTGAAGCCTAGTGATGTAAGAGGTTCACCAATCAACTGTTTCATTTTGATTTACCTGTTGTCTATGTTTTCCAAGTTTCTTGTGTTGACAAATGTTGGAGAAGATGGAAGAGTGCTTGTACTACACATGAACTAGTTTTTAATCTCCATTAATTTATGCAAAAAAAAAAAAGAATTATGCATACCAATTGTTCGCTAAAATTATCCAATGAATTGTTCTTTCAGGTCTAATTTCAATGCTTTTCTTAGTTAAAGAAGATTTAAATGTTGATTTTTTGAGGAAAAAGATATGGAGATGATGTACGTTGGTTTAAATCAATAGCTTTTCCTTTTTTTCTTCCCTTTGTTAGGAAATTTTTAAATTCTCCGTTAAATATTTCTTTATGACATTTGTGGCATCTACATCCATCGAATCTCTCCAAAATGTTTTTAAGATCTTGATTCTGATGCATCTCTCTCCATCAGTATTGGAAGATTTTTAACAATTAGACAAGTGTTTTTACAAGCTACATTCTATGTGCCACAAGTAAAGTGAGAAAATGCTACATCTAATGGCTTCACCAGTAGCAAAGGTGAATGCATAATCTTGGCAAGTGTCTGTAGTGTTGACTGACTCCTAACCAACATGTTGTGCTTGGGTATCTCCGAAATTTAGAGTATCACAAAAAGTTGCTTCAACATCCCAACATAATAGAGGTGGTGCCTTCTTTGGATATTCCTATGTTATAAATTAACATGCTTATGTGAATGTGTAACAGATCTTAGAGGCCAACAACTTGAAGCATGCACCTTATGATGCAAAATTTACAACAAAAGGCTACAAAGATTTTTACTTGCATCTTGCTGCATGGAAAGTAGACAAATTTCTTGCTTGGTAAGATTTTTAATTTACAAGAGAATAAGTTTCACTGGATTTTAAGTTTATTTTGGAAGACAACATAATTATTTCAATATCTACAAGGTTTTGGTAATACCCCTCAGGTTAATCATTTGATCCTTACAAGAGCATCAAGCATAGGGGTATTGTTTGTGTGATAGCAACAAGTGGGAGTAGGTGTTGGTTTTAATTATATCCCTCCATTTATTAAGGTTTATATTTTGCTTTTAGAGTGGTCACATATAGGTTCAAGTTTTTTTATATACATAATTTACGAGTACTCATGTGATGGCTTTTTTTCTTTATTTTACAATCATGGAACTTCCATTGATCTTAAAGCATAAATGCTTTCTTTTCATGCTGCGTATGGTTGAAATACTATGTCAAAAGACAACTAAATACTTATCAAATATTTAGTACTATAAAGTACTAAATAATTAAAGTGTATTAGAATAATTAAAGTGTATTGTTGTTATACTGGATGATGCCCTACATTCTAAGAACAAATACATGAATTTGTCATTGGTTTCCAAGACCATCAAGCAACTCTATTTCTCATCACTATGTGGTATGTTGTAGATTGTTCAAATGTGCCATTTGTCTCTTCATATAGGATGTGATAAATTGTTTCAGCATTTATGAATTGGAGTATACTTGTGGTGTGCTTGTTAGCATTATCTGGAAGCCCTTTGTATGATGACCATTAACAGCATATAGGCTCCCAATACCATCTAAAGATGTAGCATTTAGCCTTACCTGGATGATTACCCTACAGAATGTAGAAGTGGAGTTATATGCATTGGACTTGACACGTGGGAACTGTTGCATATCATTGTTTATCTTTTGACTCATTGTGTTACATAGTTTTCCTTTTCATACAACTTAGTTAAAATCAACACAAAAAAAAGAACCATTAAGAGTGCCTTTTTGGTAGTAGTGACGAGGATGGCATTTTATTTTGGAAAAGGAGGATGGCAATTTTTGAGTGGACTTGATACATGAGTACTTGATTTTCGTGTGATAACGCATGATTCGCATGGCAATAAGTACTTCCCAATGTATTAAATTGTCAGGTTCTAGTCTTCCAATCTTTCACAGCAATTGATCTATCCAAGAATCGAGAGATGCCTAGGCCTAGTCCCAATAGCTCAAATATTAGGGGTATGCCACGTGAATTTAACAAAAGAAAATATTTCTTTATTTTTTGTGATTTTGTTTGACGTTCTATAATTCAATCTGCTGATTCTATTTATCCCATTGCTCTGCACATATCCTTATTTCAACCATTTGAAAGGATTCTATCTTTTGTAGGTTCAAGAATAAATGTTTTCCTCTATCAAGTAGCCTTTTGTTGCATTTCTGAAGCAACTAAATACTATGTGAGGATTTTTTTTCCCAACATGTTTCATTTAGAAAGGTGACAAGGTTTCATTCTTCTGATGGAAGTTAGTTGTTCATGCTATCATGTATAGATGTTTAGGCACTACTAGTCAAAAGGACCTATATTTTGAGATATTTACATGGTTATATCTTGCCTTGTATTTACATGGTTACATAGTTAATTTGAATGTACCTCTTTTCAGGACTCAAATTGGGGTCATCGTTTAGCTGATCATTCACTGAATACTTGCGCGGTACTCCCATGGTAATTACTAATTCATTCTATGGCACTGTACCTTTTGTTCTATGTTTGCATTAACCCCCCCCCCCCCCCCCCCAAAAAAAATCATCTTTGATTTTTACATGTCTTGGGATCATGTGCAGGGAAAGTGTGGTATTGAGAAACAACCTTCCTAGCTTCCACATTTTATTGCAGCTACTAGTATTGAGAAGATTTGATAGGTATGATATGCTTTTTTTTTTTCTGGTTAGTATACCTCAAATCATATACTACTAGGAGATCGGTGGGTCTCTACTCAATTCTCAATACTCAAATGAATTTGAAGAAATTCAGTTCATAGGTTATAACTTATCTTTGGGTCTATTACATCTAGTAAGTTGGTTTTTTTTTTAAGCATAGGCAATTTGTAAATTGCAATGTTGTAATCTTAGATACCATCTTATTTTTTTTGTCAGTACCTACAAAGACACCATTTTCCAAGGTCTGCCATGATATAATCTTTTTAAAATATCTCTAACAGCTAAAGTATCCTTTGGCACTCCATGATCAGGCCATCCAGTGTATTGACTATGAAGAATAGGCAATGAGGGCATCTCCAACTGCAACAAAAGGGATGAACACTGTATGTCAAAAGGCTAAGCATATGACTCATTCTTTTTTCAAATCTGTTGTCACTCACAAGTATCAACATAGAAAATGTCATTGCCTTGTAGCATAACCAATTAATTAGCTCCAGAAAAGGCATAATGACAAGGCATAATGACAGCTTTAATGAGAAAAGGGAAACTCTTGAACCTGTCACTATTTAGTATACATATTCCATGAATATTGTATTCTTGTGTGTCATTACCTTGCAGCATATACAACTCTATAAATGCAAAAGTGATAGTGCAATGTGTGCTCTTCTTTTTTCCTTTTAAATGAAATTATCCTTTTCCATAGTGACTGTTCCTGGATTAAAAGAAGATCACATTTCCTTTATCAAGGGAGGACATAATTGACTACTTTCTAGCTAGAATAATAAATCTAGTTGATGTATTGCTTTGAAGCTTTGAACTAAAAGCTCATTCGCTTTTCATGGTGGTTAAACTTGGATTGGCAATGGAAAAGCCATGTGGTAGGACTTTGCTTGCTTGGTTGTTTCTTAAAAGAACATCATCTCGTTAGTCATCCACTGCATTTTAATTAAATATATTACTTTGAGCTTTCTTGGACCTACCCAACTTATGCATTCTTCTCTTCTTGAATCTCTTCTTTATGAACTTTTTGCAAGAACAGGAAAAGTAATGCACTATATTAAAATGGTGATATGACCCACTATTACTAATTAGGGTGGAAAGAAAGAATCCTCAAAGCTGACTCCAATTGAAGGAGCACAAGACTTAATTTTGGTTTCAAATTTGACCTCTGTCATCTAATGCAATACTATAATGAATAGGCAGTCTCCTCCTAACAAGAATGTGGCATCAAAGACCATGATTAAAAGCAAGATTCTCTCTATTTAGAGTTCCATGATTTGAAATAGGTACATATTAGTACCTTTATCTTCAGTTGGGTTCCATTTGGTTTGTATAATTGATGGCAGCTATCTTTTGCTTCTTATGTTCACAGTTGGCATTCTCTCTAAATGGTATATCTTATCATACTTAGATAGGGTAATATGATCCTTTTATTTAATCATCTCAAATTTAAGCATGTATTGACTTTTGTGCTTACGAGACTTTCATCGAGTAAGGAAGTAATAATAATTTTGTGCACTTGGTACTTAATCACAATACTTATCTGGAATAAATATGTTGCAAAGAACTGCAACTTCTATCTACTATTTGTAGTCATCATATAGTAATTATTCTCTCTAAATTCTTTATGTTGTTTGACAATTTATCCAGGTGCCACAGCAGACAAATGATTATGATTGTGGGCTCTTTGTGCTTTACTTCATGGAGAGGTTTGTCATGGAGGCACTTGAAAGGGCTAGAAAGGAAGATCTTGACATGGTATGACTACTGAAAGTTGCATAAATCATATTACTACCTTTTTTTTTTGCTTTGCTAAAATAGTTTGGCCATAGGTGGTTCCATGCTAACGAGGCCTCTGAACTAAGAAAGTGTCTTTAAGAGCTGCTCATGGAAGAATTTGAGAATGCAAGGTTGAAAGAGGATGATGAAGAGTTATCATCTTTATCAACAAGCTCTCCAAAAGCTAGATAGCACCTTTCACCATGTGTTCCTTCCAAGGGTATAGGGAGATAAGCAACCCTTTGTTGCTGATAAATCTTTAGGCATCATGCTACAATGGTTGGGAAATCAGTGCTTTGATGATATACAAGGACCTGCTGATTTGGGAGCATGATTGCCTTTGGTAATTAATTGGGTAATCCTCTTTTCTGCAATTTTAGACCTAGTTTGATATTCTACCCTTTGTTTCCAAAGGCTAGATTTATAAATGAAACGACACAAGGAGGTGATGCCTTGAGAATTCAGTCATGTCAAGGAGTCATTTTGTCAATGTTGAGGAAAGTGTACATAGCTCAAGTTGTGAACAAGATGGTATTTGGAAAGAGATACATGGAAGCAATGAAATCTCATCTATTGTCAGTTTATTTCTTGGTTTTTGGGTATAACTATTACTAGATATGCTTAGCTAGGAGTGCATACAGATCACAGTGGATTGACATTTGATTAAATCTGTAATCCAATCTACTCATATTGGATTGGAAATTTTTAGTTTGATTTAGTCCAGCATAAGGCCTAAAATGATTTCTAATCCAATTTGGATTTTTTTTGTATATTCGAAATAGTAAATATATATTTTTCTTATGTTTTTCCTAATTGTTACTGGAAAGCTTGAACTTGTCCACAGAAGAAGGCTTTGATGGGTCAGAGAAGTATCATATACACGTGAGATGATTGGTGGTGGCTAGGGATGGAGAGGAAAAGTAACAACTAGGACTTGAGGAATTGGATGGAGTGGTTAGGTGTTTGAATTTGATATAATGTTCTTAGGGAAATAATAATGCTCTCGAACAACTAAATTTTATCTTTAGATTGAACAAACTGCATTGTAGTGTCATTCTGATTCAGGCTATTTTCCAGTCCATTGGAAAAATTCGAATCTGATACAGGTGAGAAATTTGACCTTTTTTTGTTTGGATCACATCGGATTTGGCATAAAAAATAAAGTAAATTTTTATTTTCTAGGTAATTAAAATAAATTATAAGTATGATAAAGTGTTTTAAAGGATGATTAATAAATTTTTATATCCTTCTTATATTTCGAATAATTAATCGTTAGCATATTTTTTACAAGGCGACGAAAAAATTATTTTTAAAAGAAAGTAAAGACAACGAAAATATATGTCGCTAATTTAAAGTATGTGACGATTTTATTTGTCATTTGAATTCTCCAATGAATATATTATTCATTATAGATTTAACAACAACTCGTATAGCAATGAATGTGACGACGAATAAATTATTCTTTGACAAGTTATATAACGACGATTTATTCGTCATCATCTTTATAATATATTCGTTGCCTTTAATTATTTTTGTTGTAGTGTATGAAATTTCATTCATGATTATATGGGTCCTGAACAAACCTATACATGAAAGAGAAGACGGTCCTTTAGGAAAGGATTTGCTCTTCGTTCTCATCTTAATGATACAAGGAGAACATAAAAGTATGTGATCCATGATAAGATGGATAGTGAATTAGGGATTTAATCTTAAGGGTTACATATGTCTTTCCGTGTGAAGGATCCAAAGGATATTTGGAATATATGAGGTAAACATAGTATCATAATTCCATGAATTCTAAACTCCATTATTAGGGTAATGTAACCAATAATGATTTTGATGGGCTCCTACTTGTAGGATAAATCAAATGTGATTTAAGGAGTTAAATTACATCTCCTTAAATCACATTTGATTTGGTGATTAGTTGCACCTAATTTGATTATGTTAAAATCCAAGGGTTGGATTGCAATTAATTAATGTTTGGATATTAGATCTAAATATTTCATAAATTGTTATGGGCTTATCCTATAAAATTTAAGTAGGATTAAATTCCATCCCTTGGATCTCTATCCAAAGGATCCCATTATATTAAGATTAGGGTTTGGAATCCCTATAAATATCTCCAATAGCCATCAAGGGAAACCTTAATTGATTCTTGCCTAATTGTGTGCAAATCAGCTTCCATCGAGAGAGAAGAAGGCCATAGTCACTGCATCCCTCCATTTGGTTTTGGATGTAAAGTGGCCTTTGGAGAAGTCTTGAGGCTCCAACATGTTGGAGTCATGTGCCCTGAGTGAGCCAACCTAAGTCTAATCACTCTATTAGTGATTCTGATCTGAATGTCAGATCATGTAGGCAAACTAATTTGGCTAGATGGGTCCCCAGTACAATTAGGATGCTGTACTGTAGCCATGTTGGATATACTGATGACGAGTATTGAAGGATCCAAACGGTTTGGATTAAGGATTTCGATAAGTCATCAAGAATCATCATAATATGCAATTTTTGTCTCCAGTATGAGAAGAGTAGTAATCTTCTCTAGAGATTGTTACTTGACCGATGCCCTTGATGCACATCCTCTGCATGGGAATAGAGATTTGAGGCTATGACACAAGTTAAGTCAAGCAGTTGACCTAACGAGATGGAGATGTAAAAGTCCTTCTCTTATCACTATGATGGAGAAGGTATATCCTTTGACCTGAGATAGATATGTGTCTCTATTTTTTAATATGCACATTTGTGGATCGATAGTTGATGCACCAACCTTGGTGTTGAAATTGGAAAGTTGGTGTGCATATGATGTCATAGGTGACACATGATCTCTCGAAGAGATCACACAGGTCGATTGTCATAAGTGTATGCAGCAGATCAGGAGACTCAAGCTTGCTCTATGTATATTGGGAAGTATGAAATTCCATTCATGGTCATATGGGTTCTCATCAGGCCCATACATGAAAGAGAAGGAAACTGTCCTTTAGGAAAGGATCTAGTCTTTGTTTTTGTCCCAATGATATAAGAAGAACATGTGTAACCCACGATAGGATGGACAGTGAATCTGGGATTTAATCCTAGGGGTTGTATATGTCTTCTAGTGTGAGGAATTCACGAGTATTTGGAATACGTAAGGGTGACGTAGTGCCATAATTTTACTAATCTTGAACTCTTCATTATTAGCGTGATGAAACCAATAATGATTCATGTGATTTAAAGAGTTAAATCGCATTTAATTTTCTGATTAATTGCAACTAATTTTACTAAGTACAAAATCCAATAGTTAGATTACAATTAATTAATGTTTAGATACTATTACTAAATATCCCATAAGTTGTTATGGGTCAATCCGATAAAAAATCAAGTAGGATTATATCCCAACCCTTGGATGGAGATGCAAGGGTTCCCACCATATTGAGATTAGGTTTGGAACCCTATAAATATCTTCTTAAACCTATTGGGAACCTTAATTGATCATAATCAACCTTCATCCACGAGAGAAAGAGCCATAGCCATCGCCAGCCAAGAAGAAAAGGAGTTCTTCTCTAGCCAAATGTTCAACTTTAAGGGAGGAAGTCCAACTCTATAGTAGTCAGGTGGCTGATCAACCAATCGGAAGACCGATTACTTAAGGGGAAGGATTCTGGTGGCATGTGGCCTATTGTAGTCGAGCGACCAATGCGTCTGTTGGAAGATCGACTAGAATAGGGCTAAGAATTGATGCTTCGTGGAGGTGCGTGGGCTGTTGTAGCTGGACGACCAACGCATTTGTTGGTCATTCGACTATTATAGGGCCATGCCTTGACAACCCTCTTGGTGGTTCTCTGATCATGTGGAGTCAATTCTGAGTTGATTGTTGCCTCGTGAATCATGAAGGAAGTTGCAGAGCATGAAGGGTTTGCATCCTCGACATGAATCAAGTGTTCTTGACGTGAAGGGCTTCATTTACGTGTTGATAAGAAGGGAGTCGCTTTAGACAGGACTTATTTGAGGAGTCATAACACATGACGTGTTGTGCTACACCACTTATAGGTATAATTCATTACTCATGGGAATCTTGGAATGGGGAGATATTAGATCTTCCCATGTGGTTTGGATTAAATAGGTTGTTAGTTCTCGATTTCAATTTATTGGATTTTCAAGCATCAATCAAGTTTCGATTTGAAGAAAATTTTTAAATGCCTATGTTCAAGTTTTCACGATGCTATAGGGAACTAGAGATTGAATCGTTGAATTCTGCACCCCTTGACCAAGGTTTCGTTTTCCCCAACAGTGGTGTCAGAGCCTAGGTCGGTCTGAGTTTTATTAGAAAATGCTCGTATGCGTGTTTTAAATGCATTTAGATCCAAGAATCAGAAGTTAAAATTTTTTCTAATAAGTAATATGTAGGACGTCTAATTATTGAATCAGGTGGCCTACGAGGCAACTCAGATGTTTGACATTGGATGCCAAATGTTAAGTATGCATATCAGGGTATTAAATGTCTAATAGTAATATAAGATGTTCGATATTGCAAGATCAAACGTCTGATGGTTAAATTAGATGTTTGATATTGTAATAGGAAGGGTTCTTGTTCAAGCCATGTTCGATATTGGTCGTTTGAGAAGGTTATCAGACATCTAGTAAGAGAGTTAGGCATCTAATTATTGAAATATGATTTTGGTAACCTAGATTATTATTATAGGACGACCAATAAGAGTTGTTGGGTGATTGGACAGTATTGCAATCCTGATTTTGAATGCATTTATGACCTGAAATCAAATTTGGTTCAATCCAACCTTTAATGGAAAATCTGATATGAGTATTAGAAAATATTTGCTTGTTTTTTTTAGCAAATTTATTCTACTTTTTGGTTTTGATTTTTGTGCTTGTGGATTGGCTATGTGGATATGATCCTCGTAGGTCTAGGCACATAGAAATTTCAAATTAGGGTTTTACTAGTAATAACCAAGCATGCTCACATAATATGATTGACTAGTAATCATAGGAGAATTGAACATTTGCACCCCCTTGACATGTGATGTAATAGGTGTCTGTTTGTTGTTTTCTGCAATGTTTTTGATGGTTTTATTATTGTGGATTTATGATATGATCATGATGTCATGCAAAATGGAGTGTTTGGTGAGAGAGATGAGCTATTTTTTCATATAATCCTTATAATTTGAGATATTTTTACATTTGATGTAATTTTATGGAATGAATGCATATGTACGTGATTAGATGAATGGGGGTGCGATCTCAAACACTATCCATAGGATATGATTATAATGCGATTCCAATTCTAGACTAGGTCGAGATTAGTAATTTAATAAGATTAAATTGACTTACCTCAAATAGACCTAGTCAAATCAGTAGGACTGGATCCCTCAAGCGTCAAGCAGATTATCATGATAATGATGAACCGTTGGCCATTGCCAAGGCAAGGTGGGCATAATCACGGGGCTTTGCCAGTGAGTATGCTCTCCAAAGGGAGGGCATTAGTAATGACATGCATGTGAAGTGAATGCTTCATTTCTTGAAAGGGATAGGTCACATGGGAACCATCCCATTTGTAGTTCTTAGCCCAAAGGTTAGGTGCAGTCAGGAGTTTACATATGCAGTCTTAAGCACTCTCATCGGTGGTTTGACGCGCATGGTGTAGTGACACCAAAGGGCCAAAATGATATAAATGCACAAGTTGGACTTGAGAGGCAGAAAAGGTTCTCGCTTCTCTTGTTGAGATTATGTAGAGTGCTAAAACTGCTGCAATGTCTCAATGGAGAGGAGAGTCCATTCCTACTTGAGACAATACAATCAACATGTCTCTTAATTTGAGAGTTGTAGAGGGAACAACATTTAAATTAGATATAGTGGGAGACATTTGTTTTAAAATTACTGAAATATAGTGAATTTTCAAAATCTAACTACATTCGTGTTCACAAAAAATAGCAATTTTCAAAACTATTTTCGACTTGAATAAGTGCACTTAATAAGTGAATAAAACCCATTCACGACAAATGGTTTGCAGTGGTTGCGAATAGGTTGAAGGTAGATAATTTGGGATATGTGCTATGTTTTAGACCATTTGAGAACCTAAAAAGTAAAGCCATAGAGATATAATGAAGTTTAGCATGATGATAACGTGTTTGCAAAACACTACATCATTGAGCATTTGCTAATGGGATTGGTGGATTAAGAGAGTAGTTGTGAATATGCAAGTGCTATTATATTCAAGCTTGATGCTTTGGGCACTCGAAATATAGTTTTCTCCACACTTCAAAATTTCAAAGTGAGTTCAAAATTTTCTCTGGAAGAACACCTATTCCAGATGCAAGAGTTGGTTCTAGAATATGAAGTGTATGGAGGGGTCTTGTTTGAAGATGAGAAGCCTAATATGATCGTAGCATCTCTCCCCAACCTTTACAGTCGGGACTTTGATAAGGAAAACTTAAAAGAGACAATTCGTGTGTTGGTAGATCATCTACCTAGCATATTGGATCGTCTAGATGGAGTGTGTAACATCTTTAGGAAGAGGAAGCATTCCTCAACCTTAGAAGCTCAAGAAATAACAATTGACATATGGACTCCTTGAGAATCGTGAAAGGGTTGATCTTCGGAGGATTCAAGGTGAGGGTCACCTTGAGAATCATGGAGTTTGCAAGGTGCGAAGTGTTTGCACTGCACATGGCAGGATCAAGTGTTCTCGATGCGAAGGGTCTCATCCACTTATCGAGAAGAAGCGAGTCCCATGAGGTTGAGACTTATTTGAGGAGGCATAACACATGGGATGTTGTGCTTCACCACCTTATAGGTGTAATTTTGGACTCATGGCAAACCCGGAATGGGGAGATGCTAGATCTTCCCATGTGGTTCTGGTTATCTAGGTCATTATTGTTTTTTATTTCCATTATTTGGATTTTCGAGAATCATTCCAAGTATCTATTCGAAGAAAAGTTTTAAATGATTGGATTGTTCACGCTTCCGCGATGCCATCGGGATTCAAGAATCGAATTGTTCGATCCCTACCCTAAGGCCATATCCCAACATCGTGGTCCCCTCCAAGGCAAGGAAACTATAACCACGGGGCTGTGTTGTGGGTACTCTCCCCAAAGTAAGGGCATTAGCACAACATGCATGTGAAGTGGGTCCGCTCATTTCCCAAAAGGGATGGGATGTACATTTGTTCACTTGGATGTAGTTCTTACCCCAAAGCTTAGATGCATCTATGGGGCTTTTGTACATAGTTGCGCACACGCTTAATGGCGATTGATGTGAATGGTGTAGGGTACACCAAAAGGTCAAATCATATAGATATGCAAATTGGACTTGCAAGGTGGAAAAAGTTCCCGCTTTTCTCATTGGAATTGTGTATTTAGCTAAAGCAGCTACGCCATCTAAATGGAGAAGAGAATCCGATCCTACCCAGCGTGCCTCTTGGTTTAAGTGCTGGAGAGGCAATAAGATTCAAATTTGACTTAAAAGTAAGAACCTTCATTTTCAAAATTTTGAAATAAAGTTTATTTTCATACGTTGGATTTTAATCCACGTTAAAGTCTTTTCCAAATGATGAACCTCAGCCTGCTAAGCAAACTACTTGGAAAGAACCAACTGATAGGCCCTAACTATATGGCCTAGCTCCATAATCTCGAGCTAGTTCTGGTTGTTGTTTGCATAGAGTATGTGATTAAGGAGAACAAGCACAAGAACCTTAAGAACTCTTGAGAGATGGACTACAATGTAAATTGGGTAAGGATAACACTCTTGCCCGATGTTATATCCTAGGTTTGCTCTCTCAAGTGCTTTAAAAGAAACATGAGGAGTTGAAAATTGCCTTTAAAATCTTCACAAGCAAACATAAGTTTAGGGATGTGAATTGCATTGAACACTGCAACGTACTCAGGGAGTTGCTTTCATGTAAGATGAAGGCAAGGACTCCTATAAGGGAGCATGTTCTGAAAAAATATGGACATATTTTAGAATTCCAAAAGTTGGGGATGATGATTGTTGATGAGACCTTGTTTGCGAAAACCTAAGTTGATAAAACGGTCGTTGTAGTGTAGGAAATCGCAACAGTTTTGAATTTGTAAAGTCAAAGTCATAAGCTTTTCAAATAGAAATATAGGAGTCTGAGTTCGCAAGGAGGCATGCAGAGCTTTGAAATCATTTTCGAATCACTGGACGAGAAGTCTTTTTGGCATTTTCGTATTTTGAAATTTTGTTTGTTGTTTTGAAATAAGTGAACATGAAAGAGATGTGAAACTAACTACGAACTACGAACACAAAAGCGAGAACAATGCGGAAACTGAAATCTAACTAAGCAAATGATAGGCAATTAGAACTAATGAAACTATAAAAAAATAACTAGTAAGAAATGGAGATAATAGGAAGAAGAATTGAAATTTTATTGAAAAACATAACTATAATATAAATAGACGAATGCTTTAAATAGAACAAATAATACTACTAGAACTAGAACAGAAATATAAACTACATCTAGAACTAAAGTAAGCAAGATAAAGTCGTAGGAAGGCGGATGTAGAGTCGCTGAGAAGGATATGGAGAAGGCCTTCTAGTACTTTTTCCCGAGTAGAAGTAGAAGCCTCATGAGATGCGGCGGGAGGCGAAGACTGTAGAGGAAGAGGTGGAGTATGCATCCAACACATGGACTAAGGAGGGGAATTGAATGAGGAGGGTCGGTCGATCCTATGGTCTTATTTATAGCCAATTAGGTCTTGGAGATGGATGGCTAGGATTAACTAGTTGGTGATGTGGAACAGCTTATGAAGTGGTTGAAAATGCGAAAGGAAAGGATTTACGTGTTTGGTCGTTGTAGTTGTTGCCATTCAAACCACTCGCTTAATCATTTAGTTATTTGTATTTATTAAGGGAAACATGAGATGATCTTTTTTTTCTTTTAGTTAAGTTTGGCGTGAGTCTTGGCCAATCCCATGAGGAGGCGAAAGATTGGTTCTTTACTTAAGAAAATCTGCTTAGGAACTTTTATTCTATTTTTGGTGTTTTAATCATATACCAATTTTTTTGTCTTTTGTTAACAGGAGTGAGAGAATAGCCTAACTTTTTTTTTTTTGCCTTCTTTTTTAACTTTGTGATTTTTTTGTCATTTTTAGTAGTTACATGAAGATGGGAAATAATGAGGAACTATATGAAACACGGTCTTTTTGTCATTTTCGATTTTGCAATCTTTTTAGTCTTTTAATTAGTAAAGGAAAATGGAGACTCTCTTTTTTGTATTTTGATAAGGGAAAGGAAACAACAAAGAGACTACTATTGAAAACAAAATTCAACAACTTTCATTACTTGAATATGTACAAAACTAACTACTACAACACCATACTTGGAAACATGAGAAAAACACTAACTATTACAACCATGATGGTGGCTCACGCCACTAATACAAAACAACTTAAAGAAAAATATTTACAAGGATATCATGCACCAACATTAGTAATTAAGATAGTGGTGATGATGAGTGAAGTGTGGGTGGATCTTTGGTGCATGGTATAAGCTAGATGGGGATATGAAGTGGGAGTGAACATAGTTGTGGTTGTGGTGATTGGAGTGATGATTGTTCGTATCGATTTACGTGAAATAGATTAGATAAAGTCTTAGTATAGTCACGAAATCGAATCTAAACGACAATATAACAAAACTCGTGGTGAATCTCGGTCGATCTTTGGGAGGCGATGATTACGAAAATGATTTTGATTTTTTTCCTACGCTCTTTTGTTTGCGAATCTAATCTAACTGGCCTAATCCAAAGATCGCAGCCTGATTTCAAGGATATGCAAATACATCTCGCTGGTGATGTTGTGCATGGGAATAACATTGTTGTGCGTGAGGAAGGAAATGAATGTGAATGTGTGTGTATCGATGTGCACCATTTCGACTACACGAACACTACCGAGAATTCGCGTTAATTGCCATTTCGTTTATGTGATTCAGTGCTGCCATATTTTTTTTACATTTTTTTAGTTTTTTGATTTTTTTGTTGTTTTCAAAATAAGATGACTAAATAAGAATGATCCAAAACAAAGATATTAACTTGCATTTCATTGAACCATCCATATTTACAAGAGTAACTCACTAAACGATGGTAGATGAATGCTTGTACATAGAAAAGAAGTCTAGTATGACTAATGTTATGCTAATAGAAATCCATCCCGCTGGGATTGCTCGTAGAGTCGTCGGCACTGGAGGATGGTGGTGGCTAGACCATGGGTATGGAGGCCTGTCTACACGTCACTTAAGAGAGGAGCACGCCTACAACCTAGGGAGAGTCTAGGCGTGCAAAAAGGAGATTAAACTATCTACTTGCAAGACTTAAATGCGAAATAAAAGCATAAGAAGAACACTATAGCTATAAGAACTAAGGGCACCAAGGGTGGTCCTTGGTGGCCGTGTGGCTTGGAGGTGGAGGGAAGGAGGAGGGCTGCTACCAAGGTGGTGGTGAAAGGCCTCTTGGAAGGTGGTAGGGAGGAGCTTGAGGTGGAGGGATATGGGCAATTTTAGGTGGAGGAAGAAGATTGATTTTTGGTGGCTGTGGGTGGTGTATATATAGGAAGAGGGGGGTGTGGTGGCTGGCCATAAGGGTTAGGGTTTAGGTGGCACCACCTTGGATGGTCTTTGGTTGTTGTGGTCGCCACCTTTGGAGGGGAGGGGGGTGAGGTGGCATGGACTATGTTTAGGGTGAAGTTGAGGGGGTGTTTGTAAGGCTTTTTGTTGGTTGTGTTGAGTGGTATTGGGTTTTAATTAGGTTAGGTTAACCTAGGTCCTAAGGGGTTGAGTCTAATAAGGTGGGTCCTAGTCTAAATAGGTGTGTGATAGTCTATTTGGATTAAGGTAATCCAAATAAGTATGTGGTGTGGTTCTAATAGGTCTAGGTCTAGTCTAATCAGGTTCAAGTGAACCCAATTAGACATGTATGGGTAGAGATAGGTCAATTGGGTCCTAGGTGGTTCCAATTGGGTTTAGGTGCACCCAATCAAGTAGGGATGCACCCAATTAGCTGTAGGCTACTTGATTGGGTTTAGATAGAATCCAATTAGACTCTTATGAGCCTAATTAGACTAGAGTTAGCCTAATTAAGTTGAATTGGATCCAATTAGAACATGGTTGACCCAATTGACTCAAATTGAGTCAATTGGGGTTACTATAGACCTAGATAGGATTCTAAGGTATGGATTGGGTTGGGGATAGGAGGACAAGGGATGTGGATA
Organism: Thalassia testudinum; assembly: GCA_037157565.1. Taxonomy (NCBI): domain Eukaryota; kingdom Viridiplantae; phylum Streptophyta; class Magnoliopsida; order Alismatales; family Hydrocharitaceae; genus Thalassia; species Thalassia testudinum. Next base: position 41,666,037 of record JAZHRO010000062.1, read on the forward strand.
ATGGATAATGGAAATTTAGGTAACACTATCCAGGTTTTGGCCAAAGTGGAATAAATTTAGGGTTAGGGATAGAGATATCCCATGTGGAGGATAAGACACTAGTAGAAAAATGGGATGTCCCGTCAATTTTATAAAGCAACGGAAAAAATATTTTTACCGTCGCTTATTTAAATAAGCGACGGTGAATGCACGTACTCCCCCTAACATCAATTTGAAAAAAGTGATGGGCGTGTGGTGGTCATTAATAGTTATCGTTATTACTTAAGCGACGAGAAATATATTTTTGCCGTCGGTTAGTGGAATAAGAGATGGTGAAAAGTCGATTAAAATTAGCAACTAAAATTTGAGCAGGATGGGGGATTTAATTTAAACTTATACCATCGGTTAATCTAATAAGCGACAGTGAAAAGTAGGTTAAAATTAGCGGCCAAAATTTGAACACGCGGAGGGATTTAATTTGTCATTTCACCATCGGTTTCTGATAGAACCGATGGCAAATGTCTGCTCATCAACCTTACGCACAGAGTCCTCTCCTACCCCCACACCTCATAGAACCCTCGCTGCTCCTCTCCTTCTCTCTTGATCCTCCTTGTTTGTGCCCTCCTATGCCTCCATCGTTTGCGCTGCTTCTCCCCATCCTCCATCAGTCGCTGGAGGACCTCCTCCTCAGGTATCTCCTCATCGCCCTCCTCCTCCTCCTCATCCTTGCCCTCCTCTACCTCTCCTCCTCTCCACCCTCCTCCTCGTCCTCGTCCTCCTTCGCCTCTCCTCCTCCCCGCCCTCCTCCTCCAACCCACACTGCAGTCCCCCTCCTCCTCCTCCTTGACGGCCGCTGCCCTTCCTCCTTTTTGCCCTGCCGCCCCCCTCTTCCTCCTGCTACTACCCCTACCCTTCCTCCTTTGCCTCTTCCTCATCCTCCTCCCAACTGCCATTCCCCTCCCCCTCATCCTCTTCCATTGCCCTTTCCCTTCCTCCTCCTTCCTAACCTTCCTTCTTTGACTACCCCTCCTCCTTCTCCTTCCAACTGCCATCCTCCATCCTCCTCTCCTCCCTACTGCAACCCTCCTTATCCTCCACCTACCCCCTCTTCCTCATCTCCTTCTCCTACTGCCACCCTCCTCCTCATCCCCTTCTCATCTTCCTCTCCTTATATCAAATTAATTACTTAAGTTATTAATAACATAATAGTTTGTTATTTAATTTATTGTACGCTATTGAATTTACAGATTATTGGTGATGGTCACGTTTAGAGGCTGTAGTATATCGGAGGTATAATTTCATTTTTTATAATTTATTTTATGATATTTTAGGACTATATTAGATGTGGGGTGTGCCTACATATTATCATTTTTTTTGACATGTATGGTGGGGTGTGCCACTTTTACATGTTTTGAATGTGTTGTTAGAATTTATTACAAGTGGGTGTGCCCACATATTATCTTTTATTTGAATGAATGGTGGGGTTCACCCACATTTATGTGCCCACATATATTATCTTTTTATGCACTTTTATGTTTTTGTGTGATACACTGTTATTGTGGGGTGTTCCTACTTTTATTATATACGTTATTTTGATATGTAGGTTTATGGAAAAAAAAAATTTAAACGAGAAACTCTGTCAAAATTTTTAAAATTCTTTAATGTTTAATGTATTGGTTGGTTGGGGATTTAGACTTAGGTTGGACTTTGGTTAGGTTATGTTAGGATTTAGATAGGATGATGGTTAGGTTTGGGATGGACTTGGGATGGTTTAAGATGGTTAGGTTATGGTTGGGATGGTTAAGACTTACAGTTGGGATTTGGGTTGAATGATGATTGATTTGTGTCGGGTTGGGTTTAATATATGTTGTTCAGGTTTCGTAATGGGTTGGGTATAGGGTTAGGGTGGTAGGGTTGGGCTAGGGTTTAGGGATTGAGTTGGGCTAGCACTACTAGAAAAAGTCAACTTTTAGTCTAATGTTGGTCAACCCAAAGCTACAATGAACCTTGGAGCTTCTTATCTCATTTCTGATGGACGTGAAATGATCTTCAAGATGAAAGAAATTTGTTAGAATAGATTCTATAAAGTTCTGAAGTTACCTATGTCTGTAAAGTTCGAAGCTCTACGAGCTTATTTGAGTCATGTTATGATAAAATAACATTTTTGTACATTTCCTTTTAGCATTCAATGAAAATAATTTTACTTCTTATCAAATAATTGCTTATGTTTAATGTCAATTTCTTTACAATTATGAGTATTATTTTAGATACACACACTTGCTAAAGAAGATATATACATGCAAGGCCAAACATTAGGTATTATAACCCTTAGGGTAAAAGTCCTCTGAGTCAAATTATGTCCAAATTACTTGCCCGTCGAGACTTATAATCATATTATACGGACAATGCAGGAAGTGTATGTATACCTCACTTACATGCATGATGTGTTGTCTTTATAGTATGTCATATGACTCGATCGACTTTAGTTTAGTGAAGTATCAAACTAAAGAAGGTCCTTAAAGATTTGATCACAACTTAGTTTTGCTCGTTACATGTAACTTTGTGCGGTGAAATTTTGGTTTCTTCTTCTTTCTCTTATCTGGTATGCCAATTAATCTTATCTAGTTTCCTACTGTACCCTTAATTGGGTGTTAAAGGAAATCTAGTTAAGGTTAGTATTGGGGGGTATATTAGAGAAGTGCGGGGAGATGCTGCCGAAATTTTACTACACTAAGGTTACATGTAACGAGCAAACCTAAGTTGTGATCAAATATTTGAGGATGGGCTATAAAGTGAATATCTTAATCAAGATACACATCATTCAGTCCTTTTCCTTCATAATAAGTGATTTGTTTACATTAAATTTTCGGTTATAATGGATAAATCTTTGATTAGATTGCGGGGTTCAGATTACACTAGATATAAGGATGAAGTAATTTTATTCTTGGATTGGGCCTTTGATGATGATAGAAAGATATTTAGGCAAGAATATCAACTTGATAATATCTTCTGCCCATGCAATAGATGTTTGAATGGTTCATTGCATGATCGTAATACTGTACTCAAGCACTTGATTTGTAACGGGTGGTGGCAGCATTACACTACTTAAGTAGCTCATAGAGAGTAGTTGGCTGAGAAAGTCATAAACAATAAGAACATCGCTGACGAAGAGATCGATGATGAAATTGCTGATAGTGAAGGTGAAGAAATACAAGAAATGTCGAACGAGATGAGAGTAGGAGATGATATAAATACAGATGAGAAAAATTCATTCAGTTGTGATCCGTTCTATGATGCTGTTAAGGCGGCTGAGGATCCTATTGCTCGCGGTGTTGAAAATATCAAAGCTGTCATTTTTATTGAAGATGTTTCAACTGAAGGTTATGAACAAAGCTAGTGCTAAATTCATGTTAGAAATACTTCAGTTTATTGATGAGCTGTTGAATAGCCATAATGGTTTTCCAGCTTTATGGTACGATGCAAGGAAACAGATTCACAAGCTTAGTTTAGACTGTCAAAAGATCGATGCATGTCCTAATGACTGCATTCTTTTCAGAAATGAATTTGCAAAGTTGAGTAATTGTCCTGAATGTGAACATGAGAGATATAAGGAAGGTAAAAATGAAACTAAGAGGAAACAACCTCGGAAGGTTCTTTGTTACTTCTCACTAACATCTAGGCTTCAACGCTTTTTTATATCAACTAAAACTGCACCGTGGATGACATGGCACCAGGATTGTAAATCTCAAGTGGAAGAATACACCATCCTACTGATTCAGCTGAGTGGAAGAGATTTGACGAAATAAATAATTCGTTTGCTTTAGAAGTAAGGAATGCGTAGTTGAGTCTTGCAAGCGATGGATTCGATCCATTTAAGAGTATGTACCTATCATATTCTATATGGCTAGTGGTAATGGTCACTTATAACTTACCTCCCTGTTTGAGTATGAGATCGTCATTCATGATGCTGACCCTATTAATCTCTGGTTCAAAACAACCAGGAAATGCAATAGATGTTTATCTCCAGCCATTAATTGATGAAGTAAAACAGTTGTGGTACATTGGCGTGAAGACGTATGATGTAAAAAAGAAAGAATTTTATAATATACATGCAGCACTGTTGTAGATCATAAATGACTTCCCGGCGTATGCAAATTTGTCAGGTTGGAGCACTAAAGGAAAGTTTGCTTGCCTAGTTTGTATGGAAGATACTTATCACCTATGACTACTAGAAAGTAAGAAATTCTGTTACTTAGGACATCGCAGATTTCTATCCAATGAACATAGATGGCGAACGTCACAGTTCAAGGGTAAATTTGATGGTAGGATATGTCATTATTTAAAGAAAAATCCAAAGAATAAACTTAGTATAGATTCTATTAGGTTGCTGGGTCAGGTTATAATAGAGAGATTACAAGAAATAGGTGAGATACGGTTGGGTTGACCATTCAAACAGGACCAGATGGCCTTGAGAAATTCTGGGTTTCGAAAGAAAAGTATTTTCTTTATGGAGTTGTCATACTGGAAAGATCTTACAATACATCACAATTTAGATGCTATGTACATTGAAAAGAATGTGATGGATAACATCTTAGATGCATTAAATCTGACCGATGATCTAAAGGACACGGTGAAGACAAGAAAATATATGAAGAGTTTAGGGATGCGTCCGGAGCTGCATATTCGTGAGGATGGCTACTTCCCACCAGCTATTTACAGCTTGAATTAGGACCAAAAGAGTAGACTGTTCTCCTTCCTAAAGGAAATTTGAGTGCCAGATGATTTTTCGTCGCAGCTTTCTCGTTGTGTAAATGAAGCGTAGAAAAATATATTTGGCTTGAAAAGTCATGACTCCCACATTTATATGCAAGTATTGTTTCCACTAGCGATATAGGAGATACTGCCAGAGCCACTTGTTGATTTATTCACAGAGATGAGTAGATTTTTCAAAACTGTTTGTTCGAAGATACTACAAAATGATACGCTGGATCACTAGGATAAACAGATAGTCATTACTCTCTGTAAGATGGAACAGATTTTTCCCTCAGCCTTCTTCAATGTAATGGTTCATCTCACATTGCATCTTGCAAATGAAGTGAAACTCAGTGGAACTATACAATTTAGATGAATGTATCTTGTGGTATGATTTCTAAGAAAGCTTAAAAATTATGTTTTAAACAAGGTAAAACTGGAAGGTTCAATTGCAGAAGGGTATCTTGTGGAGAAGTGTATAAATTTTACCTCCATGTACATGAATGAAACAGACAACCGCTTTAATAAACTTCAAAGGAACTATGAGGGGGAATATAATGACAGTGATGAAGAATATTTGTCAATTTTTTATATCAGAGGAAGGTTGATTCTTCATACAGAGTACAAGGCTATTTTAGAAAATGACAGACGTTGGACACATCTATATATTTTAAAATAAATTCCAGAAATTAATCCATTTTACGAGAACAATTACCTCTTTCAAGGACAACCGAATTTGGCTTCTTAGATTTGTTTAAAGATCGAGTTAATCAATTGAAAGAGGATAAGGACCCACGATGGATACCAGATTTTGATGTAAATGCCGATACACCATTACATTATGCACATTACCACTCTAGGTATGTAATAAATGAGTTCAGATTTAGAATAAAAGAAATTGATGATAGAAAGGTTACACAACAGACCAGAGTTATTGATTTAGATCTTTCCACCGGTCCAGATGGATACTATGGTGAATCAAAGAAATTGTGGAGATCAGCTTCAGATATGATCACAGAGTTGTCCTATTTAAATGTTATTGGTTTGATGTTTTTAAAGAGGGCACTGGTTTCAAAATTGACAAGAAACACACAATCTTAAGTTTAAATCCTAATCGTCAAATTCTTCAGTCTGTTGAACCATTCACATTGGCATGCCAAGCGGCATAGTTTTCTATGTTCCTGATAATTACCAAAGGGGATGGATTACACAATAAGAATAGTACCGCGCAATCATTTTGACTCACAGTCTAAAGCATATTAAGAATTAACGGAAATAGGTCATATAGATTCAAATGCAGTAGATGTAGATATCTAAGGTTAATAATAATTTCTTTACTTTGTTTTATTTCTGTTTAAATCAAATTCATATTCAAATTTAAGCATTTGCTTAGTAAATGTTGGGTTATTGATGTTGACTTTAGTAAATGTTGGATATGTACATATTATTGTTAACTTAGAACTTAGATTTAGAATCATCTTTGAATTACTTGTATTTGCTTTGAGTTGTAAATATGCAAGTCCCTGTGGTTTATCTTTGTAATTTTTTTTTAATGTGGGGTGTGTCTACTTTCATTTTAATATGCAGTTTATAGAGAAATCTCCAAATTTAAGGGAAAACTCTGTTGGAATTTTTAAATATTTTTTTACTATTTTTTTCATTAATTATTTATATATTAATGATTTTCAATTGTATTAATTATTGCATTTTTTCCTTATTATAGATGAAGTTGTTTAAGAAAAACCCAAAAGAAAGGTTCCTCTTGAGACACAGCTATCCACCCAGTCCGATTCGTCTCTTTAGGCTCAGTCACCCCCTCGATAGCAGGTTTAGCCACCCACTCGGGCTCCCCCCTAGTTACATTTTGTACGATCGAGGAAATGGCACGTTTACTACATGCGGGGGGGAAGGGAAAGGGGAAGGAGATTGCTCATACCTTGCAAGAACGAGTAGAGGATGATCCAAATTATGGAGCATCAGATCAGGAGGAGGGGGACGAGGCAGGAGAGGAGGGAGAGGAGGGGGAGGAGACAGAGGATGAGATGGTGGGAAGTACGTCCCCAGTTCATGTGGACCCCTTAGTGGCGGGCACAAGTTTTGGTAAGAACTCCTATACCTTTAAGAAGTAAATTACTTATATATTTTAAAGTTTATTATAACTTCATAAATATATAATGAATATGATTAATGTTTACGTAGGTACAGTAAGAAGAAGACGGGGGAAGACAAATAATCTAGACCTCTAGCGTGTTCCTGAGGGCCTGAGAATAATAATCATGCTTAAAACCACAGGGTAGGCGGAGAATTACCCAGGCTTCATTAGTTGAGTAGGCATAATGGTTAAGACCATCGTACTCATTTGCTACTTCGACTAGAGGAATGTGCCCGTAGAGTTGAAGAGGCAGCTCCTACGACAGTTGGAGGTAATTTCATTTATCAAAGTTATTTCTTTTATAACTTTATCTTAAAATTATTATGAAGTAAGATTGACATATTTTTTTTAAAATTAATGTAGGTGAATTATGATTTGAAAAGTATATGTTGATCCAATCTCATTCAGCTTTGACCACTATTGATCTAGATTTTATTGATTCTTATTCTAAGGATAATTATGTGGTCCAAGACTTTCCAGATCAACTAGGGTTTGACTTTCCCCCTTTTCATCTTCCTAATTTTTTACCAAAATATCCACACTAACTTCACCCATCTTGCATATCACTAACTCCTTTCCCCTCCCTTTTCTATTAGACCTACCACCTGATCCACCTGAGTTTGGCCTTCATCATCAATTCAAACCATGGCCAGACCGGGGTCCTTTTTCCATTTCTCTATTTTATTTTGATCCCTTTATCTTTACCACTCATCTTTTTAGGGATCTTGAAGAAGACACTTTTATTAAAGACATTCAAGTGTCCAATTATTTACATGATTTTCCGTCTTCCGTGCATACCTTCACGCCTGGCTGAATGGCGTAAAAGATAGCACTGGATGGGAGGTAACCCATCAATTTTTCTTGCTTTCCTTTTTTTTTTCCTCTTTTTCCAGGTTTTGTTCCTCCTAAACCCGACCGTTCTTCACTAAGGTGATCCATTTTTCCTCCTAATGCATGAGGACATGGCATATCTTAAGCATGGGGGTGTGTTTTTAAATTTGACGATCGATTTAAGATGTTCAAAACCTAAAAACATGCATTTTTGTTTAATTTATTTCCTGCTTGCATACCTAAAAAAAAATACAATTTTCTTTAATTTATTTCCTGCTTGCATACCCAAAAAAATAAAAATGTTAAAAACTTTTTGAGGAAGAATTTTGAAATCGGGACTAAGGTCGAAAAATTCACTTTTGGTACAATGGGATTTAATCTTTAACAAACTAAGGATGAGGACATGGATCTGATCATTAGAATTCCATGGTCTATTTTAGATTAGATCAGATATCCTTCTCTTAAACTCCACCTGAACTCATGATAGTTCAGGTGACTTGATCTTATTTTGTAATATGGAAAGTATTTGACTTAGCTTCTGATTCAAAAACTTGCGTGTCTTGAGAAACTTTTTGTGTCAAGCCAACACTTAAAAACAATTAAAAATTTGAAAAACTCCCTTGTTTGGACTTAGTAAAAGTTTGAAGCAGATCATTGGTTTGAGTTCCCACTGCCGAGAAGAAGGAAAATACCTCCTTTGAGGATGCGATGTCAACATGTTACCACCTCGGTGCTGCTCCATATCTATATTTCATATCTTTAGACGGAGCATTAAAGCGCATTTTAGTAGCTCACGTGTCTTGGACGGTGCTCTATCTATAGTGTCGGAGCAAGAGCTTGAGTTTGCTTGGAGCGCCCCTTTACACCGCATTGTGTTTTGGGGTTGTGAGCTCCTGGGTGGTGTCATGGACAGTGCTATCCCGAAGTACTGGCGCCAGAGCCCCCTCGAGGATTGGTAATGGGAATGATGATCCCGACACATCTGTTGTAAGACTAAGCTGATAATAAGCATGGGGGAGAAAAAAAAAGAAAGAATAAATAAATAAATTAACATGCTCCTATAAATGTTGGCTTTTCATAATCACAGACACAAGACTTTAAAGGATTTTTGCAAGTTGCAAATCAGATTCATGAGCCAGAAAAATCCTAAAAACAAAAATTTCAACTCAGCTGAATTAACAAGGAGTTAATTTGGAAAGTTTCTGGAGGATATATTGATCCCGTTTCATCTAATGGTTGGATCCAAAACAAATCTCGATGTTTATCTTTAATAAATCCTGTACCTCTTGTGTTTAGATCAACCAAGGTCCCTTAATTTATTTCTCCTCAAAAGTAGAAAAAAATTAGATTTCCCAAAAATTCCATTTTTTTTAAAAAATTTAAGTTTTGCTAAGAGACTAGCAAAAGATAAGCATGGGGGTGTGATAAACGCTAGTTTATCATCATTTTTATGCATTAAAACAAACTTAACTCTTAGGATTTTGCTCTGCAAATGGGTTTTTGGGCTGTATTTAGGCATCAATTAGGTTAGGCATGCATTGCACTTTTTATTATCTTTTCAATGTGTTTTTGTGAGTGTTAGGGATATGCAGATTGTCAGAACTCCAAAACCCTAGCACTCAGGAAAGCAACTGGTGAAGAAGAAGCTCAAACTAACTGGAACTCAGCTTGATCCAACTCACCATAGCTGGATTCCAGCTCACTTGAACTAGGGTTAGCTCATCTTAGCTCCATTCAGCTCATCTCAGCTGAATGGCAGCTCAAGAGAGCTCATCTTAGCTCACCCTAGCTCAGGTTAGCTCAGATCCAGCTCAACTTAGCTAAGTCTAGCTCATCTCAGCTCCCATTAGTCCACAGGGAGCTCTAGCTAGCTCGGCTGAGTTGACTGGAGTTCACCCCAGCTCAGGTCCAGCTACATCCATCTCTACTCAACTCCGGCCAGCTAAAGATGACTTCATTCCAGCTTAGGAAGCTCAAGTCCAGCTCCCGGGGACTCAGCTTAGCTCAACTCAGTTGAGCTAAGATACCTTAGCTGCCTCACCCAGCTTGATCCTCCCCGGGAGCATCAGACCCAGCTCACCTCAGCTCTTTTTAGCAGAAGCCAGCTTGCTTTAGCTTGGCTTAGTAGCTAGCAAAGAACTAGCAAGCTAAGCTAGCTAAGGTAGCTCCTTCTAGCTCTCTTCAGCAACCACTAGCTCTAGTGCAACTCAAGATAAATACCTCCAACTCTTCTCCCTGAAAACCTTAGCTCCAAATGCCTTCAACTCTACTCCCTACTAGCTAAGCTAGCTAAGTTATTTAACTTAGCTAGTCCACCTCTATGGCACCAAAACCTACTACCCTACTACCTAAGCTCCAGCAGAAAGACCTCCTACTCCTACTTTATTTTGGTGCCAACTATCCCTTCCGTCACCATCTTACATCCACCATCAAAACCCATCTCCACCCTCCATTTTTTCCCCTCCAAAATTGCCTTCTAGAAGGTATTTTTGGAGGGAAAACCAAGGCACCTCTTCATTTCCCTCCCATTTTTCCCTCCAAAAATAACCAAGCACCCCTTCATTTCCCTCCAAAAAAACACCATAACCACCCCCCTTCCCATCCTATAAATACCCTACCCTACCACCACATAATTCCCATCCTCCCTTAGTATATTTTTCTACCTAAACCACCTATACCTACGGCCAAGAAGAAGGAGTAGAGAAGGAGATTAAAGGGGCACATCACCAGCCCCTTTGGTGCCTTCTTCTCCCCACTCTCTTCAACTTGAGCCACTCCAAGGAGGAGGACTCTTCCACTTCAAGGAGGACGGCCAGGCAAAGGAGGACTTAGGGTGGACATCCACCCTTGGAGAGAACTTAGGGCACGCCCCCCTAGGGCTTGCCTTGAAGGACATCACCTTGGCGGAGCACTGCAAGGAAGGAGTTGAAGGACTCTTTTCAAGATTGGGAGCCACCAACCTTGGAGCAAGAAGCCCTCTTCTTCACCATCTATCTAGAGGATTTGTGTTTTCCTTTCTTTATGTCAATTTTCTAGTAGTAGAAGCATTCCTCTACTAGGCATTTTTGTTAAACGTTTTTTTTTAATTATCTAGTTGCCTTCTTTGCAATTTCTTGTTTGCATTTCTATTTGCTTGTTTTTAGCATTCCTCACTCCCTCTCCCTAATTATTCTAGGCCTCCACTTGCCTAGAGTGAGCTTAGGGAGAGGCTCTACTTGCCACTTAGAAGTATTTTAAATTGAAGTGTAAATCACCTTCCCGTCACCATTCTGCATGTTGTCTTAATTTAAAAGAAAAAAATGATATATTGAAAAATACCAAAAAGAAAGTTGAGATTGTATTCCAAGCAAGAGAATCACTATTGCAAACATTTGTCCTCCTTGGATGATCCTAGATACTCCCCTATCTAGGAATATAAATTTAAGAGTTGATCGATTTTACGCGTTACAACGACGTATTTTAACAAACCGCGTGAAATCGCTATCACCCTTCATATGGGAGCATGCTAAGGCTGTGACCATTCTAAGGAGTGGCAAACAACTCTCCAAACTTGAACTCACTCCTTCAGTCACCCCTCCTAGTAACCCGACGATCACTTACACATCCATCGAGGAAGAGCCACTCAATCCCTCACTTGAAATCACCCATCCGGAGGATGTTGTCCCTATTCTACCCTTGTCCCACCATGACAATCCCTCCACTTAGAGGCCGAGAGTGCCCTTCCTAAGCGGTTATCTACCCTTGAGGCACCTTTCACTGGCTCATCTAGAACCAAAGATAGGATGGAAGAAATAATGGAGACATTCAAGCAAGTTCACATTTACTTGCCTCTATTGCATGCTATCAATCAAATCCCACCCTATCCTAAACTTCTAAAGGACCTATGCATGTAGAAGGGAAAATCAAGGAAATAAGTCTAGGCTAAGGTTATCCTGCTCGACCTAGTCAGCTCGGTCCTATAACAAGTACACCCCTCAAAATGGATCCAGGAGCCCTATATATTTCTGTGGTCATTGGAGACCAATGCATCTATGAGGCTTTCCTCGATCTGGGTGTAGGGGTTAATACATTGCCAAGTTCGATCTATAAGCTATTAGGAGGAGGTGAATTGAAGCCTTGTCCTGTTATCCTCCAATAGCTGATAGATCGCTGAAGACACCACGTAGGCTTTTAGAATATATCCTGGTGTGAGTAGAGGACTTCTTTCCCATAGAATTTTTGATATTGGATATTAACCCAACCAACATGCCCACCAGACCTTCGATTATCTTTGGCACCCCTTTTTGGCTACAGCCAATGCATCCATCAATTGCAAATCGGGGGTGCTCAAGATGGGCTTTGGGAATTGAAAAATCCGGCTGAATGTATTTGATCCTTATAAACAATCCAGATTAGAAGATTTTTCCTGAATCGAGGTGATTGATGAAATTATAGAGGAGATGACACCAACTCTTTTGTGTGATGATACCCTCTAAATGGTCATTTCTAAAGGCCATACCTCGAATCTTGAAGATGGAGAGGGAGATATGCCAGAATTAGAGAAGTTGTTGGGTGTCAAAGTCGAGTCCCTCTCCCCGCCATGGACAATCAAGGTAGATCCATTATCAGAGGTGGGGACATTGAACATAATTCCCTCGATTTAGAAAGCTCTCGACTTGGAGCTTAAACCACTTCTAGAGACCCTTAAATATGTTTTCCTTGGGCCTAATGATATGCTTCCTATCATCATCTCGACTGCTCTATCTGAGATGTAGGAGGGAGAATTGATTGAATGCCTAAAATGGCACAAGGAAGCCATTGCTTGGACTATAGCAGTCATTAAGGGGTTGATTCAACTCTCTTCATGCATCACATTTACATGGATGACTTTGTGAAACCCTTTTGAGATATGCAAAGACAGTTAAACCCCAACATGTGGGAAGTGGTGAAGGAAATCTTAAAATGGTTGGATGCGGGGATAATCTACCTCATTTCTGATAGCTAATGGGTTAGTCCTATTCACGTGGTGCCCAAAAAGGTGGGATTCATGATGAAGACAAAGGAAAAAGGGGAGCAAGTCACCACTTGACCCACAATAGCATGGAGGGCATGCATAGGCTACCGCCGCCTTAACATCGCTACCTAGAAAGACCACTTCACTCTGCCATTTATTGATTAGATACTGGAGAGATTGGCAGGGAATAAATACATTTGTTTTCTCGATGGATATTCTGGGTACAATCAGATTGTCGTCTTTCCAGACGACCAGTAGTACACTACTTTCATGAGTTCTTATGACACATTTGCCTTCTGCTGGATGCCATTTAGACTATGTAATGCTCTGGGAGCATTTCAGTGGTGTATGATGTCCATCTTTTTGGACATGATTCATGAATTTGTAGAGGTTTTCATGGATGAATTTTCCATGTACAGCTCATCGTTTGACTACCGTCTCTTGCATTTTGAAAAAGTTCTCACCCACTGTGAAGAGACAAGATTGGTGCTCAGCTGGGAGAAAAGCTATTTTATGGTTCAGTAGGCATTGTTCTTGGGCATGTAGTGTCCGAGTGAGGTTTATAAGTGGACAAAGCCAAGGTTGAATCCATTTCAAAGCTTCCACTGCCCATCAATGTCAAGCAGATCCGATCATTCTTGGGCCATGCTGGCTTTGATAGGCGCTTCATTAAAGACTTTAACAAGATTTCTAGGCCACTTTAGGACTTACTGGAGATGTATACTACTTTCGTTTTTGGCACAAAGTGTGCTGAGGACTTCCAAGTCTTGAAGGAGGCCCTCATAACCATGCCTATCATGCAAGTACCTGATTGGACCCTCCCATTTGAGTTGATGTGTGATGCCTCAGATTTTGCCATGGGAGAGGTCCTTGGTTAGAGGGTTGATAAAAAAGCCTCATGTGCTGTACTATGCTAGCAAGACCCTTATTGATCCACGGCAAAGCTGCACTGTGACTGAAAAAGAACTTCAAGTGGTAGTATTTGCTCTAGAGAAGTTTATATCATATCTTTTAGGATCTAAGGTTGTGGTGTATACTGATCATTCAGCCATGAAGCTTTTGCTCGCTAAAAAGGACACCAAACCTAAGATGATTAGATGGGTTCTGTTACTATAGGAGTTCAACCTTGATATCCGTGATAAGAAAGGGGTCGAAAATGTAGTCGCCGATCATTTATCTAGGATCCTAGTTGAGGCCTCAACCTCGTTAAGAGGCATTCATGACACCTTTCTTGACGAAATGATATTGCAGTACAACCAACTACACCTTGGCATGCTGATGTCGTCAACTACTTGGTCACTGGCGAAACCCCCAATACATGGAAGAAGCAGAAGCGAGATAGATTTCTCGCTGACGTTAAGTATTATCACTAGGAGGACCCTGAGCTCTTTAGAATAGGCCGCAACCAAGTCTTACGTAGGTGTGTTCCAGAGGAGGGACAACAGAGTGTTTTGAATTTTTGTCACACACTACAGTTGGAGGACACTTTAGTGAGAAGAAGACTGTGTATATGGTTCTCCAGTCTAGGTTTTGGTGGCCCTCATATTTCAAAGACACATACTTATGTGGGGGCCTGTTTTCATTGTCAACAGACTGGAACGATTAGGAAGCGAGATGAGATGCCCAACAGCCTATTCTTCCGGTTGAGATATTCGACGTCTGGGGCATAGATTTCATGGGACCTTTCCCATTGTCTCACGGTTATAAATATATCCTCGTGGTAGTTGACTATGTGTCAAAGTGGATAGAGGCTATTCCAACTAGGACCAACGATCACTCCGTGGCCCTAAATTTCGGTAAGGCCAATATCATTTCTTGATTTGGCTACCCGAGGATGATCATTAGTGATGGGGGACCTTATTTTAGGTTTGCACACTTCACCCATCTACTCAAAAGTCTTGGTGTCACCCATAAGGTGGCTATCTCGTATCATCTGCAGACGAGTGGATTGGTTGAGGTGTCTAATAGGGAGATCGAGCAAATTCTGGAGAAAATTTTAATTCCTGACAAGAAAGATTGGTCGAAGAAACTAGACGATGCATTTTGGGCTTACAGAACTACTTATACGACCCCCTTGGGTATGTCTCCCTTTTGTATAGTGTATGGCAAAGCCTGCCATATGCTTGTTAACATTGAGAATAGGGCTTATTGGGCTATTAAGAATGTCAACATAGATCTCAAGAATGCAGGCAAAGCATGCTTATTAGAACTGACTAAGCTTGAAGAATTGAGAAATGCGGCTTATGAGACTACTCAAGCTTATAAAGAGTGCACTAAGATCTTTCATGATAAGCACATCCTTTGCAAAACCTTTGAGCTCAACCAACGAGTTTGGCTATTCAATTTTAGACTCAAGCTATTCCTTGGGAAACTTAAGTCTTGTTGGGTTGGGCCATACACTGTCCAATAGGTGTTCCTGCATGGTGCAGTTGAGATCTAGAATCCCTCATCTGGTGAGACTTTCAAGGTAAATGGCCAACGTTTGAAACCATATGTTACTCTTTCCGATGGCTAGGTATTGGACACCTACAGATTGGTGGAGCCTTAGCTCTAGACACTCTCTAGCTCGGGTAATATCTTTGCTTGCTTTTTCTTTCCAATAAGGACATTGTCAAGTCTGGGCATGGGGGGGTATAATCTGAGGTTGTACATAGCATTTATACATATTTTGCATGCATGTAGTTAGGACTTTTATTGTGAAAAAAAGTGAGAAAAAGGGGGAAAAGAGAAGGATGGAGATGAAATCTTTGTAAGCTGAAGTGCAAAATTATTGAGGAAGAAATAAAAAGAGAAGGTAAAACAAAAAAGAAAGAAAAAATTGTGTTAGTCCCAACAGTTGAGTGTGGAACAAACCTAAGTTCTGGTCTAGATCAGATGATGAATTAAGTATTAAAGTACTAAAGGGAAGGAGATAAGTGAGCGATATTGACTTTAGGCCTCTTGGGTCTGTTTTAGGGTTTAAATACTCACGTATTTGTTAAGATCTAGACTACTCAAGAGGTTGAGGAAGTTGCGAGGCTGATGTATTAAGTTTAAGGCTTAGGGATTATTCGACCCTGTTACCTACCCTTTGGTTTGTGGGACTTGGTCACCTAGGCACCCAAAAATCACACACCGGTCTGGTTTAGTAAGCGTAATGAAGACTAATGCCAAATATTGTTCTCCTCTGAAAATGTTTTCCTGAAAATTTGACTTAGGCGTGGCTCGAAGAACAAGTTGATTGTATGAGTTCTCGATGCAAAGAGGAAGAATGAAAAATACTCCCCCTCAAAGATGCATTATAACATACCGTCTCCTTGGTGCTTCTTTCCTAGGATATCTAAATATCCTACTGGGGGCATGGAAGCACCTTGTGCTGGTTCAGATGCAATGGGTGGCATTATCCCGAAATGTCGATTGCCGGTGTCTGAATTTGGCTATAGAATGCCATAGGCAGCTCTATCCTGAAGTGTCGAAAGCCAACGTTTTAGGGGTTGCTATGGGTAGTGCTATCTCGAAGCATCGAATGCTAGGGACCCTGCGAGGATTGATGGTGAGGACATGGAATCCAATACATATCGTGGTTAGGTCCAATCCGATGTTGGAGTTAAGGGAATTTAAAAAAAAAGAGAGAAAACTCTCAAAATAAATAAATATATATATCTTTCTCTCTCTTATTAAAAATGCACTAGCAAACTGAACCTAGACTTGTTACACGTACGCATGGGTGCTTTAATTGTTGGGGTCAATGAACCTCTGGACATTTTTTGCGGGACTTAGAAACCTTCGTGGCGGACCCAAGGCTGGGGCTGATCAGGTCTGTATCTAAGCTGGTACTTGAGCACTTTTAGGCCTATAGTTGGTATTTTGATCTAGTCTCTAAAGGTGCAGCACGATAAGGCGTCCTGAAGATAAAATCTAGCTTAGAGACCTGGTTTGTTTCATATGATTTTGCTTGGGATTAGCAAAATTTAGGCATGGGGGTATTTGATAGATCCACTTTCGTCGACCAAATTGGAGCCTAAGTGCATTATTGCTGACATGGAAGTTGATTTAAAACAAGCATTACATTGAGTAAATTAACTCAGCGTCGTATTTAACGATTTATTACATTTCATTATGTGATTAAATTAATTATGTGATGTAGATCATTTTTGGGATTCCATACGGGCAAATAAAAAGTCCCTCTAAGATTCTCAATATTCCCTCAATTTCTCTGTACGCGATAATTTCTTCCCTTTCCTTATTCTCTCTTCTCTCTTTCTTTATTTAACAGACACATCCCGGAACAACATGTTCATCTTCTTCCTCTGGCCACGAAGGGGGGGCCTCTCTCTGATTCCACCTTCATCCACCACCACCACACATCCCCATTGTGACAAACATCACCAACATCATCTTTCCTTCCCACGAAATGCACACCTGTAGGCCACTACGCATTGCCGACTCCACCACCCCAAGTCTACGATCTCCACCACGTGCCAACCGCAGCCGCTTCGCCACTGTGCTCCAGTCAAGACCGCACCTTCATCATCCTCCACTAGGTCTGTCGCCAACAAGGAGCACATGCCCCCCTTTCCCCTTTGTTTAAGTCATCTGGGAGCCTTCTCGGATGTCCAGAAACTAGCGCATCCTCCTCCTCTATGATCTTCTTCTTCCTTCAGACCACGCAACAGAGTCGTTCACCTCCTCTAGAGCAACAGCCACCTTAGGCTGCCGACCTCCTCCTCACCATCGTCTGCACCCACTAGTGCCACCACCGCTAGCGCCCACCGACACCATCGCCACCTGCGCCCACCGGTGCCATCACCGACAGCGCCCATCGGTGCCACATCCACCTCCCGCACGCCGCACACCCCTTCGAGACCATGCCTCGTGCAGCCATGCCTCCGTGTGCGGCATCGCTGCTACATCATCACCACCGGCGCCACCACAGACTACGCACCGGCCTCATGTTCTTCTTCCTCATCACCGACGACCCCCAAAGAGGAACCCAACAACTGATGGCTCCACCCACATGCAGTCGCCACCACAGGCCACCGTTCTCCTCTCCGTCCACTCAACACGATGTGTTCGTCCACGCTCTCAAACACACCTCCCACGACCCATGTGCGATCCTGGACACACCCACCACCGACGACCTACTCCTCTCCGACTAGCCGGCTCGAGCTATCTCTCGCCAAGCCACCACCACCATTGTGACGACCTCGTCTCTGGCCATCTCTACTGGAAGCCACCTGCATTACCATCAACTCAACACTCGACCATGAGCAAATGAAGAATCTCCCCTATTTCTCTACAGTAAAACCTTGTATTAGTATTTACGTCAAATGCCATTCCACGTTTCATTTCTTTTATTATTTTAATATTATGGCATATTTGTGAGAATCCCCTCATCTTTCATTTAAAATGCAATTTCAGTGAATCCATGCACCTTATTCCTAATTAAAGAGGGGTTTGGCTTGATTTCTTGAGGAATTACTTGGTAAACAATATTTTTAGACATTTGCAATTATGGATGTGAGATATTTGTGCATTTATGAATTTGTTCCTCTCAGTGGATACAACTTAACTTTCGTAGTTAGTTTTGATTGTTAAATATTTTTTATCAAGGATTTTCCACCATGCAATTTTTTTTGAAAAGGTAAGGAGTGTTACCATTAACAATAGCAGATCGGGAGCATTTTATTCATAAATCAAAAAATGATTTTTACAAACAGTCTCTCCATGCTCCCACAATATCCCAACATTCCCTAGCAATATTCCCCACATTTATTGGCATCCCTCTAAATAATTTTTTATTGTGAGCACACCAGACATACCACATAACTCTGGCCATGTAGATGTGCGGCTTGCCTGATGTTATGAAATTTGTCCGTAAATCATCCCATGCAGGCATGGCCTCTTCACAAATAGTTCTCCAAATCCGATCTGTCACCAAGCATGTAGAAAAATATGCACACTACTATATGTGGGGAAATCACAAAGAGAGAAATTGAGCTGGAACACCCATCCTTATGTGTCTCATATCTCCATTAGTAAGACCATCTCTTCTACTCAACCAAAGAAATATCTTTATTTTTAGAGGAATTTTTAAATGCCATATGCCAACACAATCATTGTCAATTTGTGACGGATTGTCACTCCTTTACCCGATCAATCATTTGTATGCTTTTGTAGGGGAGAATAGCCCGGGACTCTAAGCAAACCTGTCAGATCTGCCTTTCAGTCTGAAGGCTTCTAAATCCCTCAATAGCTGGTCTTTTTCTTCACGTGAGTGCCCTCCCTCTCTAGCCACACAGTCTGCCACCACCCATCTGCTGTGCCGAGAAATATCCACCATACTTTTTTTATTGCGATGACGTATATTTTTGACACATCTTTCAATTGAAAATTTCCCATCCAATAACCTTGATCATAAGGTGCCAACTCCAAATTGTTCATGGGTTCCTGATATGCAGGATCCTACGAAAGGGTAGGAGTGGATACATCCCGAGTGAGCATATGTACTCGTGTAGGATGAGCTTGGGATGCAGAAGAAGAGTAAGATGTAGCAGCATTTCCTGGATATCCTGGATGAGAGTGGATCAGTTTGTCGAGCTTCTTGTCTAGTAGAGCCACCTTGTCTAGCTTCTTGGGGATGATGTCCATGTCTGCTCGTGCTGACTTTGCATGAGCCTCGCAGACAGCAATTTGTTGTTGCCTAGGTCGTTGGAATTGGTTCATTGAGGCTGCATTCATGGAATTCTTTACTAATGACTTAAACAGTTCAAATGCGTTGTTTTCGTCTTTAGAGAGGAAGTTTCTGCTACGAGATGCATCAGCCAGATACTGATGTGTATCATTTAGACGATGGTAAAAAAATCTGAGCAAGGTGCCATTGAGGCACAGAATGGTGGGGGAACTTTCGGAGAAGGTGATGAAATCGATCCCAAGCATCATGCAACTTTTCCCCCAGTCCCTGGGAAAATGTTGTGATTGCTTGCCTCATTGCATTTGTATGACCAATTGGGAAGAACTTTTGGAGGAATTCTCGGCATAATTCCTCCCAGGTACCAACTGGCCTCCCAATGGTCTTGAACCAATAAGAAGCTTTATCCCTCAGCGAGAGCAGGAAAAGCTTCATGAGAACAATTCCTAAATCCACATTTCTAGGTCTAAATGTTTCAACGATTTGACATAGATCCTCTATGTGCTAGAAGGGATCCTCATTCGAGTTGCCATAGAAATAAGTCTGAATCATACTTATTACGTTTGGCTTTAACTCAAACGCATCTCCGCTTATGGGAATCCGGACTTGAGGTGGAATGAATAGTGTAGCCAAATCGTAAAAGTCCTACAGCTGTTCTCCTTGTGGATGCTGCATTATATTACGGCTCGAATGACTTCGGATCTTTCTAGAGACATATGAGGCACTGCTTTCTTGATTACAACAACAATAACGTCACCGATCAGAGTATATTGGAGTCAGATGCTTTTTCGATTCTTTTCCCTGGTGCAGCTGGGCCATCCTGGACTTGAACCAGAGACCTCGCCTGTGAAGTAAATCATCGTACCTACGATCCAACCAATTGGGATTGGGAGGGAATCTATAGATTCTGTTTCCAAAGAGGTCAAGATTTGATCAATGCTCTGCTGGTGCTGCTCTTCAGATGCAACGACACAGGCCTCCAGTCGGGCCATAGGATTCTAGTTCTCGGGACCAAGGTTTGGAATTGGGTTAGCTATTTCGGCTAACGAAGTAGATGGGTGGGAAGAGGAAGAAGGAGGCAACGGAAAGAGTCTCCTAGGTTGCCTTGGGGTAGGTTCCCAAGGGCCAATCAATTTAGGTCTTAGTGACCTTCCTCGCATACACCAACTACAAGGGTTGGTGTAGACAAGTCTACAAGGCAAATGCCTTGTAACTTGATATGGTCCTTTAATTTAGTGATTGGATTTTCAAATTCAAGTTCAAATTTAGGAGTTTATTTGTTATAAAATCGAAAGAATAAAATACCCATTTCCTAGGTTAACCTAGTCAGCTTGAGTATGAGGGGACTAAAGGGAAGGTTCGACACGAGGCTCCTTGATACCCCTTAGCTGCGATAGTTTGGCACTACCATGTAGGCTTGGACACTAGGTTTGGCCCAAGAAATTAAGACTATTCAATAATTAAATAACAAATTTGTGTTAGGGTATATATTTCTTTTCCTTTTGATTCAATTAACCCTAACTCCTCCAATTGTCTTAATGTATTGCCTAAGTTTTTGAATAGATCAATGCTCAATCAAGGTAGGTGAGGTGGTCAACCAAAAATCAAACCTCACCTACTAGACCCAATTAGGTTCAATCAAATCAAATGGGTTTCTAGAATATATGAAAACCCTAAAGTTTCCAACCTAGGGTTTATGCAAGACCACAGACCACACATGCAATTCCAATTCTCTCTGTTTAGATTTGGAATCCAAACAATATGAAATTTGGAGGGTAGATTCCTTTACTGATTAGCTTTCCAGAGAGTTTTTATGGAATTTTTACTATTTCGAGTGATTTGATAATGATTTTATACCAACTGGGGTCACATAGGGTAGACAGACCCCTTATGAGTATTTCACCTTGAAATAGTAGAAAGATTGATAAAAAAATTCTTGAAAAATCATCGAATAAAGCTGATTTCATTAGCTTTCAAACCCCACAAATTTCAGTTCAATCATATTTGCATATTGGCTAGAATAAATCTTGCAAGATAGAATCAATTAGGTTTCAATCTGGTTTGACCCCAATCCATTGTGCAAAATTTTAAAATTTGTACAGTACGAATTTTATCAAATAAAAGGTGGCGTTAGAAACCTAATTTGAAAATATACGTCGTGGCCAAACTTTAGAATTTTTGGTTCATTAAATTTTTGGTAAAAGACTTTTTAACTCGTGTGAAAAGTGCTGGTCGAACTTCCAAATATAGTAAAGAGGTTTTGCTAAATTTTTTCTTTTTAAAAAATTTTTCAAGTTTTCTTTTTGTCAAATGCAACTAACCTAAGATTTGAAAAAAGCCTAAGATCTAAGATACGACTAATGGAATGTGTGCACCTGCTTTCATCTTTACTCGTACTCGACATGTGTGCAGATCCACACTTCTATTCACACTTCAATTCCTGCACCCCATAAAGCAAGAAAACAAAAATATATTAGAAAAGAAATCAAGAATCAGATTTGCCTTGCCTTCCTGGCAACAGTGACATTTGATAGTATCGATTTATGTGAAATAGATTAGATAAAGTCATAGTATAGTCGCGAAATCGAACCTAAACAACAATATAATGGAACTCGTGGTGAGTCTCGGTCAATCTCTGGGAGGTGATGATTACGAAAATTATTCTGATTTTTTTCTTATGCTCATTTGTTTGCAAATCTAACATAACTAGCCTAATTCTAAAATCGCAGGCCAGTTTCAAGGATATGCAAATACATCTCACCGGTGATGTTGTGCATGCGAATAACATGGGTGTGCGTGAGGAAGGAAATGAATGTAAACATGTGTGTATCGGTGCGCACCATCTCGACTACATGAACACTACTGACAGAATTCGTGTTAATTGTCATTTCGTTTATGTGATTTGACGCTGTCATTTTTTTTTACATTTTTTTGGTTTTTTGGTTTTTTTTGTTGTTTTCAAAATAAGATGACTAATTAAGAATGATCCAAAACAAAGATATTAACTTGCATTTCATTGAACCATCCATATTTACAAGAGTAGCTCACTAAATGATGGTAGATGAATGCTTGTACGTAGAAAAGAAATCTAATATGACTAATGCTATGTTAATAGAAATCCATCTCGCTGGGATTGCTAGTAGAGCTATCAACACTGGAGAATGGTGGTGGCTAGACTATAGGTATTGAGGCTCGTCTACACGCCACACAAGAGAGGAGCACTCCTACAACCTAGGGAGAGTCTAGGCGTGCAAAAAGGAGATTAAACTATCTACTTGCAAGAATTAAATGCGAAATAAAAGCATAGGAAGAACACTATAGCTATAAGAACTAAGGGCACAAAGGGTGGTCCTTGGTGATCGTGTGGCTTGGAGGTGGACGGAGGGAGGAGGGCGGTCACCAAGCTGGTGGTGGACAGCCTCTTGGAAGGTGGTAGGGAGGAGCTTGAGGTGGAGGGTTATGGGAGGTTTTAGGTGGAGGAAGAAGATCGATTTTTGGTGGCTGTGGGTGGTGTACAAATAGGAAGAGGGGGGGTGTGGTGGACGGCCATAAGGGTTAGGGTTAGGGTTTAGGTGGCACCACCATGGATGGTCTTTGGTGGTTGTAGTTGCCACCTTTGGAGGGGAGAGGGGTGACGTGGTGCGGACTAGGTTTAGGGTGAAGTTGAGGGGGTGTTTGTAAGGCTTTTTGTAGGTTGTGTTGAGTGGCATTGAGTCTTAACTAGGTTAGGTTAGCCTAGGTCCTAAGGGGTTGAGTCTAATAAGGTGGGTCTTAGTCTAATTAGGTATGTGATAGTCTAGGATTAAGGTAATCCAAATAAGTATGTGGTGTGGTCCTAATAGGTTTAGGTCTAGTTTAATCAAGTTCAAGTGAACCCAATTAGACATGTATGGGTCAAAATGGGTCAATTGTGTCCTGGGTGGATCCAATTGGGTTTAGGTGGACCCAATCAAGTAGGGATGCACCCAATTAGGTGTAGGCTAGTTGATTGGGTTTAGGTAGAGTCCAATTAGACTCTTATGAGACTAATTAGACTAGGATTAGCCTAATCAGGTTCAACTGGACCCAATTAGAATATGGTTGACCCAATTGATTCAAATTGAGTCAATTGAGGTTATTATGGACCTAGATAGGATTCTAAGGTACGGATTGGGTTGGGGATAGGAGGACTAGGGATGTGGATAGTGGATAATGGGAATCTGGATAACACTATCTAGGTTTTGGCCAAAGTGGAAGAAATTCAGGGTTAGGGATAGAGATATCCTAGGTGGAGGATAAGAGTAGGGATAGTGAGGATAAGAACATTGATAACACTATCCATGTTTTGGGTTTTAGGCAAATTTAACCTAATATGAAGATGGCTTAGGGATAGGAGCGGGGATAAGGTTACTCTAGGGAACTATGGGTAGGGATAAGGTTATCTTAAGTTCTTCTTTACTTTAATTCTACATTTATTCCTGCAAGTAATGTAGTCTATCTCTTTCTTACTCTCTGTCTTCATTTCTTCTTTATTCTAAGCTTTATTTCAAGCTCCCGCTCCAGCCCTGCTGTAGCCCCAGCTTCTATCCAACTTTTATTTAATCTCAGGACATCTCCTAAACTCATTATTATCTGAAAATCAATTAGTCCCTAATTAGTGAGGTAAATAGCATTATTCTATAAACAGCTAAGTAAAAGAGTTATGATGCGAAATATGTAGCTTATGCATGTATTATTCATAAGTTAAGTTAGGATTGATGGGAACACTATCATGAGCCATAACTAGCTTAATTTGATCTGATAAAGTCAATAAAAGCTCCTACATATTAGTCAGAAGGTGTCTTAGGAAGGTTGAGTTATTTTAAGAAGAAAAGAATAATAAAAGGTTATTTATGCAATTTTACCAGTAATCCACAAATATATAATAAACCACGGGGTTTTTCAAGGGTTACTAAAGGTCAAATATGCATTTAAGTTTAATAGGGGGGTCTATGTAGATCGAAATGGGTTTTCACGTATTTCAAGAATTAAATGACATTTGAAACCCAAAAAACAGACCTACTTAATCTATTGAGGTTCTTGTTAGGATAAAATTCATATAAACCCTCTAAAATTCATAGAAAAATATTCTCTAGGGTTTAGCATCTTTGAATTGACCATCAGAACCCATTCGACCCAAAATAGAGTTAAAGACAGACTATTGCCCTAATTTAGGTTTTTTCATAAATTACCCAGTCAAAATAGGTCAAAACCAAAATCCAACTTCATCATTAGATTCCTTTGGTCCAAATGAGGTTTGTATCAAAATTTGGGCCCAATTAGAGATCATCTTGACCGAGTTTGCATTTTGGTGTAGTCTGACTCTTTCTCTCTCACTCAACCCCTCAGCTTTTGAAATTACTTTCAAATACTCCCCTATCTTGGTCGTCACTCTTTACAAAAAGGTCCTTCTACCATTTTCGTGGAGAAGTCCTACTTCATTGAGCTTTATTTGGCAAGAACTCTGTAATTACTTGACGAATCCCTCTCAAAATTGAAAGGGAGATTCGTCAGGTAATCTCCTTCCTATTGAGCAATGTCCAAGTCTCCAAATCTCTCTAAAAAGCTTGTACGAATCCTTCAAAGACTTAGGTCTCCTATTTCGTGAAGCTTGGGAGCTCCTAGCTTGGTTTCCAAGCTTGAAAGCTCACCCCTGGCCTATAAAAGACCCCCCACGGAATTCCTTACCTCCTTAGTGAGAAATTGAGCCAAATCTAACCCTATTTCCTTCCCTCCTCGGCTCGCTTTGGCGACCTTTCCTCTGAGCTTCTTCACTGGCCGTCACAGACTATAACCAGCCGATCTCGACTCAGCTTCTTTCCCACCTTGACATACCCTCGAGGTGCTTCCTCCTCCTTCATCATTGCCGTTCTCTCCCACCGGAGCTCACTTCGTCTTCGACGTCGGCCATACCAAACCCGACATCTCTCCTCCTCGTCATCTGTTACCTAGTCAGATCAACTCCCTAGCTCTACTACCTTGCAACTTCGTCCTCGCCACTCCAACTCGACCACCGCATCGCCTCTCGCGAATTCATCTCCCTCCTCTCCGAAAACCACTCCGGTAAGGTCTTCCGCATGCTCCACTTCTCCAAACACCTTGCCAACCACCTTATAAGCTCCACCATGACTCGCCCATCAAAACCCCTCTCCCTACTAGCCACTCCGCTCACCCAAATCATCCACCGAACAACCCACCTTCTCGCTTCCATCTCCGTCACCGTCTGCCATCATCCACGCACGAATCACCCCACGGACGCCACCATCACATTCCACACCCTACGGTGATCCTCTTGAATGTTTTAGTTGGGGCTTAGCACTCGTATTCTTGATTGCAAGTCTTCCACTGGAGCTCCACCGCTGCAACGACTTCATCGGCCAAGTTCGTGGTGTTCTAACCACGAAGAACTTAGGTGCTTGCTCCAGGTCGCGCGGAAGGTCCTCAGTCCTCGATCCAAGGCTTCAATTGGATGCTTTCCCCTTAGTATCTACCCCAATTGGCGAGGCATCACCTTCAGCAGCACGCGAAGAAGAGCCCATGGGATTAATCCCACATCGTGGGATTTGAAGATGATTAAGTCGAATATATCATTTTTGTGTTTGGGGCTTAATGCCTCCAAACACAGGGTGAGGTCGCCTTCACCACAGCCCTTGCACACCTCATCCACGACCCACGCCACGTGGATCTGGTCCTGAGTATTCACGTACCCGATTGCTCGAATACTTTTCTGATTGAGAGAAAGAGAAGAGGAGAATAGGAGAGAGAGTGTGGGCAGGGTTAAGGGGGTTTTGCTTTAGAGAGATCCTAATATTTAGTGAAATTCGCGAAGTGTCTCCCCTTTGTGCATGAAGAGGAGGAAGAAGAGAAGCCAAAGCAGAAGAAGAGAAGAATCAGCCAAAAGAGGAACAGTGCTTACACACTATAGCATCATAGGGAGTGCACTGTGCACTCATCATACGTGGCTTTGGTTGATTGATACTATTGCATTATTTGCCGTTATTGTAATAAGGCAATTTGGTGATTCAAATAACCGTTTGACCCTAATCTTTTTTTGCCACATTGACTCTTGATTTTATATTTACATCATTTGTGCTTGAAATTGCTATTACAATGTTATATTCTTGCTTAAAATTATGATCCTCAAGATAAATTGCCATATTGCTCCCTGTGTTTGACCTCAGATTTCTTTTGAGCTATAAATTTTAAGCGTTCTTCATGATTTATCGGCTATACTACAACGTATTACTTTTAAAACCCCGATTCAGAGCGAGCAACATTTTTATGCCATTGTCGGGGAGCAACGTGCAATTTGATTTCTTGATTGTGATATCTAATTTAATACTAACTTGCTCTATCTATTTTGTTGTGATCTATGCAGGGGAATCCAATCAACAAAAGTCCGACACACACCAAACACTCCAGCGGCAGGTAAATTCCATCCATTTCTCCTAAGTCCCTGATTCTGAAAAAGCTAAAAGAAGAAAAAAATCAATTATGGCTAACTTGCATTCTATTCTTAGATTAATCATCACAAGTTGCCTAATTTGATACATTCTTTTTAGAAAACATCCCAAACCTAATTCTTGCACCTACTTAGGGATTTAAGACACCTAGGGCTACCTCCTTCTTGATTGAGCCCTAGGTGCCAGATTTGGATTCAATTAATTGGACCAATAAGAGCCAATTAGGATTTTTATTTCTAGAATTTTAGAGACACACTTGCTTAAGGGAAAAAAGAAGAATCAATCTTCCCCAATAGTGTGTGCCCAAGCCTTGATTGAATCTACCTAATCAAGCAAACCCTAAAATCAGGCTCTAAATCTCACTTGAATCCTAAAAGGACCTAATAATCTCAAAGGATAAACAGGTGAAGTTGACCCACCTTGTGGGGTCAACCAATCTTCAAATTAGGTCACCTTGCACAAAAAATCTTAAAAGTTCAAGTGAAATCATAAGCACCCTTGCTCTTAACTTAAAATGGTAGACTTAAGAGGTCAAGTCACCATTATGGTCTACTTGGACCCTTAATAATAAGGTTGGGTGGGGGAAACCTTGTAACCTGTGGGGACGCTCTACCATGTAGGGGTCTTTGCAGGACTCTCCCTTCTTGGCTACCCAGGTAATTCTCAGGTGGACGACTTTCTGATTCAGTGGTATCATCCCCCCTAAACCTCTATAGTCATCCGAAAAGGCTTTGGGTGCCTCAATTGGGTCTGTCTGATATTCCATCCCTCATCTTCTCCATCGGTGCTTGTTTGGGAGGAGGTCCTTAAGACCACCCTTGAGGCCTCCATTAGTTATTCACTCTCGTTGAGGCCAAGCCTCGACCTCCGTGTTTGTGCAACAACCTAATCATATTGACATTTCCTCTGATTCTAAGCCCGAACCTCCAATCACAACCATGGATTAGCCAGAACGACCTAAATTTGAACAACAATTCTTTGATTTTAGAAATCAGATCAATTCCTTCATCAACCACCGCTGCGTCCTCAAATGCGAGATCACTACAATCCCGTGGCAGTGGAGATTGAACCACGAATCAATATCCCTGCAGGAGGACCCGAGGTGGAGCTCAAGCCTAGTATGCTTCACATGACTGCAAAATTTCATGGCTTGAACTTCAAGGATCCTTTCCAACACATCAAGAATCTAATGCATCTGGCCTACACCTTTGGGCCAAACATGCAGAATCGAGACGACTTGCTCTTAAAGATCTCCTTCTCTCTAGCCGACAAAAAGCCTACTGGTTTTAAACTTATCCACATGTGATCAACACATGGGAAGAACTTCAAACCACCTTCCTACAAAAATTCTATCCCATTGGTTGCACAAATGGAATGCAGCACCAAATCACACACTTCTCCCAAGGAGAAGGAGAATCTTTACACGAGGCGTGGAATTGTTTTCTGGATCTCATGCACAAATGCCCCCATCACGGAGTCTCGAAGTGGGAATAAGTTCAATCCTTTTACCACGGGCTCCGTGATGACATCAAGCTATTTGTCAGTGCAACCTGTGGTGGGAGCGTCATGGGTCAACATGAAGACGAGATTTGGGGAATTGTTGAGAACATGTGCAAGAACTCCCTGAATAATAAGTCACTGGGTGCGTACGACTGGATGTCCACCTGCACATTGACAAACAATAGGGGGTACGTGAATCTCAAGGCCTTTCCACATCTGTTGACTTGGAGTTGGTAGCCGGTCAATTGGATAAGGTCTCCATCATTGAGAAGAAGGTGGATGACATCACTCGACATCTACACAAGACCACCTCTGCACCACAATGCACACATACA
Organism: Thalassia testudinum; assembly: GCA_037157565.1. Classification (NCBI taxonomy): domain Eukaryota; kingdom Viridiplantae; phylum Streptophyta; class Magnoliopsida; order Alismatales; family Hydrocharitaceae; genus Thalassia; species Thalassia testudinum. The sequence continues at coordinate 41,694,730 of JAZHRO010000062.1, forward strand.
CACCCACCCTCAAGTAGGGAAGCTACACACAATATCTACAACTATCCAGGAATGGATGTGTATCCACCCCCGCCTAATTACGGTTTCGGAGGCAACTCCAGGGCAACCTACCACAGTTGGGGGACTCTGAACCCTCGTACCCTGATTATTCTAGGAATCCCCAGACCTACGAGGATCTCCACGCCATCCAGAATAATCCCTTCTCTAATACCTACAATCCTAGATGGCGTAATCATCTAAACCTTTTGTGGTCAGGAAATAACCCAAATCCAAGACCTCATTTCCAACCCCGACCACAAAACCCATGCTCATATCAGCTCAATCAGCCTAGACCCAATCCAAACTACCAATCAGGGCCTAACAAGGATGATCAAATAGCTCTGATCCTTCAAACCTTGATTGACATTCAAAAACAACACAAAGACAAGATCATAGAGGTCCATAATCAGCTTGCACGGATGGTGAATTCCCACCATTCTGGTACACTTCCCACCCAACCCCATTTCCACATCAATAGCAAGGAACAACATTCTCCCCTCCATCTCCACACCATGATTGTGCCATGATCAATACTATAGGGAAAGAACAGAAACCCATCCCCAAAGATAGCCAATCCATTCCCCTATCCCAGGTCGTATCCCACCTCCACACTCGTGGATTGTCAGAAATTGATATAACAGGACCTTTGAGGAACACACAAGTTACTATTCCACTACTTCATATCCTCACTCTCAATCCTACCTCAATTGATTTATCCAAAAAAGAGGTAGAAAAACCAACACAAGGGAAGGTAGTACTGTCTAAAAATGTAAGTGCTATAATAAAAAATAGTCTACCTCCTAAGAAATTTGATCTAGGCACCCCGCTAATCCCCTGCAAGATTGGTGATACAAATTTCAAGCGGGCTATACTAGACCTTCAGTCAACCTCATCCCTATTTGAAAAATTACGGATTGGATAGCTAAAACCCACTCATGTCACTTTACAATTAGTTGACCGAACCCTAATCACACCGATTGGGATGGTAGAGGATGTGGTAATTAGAGTTAAGGATTTCAGCTACCTAGCTGATTTCCTAATTCTCGACATGGATACGCCACAACAGATACAGGATATGCCCATGATTTTGGGAAGACCATTCTTGGCTACTACAAGAGCCATAATCAATTGTGAATCAGGGCATATGATGATTGCCTCAAGAGATCAATGTGCTGAAATTAATATTTTTGAGGCAACAGAAGGAAAATGCTCAGTAGAACAACTAGGTTTTATCTAGGACCTCATGACCATATCCTTGGTAGAAAACCTAGAGCCAGAATTAGAAACTTTTCACATCTTAGATGATCCTGACTTGATCGAGAACAATGACAGAAGAACAGTGGAGGCTTTCACCTTTGACCTTGAAGACAAACCCTAGGAATTCAGGAAATATGGTGACATACCAGATTTAGATCATATGGACATAGAAACATTTCATTTTGAGGACCTCCAGGAATCAAGATTGGCAGACACTATGAGTGACATCCACCCAGAGTATGAATCCTTTATAGAATCAGAGTTAGACAATCCAAAAGGCACTCTCCAAGCATTCGGTTTCGATTGGGATGAGAATTATGGAGAGGAATCATTAGAGGAACCAATTTTTGAGTCATTTCTTGAAGAGACGATCTCACATTCAAATGAAAAGAATCAAGATGACTCATTGAGTATCAATTTAATAGGCCATGATGCACGAGAGGAAGCACACATCTGGGATACTAGATCCTTCTGTTGAGTACTGGACTCATGACAAACATATTTCAAAATCCCATGACCACTACACCTTCCAAATGATTCCTTCGTAAGATTTCAAGGAAGATCATCCAGGAACAAATCAACTTGACCCATATCAGAGATATCTTAGAATGACTCTTCACCATGCTTTAATACATATCTATGGCCATCAGATTCTCAACAATCAGATCACTCGTGTAGCCAATCACATCTCCTTGAGCTTATTGCACCCAGATGATGGCATCAAACTCAGCGTTTAACGGAAGGCAACCTGTCATCTTTTGAAAAATCCAAAACCCTTTTGACACATCTCTTTATTGAACTCATATTGCACTTTAGGGTTCGTCTATTAGAACAATCGACTCCACCTCTAATACTTGTACTAGAGGTTGAAATCGTCAATAACAGTCATCCCGACCCATTCACTCACCCTTTTTCCCTGTTCTAATGTACGATATAAGCTGAACTCGAATCCACCTAATTTACAATGAGGACATTGTAAATCGTAGGCATGGGGGTATTAAAGTGCAAAACACCGTGAGAATCAATTCACAAAAAGGGTTCCATTAAAAAAAAATACATATTCCAAAAAATAGAAAAATGAAAAAAAATTTTGAAAAACAAAAAAATGAGAGAAGGAAGTGAAGATGTGAATGTGTGTTAATGTGTAAGTGGAGTGAGGTGCTCAAGTGAGTGAGGTGAAGGTGGTGTGGACCATGGAGGTGTGTGTGAGTGAGTATGTGATGAGAGTGATGGTGAGGTGATGGAGGATGATGATGGCATGGAAGGTAACGGCGTAAAGGGTGGTGGTGTGAGGTTATGAGTGTGTGTGCGTATGTGAGTAGTAACAAAAATGACAAGAGCAAAGGTAGAAGTAAAATGGCAATAAAGAAAAGTGCTTGAAAGAAAAGTACTTGAAATAAAAGAAGAAAATGTTATACTACTTGTGGGAATTGAAATGAACTAAAGAGCTTGCATTGAAAGTAAATCTAACTACTACAAAATATGTAAAACGAGAATGGGATTGAGGAGAGTAAGGTGCTTGATAAGCGAGAAATCATTGCGAAGAAAAGTTGGATTTTGGAAAACTCGAGTTGTAAAATGCGCAAGAAAATCTACTACCAAATAATTTTTAAACGAAATTCTGGTGAGTCCTAGGTCTAACATGGGGAGGCTACATCAATTCTAAATCAGCAATTATATATTTTTTTTGTAATTTATTTTATAAAGAAATCATTCACAATGCTAATCTACTTGCAATATAAATAAGAGAGAGAGAGAGAATAACAACTTTTATAACTATTATAATGTCAATTACAACTACTTGCTACAACTATAAAGCTGAAATCTACACTAGAAATCAGTAAAAAGCTAGGGATGAGAACTTATCCTCCTCGACGAATGCTTAGAGGACAAGCTGGATGAGTGACGCTTGGAGAAAGGAGAGCAGGGGCGGAGGTAGGAGGAAGAATCTGGAAGAACCAAGGATGAGGTAGGGCATCGATGTCGTGGGATTTGCTTCTAAAACTGGGGTGAAAGGACGGCTAGTGAGAGCTCTGCGAAGGGGGTGAGAAGTGGAAAATTTTATTTTTTTAACTCTAGCGAAGCTTCCCGTAGCTTGGGAGCACTAGAGTGAGCTTTAGAACTTATTCTTAGCTCTTTAGGAGGTTAAGAGGAGAAGGAAGGGATGATGTGACGAGTGGGTATGGGGTCCTTTTTATAGTTGAGGATATGGGGCCAAAAGAGGCACTTTACATCTTTAAACTTTTAATGCAGGTCTTTAGTGATAGATAAGTGTGTCACTATAGCTAAACATCGCTAAAGCCACGCATTCAATCTCAACTGCTCGCCGCTTATCCAATGTCCCATGTCGCGCCACGTCGATGCCTCCTCAACTTCAAGCGTTTAAGAGAGTGATCCAATCCTAGCTGTCCGATCTTCATTGGACGGCTTTGATTAAATGGAGGCTACTTCATCTTTAGGCATTAATTGGAGACGTGGCCACCTCTCGAGTCATCCGATGGATGATCGACGGCTTAGATCGCACAAGAACACCACTTCACAACTCGCGCCTTATGCGTCAAAACGCATGTCAACACGCGAGTGTGAATCGCGTGCATCTTGTTCGACCCGTCGTGCCTCTGTAGCCGCTTGATCTTCATCCGATGGTCCAATTTCAATGCAAACACCAGCACTGAGGATTGGAGGCAAGCAGAGACTTAATCCTTTACCCCTTCGCTCGCTCAAGACTCCAATCCACTGTGTTATGTGCATGGATTGTTGAGAAAGCCATCGTTCATGCTTGCTCTCACAGCCATTAGATCAAAGATCAACAACTGTGATCTCTTGATATTTCTTCTTAGGAAAGGAGGGGCATAGCTTGGAGTGATCCCTGCTGTTGATCTTAGATCGAATGATCGAGATTTAGCATGGATATCTCTTCTACAGATGGAGATGCCTAATTGAGAGGGCGATGTGGCATGACTGGGACCATTGGATCTCGATCTAATGGTCAAGATTCTTCCTTGTGCATGCCTTTTAAGGTTGAGCGAGGGTTGCGACCCACCAACAATGTCTAGGATAGTGCCACATGGCACCATCTGAATCGTTCGTCTTCTTTTGTTCATAAGAGGTGACATGAATGTCGAATTGGATCATTTTTCATGTTGTTGGGCTGCGATCATCAATCTAAACCCATCTGTGCAGTTGGATTAGTCATTTGAAATTTAGATTTTCACCACCTTGCCCCTTGGCCTCTGATCTCCTCGAACTGCATTTGATGCTACAGAGGTTCAACCGGGGCGATCTTGGAGGCGTTGGATTCCGATCGTTTCCCTGATCAGATCCGTACGGCTGGATCTTCAATCCAAGACCTTAAAATGATGTCACCTTATCCCCTGGCCATAATAAGAGGTGAATTACTATACAATTTGTACAAATTAATTTAAATGCATGATGATGCATGCTATGCAATATTTATAATGCATGATGCTTCTATGACTATAGGAACATGCATAAATAGATATTTTAGGTCAATTAAATGTGTACACATCAGTGCTCAACTCAATGATGGCTACTAGGTAGCCATTGAGTTGACGGTGGAGGTCATGGGCTAGATCCTACTCTACCTTCACTTTGAAGTCACCAAGGCACCAATGGGGGCTACTTAGGTAGCCATTGACCCTCGGTATGGGGAGGGGAGCTTGGAGTGTAGAGAGTGGAGTTGACAGGAGAGAATGGAGGAGGGGAGGGAGGGGGCAATGCCTATGGGGTGTGCTCCTTTTATAGAGTATGCCCTATGGTGTGGTAGTGGTGAGGAGTAGATTAAGGACTAGGATAAGGGGCACATCGTAAGGGTCTAGGAATATTCTAATGGGGTTATATGGGTGTACAACTTACGGAGGGTATGGTCAAGAGTGGTCAATTGGCTTGGGGATGGGGCAGGGTTGGCATGGAGGTTATGGGAGGGCTTAGGTGGGTCTTAATGAGGGTTAAGGTGGCGTAGGACTTAAGGGTTTATTAGGCTAGGTGGTTAACTAGGTGGGTGGAATTGTGAGGTGGACTTGTAGAATGGGGTGTTGGTGAGACTAACCTAGGTGGCTAAATTAAATATAAAAAAAATACACTAAGGAGGAGTATTCATTATGAATTGATGGCCCCGATGGGAAGAGGGTGTGTGAATAAAATTAAGATATGTGCACTTATGTGTACATGTGCGTATGCATGTGTGAATTGTATAATTGGACACATATGTGTGCATTGAGTGTGTGCACATGAGTAGGAAGAATGGTGTGTGTAGGTGAGTGATTTGGAGTGTGTGGACGTGCATGCATGGCATTGTAGGGGTCGCATGGCCTTATTCTGGCCCTACATGTGCTTGTCTTGGCTCCGCATGGCCTTGTCTTCCTCTCTTCTGCTCTTTTTGATTGCTAGCTCTTGTTACTCCATTGTGAGGAATATTGGATGTGTCTTTCAAGTATCTTCCTGCATTTTCTTTACAACACAGCTCCCCTACTCCTAGTCTAGACCTAGACACATAAATTGTGAAATACCATTGTAGATCCTTATTTAAGAGGAAATTTAGATAAGAATGTACAAGGATGCAGATGCATGTTATGCATGATATGCATGAACTATAAACAATATAAGCTAGATATTTAGCCTAATTTACTCATTTTAGGACCCATGATGTTGCACAATTAGTTACGAATCAAGGGCTAGGATTGCTAGATAGGTGGATGCACGTGCTGCTGCTGTCCCTCAATTGGAGAATTGGAGGGGGTGGCGGGTTTAGAAACCTGTGACCTCCCCTTTGTGAAAGGGGTCAAGACCACCATGCAATCCTTCCCTTTGTGTCGAGAAGATGAATTCTTTGCTCCGGCTAGGGATGGTGGCAACGCCTCTCCATGGCCCTTGGATCTTGATCCAATGGCCCTAATCTGATGGGCATGAAAGAGACAGAGGTGACAACGGCCCTTGGGTGGCCTGGATGATGCCATGTGGCATCATCTAGGCCGTCCATCTTCAAATGCTTCTTGAAAGTGCTATGTATATCGGATTGGACCAATTTTCACACCGTTGGGCTGCTATTGTCCATCCGGATTCATCCGTATAGTTGGATTCCTCATTTAAAGCTTTGAAATATATCATCCTGTCTCCTAGCCACAATAATATACAAATTACTATACAAATTATCCTAAATGCAATATGATGAATGTTATGCATTATTCACAATGCTAAATGCAATGTTAAGCTTAGGAATTAACATAAGTAGGCGTTTTATCATGAATAAATGCATATTTATCATACCCTCATGCCTATATTTTGCTAGTCCCTAGCAAAATTAACCTAAATGCTATTTATAACAAAATCTAGGAATCGATTACTTGGGCATAAGTTACTTATCAATAGGAGAAAATTTCTACCAGGAACCTAACTCACAGAGATTCAACAGCGCCCAAGTTACCCGCCAAAATGCAGACTGCCCGAGTCCTCATCTTATTCTATATATATAGAGGCAAATATATATTTTTTTCTTTTTCATCTTTACTATTTTTTTTGGATTTTTTGGAGTTGAGGATTTCGGGGTAACTTTTTATGGCTACCCAACCGACCCAAGACTCAAAAAGGACTCAAAGTGCTAAGCATCTTGTCGTGAAAATTGTGATAGATTCAATGGCAATTAAAACGGACTTCGGGCTTCTACGCTTTGATGATAATGTCATCATCAGCCATAACTAGCTTTAATTAGTTATAATCAACAGACATGCTCCTACATAACCACTGACGAGTCGTAATTCATTGCATATCCTTTCTGAAAGATAAATCATAAAATAGGGGTAAATCTGTAGTTTTAACATCATATCCTAAATGCAGAGCAATCACAAGATTTCTTAGGGGTTAAATGAAGGTCAAATGGTCATAAATGTTTAATAAGTGGGTTCATGCAGACAGAAACGGGTTTTTGCGCATTTCAAGAATTATTGGACCTCTGAAACCCTAATTTACCTGCTTAATTAACTAAGGTTTTAGTCAGAATAAAATTCACCTAAACCTTCTACAAATCATAGAAAATTATTCTATAAGGTTTGGTATCCTTGATTTGACCATTAGAACCCATGTTGACCTAAAACAGAATCTCAGACAAGAAGTTACCCTAATTTGGGTTTCTATGTAAATTACTCAGTCAAACTTGGTCAAAACCAAAATATGACTTCACCATCAGATTCCTTAGGTCTAAATTAGGTTTGTACCAAAATTTGGGCCCAATAAGAGATAATCTTGACCTAGATTGCATTTTGGTCCAATCAAACTCGTTTTCTCTCAAATAGCACCTCAGCTTTCAAAATCTATTGCAAGGACCTCCCTAACTTCATTGTCTTTGCCAACATGTCCCTACTGCCATGGCCGTGTGAACCCATCAGGAGCCGATCTTCAATTAGGAAGATCTCCTTGATTTCTCAGAGAAACCCTTCCAAAATTGGAAGGGAGACTCTTGAGGAGATCCCTTTCCATCTGAGCTCTCTCATGGCCTTCCTAATTCGCCCAAGAGTTCATGTGAACGCTTGGAAATCCGTAAACCTAATCCTTGATTTGTAGAGCTTTCAAGCTTGTTTCCAAGCTTGAAAGCTCGCCCAATGGCTTATAAAAGACCCCTATCAACTACCTTACTTCCTTAGCTTGGTTTGGACCGAAATACCCCCTTCTTTCTCCGGCCAACTCCTCCATAAGCTACAACGAGCTTCTCCATCTACATTCCTTGCAGGCTGCCACATACAATAGGTGGCCGGTTCTTCTTTCCCACCTTCCTCCGCGTCTCGCAATACCAGTAGGCGCCGCCTTCCACTGTCATCCTCGCTGTTCTCCCTCAACGGAGACTTCATCTCCTCCAATTCCGGTGTACCACCGGCAAGGACCTCTCTTCCCTTTCATCCATTAGATTTAGGTTAGTTAGATTCCTCTAGCTCCATAGGTTAGCTTAAGATTTCTAAACCCTTGTTTCAACCCTTAAATCTGCCGTTCGCCCTCCATTTTTCTCCGCTCCTGCCGCACCTCCGACGAGGTCTTCTTGTCGCTCCACCACACACTTCGCCAACACTCTCACAACCTCTGCCGCTCATCCCCGCACAAAACTCCTCAACCAATTTTGCATTCCACCCACTCACAACCACCCACTGAACAACCCACCTTCGCACCTTCATCTTTGTCATTGTTCACCCTCTACACGCTGCCATCCTCCATGTAAACACCACCATCACCTTCGTCGTACTTTGGTGAAGCTAAGGAGCTATTTAACTGGGGCCTTCGAGCCCGTATTCGTGTTCCAGGTCAGGTCTTCGTCAATTCACCGTCCTCGCCACCACTACCATCCCCGACCACAACCGAGCTCCTACAACGTCAAGATGACTTGGTGCTGCTCCCAGTTGACGCGGATAAGTCCCGGGATCCACTACAGGTCCTCAATTGAAGATCCTATCCTCAGCTACTGTGCTAATTGGATGAGGCTTCATCAGGCAACTACACGCAAAGATGAAGTGTGGGTTTAGTCCCACATCGGTGGGAGAAGAGCACCCGCATGCGGTTATTATGATTTTGTGTTAAGGCCTTACTGCCTCAAGAACATGGGGTGAGGTCCCCTTACTTGCTCACCCGTATCCACCTAAGCCCTCACTCCTCGACTACTACCCACATCGGTAGCCCTGGACTCGATATTGCTTAACTTGATTACTTGATTGGTTCCCCGATTATCTGAGAGAGAAGAGGAAAGAGAGAGAGAGAGAGCGAGGGAGGGGTGGTTTTGCTCTTTAGGGCAAACTCCCAACACTTAGTCGCCGAGAAGCTTTCATAGACCCTTGTGTGTGAGAAGTGAAGAAGAGAAGAAGGAAAGAAAAGAGAAGAAGAATGAAAGCTTGAAGAGGAAAAGGCTCTCTAAGAGCACTGTAGCAATGACATTTAAGTCGTCTACCTTGAGAGCTTGGCGTTTGATTGGCTCTAACAGCAAGCACTGTGGATCTATTTGGCTGGCATTGAAATTGGCTTAAGTGGTTCAGGCCACTATGCATTTATTTGAGTTATTAAGTAATTGGTATACACGTGTCTAAACTAATAATTGGTGATTTAAATCACCATTATTTTATCTTAGATATCTTTTTATCTTTTTCAGCTCTTGCAATACTCATGTTCTCCATTGAAGATCAGCTTTGAGTAGATATTATTCATCGAATATCATTATTGGTTTGATTTCTTATGCTCATTTATATATTCATTTCAATTAATGCATGAATTGCCACACTTGCTCCCTGTGTTCGACCTCGGACTTCATTTCTTGATTTCGAGTTTATAAATTTTATTTGTTGATCAAGCTATTTAGGAGACTTTGCTACAACAAAATACTTTAAACCTCCTATCTAGCCCTATCAACACGCCCCTAGGTGACCTTAAAAGAAATTCTGCCTAAAGGTGTATCTATCTGACTGGAAGCTTTCTCCTTACTTTTATTTTTGTGGGGTCAACATAAAGGCGAACTCGGTGTATATCTCCTCGACTTATTCTACTTCTTTGCTTCTTTCTAAGTGTTTTGGAATTATATGTGCATTTCGTGAGCTAGGTTCTGGATAACCGGCCAATGAGCTATTACCACCGATCACTTTTCAGCCATACTCGTGCGGTGAAGTGTGACTTATTTCTTTTTTTTTTTAATTTTTAAGTAGGTGGCTTTCCTGATCTATGATTTACCTAAAGGCAGTAGTAAGAGATAGTGGTCCTGTGGTTAGGCTCTGGACAACCGACGAATTTGTTGTTACTACCAACCACTTGCCATCCATATCACCCTAGAAGGTTCATTAGCTACCCAATTTTCGTTAGAACCGTCGATGAGTGAGTTAATGCAAAACGTCTGTAGATGCCTAGACTATAAGTCCCCCCAAATCAGAAGATGGGTTGATAAGTCGTATACTTATTACCCTACTTTATTGACCAAATTAATATAAATTATGGTGGCAAGCTTAGTGGACACTCGGACTGATTAAGTCTGAAGACCTAAAGAGTCTAAGCGTTCAGGTCCCTAACATATCATTTCCTAAAGTTGACAAGCGCCTAATGCCTAAGTTTTCTTTTCCTAATTTTTCTTTTTTTTTCTTTTTTCTTTGAATAAAAAGAAATAGAAATTAGTTCAAGCTGACAATTTTGTACTAAGATCATGAGAATTACCACCCCCCATGCCTAACTTGGACAACGTTCTCATTGGAAAATAAATTTTTCCAAGGGAGTAAGGAAAGAAATCACCTAAGTTGTTATTGTGTGTCTGGTCAGCTTGAAACCTCTGGGTTGCCACCCATGAAGCACTGAGTTTATTGCCTCCAGCTGGGCAAAGTTCCAGTTTAACCCTCAATGACGGTTACAACTTCCTTCGTGGGAATCTAGGCAAGAAAGTGTTTCAATCTTTGGCCATTAACTGTAAAGGTTTGCCCAATCTTGGGATTAGCAATTTCTACCACCCCGTTGGGATAAGGTCTAACCACTTGATATGGTCCCATCTACTTAGATCTCAATTTCCTGGGAAAGAGCTTAAGTCTTGCATCAAAAAGCCAGACTTGCTGATCTGGCTCGAAGGTTTTTCTTTTAATGTGCTTGTCATGGATAGCTTTCATCTTCTCCTTATAAAGTCGATTGCTCTCATAAGTGTCCCAACGGATCTCCTCGAGCTCGAAGAGTTGAAGCTTCCTTTGAGTTTTGGCCATCTGGGAATCCATATTACACTGCTTAATGGCCCAGTATGCCCAGTGCTCAAACTCAACTGGAAGGTGTCAAGCTTTGCCAAAGACCAATCGATATGGTGGCATGCCTATCAGGTTCTTAAAAGCGGTCCTATATGCCCAAAGGGCATCATCCAATTGTGTGGACCAATCCTTCCGGTCAGGTCTCACAGTCTTTTGCAAAATATTCTTAATTTGCCTATTTGAGACCTCAGTTTGCCCATTTGTTTGTGGGTGATAGGGGGTGGCAATGCAAGGAGTGGCTTCGTATTTCTTAGATAAGGAACAAAATTACGCATTAATGAAATAACTCCCACCATTGCTGATAATGGCCTTAGGTATCCAAAATCGGGAAACGATATTTTTCTTAACAAAGTCCATGACAGCCTTATGGTCACATTTTTGGGTAGGTACGACTTTGATCCATTTCAAGACATAGTCCACTAAGACTAGTATATACTCGAAGTTGTTTGATGGTGGGAAGGAACCTATGAAATTGATGACCCAGACATCAAAATTTTCGATGATCAGAATGGGTTGTAGAGGCATCATATCTTTTCTTGTCATGGTCCCTAGGATCAGGCATCTAGTGCAAGTCTTCACAAAGTTATGTGCATCCTTGAATAGTGATGGCCAGTAAAAATCAGACTGCAAAACTTTTGTAGCCGTCTACTTCCCAGAGAAGTGGTCACCACAGGCTTGGTCATTACAGAAGGATAGCACACTTTGGACCTCCTCTTCCGGGATACACCTCCTAATGATTTGATCAACACAAACTCTAAACAGCATAGGATCATCCTAGAAATAATGTTTGGCTTCAGCCAAAAACTTATCCTGCTACTGCTTAGGCTAGTCGTGTAGAATCTACCCTACCACTAAATAATTAACTAAGTTTGCATACTAGGGTAGACTCTCTCCATGCACAACTAGAATCTGTTCATAAGGAAATCTGTCAGTTAAGGGCAGTGAAGGTCCAATATGTTCCGGGTGAAGTCTGGATAGGTGGTCAACTACATCATTCTTGGATCCGGTCTTGTCGTGTATTTCCAGGTCAAATTCCTACAGGAGTAGGATCCATTTGATCAGCCTGGGTTTAGCATCCTTTTTAGCCAATAATGCCAGATAGCCGAGTGGTCAGTGCAAATGATCACGTGGGATTCTACAAGGTATGATCAAAACTTTTCCAATCCAAAAACAACGACAAGCAACTCTTTCTCCATGACAGTGTAATTCCATTGAGCCTCATCCAAAGTTTTGCTTGCGTAGTAGATCACCACGGGTTTCTTCTCTCATCTTTGTCCTAGGACTGCTTTAATCGCAAAGTCCGATGCATCACACATTATTTCAAAGTCTTGGGACTAACCCAGGGGTTGTAAAATAGGTGCAGTTGAGACTGTATCCCTTAAGGTGGTGTAAGCCTTGATGCAATCAGGTGTCATGTCAAAAAGCACATTGTTGGCTAGAAGGTCAGTCAGGGGCTTGGATAGCTTGGAAAAGATCTTTTATAACCTTCTATAGAAGCCAACGTGTTCTAGGAAAGATCTGATTTGCTTGACCGAGCTAGGAGGTGGAAGTTTGGAAATTAAATCAACCTCAACTCAGTCAACTTCTATACCCCTATGCGAGACGAAGTGACTGAGGACAATCCCTTCTTGAACCATAAAGTGACTCCTTTTCCAGCTTAAAATCAGGTTGACCCCGATACATCGTTTCAGGATTTTCTCCAGGTTACTAAGACAATGGTCAAATGAATCTCCAAAAATAGAGAAATCATCCATAAAGTCATCTAAATATTCACCTACCATCTCCGAGAAGATGGTTACTGATGATAACGTCATCATTAGCCTTAACTAGCTTTAATTAGTCAGAATCAATTGACAACTGCTCTTGCATAACCGCTAGAGTGTAGTAATTCATTGCATATCCTTTCTTGGAAGAATGCATTAAAACATGGTTAAATCTGCAGTTTTAATAGAAGATCATAAATGTAAAACAATCACTGGGTTTTCCAAGGGTTAAATGAAGGTTAAATGAGCAGTAATGACTAATAAGATGGTTCATGCAAATAGAAACGGGTTTTCGTGCATTTCAAGATCTAATGGACATCCGAAACCCTAATTTCAGACCTACTTAATTATCTGAGGTTCTGGTCAGGATAAAATTCACCTCAACCTTCTAAAATCATTGAAAAATATTCTATAAGGTTTGGTATCCTTGATTTGACCATCTGAACCCATTTTGACCTAAAATAGAGTCTCAGACAAGAAGTTACTCTAATTTAGGTTTCTACATAAATTTTCTAGTCACACATGTTTAGAACTGAAATCCGACATCACCAACAGATTCCTTGGGTCTAAATTAGGTTTGTACCAAAATTGGAGCCCAATCAAAGTTCATCTTGACCTAGTTTGCATTTCAGTCCAGTCTGATTCTTTCTATCTCACATATGCCCCTAAGTTTTGAATTCTTTGCGAACAGGTACCTAGGTTTTCCTTCGTTCTTTGCATTCATGTCCCTACTGTTGATAGGGCTTTTCGTCAATGTTAGGAAAATGCATTGTAGTATAACTGACAAATAGCTTTTGAAAAAATAAAATTTATAACTCAAATTCTAAAAATGAAGTTCGAGGTCGAATACAGGGAGAAAATATGGAATTCACGTGCTAATCTTGATTAAAATATAAATGAGCACAAGAATAAGCCAAGAATAATGATAATCAATGAATGCTAATCTGTCACATTAGATATTCAATGGATAACCTGGGAATTTCAAGACTTTAAGAGACCAAAAAGATATCTAAGATAAAATAATTGTGATTTAAATCACCAATTATTAGTCTAAGCATATATATATTAAATACTCAATCATGTTAAATAAATGAACAGTAATTAGATGTCTGGATATCAAGTCAGACGACTTAAATGTCGCCTGCTATAGTGCTTTTCCTCTGACCTTTATGCTTTCTTCTTATTTTCTCCTTAGCCTCTTGTTCTTCTTTCTTTCCTTTCTCTTCTCTGTCACGGCCCCTCTCTCTTCTTCTTCTGCCTTTCCTTTAGCCAATGCCTTCTTCTTGTCCTCTTCTTCTTTTCTTCTTCTTTGGCTCTTCTCCTCTCCTCTTCTCTTCTTTCCTTCCCAGCGACTAAGTGTCGCTCAAAGCCTTTAGGAGAAAAACCCTCCCCTCCCCCGATCTTTCTTTTCTTCCTTCTCTTCTCTCTCAGAAATTCGGACCGTAGTCGGGTGTTCAGGTATGTGTAACCGGGTCCAGGGCTACGTGCATGGGGTCGCAGCCGAGGAGTGAGTAGGCAGGTCGAGTTAGTGTAAGGGTGAAGGGGACCTCACCCCCGAGTGTTTTTGAGGCGATAGCCATATGAAGGAAATCAATTTATTCGACTTCATGCACTTCTCTCCCACCGTTGTGGGACTAAACTCACGTCCTTTTTTTCGCGTGTGCCTACAGCTGCTGGTCTTGTCCAATTGGTGGCAAAGGAGCGGTCAACGCTCCCAATTGAGCACCTGAGTAGATGATTGGAAGTCCTTTGCATCACCTGGAGGTGGTGCCTGGAGTAAACGTCGCAAGAACATGCTTCAAGCTTGCTCGAAGTAGCTTCAGTAATTGCGGCAATGGCTAGAGAACTTGAAACACAAGGTACGGCCTTGCAGCCTTGTCAGAGAAGCTCAGTAGGATCGCAAAGATGTAGCAAAGGCGGTGGTGGCGGTGGCATGCTGTGAACGTAGTCGAAGGTGGCAGGCAGAGACGAAAAATGAAGGCGAAGGTGGTTGTGTTAAGTGGAGGGCTCAGGTGAGTAATCCCCTCAATTTCTTGAGGGGTTTTGCTCATGTAGACACGACGGAGGATATGGAGTCATTGGCGAGGTGGTTGGTGGCTTGTGGTGTGAGATGGACCTTGCAGGAGGTATGGCTGGAGAGGAGGGAGATGGCAGTGAACGGAGTGTCGGGGGTTTGTTTTTAGGTTTTGAATATAGGGCTAGAACCTAGGGAACTAAGGGAACTAATCTATCTACTCTATTTGGACGAAAGAGGGAGGGATTCCTTGCCAGTGGTGCGCTTGTCTCTGAGGAGATGAAATCTCCGGTGGGGGAGAAACGGCGAGGAAGATGTGGAAGGAGACCCTCGCTGGTATTGCAAGCGGCGAAAGAACTTGAGGAGGATAGATCGGCCGGCTATAGTCAGTAACGGCCAACGAAGAATGTAGATGGGGAAGCTCGCTGAAGCTCGCATAGCTTTCGACCGGAGAGAGGAGAAGAAGGTGGAGAAACTAGCTAAAATGAGTTAAGGATCACGACCATGCAATATAGGTCCTTTTGCAGGGCTCAGGGGGTCGTTTCAAGTTCGGAATCCAAGCTTGAAAGCTTGAAGCTTTCGCAAGAATAGGAAACCCAAACCTTTGAAAGGTTCGCATGAGGAATTGAGTAGGAATTAAAGCCCAAGATGCGGCTCGGATTGAAGGGATGCTCTCATGATTCTTTCCAAATTTGGAAGAGTTTGGCCCTGAAATCAGGGAGTAATCCATGATTTAAGGTCGCCAATGTTGGGTTTAGGAGTTTGAAGGCGATGGGGACCTGTTGGTGAAGAAGATGATGAAGTTAGGGGGGCATTTGCAAGGATTTCAAAAGTTAGCGGCATATGTATGAAAGAAAAGAGTCAGACAACACTGAAATGTAAACTAGGTCAAGGTGATCTCTGATTGGGCCCAAATTTTGGTACAAACCTAATTTCAACCCAAGAAATTTGACGGTGATGTCGGATTTAGGTTTTAACCAAGTTTGGTTGGGTAATTTATGCAAAAATCCAAATTAAGGCAATTGTCTGTCTGAGACTCTATTTTAGGTCAAAATGGGTTCCCATGGTCAAATAAAAGGTACCAAACCTTAGGAAATATTTTTTTATGATTTTTATATGATTTAAGTAAATTTATCCAAACCAAAACCTCATTTAATTAAGCAAGTTTATTTTTAGGGTTTCAGATGTCCATTAATTCTCAAAACACGTGAAAACCTGTTTCTTTTTGCACGAACCCACTTATTAGACATATATGACCATTTGACCTTCATTTAACCTATGGGAAACCTTGTGATTGTTCTACATTTAGGATATTTTTTTAAAATTGCAGTTTTACACCTATTTCAATGTTAATCTCTCATAATGAATACGCAATGAACTACGGTCTTCTGGAGGTTATGTAGGAGAATTTAGCAATGGATTATGACTAATTAAAGCTAGATATGACTGATGATGATGCTATTATCATAATCCCATGCCTAACTTTTGCTAGTCCCTTAGCAAAATCTTATGGAATTAACTCAAATTCTTGACTATGCCTTGATGTTCAAAGTCCTGATTTATTCTTCTTTTTAGAAATTAGGTCAGAATGCTAATAGTAGGCCTAGAGGTACTCAAGTACCAACTAAAATCCAGAGCTGGCCAGCTTTAGCCTCAGTTTGCCGCGAAGGTTTCTAAGGCCCACAGAAACTATCCTAAGGTTTGTTGAATCCAGTGGTTAAAGCACCTATGCTTATAACATGGTTAGTCCCGGTTCAATTTGCAGTGCATTTTTATAAGAGAGAAGATAGAAGAATTTTTGCATTTTTGGAGAGTTTTCTCTCTCTTTTTCTTTTCTTTATTTCTAGCTTCGGATTGGCTCAAAACACGATCTGTATCAGATTCCTTGTCCCACCATCAATCCTCGCAGGGTCCCTAGCAATTGATGCTTTGGGATAGCATCGCAAATGGTAACCCCTAGAACCCTGGCTTTCGACACTTTGAGATAGTGTTGCCCATGGCATTCTGTAGTTAAATTTAGGCCCCTACAATCGACATTTCAGGATAATCCTGCCCATGGCACTTGAATTAGCACAAGCTGCTTACATGCCCTTGGTAGGATATTTAGATATCCTAAGAGACAAGCACCGAGGAGACGGTATGTTATTGCGCATCTTCGAGGGAAATTTCTCACCTCTCCACGTCGGGAACTCATTCAAATCAACTTGCGTTGATAAGCCACTCCTAATCTAGCTAGCTTTTTCATAACAGAATAAATGCTTTTGCGTAATTTTGATTATTAAACGCACTAAACTAGACTTGTGTTGTGGATTAGTTTGCTTAGATTATCGAGTCCCATAAATCAGAGGTCAGTTAACGAGGTCGAATACTCCTTAAGCCCTAGACCTAATACATAAGCTTCACATTTTCCTCAACCTCTTGAGAATTATCCGGATCTTAAAGGATACGTGAATGTTTAAGCCTTAAAACAAGCCTAAGAGGCCTAAGATCAACAATCATGCTAATCTTTATGTCTCTCTATTATTTCAGAGCTTAATTTTTTTCTTTTGATTTGGTCTCAAACTTAAGTAGATTTCATAATCATTTACTAAGACTAACACTTTTTGTTTCAAATTGTAGCTTCTTTTTGACATTTAAAATCACCTCCTCATTCCTTCTCAAAAAATGATTTTGCAATTAAGGACACAAAATTTCCTTCCCTTTTTCTATTTTTCTTTTTTTTTGAATTTTTTATTTTTCTAGTTTTTTGGATATGTATTTTCTTGTGAAAACCTCTAAGAAACTTGAATTTTTATATGTTTGCACTTTAACACCCCCCCATACCTAAGTTTTGCGATGCTCTCATTGTAAACCAGAGGGTATGCAATCAGTTGGGTTCATGGGTTAGAACAGGGTCAAAAGGGTGGGTGAACAGGTCGGGATAACTATTGTGGATAATTTCAAGCTTTGATACGAGTACCAAAGGTGGAGTCGGCTGATTTAAAATTGAACTCAGAGTACAGTAGACGTGTAGCTCAAAAGTATAATTAGAAAGGTCTCAGGTTTTTGGAATGATGGGTTGCCTCCTGTTAAGCACTAAATTCAATGCCTTCAGTGGAGCAGAAGATGGTCATGGAGAAGGAGTGGTCAAATCAGAAGAATTTTGTAGAACAAGCACCTTGATCAAAAGCCTGGTTGGTCCAACCAGGTGCTTGTTCAGATCAACAGGCTGATGATGCAGCCTAAACCCAATCAATCTGGTGGGTTGATGGATGTGAATCAATAGATGTATGCCTACCAGATGCCTTGAAGTTCAAACGGATGTGGCAGTGAGAATTGTGGGCTTGGTTGATTCTAATTAGCCTGGTCAGAGTAGGGATCCTCAAAAGAGAACTGATCTATGGAGGATGTGAGATCCCTACGAAAGTGATAAAAAAAGGATGGGACGTGATTTGCATTTTGATCGATGCCCGAAACTCGATCAAAAGATGGAGAATCATATGCGATCGGATCATCGAGAGGAGAATCAGAGTAGAAGTTGATTCCTATTGCGGGTCGGGGTTGGGATCGGATTCGAGAAGGTTCTGTATGTGGATTTGAAGAGGTAGCTTCCTTGAGAACTGTGTGTTGAGGGCTCCTCTAGAAAGGATTCAAAAGTAGGTTCATCTAGAGAGTCCTCGTAATATCCATCAAAATCAAAAGTAAATGCTTAGAGAGTGCTTATAGGGTTATGGAAAACTAGGTCAAGAAAAGCTTCAAACTTTAGATTGCAGACACTCTCAACACTTTCTGTTTCTGAATTCTGAAGATAAAAAAGGAATGATTCCATCTCAATGGAACCTAATTTTGAATCAATGATCTCGGGATCAGGGACCTCAGAGTCAGAGTTAAAGAACGGATCATGGGTGCTGAGGTCATAAACTGGTTTAAAGTCATCAGGAAATAAACGTTCTCTGAAATCAGATTAGGAATCAAAATCATCAGAGAACTTGCGAAGATAAATTTTTGAATCTGATTCTGGATCGAGAGTTCCACCATGAAGAGAATCAAGGTGTGTAGATCAGCAACCTGACTTGGATCAACATATTTTTAGATTTCGAGCTTAAAAAGGTGTCTTGATTAGGCATAGGCTCGGGTTCTTGACTCCTAGGGTAGACCCAATTGATTTCCAACTCTTCCAACACCTCGATTTCAGTATCATAGATTGACGTGACTTTCGAAATATCAATTTGTATCTCTGAGGTGGTTAGAGGTGTGTATTCATCAAATACAGGCCCTGAATTGTATTTTAGATTTGAAATCTGTGTCTCATCGTATGGGGCCTCATGATCATCCCAAATAGGCTCGCATCTAGATTCTAGGTTTGGATAATGATTGGATCACTAGAATCTAGGTTGAACTCTGTTGGGATGTCAGAATTGCTCTTGAGAGTCACCTTATCAGAATAAGGGGTGGAATTTACACCCTCGAGAGGTTCTATTTTAAGCTCATCATCACTGGTGTCGGGGAAATGTAAGCTCAATGGACCAGCTTCTTGGCTTTCTAGGGCTGATTCAAAATCGGGAACACCTGCAATTGGATCCTCCCAACCCTTATCAAAATCAGGTGTGTCAATTGTTATGAAGTTTGAATCTGAATTCATTTGGGTTGGGGGTCCATAACAACTATGATCATCAAACCCAGGATTTGGGAAATTACGCAGATCACTAGAATTACTCCAAGTTGTCTAATTAACTTCTGACAGGTATTTTTTTATCAATGGATCTATATAACCTATTCAGCAATTCTCCCTGTTTTTCTAAAAAAATCTGGAGTTCTTCCGGAACTAAAGGATTTAACCAATATTGCAGATAATCGTTATTGTGTAATTTCACCAATTCAATGTGTTCTACTAAGAGATCATCCTGGGTTGAACCGTGGTTTATTTGTATCCATATTATCTCCATACGGTTCAAAATGTGGTCCGTTGTTTTCTTGTATTTATCCTAAATGTCTCTATTAAAATATTCCTCGTGGTGTCTATAAGCATCCTCAATCATTTTGTCTTTGATAGTCATTTGGGACACAGGTTTCTTAATCACTTTTCCTATCATTTCAGGTTACCTTTTTGAATCAAGTGGTGGAATCAAGATGTAGAATCAAACTCAGGTTAGATTGAAGTTGATTAGATCTGAAAGAGATTCCCAAGAAGATCTAATGAGGTCTCTTAGGTTAAAAGCTTAATGACCTTCTTGTGTATGTGCTCTATAGAAAAGATGAGGGACTGGATGCTATTTGGACCCAATCAAAGCAGCTAAATATTTTTGGATGACTAAGGCTGTTTCGAGGCGGACGATACCTCTGAATTAGAAATTCTCACACTCGAGAAATACTTGGGCAGCCAGGAAGGGAGAGCCTCACAAAGACCCCTACATGGTAGAGCGCCCCTACGGGTTACAAGGTTTCCCCCACCCATCCTTCCTTGTCACTGTGGTTCCAGGTTGATCGGAATGTACGAACTTAAGACCTTAAGTCTACCAATTTTAGCCTAATTAGTGCCTTGATTTTCACTTAATTAGAAGTTGATTTGACTGTGACCTAATTTAGAGGTTGATTGGCCTACAATGTAAGTCAACTTCACCTGACCTGCCTTAAAGATGGTAGAATGAAATATAAGTCAAGACCCAGAAATCACCCTGAATTGACACTCAGGTTTTAGGTCCACAATTTTTAAGGTTTAAGTGAAATAAAGCCTAATTTTTAGGGTTCTATTTTATTAGATCATTTCAAACAAGGGTATGGGTAGCACACAAATGTGGGTGGGTTAATTCTCTTTAATGCAGGCAAATGTGAACTAGCACTTCAAACCGTAATGTTGAAACTCTAATTGGCTCTATTTCAAGTCTAATTAAATCTCAAGTTATTCTTCTTAGACTTCAAACAAGAGGTGCTTAGTGCAATAAGATAAGAAATTATGAGTAATCCCTAGTAGGTATAGGAAATCAAGAATAGGGAATATCTAATCAGAATCGTCTCATGCGTCAATCAGTTATGAAAATTTTTTTCGCAAATTATGAAACTTGCCTCTTTAATGATAGCTACTATGAAAATAAGACAGGTAGTTCCTAATTGATTTGTTTCCTTTTCTCTCTTCCAAGGATTAGGAGATTAGGGAAGAAGAGAGATTACCTACCCTGAGAGTGGCTGATTTGCACAGAAGATTGCCTCGTGATGTACCTCGTAAAATCACAAGAAATCAAACAGGGCAAGTTAGTACTCAAATATAATCAAATAGAACAAAGAATAGCGGTGAATTGCGCGTTATTATCCGGTAATGATGCCAAAATGTTGATAGGGCTTTTCGTCTATGTTAGGGAAATGCGTTGTATAACTGACAAATAACTTTTCAACAAATAAAATTTATAACTCAAATTCTAAAAATGAAGTCCGAGGTCGAATATAGGGAGAAAATATGGAATTCACACGCTAATCTCGATTAAAATATAAATGAGCATAAGAATAAACCAAGAATAATGATATTCAATGAATGCTAATCTATCACATTAGATATTCAATGGATAACGTGAGTATTTCAAGATTTTAACAGACCAAAAAGATATCTAAGACAAAATAATGGTGATTTAGATCACCAATTATTAGTCTAAGCACATATATATTAAATACTCAATGATGTTAAATAAACAAACAATAATCAGACGTCTGGATATCAAGTCAAATGACTTAAATGTCGCCTGCTACAGTGCTTTTCCTCTGATCTTTATGCTTTCTTATTCTTCTACTTTCTTCTTGTTTTCTCCTTAGCCTCTTGTTCTTCTTTCTTTCCTTTCTCTTCTCTGTCACGACCCCTCTCTTCTTCATCTGCCTTTCCTTCAACTAATGACTTCTTATCCTCTTCTTCTTTTCTTCTTCTTTGGTTCTTCTCCTCTCCTCTTCTTTCCTTCCCAGTGACTAGGTGTCACTCAAAGCCTTCAGGAGCAAAACCCTCCCCTCCCCCACTCTCTCTTTCTTTCCTTCCTTCTCTTCTCTCTCAGAAATCTGGACCTTAGTCGAGTATTCGAGTATGCGTAACCAAGTCCAAGGTTGCATGCGTGGGGTCGTAGTCGAGGAGTGAGTAGGCGGGTTGGGTCAGTGTAAGGGTGAAGGGGTCCTCACCCCCAAGTGTTTCTGAGGCGATAAGCCGTATGAAGGAAATCAATTTATTCGGCTTCATGCGCTTCTCTCCCACCAATGTGGGACTAAACTCACATCCTTTTTTTCTTGGGCACTTGCAACTACTAGTCTCATCCAATTGGTGGCAAAAAAGCAGTCAACACTCCCAATTGAGCACCTGAGTAGATGCTTGTAAGTCCTTCGCATCACCTGGAGTTGGCGCCTGCAACAAACGCAGCAAGAATACACTTCGAGCTTGCTCGAAGCAGCTTCAGTAATGGCAGCAATGGCTGGCGAACCTGAAACACAACGTACGACCTTGTGGCCTTGTTAGAGAGGCTCAGTAGGATCGCCAAGATGTGGCAAAGGCGGTGGTGGCGATGGCGTGCTGTGAACATAGTTCGAGGTGACTGGCGGAAACGAAAAACAAAGGCGAAGGTGGTTGTATTCGGTTGAGGGCTCGGGCAAGTAATCCCCTCAATTTCTTGAGGGGTTTTGCTCGCGTGGACACGACTGAGGTTATGGAGTCATTGGCGAGGTGGTTGGTGGCTTGTGGTGTGAGATGGACCTCACCGGAGGTATGGCCAGAGTGGAGGGAGATGACAGTGAATGGAGCGTCGAGGGTTTGTTTTTAGGTTTTAAATATAGAGGTAGAACCTAGGGAACTAAGGGAACTAATCTACATACTCTCTTGGACGAAAGAGGGAGGGATTCCTTGTTGGTGGTACATTGGTCTTGGAGGAGATGAAATCTCCAGTGGGGGAGAAATGGCGAGGAAGACGTGGAAGGAGACCCTCGTTGGTATTGCGAGCGGCGGAAGAACTTGAGGAGGATAGACCAACTGGCTATAGTCTATGACGACCGACGAGGAATGTAGATGGGGAAGCTTGCTAGAGCTCATGGAGCTTTCGGCTGGAGAGAGGAGAAAAAGGTGGAGAAACCGGCCAAAACGAGCAAAGGATCACAGCCATGCAATGTGGGTCCTTTTATAGGGCTTAGGGGGTCGTTTCAAGTTTGGAATCCAAGCATGAAAGCTTGAAGCTTTCACAAGAATAGGAAACCTGAACCTTTGCAAGGTTCGCATGAGGAATTGAGTAGGAATTAGTGCCAAAGATACATCTCAGATTGTAGGGAAGCTCTTCATGATTCTTCCTTCCAAATTTGGAAGAGTTTGGCCATGAAATCAGGGATTAATCCCTGATTTAAGGTCGCCGGTGATGGGTTTAAGAGTTTTAAGGCAGCGAGGACCTATTGGTGAAGAAGATGATGAAGTTAGGGGGGTATTTGCAAGGATTTCAAAAGTTAGCAGCATATGTATGAAAGAAAAGAGTCAGACGACACTGAAATGTAAACTAGGTCAATGTGATCTCTGATTGGGTCCAAATTTTGGTACAAACATAATTGGGACCCAAGGAATTTGATGAAGTCAGATTTAGGTTTTGACCAAGTTTTCTTGGGTAATCTATACAAAAACCCAAATTAGGGTAGTTGTCTGTCTGAGACTTTGTTTTAGGTTAAAATGGATTCCAATGGTCAAATCAAATGTACCAAACCTTAGGGAATATTTTTCTATGATTTTTAGAAGGTTTAGGAGAATTTTATCCTGACCAGAACTTTAGTTAATTAAGTAGGTCTACTTTTAGGGTTTCAGATGTCCATTAATTCTCAAAATGCATGAAAACCCGTTTCTTTTGTGCGAACCCACTTATTAGACATTTATGACCATTTTACCTTCATTTAACCCATGGGAAACCCCATGATTGTTTTGCATTTAGGATATTATGTTAAAACTGTAGTTTTACACTTGTTTCAATCTTAATATCTTAAAATGAATATGCAATGAATTACAATCTTCTGGCAGTTATTTTGGAGCATTTAGCAATCGATTTTGACTAATTAAAGCTAGATATGGCTGATGATGACATTATCATCACCTATCGCCATTGGGAGTGAGTTGCAGCTCACTGTCGAGATTTGAGCGAGATTTTCTCGATTGATTCTCAATTAATCAATCTCAAAATTGAAAGGAAGATTTCTTGAGGAATTCCCTTCCAGATGAGACCGTCCATGGATCCTACTTTGTTCCCAAAAGACCATGCGAGTCATTTGAAATCAAGGGTTTCCCTTTTGTGCGTAAGTCCCAAGCTTCCAAGCTTGGAAGGCCCTTCTAATGCCTATAAAGGGTTCCCTGATGCATGGCCGACCTTCTTAGCTTGGTTTGGATCGGAATACCCCCTTCTCCTTTCTCCGACCACCTCCTCTATAAGCTCCGGTGAGCTTCTCCGTCTACCTTCCTCGCCCGCTGCCACAAACAATAGTCAGTGGAAGCATTTTCCTTGTGTTCTTCCGCTTCTAGCAATACCAGCGAGCATCTCCTATCTCTTCTCGTTGTCACAGCTTCTCCCACTAGAGGTATTCCCTTCTCTGGCATTGGCCATACCATACCCGATGCCATTTTCTCCCCTTTTGTCCATTAGATTAGGTTAGTTAGACTCCCCTTTCCCTCTACATTCTTTTCTCTCTCCTTATCCCTAGGTTTAGCCCACGACGCCGCCGTTCGCCCTCGAACTTCCTCATCTCCAGCCGCCCTCCGGTGAGGTTTCCCTGTTGCTCCACCACACCACATGCCTCGCCAACACTTCCTACACCTCTGGCTCATCCACCCGAACAAAACCCCCATCATTATTCATCGTTTCATCCATGCACGACCTCTACAAAACTCATTGACCTTCATGCTTCTCCTCTGACTTCGACACGTCGCCACACACACTCACAAGCCACGAGACCACCACCACCACATTCGCCAACACCTGGTGAAGCTCTTGAGGTTAAAAAAACTGTGAGGCCGTTCTTTTTCTTTCAGGTACTCTCCATCCGTCGCCACCGCCGCCTCTATCTTTGACCTTTTTCCCAGTCCTCCGACCGCAATAGCATTCGATTTCATCTCCAGGACACACGAAGCACCTCCAGGACTCTTCCCAGGCCATTAATTAGAGACCACGATCTCGTCTTCAACGTCAATTGGAGCCATTTCCTTTAGCACTTGCTATGGTTGTGCGCAAAGAGAAGATGTTGTGGGTTTAGTGCCACATCGGGTGCGGAAGAGCACATGAGCACACTTAAGTTGGTTTTGTAATCTATCCTTATCGCCCAAGAACACGAGGGTCGGATCCCCTTTACCCCATGTTAGTTGCAATGAAATGGGTTTTAAAAATGTCGCATTGTAGTATAGATCGAATCAGTGTGAAAAATAATTAATATTTATTACTCGAATATTAGAAATGAAGTCCAAGGTCGAACATAGGGAGTAAATAG